>OX456526.1:6574884-7242384 GCA_949748255.1 Eustalomyia histrio
TGTGATATTAAAATATCATCATGTATACTACCGACATCCGATTCTGAATAAAGTTGAGACTGTTTGCCACGGGGTAGCCATTTGATTTGTCCTGAATACACTTTATGATTTTTATAGATTGTATCAAAATTCGAGGAATCTTTAACATCCTTGCGTCGAGTACATTTAACTTTTAATTCAAATTCTAAAGTATCTAATTCGGTGCCTTGTTCCGTAGAATCGTCACAACGATATTCAAATAATCGTGGATCAGCTTTAATAGGTATCAAACCAATACGATGAGCCAGAACCTCATCTTGTATTATGGAAGTGTTATTGTAAATGTAAACCTTTTCAAAGGCCATACTGGGAACTTCACTGAGCATTAAACGCCTAAAAGCATTGGCAATGGCAGGGTGTACGCCAATCATATCAAATTCCAATTCATTATTTTCATATCTAAAAAATTAATAAAATAATTCTTAATATTTTCTGTAAATACATATCAATCTTTACATACCTGATAACAATAATTTGCATTTTTTTCTTGAAAGTTTCAATATCGATGGGTTCGTCTGCCAATCCATAGTCATGTGGATCCTGTTTCAGTTTGTACTCGTCCATGTAAAGTTTTGGTCCATCACCTCTAGCTGGCATTTTTTAACTTTATTTTTTTTCGACTTTAAATAAAGCTTACAAATTTATTGTAAAAAATACAATTTTTCAGAAAATTTACACGTGCGAGAGCAAGCAGAAAAAAGTAAACATAAGTTATGTCTTTCAAAAACAAACATGTAGAGTTGTGACTTTCATGAACGCTTTAGTTCACTTGTACAGCTGTGTCATGTGAAAGAAGTAGTTCAATTAACTAATTTAATGTTTAAATACAGTTTATATAAAAATATTATTTCTTCATAAATATTATTCTTTAACTCTAAAGCAGATATTGAAAATGTAGCTTGGAATTATAGATATTTAGTACATAAGAAATAATATATATTATATAGCTAAGCCGATGCAAGGATATCTTAGATATGATATAATGAGAAAGAGAATATTTGTAATACCCAACTCATATTGTTCTAGAGCGATCACCAAAACGAGCTAGTATGCTCAAGTCTACAAAATTTGACGAAATATTTTGGAGATATAAAAACTGCACAATGTGGCCAACACATTATAAAATATGTTTCATCTATCTTTTTTTCGCAAAAAGTTATTGATATAAGCTGTGTTTATACGGCTAGCTAACAAGTTGGTTTATGTCATTGTACAAATTTTTACATTGAGTAGGCAATAATATTTGCAAAAATAGCTGTGTTTGTGCGACATGCCTATCAGGGTTATCTAAAAGAAAATATATGTATATATATATATATAAATAAATATATATATAATAATATAATAATTAAGAAAAAATCATCAATACCACAAATTCCAACAACTATAAAAAATTCATATACCCCGCTATTAGCAATAAAAAAGCGCTGCATTAGCGGGAAATACAACAGTGCAAAGGATTTTTCGCGGTCTTTATTATCCAAACGTAGTCTGTATTCCAAACAATGTCAAAACGTTTTGAATCCATGAAAGAATTTGGGCGTTCCATGAAGAAGCCTAAACTTGATTTAACCATAGGAAGTCGGGCTGTCCCCACAGATAAAACCGATCGCCCGTCGACTTCAAAATCTAAAAGTAGCAAAAGTTCACTTTTTGGTTGTTGCCCAAGTGACTTTTGGGATGATGATGACGATGATGTTATATTATTGGCCACCCAAGTGGCAGAAAAGGAACACTGCGTTGCAACGTTGTTAAAGTCATTTTCTGAATTTGCAAA
Source organism: Eustalomyia histrio (assembly GCA_949748255.1). Classification (NCBI taxonomy): domain Eukaryota; kingdom Metazoa; phylum Arthropoda; class Insecta; order Diptera; family Anthomyiidae; genus Eustalomyia; species Eustalomyia histrio. The sequence goes on from OX456526.1 coordinate 6,576,701, forward strand.
TGTGGGCCCCACCAGCACACAAACACCTATAATTGATATACCGGCGCCGGAGATATTGTCACAAATTTTTGAAGATGATTTTGATTTGGTTGGAAAAAAAGATCCGGTATTTAAAAAGCCAGCTACTCCTCCGGCACAAGATACACCTATATCCTCTCAGGATTCAACCAATATAGCAAAAGGATCATCGGAGGAAACAATGGAATTTGTATTATCACAAACTCCGGGATTAGAATCCACGTTACCCACCACTCAAAGCACTGCCCGTCGACAATTGGCCTCAGAGAGGCAAATTAAGTTTCTAATGGAAAAAGTCGATGCTTTAAAGAAGGAAAACTCTACGTTGACAAAAGATCTTGCAGATACCAAATCTAGAATGGCCTCTAAAGAAGGTGAAACTTCATTGCTGCGTGATGAATTGCGTCATTTGAAACAACAGGCACAAACTTTAAAAATGGAAAAGATGTTAAGTGCTAAGGCAGCACAAAATGAGTGTCAATCGAAGATTGATGAATTAGAAAAAGAAGTAGAGGCCAAGGAGGCGGAGATTAAAATGAAAGAATTGGAATGTTCTATGTTAAAAATGAGACATGGTGAAGATACTCAACGCTTGAACCAGAGTCTATGTGAAGAGTCTATAAGACAGGTAAATTTCAATTGCAACACTTCTAATGGAATTTCGTGAAACTTGTTTCCATTTCAATTTATTTTAACAGCTACAAATAAGACCAGAACTTATGGTTCCATGCACTACATCATCTGAAAGAAATAAGCGATTAAAACTTCGTAAGTGTTTGATGAAAATGCAAAGTTTAGATTTAAATACTTTCTCATGTGCTAATAAATCGGAACAATTATCACTGTCCACAATACATCCCTCAATATTTGAACATGCTTTGGATAAGGGAAGTTCCAAAAAACAACGAACTCTATTTCAATTGGAATTTGAAAATATACAAACATTAGTTGCACAATTACATCATTTAGGTGCAGACAAACTACCCGAAAACTTTATTAACCGATGTATAAATTCAATTTGTAAAGTACTACTGGAGTTTTGGTCGTATACCCATAGTTTGGAATTTCCAAAGAATTGTCGTATATATCCCTATCATGGTTATTCATTAATCAATACAAAAGTTGTTGGAGAAAATCATGATCGTTGCTTGCAACAGCATTATGAATTGTATGACGAAGAAAGATGTATATCTTTAAGACGTTATATTGCTGCTTTGTCAATTATTTTTCAACAAGTTCCAGCTTTAACTAGCACTCTATTAGAATACAAACATGGTGAACATTGTCTGTTACAAATTGCCATAGATTCTGTAGCTAAATTGGGATTTGCTCGTGAGATTTGTGAACATTTTGGTGTGTTGGAAGCATTTGCTGTTTGGTTAAATAGTATGCTTACACATGTCACACAGGAAACATCGATTAATTGTCTAGAAATGTTAGTGGATTTTATGAAACATTTGGTTTTTATAAGACCTAGTGCATGGATTTTTCGAGAAATATCTATTGGCTTAAGACAATGCTGTAGACTACCCAATGCCTTGGATATGTTGTGTATTAATAGTTCTGAAACAACTTTTGTGACAGATCGTGTAAGATCCACATATCGATTTTCAAATGATTCATGTTTTATGCAGGTAACTATGAATTCTTAAATTATTTTATAACTGTAGAAATATGCTTCTTAAATTAAATAATTTCTTAAATTTTTCTAATTCTTAAGTGGTTCTCATACAAAAAACCTTGAGGTTTTGATATTTTTTCTTAAATAAGATTCTAAAGAATTTCTTTTATAGAAAAACTGTCAGATTCTGAGATACTTATAAATATTTACTTTAGAAAACGTATCCGATTTAATGAACATTATTGTATATAAAAATCTTTATATTCTAATTTACAAATACTATAAAAATAGTTATTTTCTTTCTGTAGAAAAATCGGTAGATTTTTATAAATGGATTTTAACAAATTTTTCATAAATAAAATCCTGATATTATGACGAATTTTTTCTTTGGAAAAATCATCTGATTTTTAAAAAATTTTTAGTATAAAAACTTGGGTACTAATGACTTTTATTTATAGAAGAATCGTCACATTGAAAAACTTTTAGTATAATTATTTTCTTTAGAAAAATTGTCATATTCCTATAGCCCGACTATAGGACCTATTACAATTAAATAATCTCAAGAGATACTAATGACATTTTTTATAGAACAATTGTAGACTCTGTGGACTTTTTATATAGAAAAATCCTTAGATTCCATAATTTTTTTTTTATACCAATATTCCTAAGATTTTAGGAACTTTTTTCTATTAAAACCTTAAAATTCTAAACTTTATAGAAAAATGGTGAGAGTCTGAGGAAGTTTTTCTATACTGTAGAAAAATCGTAAAATTCAGAATTCTTTATTTCTTAGATTCCAGTCTTTTTCACTAGAAAACTTTCAGATTTTTTTTTTAAAAAGCTTATACACTTTTAGAAGTTTTTCTTTTAAAGAAACATTCAAATTGAGTTGGGGGTGCATGGCGCTCCGACTAAAGATTGAACTATAAGATGTAAGAACATTTAAATTGATTACATAACAATTTTTTTATTTTAGGTTTATTGTGGACTTTTAGAAATTGCTTTTCCCCTAAGTTCTCGGTTAAATTTAGTACTATTGAAACTATTGGCTGTGATATGTTTAAATCATGTTCGTTTTGTTTATCATTGTTTCCAAAAACCTCCAAAATTTGTACAAAAACTATTGTTCTATGATGACGAAGAAGATGATAACGATTCCAATAAAATGGAAGTTGAAACAAATAATTCAACAGCATCAACAAGTCATCAACAAAATTACCCAGAAACTGAAGCTAATCAAAGATGTGAATGTTATATTAAATTATGCCTTAGCGTTGTAACATTAATATTCCAGTTGTTGCGACAGTGGTTACTACACAAAAAAGAATATTGTAAGTTGGTGTCGTGAGTTTGTTTCGTGTAACATTTAAGAAATAAAAGTATTCATGAAATTATGTTACAGGTACTTTGCAAGTTGCTGAAATATCCAAAGTTTCAGTACAAATTTTACATAATATATTTTGTGATAATTATACAACTTGTCTATTTCGCGAATCTGAAGAAACCACAAAACATTATTTGAGTTTAATTACAAAATGGTGGTTTGATAATTCCAAGCTATTACAATTTGATGAAATAAATTGTAAGTTTATTTAAAGCATGCCCTTTTAAGAACATCTAATTATTCTGTAATCTTTTTGTTTGTCTCATTTGTAGTAAATTTTTTAGATAAATTACAAAAGTCCCATGTTTTGCCAAAAAGAATTTCTGCAGAAATAAATTATAAAAATATCGTTGTAGATTTATGCGAATGGAAAAAATCTACTAATGACAGTGTCGGTAATTTAAAAGTACCCACCAATGCCGAAGAAGCCTATTTGTATGCCAAAAAGTTAAATCTAATCGAAGATGCTTCAAATAAAGAAAAATTCTTTGAAAATCTTCAAGGTTTTGCCTTTAATTTCCAGTGATTTTATATTTGTTATTAAATTATTATTAAAAAAATTATTATTGTTTCTAATTTTAAGTATTAAATGCAAATATCTTTAATCTGTCTGTTTTTACGAGTTACTTTTCAGTCTAACTGTTAGATAGTTGTACCAAATAAATTTAAAAAAAAAATACAATTTTTTCAAAGAAAATTCGGCCGTTTTAATTTTAAAAATTAAACTATTGTACCAAATGAAAAGTTTTATAAGGATTAATTTTTCAAATCAGCCCGATAACAAATTCATTTATTAAAAAAAAAAACATATTTCAATACAAAAAAAAGTTTTGATAAAGATCAGATTATCTTTGTTACAATTTTCCTCTTTAATTTAAAAAATTTCCCCGAAATTCCAACTTTATTATGATAATTAATGAAATAAAAAGTTCTTATTTTTTTGTACAAAATATGTATTTTATTGTACGCTATAAAAAGTAAAAAATGTTTTTTTCATATATATATTTAGCATGTTTGTGTATAAATTGCGTTTAAATATTTTTTTTGTGTTATAATTAAATATGTATTATGATGATGATGATGACGATGTGTTTCATAGCGATGAAATGTAATGTATAAGGATTAAATTGCTACTAAATTTAGTTTTGGTGTCAAATTTTTGGTTTGAACATGTAAAAATCTAATATTTATTTTATTAATTTTAGACTTCAAAAGAAAAAAATTATTTAAAACACTTTTTTTGTTTCAAAAGTACTTTACAAATCTAAAGAGTGCTGACAATAGGGTGCAGTAATTATAGTCAATTGAAATTCAAATTTTTGATTATTTTGTGTTGATTAATTTTTTGTCTGCTTCCATTTGGGAATTTGATTTGTGACTAAAAATTAACTGGAGTTTATAAAAACGCATGAAGTGTATTCACTTAAGTACTTGTGTGTATATCAAATTTTTAAACCTAAAATTAAGTGTGTAAATATAACACAATAAAAATGTGATGTTTAAGCAGTTTAAAAATGCAAAAAAAAAAAAAAAATTACTTGAAATAATCAGAAACACTATAATAAGAAAATATTATTTTTTTTTAAATTCCATATAATGAACAGACATGAATAATAGGAAGGAAGAAATATTGTAAGAAAATATTAAATAATACTATTACTTGTTATAAAAAAAATTATGTATAAATAATTTACCATTTTAAAGGCGTACTACGATTACTAGCAGCATTAGCTCTGAAATATTAAAATTTAAATTAAAATAAAAAAAAAAATTCTAGTAATTTTTAGTTAGATAAATCTTAGCTACTTACTTTACAACACCCTGTGCCTGCATGGGTGTTAATGTAATCAATGGTGTTATACGTTCTACGAAACGTTCATTATTGCGTTCCAATTCACGTTGATATTCCTTTTGATCGGATAATATTAAATTACGATTTTTCTTTAGTGCATCAGCGCATCTCTTTGAAAATTCTCTAAAGCATAGGCGAAGTTTATTTTGATTTTTGGTAGGTATAGTTACACCATCCGAAAGATTCGATAGGAATACAGCTGCCATTTCCATAGGTCCTTGATTTACTGTTGTACCAATGCAACCTTGTAATACCATTTGTAGTATTTTTGGGTCGGCTGGTTCTTGATTGGTAGCCGCTGCCAATTCTATAGTTTTCTTTTGTATATCTTCTATGGCCACTTCAATGGGATCCAAAATAATCTGTTGCCGGTTAATAACTTGTATACGTGTTTTGACGTAGGGGAAATGATTGGCTGTCGTTAATATAGTTTTACGTTTACATTGTTCATTTAAATCGCCATGAGCTTTGCCCGATTTAGTAAAGGGTGTGGCAAATATGAAACGTTCTAAGAGCGAGAATAAAAATATTAATAATTTTTTTTCGATTTATATTTAGTTTTATTAAATTTTCATACTTATATTGAAATTTCTTTCAAAGTAGGTTTCCCGATGTCTTAGCTCATAGTTTTCAAAATAGGGCTCTACATAAGTAATTTGTATGTAGGCCTTGTCGGCATCTAGACTATTAACATCCACGCTATTGGAGTCTTTAATAATATGCACAGAATCTGGTCCAAAACGATCAGCATAAAAGTTCTAAAATTAAAGATTTTTTATTAAATATGAAATCATAGTAAATAAAGTCAGAGAATATCAGAATATATTTAAAAAAAAATTTGCAAGAATTTCAGATTTTTTTTCTATAAGAAAAATTAACCAAAATTTGACAGGCAAAAATTTAATTTTTTTTAAGGAAATTATGCCAGGATTCCAAATATAAATACATTTTGAAGATATATTAAGATTAAAGTGTACGTAAATTTTCAGTTGCTGAAATCGTCCGATGAAGTTTAATGCGAATAATAAATCCATGTTCACATTTAATTTCATATAAAATGTTTGTTCTTTTGTGTACCCATACTTTATGATAAGAAGTTTTAAATATAAAAAGTACCATGGATGGTAACCGAAACAAATGCGGTTATTGGTAAGGGTAACCCTATTTTCTATTATTTCGCTAACGTTATTTTAAGGGTAACCATATTTTCTATTATTTCGGTAACTATATTTTAAAGATAACGATTTTTTTAGTTATTTCGGTATCGGTATTTTAGTCAGTTGAAAGGGTATTAAATCGATAACGGTATTTTAGCGGTATTGCCTGCCAACCCTGAAAAGTACCTAACCCTCAGCATCTTATATACAAATATTTCAAAATTTTAAGAATTTTTGCATTCGAAAAATATTCTTAATTAAATCCGTTCGAAAAATGTCCCATAATTTGAGAAAAAAAAAAATTCAGATCATTTTAAAATTCTTCTAGTCGAAAAAGTCGAATTTAACAAATATTCTCTGCGAAAAATGATGGAAAACCTAATAATTTTCGTTCTATAAGAAAAATTTCTTAAAATCTTACAAACTATTTTTTAAATTTTGGATAATTTTTCAGAACATTCACAGGTTTAAGAATTATTTTTAATTACAGAATAATTTTTTAGAAATAATATAACGTTCATACTACTGAACACCAAAATACATAAACTATTTCTAAGTCTGAAAATGCTTTAAATCAAATCTATCAATTTACCTGTAAACGACTAAATATTTCTGGTAATTTTGTTAGGGTCGGTTCTTTATAGATAAATTCCTGTTGATCTAAATCACCAAATTTAGCACCATAGAAACCAACTCTAAAATAGGTGCCGAAAACTCGTTTGCCTTGTAGTTGGGCTATACGATTGAAAGCTTCTTGTAGTTTTCCATGAATTTTGCTCAATTTCTGGAAATCTCTATTTGCCTCACAAGTCGGTATTAATATCTTGTAAACCTCATTCATAGCCTCATACATGCCAGCAATTTGAAAGGAATTGGATGCCTCTTCCAATAAAGCCTTTAAACCAGATTCCGTAAAATGATTACCCAAACATATGCCATCTTCACCGGGACTCAAGACATCATCCGACACAGCTGACTCTAGCAAAGAATTGGGTGTAACTTTTTGGAAGCTGACTGCGCCAACGGGCAGATGAGGTTGAGATTCCAACATACTTAAATATTCCGCAACTAAAGCGGCAGAATGAACAAAACACATGGCCGCCTCTGTGTGATTAGCTCTTTCACGATGTTTTTTAGCCATATTCTCCAGCCAAGTTAAACGTAAATCGGGATTATTTTGATAACCCTTTGCAATGCGATGCATTAGATCTAATAACATTTCCGGATCCTCTTGGTATTCTTTCATTTTTACAGTATCCGATAGAATCATATGAAGATTAAATAGTAAATCTTGAACTTGTTCGGGAAATGATGTATCCTGAAGATCTGAGTCTGATTCGGCATAAACTAAAACAGTTTTTAGGGCTCGACGCAATGACTGTTCACTGAAAGAGGAGCTAGTACCCACCAATGAAGACAGAGACATTGTAACTTGCATTTTAACACGAGCGAAATTCTGAAATAGAAATTTGAAGTTCAGCCTGAAGGGATTAGATAAATTTCACAACAAACTTACATTTCCTATTTCGAAATTTTGTCTCATCAGCAGATACAAAGAAGCCGCTGCTTGAGATCTTATACCCGGCAGTTGAGAACCACAATGTTTAAGTAGCAACAAACACAAATCAGCACAAATATCAGTTTCTTCATCAAATAATAAATTGGGAAATTTAAAAATCAACGAACGTTGGGAGGCAAATAAATTTTTCAATGCCATTGTACTTTGATTGCGTGATAATGCATGTAGTAATACTTTCAACACAGTACCCAAAAGATTGTGATGTATCTCTGAGTTGGTGGCCACTTGTACAATAATTTCCAAACAATCTAATATAACCAAAGTAATTTCCGTGGCCAAAGATCCTTCGATATAATGACTTAGTTCCAATTCAGGATCAGTTTTAGTAATGGTATCATAAAATTGTGCCCTATAGGGCATTTGATCTTTACGCCAACGAAATTTCTCGGTAGAATTACGATCCTTACGCCGATTTATCAAATCATAACGTGCTGAATTTGTGCCACGTATACATTCTTCAAGTTTCTCCTTAAGGTCGGTTGGTTTACGAAAACTTTGTGTGTTACGTTTTAATACCGGTAAACGTTTTTGTCCCTTATACTCAAAACAGGGTATACATATATTTAACACCTGTAACATTTGATATACTCTATGCGGCGATAATCCCAATGTCCATCGATACAAAGCAGTCTTTTCGAGATTCTTTAATATCCAAGTACAACAGGCTAAAAGATGACGAGTATTTTCACTGCTTAATGGAGATTTATTTCTAACATGATCATTTATATAAGCATATGATCTGGAACCAGATATTGCATATGCTACTTCTGGACTTATTGTGGTTGTAGCTATGGTAGAATGTGGTCCTTGGTAGTCATCTAAAAGACCCATACTATGTAAGCGGTCATTGGAATCAGTTAAATATTGATGTAATTGTGGTATAACATCCATAACTATACCCAATAGGGGAAGATATAATGAGGCTACACGTGCCCTAGCATCTACATCACTATAACGTGGATCCAAATCATGAGAAGTCATTAAATTTCTTATGCATCGAATAGCCTTGCCATGAAGTTGAGGATTTGGTACTTCCAATACCGTAGCTAAATCACTCAATACCAATCCCACTAGGAAATGTTGCTGTCTAAAGTCTACACTTAAATCGGCATGCAAAGCTCGTTCAATCGATCCATATGAAGCGGCACTATTGTTTGAGTTGGTACTTGGTGTTGGGCTACAGGGAGCCGATTTAGTAGTGTATGGTGTGCCAAATGGTAAATTTAGTGCCACATAATGTTCATGACTGCAGACAATTCGTAGAAAATCAATTTTATAATTCATCAAGTCCGGTATGGAGGCATTTTTGGATATTAATACCTTGTAGTAGGTTTTAATTAAACCAAATATAAACCCTCTATCCATAACACTAAATAAATCAAATATGAAAAAACTTAAACTAGCATTAAGGCATTGGGCCAATTTGGGTTCATTGCTGTGATAACCCACCACCTTAGTGGTCACCAAGTGTACAAGCGTTGATATATCATCGGTATATTGATGTGGAAAACGTTGTTTTCTGGGCGCCTGCAAAGATCTGGTAAAATCTAAATGTTCAATCATTGATTTGACTATTAATTCAAATAAAAACCATGAATTGCTCATGGCTAAATCAGCAGCCCTGCCACTGGCAACCACCCAATGCAAGGCTAATTCTTCATGCAATAAACGTATTTGGCCATCACGACCCACAAAGGTGGGTGACATTTCCATAGACAATTCTTTGCGATCTAAACTTCGACCGGCTACCACATTATCGTATAGACTATAAGTGTCGGTGGAAGAAATTGACGAGTGCATTTCTTCGGCATTACTACGACTGCAGGTTATTCTACGCTTGCCACTAAAAGGATGTGGAATTTTACTTTGGAATTGCACATAGGTGGAGAGCAGAGATTGACGACCAAATTGATCTACTATCAAATCATCGCATAGAATCTGAAAATGTAAAATCAAGGAGTTTAATATTACATTTGCAATCTACTAGATTGTGATTAAACGAACAAAACGTTTCCAAATTTTTACGGCATTAGTCATTAGAAGCCAAAATCATAACACTGCCAAATGTTACTTTTACAAATTGTATTGTATATTTAATTAATAAGAAAATAATTACACTACTTGTCGCATAAACACAGTTAATGTTTCACCGTAATTTTTTTTATTTCAATTTTTTTTTTTTTTGGAAAAAATTAAAATTTTTCTCAATCTTAATAAATATCAAAACTTACCGACAAATTGGCAGATACCAAACACAAAACTTCAAATACTGTCGAACCCAACGATAATGTTTGTCCACCGATTTTAAAGGTAGTAACCAATAGTTCTATCAATTTATCCAATACTAAATGTAAATTCTTAACCAAAGGTTCCCGCTCAGCATTAGCAATTTCCAGTAAACATTTCTTCATTTCAGCTTCCATATTACTTTCTCCAATACGTGGTGGTATTTTGCGAGAATTTAAATATTCACACATTAAAAAAAATTTATCCAAATTTGCATCAAGTGTATGAATAGATGTGACAGCTTCTACACTTATCGAAAACACCGGACGATGATTATCTAACCATTTGGTGCCTGGCAAATGGACATTGGGTGGTATAAATGAATAATTCTCAGGAGGAATCTCTACCATAACAGGCAACTGAAATTCTCCTACTTTAAGTTTACCATCTTCCAATAACGGCCACCAAGTATAACCGACAGGTGTCTCTACTGAGGGTTGTAAATCTTGTGGTTTCTTTTGACAAGACACATGATATATGGTAAAGAATAAATGATGATTTTGTTTGAGATGAGCTGGTAAGGCGAATTTGATTTCATCATAAAATGCAGGACATTTGTTATGATAATTAACTGCAGTAAACGCTTCATTGGAATATTCTGGACAAGATGATTTGCCATAAATTGCATTCACAGCATCATTTTGGGTTTCTCCTGCCATTAGCTGAACCCTTACGGCTATATTACGGGCTGAGCCAGCCCTGGATGAAAAATTCAATTCTTTGGGCGATACAAACAATAAATTACGATAGGTGTAGTGAGGATTATATATAGCAGTAGGTGGAATTTCTAGAATTTCCTTAACAGGTCTTGTATTGTCCTCCGGATAGGGATCTACTTTAGCCAATTCGGGTGTTAAAGCATTTTTAATTTCTTCCGGACAAGGAGAAATTTCTAGTTTTATAGAGCCTGGTATACATTTATATTTTTTCATAGCCGAACTAGGTCTCTTCAATTCCATTAGAAATTTATATAAATCTTCATCTTTCATTTTATCGGTTTCCTGTTTGAAAAAACTTGATATGGTTATGGTAATGGGTCTGAAAGATTCCACAACATTAGCAAAATCATCGGGAGACCAAGATCGACGTTTTTCTTTACGTTCCAAAGAGCCTCTTCTAGTCAAGGTACCACTCATATCATTGGCTTTACGTCGTAATTGATCAAAACTTGATGTTGAAGACTTACGATCCAGACTATTTGAACTGGCCGCTGAACCCAATGAACCACCTACAGATTCTCTATCTTGATTAAGGCCAATACCACCTTCTTTACCTTCAAAGTTATCACCATTGAATATATTTGTCAAATATATGCCAGTCCAAGCAAAAGGCATTCTGTATTTTCCTAATCTTTCACAAAAATCTGAAGCATTTTGTTTGGCTTTATCTCGACATTTATCTTTATCATCTTTTATGTAAGGCTCCACAGAATCTTTAATATCACCCTGTAGAACTTTCTCCAAACGTATAACCAAAAATAAATCATTGCTAGGATAACTTATTTCAAAAATGCCAGCCCTGCTTTGGGTACTTTCATCCGCACATCGAACATGTGTGAAAAGCATCCGCTTTAAAGTATCCGAATTCATGTCAAAATAAAAATTTTCTGAAATCTTTTTCTTTTCCTTGGCATCATATATAGCCATAGAGGCAAATATTGGTTCAACTTCTAGTTCCAATCTTAATTGTAAGCATTTTACAAATATTCTATGGCCCATATGTTCCATAGGCAATTCTGCTGGTAATCTACGTTCAATGACATCTTCTGCTTCAGCTTCGGGATATAAAGAAAAAAGAGCTTCTTGTCTATCCTCTTGTCTTTTCGAATCATTCGTTTGATCAATATGTTCGGGTGGAACATCATCTAGTAAATTTGGTATTAAAGGATCATTGACGGAACGTCGTAAATCAAAACTGGCCCATGAACCACGTGGTGTAAGTGTGTCAGTACATGAGCTTACAGATGAGAGACTGGCTATTGATTGCCTAGAGCTGGGTGTGCAGCTATTGCTTTGATCGGTTAAAGAGGATTCATCGAATGAAGCAAAATCTTTATCAATTTCAAATTCTTGCTGATAAGCCGAAGGACTTATGGTACCACGATCAATACGTTCTCGTGCGCAACAAGAACTGGAATAATGACGTTGGGCATATTCGACAATTTTCCAAGGACGTGTATAACAATTAACACATTCTTGAACATGTTGAGGCAATTCCGCACTAGAAAAAGTAAATAAGAATTTTTAAAACACAGGAAATTTCTGAAATTTTTTTCTCTAAGAAGAAATTTTCAATAGAAAGCATTTCTTAGGTAATTCTTTTGAAGTCTAATAATTTTCTATAGAAAAGTTATCAACATCTGACAATTTCTGTAAAGGAAAGTAATAAAAATCTGACAATTTTTCTGTATAAAAAAGTTTTATAGATCTCCAAAATTTTCTAAACAAAAAGTTTTGAGGATCTAATCGTTTTCCTGTTCAAATTACACTTAGCGGTCATGGCTAAAAAAATATTTAAAAAAATCTAATAGGAATAAGTTGATGATTGTTTCTTAATTTGTATCTAACAATAAGAACTCAGGTTATTAATATATATATATTTTTTTTTGGCCTGGATGGCTATATATTAAATAACTTAAATAATTAAAATAAATTAAGGAGGCAATCCAGACCCTTAAAATTGATACGATCAGTTACATATAAGTGTGGATATTCAAAAAAAGGAAAGTCTCACAATTAAAAACATTTATGAAATATGATCTGAATACAATCAATTTCTACTTACATATTTTCATTGGGCACTATATGTTCTAAGGTCCTTATTTTACGTGGTATAGTCTTCACGGTAACATCTCCCGGTGGAAAATCCAAAATATTCTTTAAAGGATCTCGATTAATGGTATTTATATGTGAATTCAAAAATTCTTCATAATCCAAAGGTTCGACGGGCTCAGTTAAAGAAAGCTAGAACGAAAAAATATACATACAATTTGAGACACACCTTTCGGCATAATTGGTACAAATTGTTACTGTTGAAGAGCACATCAAGGAGTCCGTAGTTTTAGTTTGCATATGACAATTTACCACATTTTTGCGTAGTTCACTTGCATTAGTTCTAAAATAAAAAACATGTAATTAATACAAAATTGTATTTATTTTATGGAAAATGTTTTTTGGCTACATGCCTCGCCCTTTGTGTACTGAATAATTTATTTGCCCATTTTTACCACTTACCTTGACAATTTTTGCGCAAAAGAGCGTTGAGATGTGGACATTGTTACTTTTGTTTTTATTTGTTCTATGCTAAATATTTGTTTATTTGGCTTATAAACAAAAATTTAATCAAATTTCATTTTTTTCGTTGTAAAGTTGTTTATATATTTATAGTACCCAAGAAAAAAAGATGGCCACTGATTTTTTTTACCCTAGTTTGACATTTCGTTACAAAACAGCTGATTGTAATTTTCCGAAATAGTACAAATCATTGCTGATTGATAGCACATCACAGAGGGAGGATTGACACGGGAGACATGCTTTGTTTTGTGATTAATATGGAAGGTTTAGATACTATAAAGTGATAGCAAGCAATTGTCCAACAGCTTTTATCTCAAGTAAATACACTTAATCCAGTGCCTTCAAGTGCAAAAAATTGATAAATCAATTGTCGAATCGATTAAATATATGAGACCAATTTCCTGTTTCTTTAGTACACTCTTAAATATACAAAGGTCCTGATCATTATTTTGTAAACTATGTTATAGGCGAAATAGCCGTACTATAGCATAGTTAATATATATACAGGGTGGCGCAAAAATAATGTTTTCTTCTTGTGGATTATTTTTATTTGGTCTTTTATTTTTTTTTACATCAAGTCGAGTATATGATGTCATGTAAATGGCCGCCGACACAGTTGATTGTCATTTGAGCCCTTTTTATGGCATTTTCCATCACTTTGGCCAAAACTTCCGGCGATAGGTGCTCACATTTTTGACGGATATTGTCTTTAAGAGCTGCAAGAGTCTGAGGCTTGTTGAAATAAACCCGCGACTTCAAAAAGCCCCACAAAAAGAAGTCTGGAGCGGTCAAATCAGGCGATCTTGCTGGCCAGCAAATCGCCAAAACGGGAGATTAGACGCCCGGGAAATGCATCCTACAGCATATCGGCACGTGCAGTGTGTGGCGTTGCACCGTCCTGTTGGAACCACATGTTTTCCAATCCCAATTCATCAAGTTGCGGCAAAGAGAACTCGTTGATCATTGCTCTGTAGCGCTCACCATTCACAGTAACCGTCTTCGAAGAAAAAAGGTCCGATGACTCCTCCAGCGAAAACAGCACGCCATACAGTGACTTTGAGCGGGTGTAATGGCTCTTCGTGGGTTACACGCGGATTTTCAGTGCCCCAGAAGCGTAAATTTTGCTTATTTACGTACCCGCTAAGATGAAAATGGGCCTCATCACTCATGATTATTTTTGATGAAAAATCATCTTCATTATTGCTCAAATAAATAGTCACTAATATTCCGCGTTCTGGAGCAGTGTAGCATAACATTGTTTAATAACGTGTATTTCGCATGTGTTTACTACACAAATGTCAAAACAGAACTGACATTAGGGGCCAATCGCAAAATTTATAGCATTTTCTGATAGGAAGATTACTTTTGCGCCACCTTGTACATAGTTGCTATCAGTGGAGGGTTTTTCCCTCTGTAGTGGGATATAACTACTTTTATTTTACATTTACACATCAACTATTAAAAAAGTAATTGGTAACGATAATGTTCAAATATATTACGGTTAGGTTCAAATTTGATTTGTTAAAATTTATTAAAACTTGCTTTACTAACTTTTTCGTATGAGTGCACAATCACAAAAATTTGTCAGTTAATATTAGTTTCGTTCGTTTACTCAATAATTTGTACAAATTCGTACAATTTGTTACTGGATGGCTTTCAAAGTTGAGAGTTTGCAAATTTATCCTGGACAAATTTTTGCCAGTAAGAATATTTGAGCAGGAAGATTGAAAAAATAAATATGATTAATTTTTGTAAATATTAAAAAAAGTGTTTTACAACTACGTTGTTGTATGCAAATGCATAGTAATAAATATTGTAAAATTAATTACGGAAAAGGTAAGAAAACCTTTAAAAATATGTAATATTTTAATCAAGAATACTCTTTCTTAGTGCTTTTTAAAATTTGTTATCCCAAAAGTCAATCTACCGAAGTGTACTATATATTTTGTAACTTTGACAATTCGTACATCATTTGTTTCTTGCTGTTATATGAGTTTCTGATTCTGGAAAAGTTAAAATAAAATGAATAAACATAATTTATGCTCTAATTTAACAATTATTTTGACACATTGTTATTTTTGATTTTTTTTTAACATTATACGTTCATTTTTGCTTATAAAGTGGGAGTAAACGTGACTAGTGGGTGATCTTTAAATCAATGATGGATGATCAATAAAATTGCACCACTTACATTCAAAAATTTCAAGCATTCATACAAATGTTCATATAATTGTAACATAATTAAATATGACAAGTGAAAGGAATATCATTTTTAAGTTTCAATGTATAATATCGTATATGTAGATTAAGATGTCCCTTAAAGTAGGAATTGTAGAATATCCATGTTAACACAACCCAGTTCTGACTCATATGTAAGAATTTATGTTTTTTTTTTTGGAAAATTCTAATCATATATCGTTTCTGCTGAATTTTGGTATGCTGATGACGAAAATATAATTTGTTTTTAAAAACGGTCAAAGCATTTTCACAAAAATTTGCATTTTTCCTACATTCAAAAATTTTCAAGTAAAATTCTAATTGTTCCTTTTTTTAGTCCGTGCAAACCATTTTTTCTAACGTTTCATCTGTTAAATATTTAAGATTATTTTAAACGACTTTCGATTAATTTTGCTACATTTACAAATTTTTAAACAATAATTGAAAATAAACAACCAAATGGGTTAAAGAACATTAAAATATATATTTTTTTTTAATTTCAGTTTTTGATAATATTACCTGCAAGATTTTCGAAATATCCTTGGATACATACATACACAATACCATTTCGTTAAAAACAATCTAAAATACATATATGTATATTAATTACAAATACAATTAAAAAGAGAACTACTGATTTTTCAATAAATTTAAATTTATATACACAAAATTAATGGAAGCTTGGTTTGCCTTTTCTAAAAAAGTTAAAAAGAAATATATTTAGAATTTTTTTTAAATTTGTTGAATGTAGGAAAAATATGTGAAATATGAGGGAAAATTCATGAAGCATCAATATTTTTAGTATTATCGTAATCAGCATACCGAAAATTAGTAGAAATGATGTAGCATGATATAAGAAAATTATTTAAAATTTTTAAAAATTCCAGAACTTAGGACGTGATTCGTTTTCCATTTTTTTTTTAATTTTCAAATTTAAGACCAAATGGAACAAAACTGTGGGTGTTAGCATTGAAATTTGGCAATTAGAAATTTAAGGGACACCTTAATGTAGATCTATAAGATGGAGATTTAATACTAGATGATCTAAAATAATAACAAAATAAATGCGTTACTAATTTAATTATTGAAAATATAGTTCATTAAATATTAAGTATTTATTGTTGTTATTAATTTTTTAATACGTTTTTGATATCAAAAAATTGTAATTTAAAAAAATGTTAGGAGGCAGGCGTTTGTGCTTTCAAGAGCAGTGCTTGAAGTTGTTTTTAATTCAGAGCTTCTTAATTGGTTTTACTTACAAAGAAAGTCTTTAGAATGGTTCACTTCGATTTTGATGATATTTGTATATGTTAAAGAACATACAAAAAATAATGAATACATATTTATTGCATCATATTTAGGGGCATGTCTGAAAAATAGTATTTTTTGTATTTAGCTTAAAAGTGCTCATAAAAAAACGTTTGATATCCATATTACACTCAGCAAAAAAAGTCTGTAATGGCAATTGAAAATTTTGCTAATTTGTGCCCATCGGTATTTTTTTGTAAATCTTTGTAATACATGTCTGCTCACGTGTAGTACAATGAAATTACTAGCACAAATTAGTAGCCGCTACTAAATTTTAGTAAACGTTTTGTAAAGTGGAATTTAAGATCGGTTTGCTAAAATCAGCAAAAAAAATTGACTAAATGTTATTAGTATTAGTACAATAAAATTAGTATGAAAATTAGTAAGCGCTACTAAATTTTAGTAAATTGCTGTAAATATTATTAGTATTAGTACAATGAAATTAGTATAAAAAATTAGTGAGCGCTACTAAATTTTAGTAAACTGCTGTAAGCTGCAATTTAAAATAAATCTGCTAAAATCAGCAAAAAATTTTACTAATTATTAGTGTAATGGAAATAGCAGGAAAGTTAATAGCCGCAACTAAAGATTGGTAAAATTATACACAAATGTTATTAAAGTAAATTATCTCGAATTAACATAAATGTTTAATAAATATTAGTGAACTAATGAATTGTACAATATAGCAAAATTTTAATTTATGAAAAAAAAAATCTTAAAATGCACAAATTAACACAATTATTTTTAGATACGCTAAAGGGGTCAGTTGGGAATTGGGACCTGTCCCGGGATATGTGAAAACTGAACCGGTTCCAAAAATACATATCACGGGATAGGTGAAAAGAGGACCGGTTCCTAAAGTACCTATCACGTGACCGGTTTAAAAGTCACGATATGTCCTTTTAGACCAGTCGTGTGACATGTCACTTAGGGCAATTGACCCCTCCTAGGACAAGCCCATGTTAAAGTGACCGGTACCTTGACCGGTTCTTATCACAATGAACCGTTCACGTGACGTGTCTTGGGATAGGTCCTTTTCCCGCAGGGTAGTTACTCTTTAAAGCTACTAATTTATTTTTAAATTGCCTTACGAATTTAAATATACAAACTTAAATTGTTTTTTTCTAGTAAACATTTTTTTATTTTATTTATTTTTTTTCAAAAAAATAATCTAGACAAAATTAAAAAAAAACTAATTCAAAGGCTTAAAAAATAGTAAAAACATAAACGAATTTATCATTTTGTTTTAATTTGCTAATTTTTGTTTTAAAAATATTTTTAGTAAATTTTTTGGATTTTAAGGTAAAGTTTTAATTAATCAGTCCTTAGATTTTTCGAACTAAATAAGTTTTTAGTGCTATTTAAAGTGGATGTCTTATTTTTGTACATGAGTCGGTTGTGAAAAGTTCATTACTTCCGATCCCGCTTTTCAACCTACATATGTTACAACGAATTGCCAACTTTTAAAATATTTGATAAACAGGTGAAAAAATTGGACATAAGAGTGCTTGTAGAAAAATCGATACTGTCAGCAAAATCGTGTTGGAGAAAAAAAAACTTAGTTGATTAAATCAAAATATCAGTTGTTCTGTTAAGGAAATCCTCAGTTGTTTTGAAATTATTTGCTAACAATTAAAAGCTCATTTAGCCATATGGTTGTCTCTTTTTAACTCATTAATTAATTCTAGCTTAAGTCCCAGTAAAGATCAGACATATTACACTGTTGATTTTAAATTATAAAACTACGTGTCGGCTTAAATTATAAAATAGGCTATAAAAAATGTGAATGTGTAATGGGTGCGATATTCTCATGCGTTACCTTGTAATGATATCATGTTACCTTTTTCATTATTTGCAAGCATAAAGTAATGAGTTACTGATTATTGATTGTGTAATATATGATTTATAAGTGTAGAGTAATAATTAAAATATTTTTGAAAATCTATTTTTAGATACATTATGTTTGTTTTGATAACACTAGCGAAAAAACGAAGCGCAATAATTCATTAAAGTTTAAAGCAATCAAATACTATATGCATCGATAGATCAGTGGGTAGAGTTCTTGGCTGGCAACCAGATTTCCCTAGTTCGATTCCCATCATGACCACAATATATTAAATAACATTTTAAATATTTGTAATAATTTTTTTTTTTTTAAATAAAAATTCCTCTTTTTTAAAAATCTATTTTTAAACACATTACTTTTTTCATTCTCGTAACCATATAAGTAACTCCTTACATCATTACCTCTAAAATATGTAATGGGTATATACATTACTTTGAGGCTCATCGCCTGTAAAATTCATCAGTGTAGTAAGGTGTAAAGTAATCCATGAGCTCCTATGGCTACACATTACTTTACACATTATTTGGTAATGTGTGGTTTTGCCGGGAAGTTTTTCAAATTAAATAAAATACTCCAAAGAGTTGCTATAAGATAGCCTTTAAAATATCCCTTTCCAATCATACCTTTGTATGAAATGTCACTAAAAACTCAAAATTTGGAAAAATCCCGATTTGTCAACCCCATTCCAAATACTTGAATCCCTAGATGGCACAAAAACCGAAAGAGGTCGATCACAGAATTGTTATTTCTACAAAATATCGAAGTTTCAGCAAGATTAGAGTATTAAGCTTGAGGTACCTTCCTTGTTAGTATGTTAGAAACTCTGATTTATTTGATTCAAAGAGAGAGATGGGACCAGTTTGCCTTAACCTTGAAGCCAAACAAAAACACAACAAATATAATAAAATTAAATAAAAGTCAGTAAAATTGACAAAACACGATCACTAAAATAAAAAACGGCCTGTAGTCTCTCGATGCGATAATATATGACGATCTTAAGTTAATATTTATTATTTTAGATTTTTTTGTTTATAACGAAAAAAAAAAACAGTATCATCCACATTATAAAAACAAAAAGTGAATGTAAAATTGAAAAATAAAAACAAGAAGACTAAAATATTAATTTAAGATCAGCACTACATCCGTGATCGTAGAACAAGAATTAAATAAAACAAAATTTAAACAATAAATTAAAACCAAATTCATTACATACACGTGTTAACTGTTTGGCCATTTATTGAGTAACATATAAATAGGGCCCGGAAGTTCATGTAAATACATATTTATTGCCGTTAGCTGGAAAACAACGTTAACCAAAAATCTTTGCGAATTAAAAAACTTGCAAGAAAATGACCTAGTTTTGCATATTTTTCCAAATTTTGCTTAAATTGCATATTTATGAATATTTTGCTATAAATGCATATTTTGGCATATTTAAATGCATACTTTGCTATAAACGCATATTTTGCCCACAATTCCATTTGTACGGGTGCAGACTAATTTTGCATAGTCATTTTCCTTAAAGTGTTTAATATACATATAAGCCGGTTTAAACCATGAGTTATTGTGGTTCATAAGGAGGCTGACTATGACCTGGTCGCTCAGGTCGAAGGTGTACACTCCTTCTAGCGCTGATCTTCACAATTTCTCCATCTCTTTTCTCGTTTAGAAATTAGTGTTTACTATTTCTTAGTAACATTTAATATATAATTAAAACAAAGAGTTCGAAATAATATATACATAAATTTACATATTAATACTAAATATTCAAGGGTTTGACAAGTTTATGTACCATAAAAAATATAAATTTACAATTAAGCTATAAATTTAAGGAACTATGGCCTTCCAGCCAAAAAAAAAAAATAGATTTACAACAGTATATTGAGAACTGCTTTTGGTATAAATTATAAAATCGACCCACCTTAATTCGTATCGGTTTTCACCATTGATTTAAAGCAGGGACTGAAACCTGAAAAACATGTGTTCAGGTTCGGGGTAATCTAAATAATAAAAAGTTCGGGTGTTCGGGTTCAACATTTAAAAAAAGTACAAATATTTTATAAATAGGAAATTTATTTATTATTTAAAGAAATTTTCGTTTAATTTTATAATTAATATAGTTTTTAAGTTTTCTTCTTTTAAATTTGTTCTTTGTGTCGACAAAATGAATTTCAAGGCTGAAAAGGCACTCTCATTTCAAGACATTGATTTAGAAAATCGTTTCTTCTTTTTTTGAACTTGTTCGAACATATCTTTATCATCTTTTGTAGAACAAGATATTGATTTTCTCTTTTGATTGATTTTCTTCTTTTTCCGTTTGCAAATTTTTGAAAATTTTATTTGTTTTTAAAATATTTTTTTTAGCATTTTCAACATCTTCGGCACTTAGCATTAACTTAAATCTGCTATCTAGATATAATGTTGCAATCAAAAATGGTTTATTATTAAAGTGGTTTTCTCTTTTTATAATATTTAAATATAATTCTTGTGAAAATGTTTTTGTTTTATCATCTTTTGTAAGCTCTAATTTAAAACTAAGCCAGATTTTATAAAAATCTCATCAAGTCATCTGTTCTTCTTGTAGTTTCAGCGTTGATTTTTTAACAGGTGAAAAACTTCTACGAATTCTTCACAAATATTCCAAATCATTCATAGTTAATGCAGCATCCAGTAATTCTGAACAAAAACTTCTGTATTCCAATAACCATGTCATAATTGGAATTCCATAGTGCGTCAAGCACTGCAAACTGGAATGCAGGAAATATAATATTTTGTATGGTTATTCTATAAAACATTTCTTACTATATAATTTGAATCCGAACCTGGATAAATTTTTGGGTCCAGCGGGTTCGGGTTCAAAGTCTTCATAAACAGCAAACCTGAACCCGTTTGGGTTCGGTTTCAGTCCCTGATTTAAAGTTTAAACTTTGTAGAAGACACAGATCTATGCACGAGTATTTTTTTCATCTTGTTTTAAAAATTTTCATCATATAAACTTTAAGAATTTAAAAAAAAAAAAAAATAATATACGAGGGCGGATCAATAAATCTGTGAATTTTCGAACTTCCCTCGTAGTTATATGAAATACAACACTGCTTCCATCAAGTACCACCTGTTAATAGACTACTGTCAAATTTTGAGCAAGTTCCGTCATTTACTCTCGTGCATTTTTTTAAAAATGGAAAAAAGTGAATTTCGAGTGCTCATTAAACATTATTTTTTGCGAAAAAACCGCAATCAAACCAAGGAAAAGCTTGATAAATACTATGGGGACTATGCACTATCGATTTCAATGGTAAAAAGTGGTTTACTGACTTTTGTTCTGGCCTTACAAGCACGGAAGATGGCGAACGTTCTGGACGCCCAGTTGAGGTGTCTACACAATTGAAAAAATTCACGATATGGTGTTGGCCGATCGGAGATTAAATGTGAGATAGATTATGGAAGACATAGGCATCGTGCGTTTGCTCACAATCGACCACCAACGGAATCGTGTGACAGCTTAGTTTCCATGGCAAAAACCCATTAAGTAGACTACAAATTGCCGCCTCATTCGCCTTATTCACCGGATTTAGCCCCCAGTGACTATTTCATATTTCCAAACCTAAAGAAATGGCTCGGTGGAACGATGAAATTATTGGACCTCGAAAAATCATATTTTTTGGAAGGGATACAAAAATTGGAGAAAGGTTAACCTAATATATTTAGTTAAAAGTAGATTATGTTGAAAAATATTTTTTTTTTTTTTGCAAAAAAAATCTGTGTTTCAATTAAAAAAGTCACGGACTTATTGACCCACCCTCGTAATTTGTTTTTATTTAAACCGTTATTTTTATTTGGCAACCCTTGTTTATTGTAGTAAAAACATTTAAAATGCATAAATCTACAGTTGAAAATTATTCTGAAAAGGTTCTATCCTACGGTTTGTTATTCTCGAACATTTTTAAAGCATTTCATTTTTTGATTTTTTGTAATTTAAAAGTACTTTGAAAAAAGTATAATTTTATAGCTGGGATAATACAAAAGAAAAAATTTTCGCTCATGAAAGGAATTGGTACAAATAGTTGAATATTCTGCTAAGATAACAGAAATTAATAATTTTTTTGCGCCTACAGAAATTTTACTAAAGTTAAGAATCATGATCTACCAAATTTAGGATTGCTAAACTATACACTTTTTGCGTGTATTTTGATATCTTATAACTGGCGCAGTGACTTTCATGCACTAAAAAATCGAAACTATGCGCTTGAAATATGCAATATATATGCACTTAAAACAAAATATGCACTTAAAATCAAAAAATATGCACTATAAATCCAAAAATATACACTAAAAATAAAAAAGGTAATTTACTTAAAATTTACCGATATTTAAAAATCATATTTGTTTTGCTTGTTCAAAAATTTAGTTCAAAACATATACTTAAAAGAGCAATATGCATTTATATGCATTTATATGCAACAACAAATCTAAGCTATTTTATGCAATTTCTTTAATTCGGATAAGTATCTAGCCAAAATAGTGCTTGACTACAAACATGCATTTGCATGAAAGAATTTTTAAAAACTTATGCTTTTTTTTTTTTTAAATTAATAACTGACAAACTTGTTTTAGTATACGAGACGTTATTCTTAAAATAAAAATGTTTAAAATTTTACAATTTTAAGTAATATTTTTTTGTAAGCAAAACTTGCGAAATTTGTTCCATTTAAATAAACAAAAAAAAAATACTTTGTCACGTTCCATCGTGATGAATAATATAAAAATTTGACTTTTAACTTAAAAGAAATAAAACATAATTTTGTTCATTTAAAATTTTAGAATTCTTAACAAATTTATTATTTTACAGGCAGATGTTTTTATGTCAATAAAAAATAAATCTTTTTAAAATCAAAAAAATGAATCAGAATACATATTTTGATTTAATATTATTTAATTACACATTTCTTATTCAAAATGGCTGGGTATTCTTTTTTTTAATTTGCAAATCATGCGTTACTTAAATAAAATACAAAAAATAATATTGCAAATAAACTTCCGCCAAAAAGGGGGGAAAAAATTGTTTATTTTATGCATATTTTATTGATTTAAAACTGATATTTTGTTAAAGAATATTTAATAAACAAATAAACTATTTAGCATTAAAACCATAAGTCTGAATTTTAAACACAATGAGTAATAAAATTTAAAAAAAAACGCAGTTTTAAATTAAAAAATATTTATTCATAGACCAACCAAAAACACAATCTTTATATACCCGAGTAAAAACGTTTGTGTATATAAATATATAACCATACGTTATTATATAACATAAGCTCATATATAAAATATTTTGTGTCCATAAATTTTAACATCGATCGATCAATATACAATTGCAGTGATAATTAGATTTTTATTTTTTATGATTCATTTTCTATACAATTTTATATTACCCAATACAGAGTCACACTAGGAAAATTGTCAGTCTTCTTTTTGGATGTAATTATACATTAAAACAAAACACTAGAAAAATGTCATATCTCATTTTATATATAATTATATCTGTGGACTTTTTACCAAGTTAATTCGACTTAAGAAAATTTCAAACTTCAGCCATTGGGACCTTATTTCCCGTGAACTCTCAAAAAAAATTCTCTCAGCGTAGTCAAGATAACTCAATTTTTTCTGTTAGTACAGGGTGTCCGCCGGGATTATAATTTTTGATTAAATGAAAGAGAATGGATCTTATATTGATAAATGTTTTATTTAATATCGGCAATTATGTACAATATCAGATAATCGTCCGCCTCTGTTAGCCTCACAAATGCGAGCACTTTTGAGCACATTTTTCATTACATTCTCACACATATCACGCGGTATTTCATGGCGAATATTTTGTTTGAGTTTCTCAAGCGTTTCTGGTTTGTTTGCATAAATCTTGCTTTTCAGATATCCCCACAAAAAGAAGTACGAAGCAGTCAAATCAGGAGACCGTGGAGGCCAATCAACATCACCATTTCTTGAAATAACTTGTTGTGGAAAGAGGTCTCGCACTAATTCCATTGTAATCCTGGCTGTATGCGATGTGGCACCGTCTTGTTGATACCATATGTTAATAAAGCCCAAAGCATGCAGTTGTGGCGTTAAAAAGTTTTCAATCATATCACGATATCGCTCCGTATTCACAGTTACCGTTACGCCGTTTTCATTTTCAAAGAAGTAAGGTCCAATGATTCCTCCTGACCAAATTGCACACCAGGCTGTCACTTTTAATGGATGCAAAGGTGACTGATGAATAATTTGAGGGTTTTCCATTGGCCAAAACCGACTATTCTGTTTATTCAAATATCCATTCAAATGAAAATGTGCCTCGTCACTCATTAAGATTTTTTTTTTATGAAAATCGGGCTTATCATGGGCGAGCTGTTTTAACGATTAAAACATGTTGGTTTATCGAATATTTTCCACGTGTCTACTTCACGACTGCCAAATATGAACTGTCAAGACTAATGTTTACTAAAATGACGGCAAAAAAAGTAGTATACCTTCCCGACGGACACCCTGTAGATGTATAAAGCTCGTGCTTGAAGAAAGGAAAAATAAAAAAAAAAATGAAATTATAGTTTTTGGCGAAGTAGTGAAAAAAAAGTCTCATTTTTGGTCAAGTTTTCACCACTTATTACCTCCTAAAATAAGTTACGATAAAAATCCTTTGTTCAAGCATTACAGTGTTATTTTGAAGAAGTGTGAAAAATTTTAACAAGATCGGTTCATAACTTTTTAAGAAATCATGACTACCGACTTCAAAAAAAAAAGTTTTAATGAAGTTTCAAAAAAAAAAATTTAAACTTTTTCAAACCCACCTAACTTTTTTTTAAAAGGAAAGACATTCTCTGATAATGTTTTATAAGGAAAACTTTAAATATTTGTTAGAAAATTAATACAGTTTTATGCACCTGTAAAATGTGTGCTTTTGAAATAAGCTCTTTTATCAAAAGTCCACAAATACTTACTATCTTTCAGTAGTGCGATTCCGTAACTTTTTAACGACAAATTCTGGAGGTTTTTTCTACCGATACTTATAGTTAAAAAAATCGTTAAATTATTAACAGAAATTTGGTATAAGTTCAAGTTAAAGATTTTTGTCATTACTTTATAATATTTCAAAGCAAATAAATTTCAAATTAATAACTTTTGTCGGTATCTCTTGTCAATAATTTCAAAAAATACAGAATAGCTTTTTCGTTAACTTAACCGACAATTATCGTTAGGTAACAAAACCGGTAAAATCGTTAATAAAGTTAAATAATTGCAGTAAAGATATAATTTTAGTTTTATACAATTATGTCTGATAACATCAAATTAGAACAATAATTATTATAAGGGCTCATTTCTCAGATTAAATTAATATATGACTATATAAAGTTTCATATTATTTTTTTTAATCGGGTGAATAAAAAGTTCCATTGGCAGTTTTTTTTTCATCTGTTTCTTCTAGAATTGTTGCTTTTGTAATTCTTGTAGCCGAAAGTGAATGAACTTCAAAAGGATGTTTTAAACATCAACTTTTAAATAAATAATGGTTCTTCAAAATTACTTAATCAATCGTTCTCAAAAAAATCATCTTCTTTATAGCATTTATTTGACGTCACATGTTGATGGTTATTTTTTTTTCTTTAATCTTGTTTATAATTAAAATGTAGATATTCAATTTTTTTAGTATCAACTTAACAAATTGTTAATAAAAAATGAAGAATTTTAACATGTTTTTTTTGTGTTGGAATTTGTTGTTTTATTGGTGTTAGGTTGTGCCAGCCGGATTTAAAATACTTGATTATAATGCAGATAATTAGAAAACAAATAAAAAAAAATACGAAACTTATAGAGAAAATTAATAGAAAAAAGGATTATAATTAATACATACGCATTTATAAATAAAGTTCTTTATTTAAATAATTAATAATTACAAAAAAAAGGTACAACAATTAAAATATGCAACGCAATAGATATTAAAATACAAGACTTAAGATATATGCGATCTTGAGTTGAGTTAGCCAATGAAGAAGTTCCCATCGGGATTTTTTCTATACAACAAAGGAAAGTGATTTCTCCTTAAGAAACACTAGTATCATATTCCGAAGGCCGTTCGAAATGCTCTTAACCTAACAATGAAAGAGTTAGATTTTTAAAATTATGTGTATTTTTCAATATAATCTTCTGAAACTTCAATACACTTAGTCCAACGCTTTTCTAGCAATTATATGTCTTGATTAAAAAAATTTGCCTGAAGCTCTGCAAAATAATCTTTTACAGTTGCAATTGCACCTTCAGTCGAGGTAAAACGCTTGTCAGCAAGGATTTTTTTTAGGTTTGGGAACAGGTAGAAGTCACAGGGAGCTAAATCAGAATAATAAGTAATTCGCACTTAAGTTCGTTGAATTATTATGTTGTGTTGTAAATCAGGTTGTTTTTTTCGAAATTTCACATTCAATTGATCCAAAAGGTTACAATGATACACCTAATCCTGTTTTTCACGGTGCTTTTTACACGATTTTGAAATAACACGGTCGACAGAAATAAACTTACCCTGTTTTTACACCTTTTTTGAAGTTACACGAAAAAACTATTCCTATTTTTTAATTTTTTTTTAAGTTTTTAAATCTTTAAAATGATGTAAATTTGTATATTCCTTGAAGATGTGATATATTAAATATTTAAGTTGAATTTTTAAATCTAACCCTTTTGAGGTTGGTAAACCAATCCAATATTTTTCGATTACGGTGTGCTTTTTTGCACGATGGTGGACCAATTTACCCCATAGTACGGTTCCGATCTTACTAAAGGTGTGGAAGAACCCATTCTAGCTAGTTCGTCCGCTACCTCGTTACCAACATGTCCACGATGACCTGGCATCCTGTAAAGAGTAACCCTGTTACGCTCGGCTAACTGTTGAAGGATATCAAAGCACTGAAGAGATATTCCTGAAGTGAATGTCCTCGACGACAAAGCCTCGAGTGCCGCTCGGCTATCAGAGAGGATGGAAATATATGCGCCCTTTAGACCCTTTTCAATATTCTGTGTAGCGCATATGAGTATAGCCTGTAGTTCAGCTTGGAATACCCTTGGCCACTTGCCCATTGACTCCGATATCCTCGTGTTGGGTACAAAGACCTACGCTCCCACCCCTGAGTCCATTTTCGACCCGTCAGTGTACCAGTTTAGACTGTTTTGAAATTTGTTTGTTTGCGAGTGTCCACTACTGGACCACACGCTTCCCATTCCGTTCTGCTTGAGATGATAACCCCGAATTTCCTACAGAATCTCAATTCAGTGTTAATACGGTATGTCAGCGTATCTAAAAAGTCCTTGTTCCCTAAAGAATTCAAAATATTCGTATGACCCTTAACGTAAAAAGAATTATCAAAGCTAAATCTACGTGCAGCCAATGATGCTGAAGTTTTAATGAAGATATTTAAGGTGATGAGTAAACAAGCTAAGCGTTGTACCTTCGCAAACTTAGCTATAGCCGTTGGTTGAAGAATTTTCGGTCACCAAACAATTGCTGCATACGCAATTATCGGTCTAACTATCATCCCATAGATCCAATAAAACTTGATTAGATGTATTCTGAATTTATTGATTTACGTTTTTGAAGATAGTCGATCAATAAAATACTTTTGTTACCCCAGAAAACCGCTGCCGTAGCCTTACCAGTCGATTGAATTGTGTTTGCCTTCTTTAAAGCTCTTTTATCTCTAGTGTGTAGTGATGGACCCATGTTTTATTCAGAGTTATAAAACGTAGTTTAAAATTCATTTTATTTAGCTTAAATCGATGCAAACTAGCTTGAGAAATTTTCATTCGAATGCGTTTTAGGTCAACTGTTAACAAATGCGGCATTCATCTTGCAGAAAACTCTTTCATCTGAAAATCTTGATGGAAAATAAAATGAACTCGATTATTTGAGTTGTCTAGTATGGCATTATCTATTTCACGCACTTCCAATCGTCAATCGTCTAATATATTATCATTAACTTTAGCTATGATTTTTATTGTTGTTTCAGTTTTTGGACGTCTACTATGTGGTTCATCTTGAATGCTTGTACGACCACTTTCAAATTCTGCAACCCAGTTTTTTACTGTTGCATATGAAGCACATTCTCCTAAACATTACTTATATATATATATATTTAATGGCACCACGTATTTCTAAATTTGCTATTACAAAATCACTGAAGCGTCTATTAGGAACAACTCCCTACGGGAAATGAAGGGTCGATTGATCCAAGGTGATAAATCTGTGATAGATATATGAGGGATATGTCACAAAACTGGTGTAAAATATAATTCAGTGTCTGAAAAAGTGATAATTGCTGTAAAATGACCAGTGTCCCAAATATTAAAATGGTGGCAGAACATTGACTGGTTCTTTCTGGATATATCATGTAACTAAAGAGAAATAAACATAACACCAATGTGGACAAAAGAAATTAGGACTGTTATGGTTGAAATAATGACAGAACACAGAACTGGTTCAACAAATTTTGCTGTGTATAAAAGAATGTCAATCGGTGGCGAAAACCCCAATCCCGCGACTGTTGCATAGCTGACATAATACTGAACTGATTTAATCATAATCGACTTTGTGACTGCAGAAATGATGACATTTCAAAAAGAAGTGAT
This sequence comes from Eustalomyia histrio, assembly GCA_949748255.1. NCBI lineage: Eukaryota > Metazoa > Arthropoda > Insecta > Diptera > Anthomyiidae > Eustalomyia > Eustalomyia histrio. Next base: position 6,605,924 of record OX456526.1, read on the forward strand.
TATGCAACTGTTTACATATTGACATATAACTGCAATAATTCTAAAAGAATCCAATGTGCATGATAAAGTGTCAGTGAAAGGCAAATAAAGCTGCCCGCGACAGACTAATAGGTGTCACAACACTTAAGGGTTTATTAAGAAACACTTAGGGGGGATGTTATCCCTAAAAATCCATAATTAGTTATTGAAAATTTCGATCGAGGACTCCTTTCACTTAACATTGTTAAAACTTTATTACAAAATTCATCAAATTAAAATATAAAAAAATTATTCTTCACTTAACTCCATTATGGACACTGTTTCATTTAAACGACTATATAATTGAAAATGGCTATCTTCTTAAGTAAAATTTAAGTCAAAAATCCTAATAAGTTGTTACTATAATACTGGCTCTTAGACTTTATTTGTTTAAATTATGTTAATCCATTTTTTAAATTATTTGAACAAACATTTTTCACAAGTCTATGAAATAATAATTTTTAAGGAATAATTTAGTATTGAATAAAGTGGGATGTAATTTAATTTATATTATTAATTTTGTTTCGATAGAATAATTTGTTTTATGATTTAATTCGTGAAATTTATATCAAATACACCATTTTTTGTTGGAATAATTTGTTAAAGTTGATTCATTGATTAATATTAATTCAAAACATGTAACGATCACAAAAACTGCCAAAGAGTCAAAAATTCGCGAAATTTTAAACTGAAAAACGCTCAAACACTCCACCCAAGCTCAGCTCATTTTAAAAGAAATTTGAATTCAGCTTGTCTATGCGATAGTTACGTGTATATTAAGTTTTATATAAATCCGATGAACCACCACTTTGTAGTTAGCGCGGTTTTAATACTATTCTAACCAATATGTTATTATAGAGATTAATATATCCATATAGGCCCGTAAAATTACAGCGTTTTTTTTTTTAATATTATTTATTCAGATGGCAATTTTAAAGGGATATTTAAATATTTTGTATTCTATCAAAATGTGTTTGCGGAAGTTTAAACTAACATTTTCTGACGAGAATCCCAATACGCCTCGAATGCGTTTATGGAATGATATTCGAGTTAAATTTAATTCATTTTAAGAAAGTGAATTGCAAAACTAATTCTTTATGCTCCTTATTAATAACAAAAAGTAAGCAGCTACTTTTGTTTTTAAGCCGTAGAAATCCTGGTACTGACTTGAAAATCTCTAGTCTAAAAAATTTCCACAAATTCTCTTTTTGGAAAAATATTTTTTTTGGCGATCGGATGCGATTTTGAGAGTTAAATTAAAGGAGAAGTCGCAAAAACATTGACAGCCAAAGAGCTAAACTTCGTCCTAGGCCATTAGCGTGAATAGGACTGTCAGGGGCGGACTTGCCTCCACAGAGCTGCTTTTAACACCACTCATAATTTGAAAATGTTGAGTTCACTTTTGTTTTATTAAATAGCAAACAATTTTTTGTTCTTCAATTTTGTTAAAGTTTGAAAAATATTCACATTCTGTAGTTGTATTTTTTTCTTTTTTTGAGGAAATAGTTTAAAAACGCAATATATAAAAAATTGTAAAAACTTTTGTAATAAGCATTGTAGGTGAATTGAGTGACTGGACCTTATGGAATCTTTCTAAAACACGTTTTTTATATGAGACATGCAGAAGAAATTTTGACAGCTTACATGTTAATTATTTTTCGTTTGCTCTGTAACATGTTTACTTGCAACAGTCAAGTGATATGTCACGAAACTATTCATTCCCTACAAGTTCTGCAACATAACACATTGTGATTGATAGTAACCAGTTTTTTATTAATTACTTGTCCTCAGTCCAGTGGTGTGTACATTTGAGCCAGTCACGTAACATTTCATGTTGCACTAGTTCTGATACACATCACGTAGTGTCTAACATGAGACTAGTTATGTGTTAACTTTTTGCTGTTTTTACTGCCAGTTCTGTGTCAGGCTAAAAACATTTCGGACGCTCCTCGTATGTCTTCGCGTTAATCAATTGAACAATATATTAAACTCTGTTCTGATTCGATTAATATTTTTTTGAATAATGACACACAATATAATCCATTATTAAACACAACTTGATCTTAAAAACAAAAATATATAAACAAAATATAATATAATTTTATTTGTTTATTTAAGATTAATAAGTTTTTATTTAAGCGGAAGCACTTAAAAGTTTTAAGGTCCAACTACATTTGGCTTGAGTGGCTTTTGATATTTTTGGTGTGAAACAGAAGTACAAATTTTCAATTTAAAAAAAATTATAATTTTTATTTTATACCGATACCTACCTTAAGTCACTAAAGTTTATACTGTTTTTGTCTTTAAAATGATTAATTTATTTATATAAAAAATATTGATTGATTAATTGATTTAAAAATATTGAGATTTGTGATTGCAAAAAAACGAAACTAAAAAAACATATTGATGAGATTTCTTTATTTTTAATTTACCACAATTTTATCAAAATCAAAAATGGGAATGCCCAAAATGTAATTTTTTAAAGTTGATTTGTTATGTTGTGACTCTGTTATAAAATATTTTTATATTTACACAACAATTAAATTCACAATAAAAAATAAAATGAGATTTTCAAGATCAAGGTCAACTTTTAAATATGAGTACATACTTAATAATACTATATTATATCTAACACAGCAATCATTTACTTACAATACATTTTTAATAATTAAAATAAATTAAAACAGAAATTTACAAAAAATAAAAAAATTATAAAAAATTTTATAAAAATTTTAAGCACAAAAATAAAACAAGAATTACAGATATAGAAATATAAATAAATATTTATAAATTGAAACAATAGTTGAAGTTATTAACTAAAAAAAATATTGATAACGTATAGCCAGGGAAAAAGTAATTTCGTGTTAATTCACGAAATTTTTTCGAATAATTTTCAAAAAAATTTTAAATCCTTTTTTTAATTTATATTTAGCTTAAAACAAATTCAGCCACCTCACACAGTACCTAAATACTATTTCTTGCATTCAAATTTACATTTTTTTTAACATTTGTAGGAATATTTGATACTATTGAAATTTTCATTTATTATATCTGTGATTTTTGATATGCTTAATGGTAAAAACTTTACTAGGATTATGATTTTATATCACAAGGACATAATCAAAAGGACATAATTGTCCTTTGTGTCAGGAATATATATGTTCATTTTCCAACTGGGGATTATGACAAAAATCATATTGACCTTACAGAACTCTCCCAAGTGAGAAAATCAGATTGAGCAAAAATTTGGTTATGTTATGGAGGACACAAAAATAACAGGCCCGAATTTTTTCTTATTGGTCCAATGACAAATTTAGGGGGTAAGGGCAGGTGTAAAATATCTTTTACACATACAAAAAACAAATTCATACTATTTATGAATATTTTATGAAAATTTGCCAATGTACTAATTTAAGAACTTTTTCATAAAATCAGGTTGTATTTATGAACAGATTATTAAAAAAAATACTGGGAAAGTTTGTGTACTCCTTTATTATGAAATGGTTCTTAAAATATGTATATGTAGATATACTTATTATTTATGAAAAAGTACTTAAAAAATTTGCCAATGTACAAAATCTTATTATTAAGGAACGTGTGCATAAATACAAATAATACTGGAAATTTAGTTAGGAAATAATTCATATTATAAATTTATTTTATGTACCTATTCACATAAGCTAGGAAACTCTCCATGACATAAATAAAAATGCTCTGAGTATTGTTTTTTTAGAGTTTTATTATTATTTTTTCAAGAGTTTGAATTTAAAGTTAACAAAAAAAAAATAATTATTAAAATTAGGTAAAAAATATCAAAAAAATAAAATATGATATATAATATTAAGTATTTCATAATATTTCGTAATTCTGAACCCGTTCTTAAAGCATATGAACATGTTTCTATTATGTATGTCCGCCGTCATCGAATAACGTAGTGAATTGTAGAACCATTTTCAAGTTATGAAATTTTCATAATATTTAAGAATTAAGATGATTTTTTTATGATATGATTTTTTTCTTTATGAACAATGTTCATAATAATTATGATCGAATTTATAAAAAAACACTCGGAAGTTAGGAACACTTCATAAATAGTAAGTAAGCTTCATATATAATATGAACCTTTAAAATTATGAACAATTTTCATAAATAATTATGAATTTTATTTTTTTGTGTGCAACAAAATCTAATAAATTTATTAGATTTTTATATATTTTTTGTAATAAATTTATAGAATTTTGTTCTAAAAGTCATTACGTTTTGTAAAAATACATAAATTCCAAATTGGGTCCCAGTTATATGAAAAATATTTGAAGTCTTATAAAACGAATTGGAATCTAATTTTGTTTTGATGGAATTGTTAATTAGACACCTGAAAACACATTTTAAGATTTAAATTTACAAATTCATCCCACAAATATGATCTACAGGCCTCTACGACCTCTTAAATCCCCAATCAAATGGTTTACAATTTTGGATTGATTTTACTAAAACTATTATATTTAATCATTAAAAACATATGCATTCGAGACTAAATAGAAAAACTAAACCTTGTTTGTAGTAAACAATTCCAGTTTGCAACACAAATTTTTAAAAATTGTATAAAAACGGCCCACGGAAATTTTCACATACAATAAATACAAAAAAAATATATTTATTAAACTCAAAATAGATATAAAACCGTAAAACGTGATTGAGAGTAAAGCTGGCCACACACGGTAAATTTGTGCGTGTGATTTGTTCGTGCTCGACTTCTTGTTACATGTTAATGGGGCTGTGCGCGAACAAATCACAAGAAATTGAAAACTTTCAATTTCTTGTGATTTGTTCGATGTGTTAGTGGGCTTGTATGCGAACATTATTAGACAATTTTTTCATTTTAGTTTATAATGAGACGTCAAAGTGCATGTATTGCGGAAATGGGTAGCAAGCTAAAAAAAAGTTTAGTCTTCTGGAGTTGTCATTTTTAATAATATTACATGATAACGCCTATTTCTTTTTAAAATTCGTCAACTTGCTTTTTTTAATTTTCCTTTTTTGTATCCTACACAAATAAATTATCATTTCATGTTTTCTCTTGGAAGTTTAAGGTTGTTGTGATTTGTTCGTCGTGTGATTTGTTCCATCGTTTATGGCCAGCTTAACGTTATAAGCAATTAATTTAATTGATAGTCTTTGGTTTTTATTTTTAAAATTTGTCAATGTTCAAGTTTTTTTTTTTGCCCGAATAATTGTAGTATTTTTGAGGTTATGTTAACAATTCCCTCACGGTTAACTTTACGAGTTAACTACTGGGGTCAAGTTTCTACAAGTCACCACTTTTGTCGACTACTTTGGGTGACTTTTTGGTGACATGTCCACAAAGCGTCTAAACTTTTTATACTCCTTTTTTACAGCTGCGAAGCTGTGCTTGTTCTTGGTTTTTTTATTGTTTTATTTTGTTGAAAATACATGTGCATAGCTGCATACAAAATTAAAGTTTTTAATAAAAATATAAAGAAAAACTAATTTAAAAGGTAAATATACAAATTTGAACAAAATATATAATGAGCAAAAGAAATTACAAAAAACTTGTGAAAAAAAACAATAAGTTTTGTATAAAAATAAAAATAACGAGAAAGAGGCAACAATTTTTAGTGAAAGTTGGAGCCTTATGAAGATTTTACGGAGCCTGTGGATGATTTTGTGCAGTCTTTTGAAGATTTGTCTACTCCAAAATTAAATTTGCACGAACATTTTTTTTACTTTAATGAAATTTATAAAAAAAAAAATTTATTAATAAAATATCTAATTTAACAAAATAAATGCACCTGTTTAATCTTATTTCCTTCCTAGTGTAGAAATCTAGTAAAAAGTTCCAAAAATTGTAGACTAGAATTACTAAAATGTACTAGTGAATTTCTGGTCCCAATGACTAACTCTAGTCAATAGTTGTGTAGATTCGCAATGAAACGCACATGTTAAATGTCTACAGCAGAAAGCGTTGGCTGGGGCATAATTAGTCAGTAGTACTGGTGACAAAGTCAATAGTGAATCAGTACAGTTTCACTATCGACATTTCCTTCAAGGGAGTTACAGAAATAATGTGGTTCAAAATTTGTTCATGTAAGTGTACAGCTTTTTTTTTTCCCTGCGGGAAAAAAGGGGTCAGTTGGGAATTGGTACCTGTCCCGGGATAGGTGAAAACTGAGCCGGTTCCGAAAAACATATCCCGAGATAGGTGAAAAGAGCACCGGTTCCTAAAGTACCTATCACGTGACCGGTTTAAAAGTCAAGACTTATCCTTTTAGACCAGTCCTGTGACATGTCACAGAGGGCAATTGACCCCCTCCTAGGACAAACCCATGTTAAATTGATCGGTCCCGTGACCGGTCCCTATCACAATAACGTGTCCTGGGATAGGTCCTTTTCCCGCAGGGTTGTTACACATCTCATTGTAGGTAAATTAACGGCTAATAAAACATTAAATTTAGAGCAAAAGTTGAATTTACATACCTCTAAACGTTAAAAAACGGTGTTAAAGTAAAATTAAAATTTTTGTAATTTTTAAAGTATAGAAAATTATGGAGAAAAATAATTAATATTTTTTTTGAAATTAAACTATAAATGCTTTTTTTTAAATTTTTGAATTTAAAACATTTTTACATAATTTTTTACTAACTTATTATTTTGAGTGTAGATTTAGAATAACATAAAATTAGCTTCAATCATTATATTTATTTATTTGCACAAGAAAAAAAAATAAAATTTGTTGATTGGAACGTTTCCCTTTTTTCCGATAATACGAAAATACTTCTTCCCCTAACTAATATTAATGGTTTTATAAATCATTGCCATTCCATATTTTCCATATATAATTTTTTTTGTTGTTACTATTATCATCAACTGAATAATATTTAGAAATAAATTATGGAATGTTCATGCATTACTGTGATCTAAAACACCTTCGCTTAACAACAAACAACAAATGCAAAGAAAACAAAAGTTAGAAAATATTTTTTTTTAAAAACACACAAATCAGTTAATAGAAAATCAACACTGTGTATCGTATTTGCCGTATTCATGAACTCATCCAAACATTGGTAATAAATAAATAGACAAAAAGTTAATGATGTAAACTTTATTTTTAAGTTAAAGAGAAATATAAGAAAAAGGAAACTAAAAATAATGTATGAATTTAATAATAAAAAAAACTATTTAAAATAAACATACAGTAACAAAGAAGGTATCCCAATAGATTCCGGGGGAACTTTGTACAAATAAGTCACAAATGCTTAATAAGCCGTATCAATCAGAGTATTTCAAACAATAAAATCGATGTCTGTCCAAAAAAACATGATTTCTAATCATAATTTTTCAACTATCCCCATGTTTATTACCTGGGCTACGTTCCTTTTAAATAATAAATATGTTAGTGTAGTAACTAAGTACATTAAACCTATAGTGTCGAAGATGATGTGTTGATTTTTATTTCTATTCATTACTTATTATTAATACTCGTAAATGAGTAAAGTAATAACTACTTTACACAAGTGGTATTCACAATCCGCACTAGGAATTTGATGTACAAAAGTACTTTCAAAAATACAATATAAAATAATTTGTTTCCATTTTTTTTAAGTAAAACTTTTAACTATAATACCAAGCTAAGTAGTATTTTATTAGACTTATTGTGAATTCCGCTAATAATTTTAATTTTACAGCAATTTACATTTTTTTATTTTTATTACCACATCCGTATACAAGATCTAATGAAAATTTTTGTTTAACAAAATACATCATTTTCGCGTTGCACTGTATTCATGGAGAAATATAAGTACAGTAAAACTCATTTAAGACGAACTGGCATAAGACAAATTCCCGATTAATAAGATTTAATTTGAAAGTACCGACGTTAAGGAGGTGAAGATTTCGAACTTAGTCAGAGAGATGGTGGTAAATTTTACCTCTTTTAATTTTACTAAAAAAATTTAATAAAAATAATTTCTTCATAATATTTTGTTAAAAAAAAACTACCACAATTCGAATTAAAAAAATATATATTTTTTATTTCAATAAATCAGACAATTTATTTCACAAGGCTGTTTTTAATTACCTAAAAATATAAAGTAATGATAATCTAGTGTTTCCAATTATACAGTTCAACACAAAAAAATTACGGGGTTCGATGATTGATTCGTGTTAAGTAGACCAAAAAAATATACGTGTTTCGGCCTTTTGATAGTTTACATCGGAATTTAATTTTAGAGGCGGTCAAAGTTTCCCAGCTCTGGTCTGTTCTTGCAGCATATCGGTATATAAAACTATGTTTTCTTTACATCTGAGGTGTAGGGTATGTTCAGCAACTTTGTAGATAATGGTATGACAAATATTTTTTTAGAACATATTAACCCTCTAACTCCCCCTCATGACATTTTTTGGCTTTATTTAAACAAATTGAAAAAAATACCCAGAAAAAGGGGAAGGGCGGGGACGAAATGTTCAACAAAAATGTTGGCCATACAATTCTGCTATATGTGTCAGAACCAACAAAATTCAAGATTGCTCATCAGATTTCTAGTCAAATTTTGGGATGACAAACATATAAAAAGTCAGATTTTGGGATCACCTAAATAATATTTAGGTCATCCCAAAATGTGACTAGAAATTTGATGGGCAATCTTGAATTTGTCTGGTTTTTGGTATTTGTGTTAAGTTTTGGGCTTTAGTGTGCTCTGACATATATAGTATAATTTTATGGCCAACATTTCATCCCGGCCCTTCCTTTTTCGGGGTGTTTTTGACAATTTTTTAGAATAAAGCAAAAAATGTCGTCATGAGGGGGAGTAAGAGGGTTAATATGTTCTACAAAAATATTTGCCATAGCATTATCTGCATACCCTTCACCTCAGATGTAAAGAAAACATAGTTTTATATACCGATATGCTGCAAGTACTGGCCAGAGCTGGGAAACTTTAACCGCCTCAAAAATGCAATTCCGAAGTAAACCATCAAAATGCCGAAACACGACAAGAATCAATCGTCGGAACCCCGTAATTTTGGAAAAAGTTTGAAATTGTTTTACAGTGTTATTATATATGATCCTGCCGGTTAAACGGTTAGATCATTATTCGAAAAATTAAGAAAATTGATTAATCGGTTATTCGGGTCGATTAATCGGAAAAATTGGCGATTAACCGATTAATCGTTTAATGCAAAATAAATGTATTTCTTTCATCAATAAGAACACAAAGAGCTACTTTTTGCTGAAATTTCAAGTCAATTGCGTTGGAGGCTCTAGCTTTTCTAAATCTTCGCGTTCTGATGAGATCTTTTGTGAGCTCGAAATACATGTATACGGAGGTTTAAAGCTCTATTTCAATTTTTTTTGGACACGAAAATATAATTTTATATTATTAAAAATTTATTTTTAAATGTAATTAAAACAAAAATAAGAATTGTCTAACATATTTCCTAAAGGTTTGAAAATAATTTGATTGCATTTTAGTTGATGTTTTTTCTACGATTTTTTAAGAAAAATAGCAGAAAAATTCATATTTAAAATTTAATCGGTTAATCGAACTATTTGAATTGATTATTCGGTTCGAATAATTATTTGAGTTTCAAATTATTTGTTTCGACATTAACCGAAATAGAGGCGGTTAATCGAGGAATCGGTTAATCGATTAACCGAAGCGTTTTTTTATTTGCAAACAAATGTAAAAAAAAAGGATAAAATTTACCACCAACAGTTAAAATTAACGCAAACAGTTAAAAAAAATTAAATGAAAGAATTTTAACAATGTTTGAATTTTTTTTTTAAATCTTTAAAAGTTACGCAGTTACGAATCTCGCTTATAACGAACTAATTTTTCTGGTCCCTAGGAGTTTGTCTTAACCGGATTTTACTGTATATACAATATTTATGAATAGATTAATAATTTTGATATTCAACTGTTTGCACACCTTTAAAAAAAAACAGAAAAATTTATAATTACAATTTTACAATGTACATCATCTATAAGGAGGTTTATGCATACAATTTTTATTCTTATTGTATGTTTATACCAACGGTGGGCAAGTGCGGCCCTTTCTCGATTTTAGTGCGGCCCTTGTAAAAATTTAAATTTCGTCTTTTTATTAAAATTTTTCCAAATACGTACATATTTCTTTTTAAATTCAAAACTTATATCAGACAATATTTTTGACGTGAAATTTGAAACTTTTTAATGCCTTTGTTTTTAAATTTGGGCAATTCTTTTGTTATTTTCAAGATTAATATTTTGTTAAATGTAAACAAACAGACCCGTTAGATCACATAACAATCAACAATTTAACAAACAAAAACTTTCCCATGAGGTGAAATAAGTTGATTTTATTTTTATTTGATTGCTTAAAATTAATTTGTGACATGCTTCGCTGTTGCCAGATCTTATTCAAAAATATGGTTAAATCTAAAATAACTAAATTATTAAAAGTTGAAAGTTTTTATATAATTTTTAAATTTATTCAGGCTCGAGATCATAATTTAATGTTACTAGATTATAAATTACATCGTGCCCTATATTTTTGTATGTAAATTTTGTATATATTATTCTTCGATCTATCTGTTTAAATTATATATATTTAAATTTTATCAGGCTCGAGATCATAATTTAATTTTACTAACGAATGGTAAACACTAATTTATTAAAAAACCCAAAAAAAAAAATTTGTGTTTACTATTCGTTAGTAACATTAAATTATGATCTCGAGCCGGATAAAATTTAAAAATATATAATTCAAACAGATAGATCGAATAATATATACAAAATTTATATACAAAAATATAGGGCACGATGTATGTTTGAATACCCTCCATCAATGTGCTAAAAAAATGTTCTCACTGTTTTTGATAAAAACAATGTGAAAAACTTAACAAGTGAAATTGTGGAGGTGAAAAGAATTTTTTGAGGTGAAAAACTTTTTTGGATGTGAAGATAAATTTTAAGGTTGGAAAAAAATTTTTAAGTTAAAAATTTTTAGAGGCGAAAAAAGTGTCTGTAGTGAAAAAAAATTTGTGGTGAAAAAAATTTTTTGAGGTGAAAATATTTAAGGTGAATATAAAATATTATTCAATTCTATATATAGACCTATATTTTCTAGTGAAGAAGTAACATTTTGGGTTAAATGCGACTGTGTCTTATTTATTTAATAAAAAATAATTAATTTTTACAATTGGTTCGTTTTTTTTTGAATTTTATATCTATATCTATAACTTCTTATAAAGAAAACGACTATCCCTACTTGCCTGACTTTTCTTTATATTTTGTAAACAAATACAATTTCAACATTTTGGGCCGCCTCTTTACGAAAGCTCATTTCGTATATAATTTTATCATAAAAATACAAAAATTTTAAATATTTTTATGACAAATATTTTTCTTTACATTTAACTGAGAAAAGACAATAATTTCTAAGACTTGGCAGCATTTTTATACATTCTTAATTTTTCATTATCTATAACTACTTAGCAAGTCTATATCTACACTCTAAAAAATGGTTGTAAAAATACTACTATAAAATGCGCAAAGTTTTATGTAATATTACGAAAATTATGTAAATATAAACACTAAATTCGTAAAACCTTTTTTGCACTCTTTCATTTACAATAATACACACACGAAGTATTTTTAGACACTATGTGTTTACAATTAAACACATTATGCGTAAATTTTGTATTAATTTGTTTAATAAAAATTGTAAGAACAAAGATTGTAAATATACTAACTTATAGTAGTAAAAAAAATATGACACTTTGAAATTGAAAAAAAAAACTCGATAAAATTTTCAAACCTAACAAATAGATTCATTAGTTTTTTAAATTTTTAAATTATTTGGAATTTCTAAACAATAAATTTATTGTTTTTATTCTTGCTGTGAGTAAACAAACAATAAAATTATGATTTTAATTGTGAATTACTTAATAAATTTATTGTTTTTTATTACAAAACAAAAATTTGTTGGTCTATAATTTTCAATATCATGGTAGATAATGTGCGCATTTTTGTAGGATTTTTCCGCATTTTTATGTACATTTACAGGAAAATCGTGTTTATTTACGCACAAATTTGATAAATTTACTCTTTAATTTTAAAATTTCATTGAATTTTTACGCACTTTTAATGTAATTTTACCTATTTTGTGGTCATCAACTTACGCATAATGTGTGTATTTTTTTTTTTCATTTACGCACGGAGAGTGAATTTACCCAACTTATAGTTTCCTACTATAAGTTGGGTAAATTTCAACAGAAATTAATTAGAGTGTACTTAAATTTGTATAAAATATTTAAATAAATTTCGAAGAAAACTAACCTAATTTAAATTACAATTTGAGGTTATTAAAGTTGTAGTGAAATTTTTATCAAGAATGAGATGGTTGGGGAAAAGATTCCAGGATGAGTTGTGTGATGCGGCTAGATATGATCTACACTCTAAAAAATATTTGTAAATGTACTAAAATAAAATGGGAAAAGTTTTATGTAATATTACGAAAATTCGCTGAATATAAACAAAAAATGCCTAAAAATGTTTTGTACACACTTTCATATACAATTATACACACAAAAAGTATTTATAGACATAATGTGCCTAAAATTAAACACTTTGTGTCTAAAATTAGTATACTTTTGTTAATTTAAAATTTTACGCACAAATTTTGTAAATATACTAACTTAGAATGGTAATAAATATTTTGACATTTGGAAATTGGAAAATATTTAAAAAAATAAAAAAATGCTAAAAACGAAAATTAATTTTTAAAAAGTTTATAAATATAATATTTGTGAATATTGTGAATTTAAATTCAAGATGACCATCATCACAGCAAATACCCATTCGAAATATATTATGTATTTTATTTATAATTCACTATTATTAAAACTATGTATGTATGTACATAAAATAAATTTATTCTTTCAAAAAAAAAAATATTTTTCTCCAGTTTAATTTAAACCATACGTTGGTAAATATACGCATTTCTTTATATAATTGCTCATATAGAAATGCATTTTTAGGCATTTCATGCGTACAATTACTCTTCAAATAGGTGTTTTTACGCACATTTTTAGTAAATTTTCGAATTACTTTTAAAATTTCATTTAATTTTTACGCACTTTCAGTGTAAAATTACCTATCATGTGTGTACCAACTTACGCATAATGTGTGTACTTTTTTTCGTTTACGCACACAGAGTAAATTTACCCAATTTATAGTAGGAGTACAGTTTCCTACTATAAGTTGGGTAAATTTCAACATAAATTTATTAGAGTGTAGGCAGTCTATTGGGTTTTGTCAGGGGTATAAGCTGGCTATTCTAGGTAGCCGTCTCGGGGTCACTCCGACCTATAATTGCTCTCTGCTTTTTAGGCCAAGGGCTCTCAATTCCTCTTCTTTTATTGTCTTTTCTTTATTATTTTTCTTTTTCCAAAGGGTATCACAATGGATCCTATGGGTCTCCGAGTGGTAGTGTACTGCATTATGGTGAACAACCCTTATAATCTAATTTTTTGTCAAGGTAAGAACAATTTACTATGCTTAATTACTGAGCCCTATTATGACGATGTTCCGCTAGCTACTAACTGGAACTTTAACTGACACATTTGTTGTTGTTTTCCATAAAAAATTTATATTTAACTTTTGGTTAAATTTTAATGAGACATTTAGTTATCATGCCTAACTCTGATTTTGTAATGCTAAATGTTTCCAACCAAACAGTTCCGCAAAAGAAAAACGATATTTTTCTTTCTTTGGAGATATTATAGACAAATTCATTACTTGGGAGTTTTTCTTAAATTTTACACTCAAAGTCAACAAAAATGTTGGTTGAGTAGATTTGACTCAACAAACATTTTTGTTAGCAAAATTTGTCCATAATGCTTTAAAATACCGAATACAGATTAAGTAATTTTTTTTTAAATCTCTACAAAATGTTTTTAAATATCTCTACAAAAATTATAATATATATTTTGACTTTTTCAATTTGGTGTGGCCCTTTATAATTTATGGAAAACCTTAATATGGTCCTCGGTGTTAAATGGGTGCCCATCCCTGGTATATACTAAAATTTAAAATAGTGTTAATTATAATATTAGTAATAAACCAAGAAAAAAGATAATAAATAAGTACTTTATACTTAAACAGATGAATACAAATTATTTTGCCATTAGCAGGGCACGGAAGTCCATGCATTAAAAAATGTGCTTTAAGCGCGAGGCCAACAGGGTTATTTTGTTGCATAGAGTTATAAGTGAATAAAGTCTTAAAGTCTCTGGATTCCAATTTTTTTTTAAAAAAATTATTTCGTTGTATTGGAACTGCCATTATGAATTTTTAAACTTTAATTTCAGATTCCTGCCTGAAGAATTAACAAATTCCCAAAAAAACTTTATTAGAGTTCCTAAATTCCCAAGATGTCCCTCAAGTTTTTTAATTACTTTTGTCTATAAAATATTGAAATTTTATAAAAATCAGAGAGCAGTTCAGCATGAAGACCATTCCTTGTTAGTGAGTTAAGTGTTAAATATTTTAAAATACGAACATTTTCTAAAGTTATTGGTAGTAAATGACCTTGTTGATATTAAATTGAAATTAGCAGAAGAACATGTTATAAATTAATTTACTTTCAGTATTTTTTTTTTTGGAAAATATGAAAAAATACAAGCATTATTTACGATCGGAAGTGGAAGTATTAAGTCAGATAAGCCATCTTTTTTTTTATATATAAAAATGCTAATTAAAAAACTTCCGGTTTTTTTTTCTTGAAAAATTCTGTTAACTATGCAAATCTATTTTGTAAACTTAAATATAAAGAAATATAAACCTTAATTATTGATAACATACAAACAACTGAAGCTAAAATACAATCATTAGATTAATTCTAAAATTCTCGAATTAATATTGACTTAAAAATACCAACGAAACAATAAGAGTATCAAAAAGCAGATTCCAAAAAAAAAAAAAACCTCTATTGTATAGAATATTTAAACGACCTTTAAAATTTTAAAACGGTTAATGAATATGTTTTTCTTGTTTAATTTTCTGGTTGTATGTATAAATTTAAATTTGTTTTGGGTAAAATATTTTAGAAAGGCATATTAATTAAAATAATACTACCGTCTTTTAAAAAAATCATTAAAAATAAGATTAAAAAAATAAATGAGAATGCAAAACAAACAAAAAAATATATTTACAGGGTGCACCATCTTAAAAAAAAAACAATCGATTTATATATGTGTGATGCGCTTTTTTAAGTTGGTCCTTTTTCATTAAGATTACATTTGGATAACAAGATCAATCAAATGGCCGCCTCTATTGGCCGCTGCAAAATATGCTATTTTTGCTGCGTTTTCCAGCATCTCGGGCGGTATAGCGATGATTTCGGCACGAATGTTTGCCTTCAGCTCGTCAATGGTCCGAGGCTTGTTGGCGTACACTTTGTTTTTCAAATAACGCCACAAAAAGTTGTCTGAAAGGGTCGGATCTGGAGATCTGGATGGCCAGTCAACCACAAAATTACCATCTATGAAGAAAAATGACCCAAAGATCCTTTGGCTTAAACGCCGCCCCAAACAGTCACTATTTAGTCATGTAATGGTATTTCCAGGAACTCGTGTGGATTCCTCTTTCCCAAAAGTGGGAAATGGGTCTGAACAATATGCACCTTAAGTTAATAAAACTGAACGACTATTTTCAATGTATAGAGTTTCTATTTCTGAGTTGACGTTTCAAAAATATGTGTTCTTAAGTCAATCGGTTGAGAAATCTCGGTATGTTGCCATACCGAGATAAAAGATGACGCACCCTGTATATAAATACGTTTTATTTTTTTCTTTGCCAAAAGACGAGCCTTCATAAGAAAATTAACAAAAAAAAAACTTAAACTTAATTTTATAATACAAAATGAAACTATAATTATTATAAAAAAAGAATAGACGAAAATAAATGAAGGACATTTATAATAAAGTAATAATGCTAACTCTTTACTGCCTTTCTTAATTATTTATTGATGATCTTTTTTAAATTACTTTAATACATTATTGTTGTTGTTACAAAAATGATTATTACATATACAGTTGTTATAATGACTTGTAAAAAATAAGTGGGATTTACAGTTAAAATCAAATTAAATATTTTTTTTTATCAAAATAACCGTAAAAAGTGTTGATTTGAAGGCCCTAAATTTTGTGGGTGTTTTTTTGTTTATCATAAATACATTATATAAATAATAGCCCACAAAAAATAACTTAATATTTTCTTTACAACTAGTAGAAATGAACTTCTAGTTGGTTAATTTTCACCTAGATTTGTGAAAATATACTTTGAAGTAGATCATACTTGAAAAAAAAAACAAATTTTAACTTCTAAATAGATAAATTTTCTTTAAAAAATTTATACTTATCTAAACTCATTCCAAGATCATTCATCATGGACATTTTTTTTGTTCACTTTAGGTGAAGGTATAATAAAATAAGTAAGCTTTTTTTCTTGGTTATAGAAATCTTTTCCTAATGTTTTTATACCCTCCGTCTGTCTGTTGAGAAGGCGATCATAGCGCGTATATGCAAGAGGAGTGGCTCGTTTTAGCTTAGTTTAGTGGACATCCACCCGAAAAAATTGGTGTTGAAAATGAGCAAAATCGATCCAGCGGTCCGAAAATATGAGTGAAAATGTGAAGGTACCACTTAATTTTCCACACAAATTGATGTATTTTAATACAATTTTGTAGTAGCGCCTAGTGAATAAAATATTTTCGTATATTTTTCAGGGACCGGAAATAAGAGTTATTTTTCAATTTTTGAAGAAATCAATCATACATAAATGAACATCGTAGAAAACTTCTAATTACACCATCATGATTTTTAGGCGAAATGCATCCAACATATTGCATGATTTTTAAATTTTTGATTTTTATTTTAACAATCAAAAATAAGAGTTATTTTTGATTTTTATTTTTTTAAATGAAAAATAAAAGTTATTTTTGATTTTTATATCAATAATAAAAATCAATTCAAAACTCTTATTTATTTGTTGATGCCGTATGTATTATAATATGCTGCTTCATTCTAATTTCTATATGAATATAATATATTATGTGACTTATCCATTATCAGCTATAAAAACATGAATGCATAGAAATAGCTTATAAGTTTTGGCTGCCATTCAAGTCAGTGTTAAGAGGTCGTTTTCAGGTGTTCAATTTTACCATCATAATTGATTTTAAATGTTCCTCAGATAAATTATATCTCAAATCTCCCAATCTGAGTGCTGAAAATGACCTTTCTACACTGACTTGAGTGGCAGGTACAGAATGAACAATTAAAGCAAATTTTCGATGCCATGGAAACACAAATTTTTTGCTCTCCCAATATTCCAATAAATTAGCAGAAGTATCGAAACGCTTTTCTTTGTAATTGTTTATTTCCAAATAAGCTTTGATATAAAAATATAAAAATCAAAAATAACTTTTATTTTTGATATAAAAATATAAAAATCAAAAATAACTTTTATTTTTCATTTAAAAATATAAAAATCAAAAATAACTTATTTTTCATTTAAAAAAATAAAAATCAAAAATAACTCTTATTTTCTATCTAAAAATATAAAAATCAAAAATAACTCTTATTTCTTGATTTTTTTGATAAAAGTCATAACGGACGCTTAGAGGTGAATAATATTTTGTATTCACCTTAAAAATTTTTGTTCACCACAAAAATTTTTTAACACAAAAATTTTTTTCATCACAAAATTCTTTTCGCCGCAAAATTTTTTTTTTCACATTCACAAAATTTTTCACCTCCATAATGTTTTCTATACAGGGACGAGAAATTTGGTACTATAGTTTTTTTTTTGTGATCCTATTAGAGCCTTAAAAGTACTATGCTACTCCTTTGTCTCATTTGGTATAACTCACAAATGTCCCTCGTTTTATTTATTAATCGATATTTTTTTTAATATTTTTATAAATATAATTTTCAATTTGTAAGTAAATCTTTTAAATTTTATTAGATATTAGGTGACATGCAGGTTTAAAAGCAGTTTGCATTTAAATTAAATCTCGTGATTTCAATGGAAACTCTGCACAGAAATCTTGATTATATTTTCCCGATTTTTTTATTTTAATTCAAAGGCTATATCTTGTGTTTTTATACCCTCCACCAATATGATGAGTATATATATATATCAGTTTGTAATTCCCTTTGTAACATATCGAAATATGGGTCTAAGACCCCATAAAGTATATATATTCGTGATCCTTATGCAATTATTTTAAGTCGATTTAGCAATGTCCATCTGTCTGTCTATCCGTCTGTCTGTTGAAATGGCGATCACCGCGCGAAGACGCACGCTTGGGTTTTCATTGTTGGACTTCCTCTAGAGCAGTTTGCTATTGAAAATGAGCAAAATCGGTCAAGCGGTTCAAAAGTTACGAGAGAAAATGTGAAGGTACCCCTAAATTTTCCATACAAATTGGTGTATTTTAGTACAATTTCATAATAGCGACCGGCAAGTAAAATATTTTGACTTGTTTTTCACCAGTAATTTAGAATTGAACAATATTTTATATTCACCTCAAATATTTTTCACCACTAAAAATTTTTTTCACCACAAAAATTTTTTCACCACAAAAAATTTTTTCACCTCAAAATTTTTTTCCACCATAAAATTTGTTTTAACATCCAAAAAAAGTTTTTCATCCGGAAAAAATTTTTTTTACCTCCATAATTTTACTTCTTAAGTTTTTTACATTATTTGTAATAAAAACAGTAAACCATTTTTTTGTATATTGGTGGAGGGTATTCAAAGATTCGGCTGTGCCGAATTTAAGCCTTTTTTACTTGATTTTTCTTTTTAAATCGCTGTTTTGGTATGTAAGATAAATATGTGTGGAGTTAACACACATTTTGATTTAATACATCGTGTCTGAAAGAGCTCACAAAATTAAATAAAAAAAGAACAAAACAAAAAAAAAAAAAAAACAAATATGTTACAATATTAAATGTATCAAAAATATCGATTAAGTTTTAAAATATTTTGCTAATATATCTGTTATTTCGTTAATCAATGTTTTCTTATTTAAAGATTCCACACAGCCGAATTTCGTATTTTTTTTTTAATATGTAGATCTGAACTATTTGTTGATGAAGGTCGTAGCTAACCAGAAAATGCATTTCATTCGGTTATTGTCTAATAAATTTTCTGTATATTTTTCGAAGATTACGAAATTATAATTTAACTATTTATTTAAAAAAGTTTTCATGATCTTGAACCGAACGAAGGACATCTCACATAAATTTTTTTACAGATCAACATTAAACTTAATTAAAATGCCCTTTTTGCCATTTAACCCTTTTTCATAAATTTAATGCTAATTTTTTTTTTATTAATGACAAAATATTAGATTTTTTAAATTAACGCACAGTTATCACTCATGTTTATGAATATTTTTTTTTTTTTTGCAATTTTTATACAATGTTAAATGCAAAAAAATATATAAAATTAACTACATTATTTATTAATTTGTTTTAAAGTGCACTTGTTTGACCACATCATATGATAAACGATTAATGGTGACAAACAACGACATGAGACTATACCAGACAAAATAACACGCAAACAATAAACAGACCAACTGACAGATGGACGGACAAACATACAGACAGACATTAAGATTAAACAAAATGAAGAATATTTGCAATAAAAAAATAAAGATGAAAATATTAACTAAAATAAAAAATAAAAAACAAAATTGTCTACCTCGATATAACAAGATTTCTGACATTTGCTAGTAAATTAATTTTAGACAAATGACAAAAACAAAAATTGCACTACTCCTTTGAGAATTAAGATTACCACAAATATGTTCAATGCAATTTAAGATTCTAAATAAAATTTGGACGTATTGTCTATTAACGAGTGGCAAATAACTAAAGAGTGAGACAGAGAGATAATTTCAGTTGAATTAAAAAAAAAAAAAAAAAGAAACGAAAACGTGGTTTTGATGTGCTGCTGCTGACGGTCACAACGACTCATGAACTTTACAAAATGATTACAATGGCCGCGACTTGTGTACCAGTTTGAATCTTGACCACATTTATAAACAAATTTAAGCTTGGTGATGTGCTGCTTGCTGGGGCTTTTTGTTTTTTATGTTGCTTTTGAGTACAAAATTTTTGCTGATGATTTGTAACCAGGGTTGGCAAACGATTTATAATTTCCAATGTATTTCCTTAGGTTTTTTTTTAAATTATCGGTATTTTAGGGTATTTGCTTTAATTTTCAAGTTTTCGATTTAAAATTTGTTGAAAATTTAAAAAAAACGAAAATACGTATTCTAGGGATCAGTGTGTATGGAGTTAAATTCAAATTCGATTTCTAACAATTTTTTGTTTGAAATGTTTGTAAATTGTTATTTTTCGTATAAGAATTCTTAGAAAATAAAAATTAAATTTCCAAAAAAAAAATAAATACAAAAAGTTTTTTGTTTTTACAAATTTCATTGTTTGTGGAATTTTAAAAATTTTTTTATTTGTATTTAGAAAAATATTTTATGAAAGATGTTTAATATTACAAAAAACAGAATTTTGTAATTGTTTTGTGTGTACCCATGTAAAAATGATAATACATGATTTCATGTATGAGCATATATGAAGATATATGACCTGTATGTAAACATATGTGAAATCATACATGCGAATAAAAATATCAAATATGGAAATGTATCATGTAGTGAAATATGTATATATCGTTAGCTGAAACGCAAAAGGGCGTAACTAACAAAATTTTCAAAACCGGTTTTATTGACTATTATGACTCATTTGGCTAAATATATGACTTCTACGATTAAAAATAAGGGTTTTATGAACAAAATTCGAATTTGAGATGTTTTTAATTTTCCAAGTTTTTTGGTTGCCCTGTACAAATTTAATATGAGGTTGAGTGATTGGGAAGTACTGCATTGAACTACATCTCTTCACAAAATTTTCGCTCTATAATCAAAAATGAATGATCGCTCTATAATCAAAACTGTTAGATTTATTTAAGAATTTGTTTGTTGATATACATTTTATTACGTAAATTCATATATGATTATATATGAATTCATATATAAATGTACATGATCCTATTTTTAACCTTTACATATATGTTCATATATAATTGACTTGAAAAAATATAAAAATCGATGAATTCATATATATGAATATATATGATGCTATTTATTTATTTTTAACTCATAAATCATTTACTTGAAAAAAACCGGTTATTATGAACTATTATTTTGATCTTTATTTATCCAGTTTAATAACAATATATTAATTTTTTACTAGAATTAATTAGAATATATAAAACAGTGCATTTACTTATGCATAAATAAAAACTATTCAAAATATTAACATATGAACATGTATGATCTAAAATATATGATGACCATGTACGGCCATATACATCCTCAATTTTGGAATTAGAACATATATGAGACAACATGCATTATAATATAAATATGATAATTTTCACCTGGGTAACATCAAATACCGTTAGCCTAAATCATAACGAAATAATTCAAAATACCATTACCCAAGAAACATTTTTACAGACTCTCCGACACGTACGGATTCATGAATCCGGCTACTACTGTACGTTTTCGGTCCGAAAGTACGTATCCGTCAAAGCTTGTAGGTAAACAGAACATTAACGGACCGTTTAATTGAATTTTCGAAAACAATACGTTTTGACTCCGTTTTTGTGTATCCGTATCTGTACCGTCAAATACGAAAAACCATTTTTCATCGGTTTTTTTCCATGAGGTAAATATTTATGAAATTTAAAACTATTTTTTCGATTATGTGTACAAATTTATGCAGATAAAAATATTACCTGAAAGTTTATAATAGATTTCGTGAAAAAATCTGCATAAATTTTTGTTTTATTTTTTCATGTGATTGATGGATGCTAAATGTGCTGGAGATAAATATGGTATTTGTTTGTTATTTTTTTTGGTATTTGTTGCATTTAGTATTAAAAATTTTTGTTATTTTAAATATTTTTGTAAATAAATTTAAAGAAAAATAAAATTTGATATTAAAAATAAATAAACCATTTACACAAATCCGTTTTTTGTTGAAAAAACGGTACAAATACGGACCGAATACGGATCCGTAAACGTTCAGTCATTGACGGACTTTCAACGAACAACTCCGTTTTTCATCCGATATATCGGTCCGTAAACGGTCCGTCATTGACGAATTTTTCAACGAATTCGCATCAGTTTCGATGTTTCTTAAAATCCGTTTTCGGATCCGTATACGTATTCAGAAAACGGATTCCGTTTATGACGGACCGAAAACGGTACTTGAACGGAAATACCGATAACCTTAAAAGAACCTCACGAAATTATTTTGAAATACTGTTATCCATATGATAATATTATCTAAAATCCTATTAATAATATTCATTTACAAAATAACAGATCCACAATACATAAAAACTTCATTAATTTTAAATATTTTTATGACAAATATTTTTGTTTACATTTAAAAGAGAAACGCCAATAATTTCTTAGACTTGGCAGCATTTTTATACCTACTTAATTTTTAAGTAGCTATATCTATAACTACTTAGCAAGTCTATTTCTACTTAAATTTGTATGGAATATTTATATAAAATTCGAAAAAAAAACAAACCTATTGATAAGTTTTAGAAAGAAAGAAAAATGAAATGTGAGATGTTCTTTGTTCAACTTTAAAGGAAAAATCAATTGAATGCTAATCCCATATTGATTTATTGAGTTTATATAAAATTCACTTACAAATTCTGTGTTTTACGTCAAATCAGCCACCAGCTCTGTTTGTTTTTCTGTTTCCCTTTGCTGTAAATGCAAGTGAAATTGTCAAACAAAGTCATTTACATATGTTTTAAATTATAATAAACATTTATATTTTTCCATTCATTTAGAAATGAACAAAACTTTTTCTTCTAAAGTGGTGGGTTAAATAAGATATATTTACAATTAACCCTTTAACACGGAAATAAAGTTGATAAAGGTCGCAGTTGACTATTTTATTCGGCTAAAGTCTAATAACTTTCTCTGTGTATTGTTTGTACAAAAATTTTCATTTAAATCGGAAGGGGTAGTTTAGGGTTAATGCTTGCCAACCATGCTTGTAACTGAATCTTAAAACAAGTTTCTTTAATATTTTAATTTATGGTAAATTTTAAAATTTTATATTTTTAAGTTGAAAATTAATAAAAAAAATTTGTATAATTATATTCTTACTAGAGATGTACACGTGACACATATTTTATAAGAATCATATCAGTGGACTTTTGACAAAAGCACTTATTTCAAAAACATACACTTATTTCAAAAACATAAACATATTTATCCGAAGGAAAACTTAACCATAATAACTTATCGGTATTTTTACTTTGGGTACTTTTGCTTAGTATGAAGTGTCAAAATAAAAATAAAAACAAAAATAAATAACAAAATTATTTTTTTTTTAAAACGGGGCACTTAAATGTTTTTTGTGTTTCTGTCAATAAAAAATTAATACAATTGACCACGCCAGTTTTTTTAAGATTCGCGGTGGCTAAATACCTTAAATTGTTGTGACTTTTTACGTAGTACCCCAGGGAACTTAATAAAATTCATTTGGTAAGTCCATAAAATTAAAAGTTGATTATTAGTTCGTGAATCCAAAATATGTGGAATATTTTGCGTTTAAATTTATTTATAAAAAAAATAATTATATTAATAGAATTTTTGTGATAGTGCATTAAATTAAAGTAATTTATGTGAACAGTGCACCAATGTGAGTAGAAAAATAATCGCCGTGCATTATTTTGTATTCTTATAAATTGTGAGTCACGTGCCTTCACAATATTTAAAACATGATTTCTTCGCGCTTTTAAATAATAAATTATTTTTAATTTCACGTGCGACAAAATTATACAAATCGCTAATCTAAAGTAAGAATTTGTCATCATGTTGAACCCACAAAAACATATGTTTTTCCCATTTGCTGAGAAAATTTAGAAAGCAAATTAAAACAAGGATGATTTTGCTGTCGAACAATTTTATTCAAGATTGCATAAGCTTCATTTCCTACACTATCGCAAAAACCTAAATTTAAATCCCAAAATAATTTCCCACCATTTTATGTAATAGTGTCGGCCCAGAATAACAACGCGATGTATTTGTCAATATAAATTGACAATTAAAACGCGCCGAGCGTTGCAGTTGTGAAATAGAATTTATTTTGTTTTATAAATATTTTTTTTATTCTCTTGTTTTCTCTATCTAATTCTCTTTCCAGCATGTTAAAAGTTTTTTGTAAACAAAAAACATATGATGAGTAAAATTAGCATACGATATTCTATGGCTCCTATGTTCTCTTTGTATACTCGCGAATGAACAACGTACTATAAACCATTTTAGTATGTTCATTTCTAAATTTTTATTAAAATAATTATTTCTTTTTATTGTTTTTATAAAACTAAAATAAGGAAAGGAGACACTGGAGAGTAAAGAATCTCTAGGGTACTTTTAACACTAAAATAAATATAGCAGTTTGTGCAGTCATCGTCGTACGTCGTTATTTTGGACGCGAACATAATAATGCCTTTTTAAAAGTTTTAATGACTACATAATATCTTGAAAATTTTTCTTAAGTCGACTTAAGTGATTTTGTCAAAAGTCCAGAAATATGATTTACGCATCTTTATAAATGTGGAAAATTATACATACTACAACCTTGGGTGTTCTAAAGCGTTGTTTTGTACAAATCGTTTTAAAGATGCTCGCGCGAGTTTCGCCATTAGAAGTGCATTTATGTTAAGAAATATTTTTCGATGTTTATAGTCCTTTTTCAAAACTAAGCTTAAAATAAAAACAAATAAAAAAATTCAAGTCAGCCAAGAACATCTATACGATACCCTACAACGGTTTGGATGCAAAATTTAAATGCACACAGAGAAAAATTTTGTCAGCTTCCAACCAAAATTCTTTAAATTATCTTTGTATCTGCGAATTGTATCCTACAAACAAGCATACATTCCCATTTCAAAGAAGCGTTTGCCGAAGCACTATTCCAACAAACTTTAAAAAGGGTTTGTCATTGGGCTGATAGAAGTCAATGTTCCAAAAATTTATAAATTTGTCTTTTTTTTAACTTTGTGATCTTACGAAGGTGGGCTTAAGGGTGGGTGCGAACTGGCTGAATAAAATATAAACTAAATTCAGGTTTCTGAGACTTAAAAATAATATCAAATATTAGTTCTGGGTAATAAATATTCAAGCTCAAGGTCAATTTGTAAAAGAAAACATTTATTTTTAATCCAATATTTCCCTGAAGATGCTATTCATTGAGATAGCGAAATATTGAATAAAAAATAAATATTTTCTTTTACAAAATTGACTTTGGCCTTGAATATTTATTACCCAGAACTAATATTAAAAAGGTCGAAGAAATTAAACTGAATATTATCAAATATTTTCAAAATATTTTTAAACCCTTTTGTCGATTTGTATTTAGTTAAGAATTTATTTAACCACCTCGCTCAGGGTCTTAGACCGATATTTTTAGTTGTAACAAATATCAGCACAAACACATTATACCCTGACAACGTAGAGGGAATTTTAATTGAGTTTTATTTACAAAGTAAATGAAAAATTTATTTTAAAAATATAAACTTTTAATAAAAAGAATTTCACCAAGTTTAATGGAAAACTGAATGAATTAAAAAAGGCGAGTAAATAACGAGCATTTAAAAATAGGAAAAACTTGATAAATTTTTAGAAATTATATAAAAAAAAAAAATATTTGGATGAAGCTAAATATAGTATGATCCCACTTTTTGGCAAACATTTTATGGTGTGTGGATGTCGATAAATTAAAAAATAGTATTGCATACTTTTATTTGGGAGTTGTTTCATTTTTCTTGGGTTTTATTTTATTTATTTCTTGCAAGTTATTTCATCTCTTTTAAGACTTTTTTCATATATTTAGTTTGGAAGTTATTTAATTTTAAATTTAAAATTTAACATATTTTTTATGGTCCAATCTCATGTTTATTGCCCAGGAAATATGTTTTAAATTTATAAAATTTAGATATTTTGTGCACGTCGTTATAGTACTCAAGAGAGAAATAATTTCGACACCCAAATTGCCTATGTTTTCGCGCTATGGTTATAAAAAATGGATGAAAAAGCTCCTGGGTAAAGTTGCCTAACAGTCCTATCGATTAAATAAAATAGGCATTTTTATATGTAAATTTGACTTCAAACCTTACCCTCTCTTAAATTAATGAAATTTGGCTGGATTGTTATGCATAATAAAAGTAATTTAAATGCTTAATTTTGTATCTGTAGTCTCAGAGGTTCTCTCGTTTAAAATGACATACAACATATAATTTTTTATAAGGTCAAAGGTCGTAATTTGCTATATTGGTTTCATAAGCCTATTTCTTTTAAATATTTGAAACAACTATATGTTAGAGCTAACTATCTTGTATAAATTTGTTCCAAATTTTAAGGTGAAAGTATGATCAAATCCGGAGTTATTAATAAAAATGTCGGACGTAGTAAATTTATTAAATCTACAAATTAATTCTAAAATTTCACTTCATTTTACACACTTTGAATGTTAATTTACACATTATGTGTCCACCAACTTACACATAATGTGTGTATTTTTACCGTTGGCATACATAGAGTAAATTTACCCAATTTATGGTAGGAGTACAGTTTCCTAATACAAGTTGGGTAAATTTCAACAGAAATTAATTAGAGTATAACTCAGCAATTTTAAGAAATAAAAAAAGAAAATAACATAGAATTTTTTTTTTTTTAAATACAAATAATGATTTCAGAATTTAACTTTTCAAAATTGCAAATTGATTATATCGAAATATTTTTAAAATATGTTTGTTTGCTAATTGTATAAGTTACTTAAATAAATAAATACATTTTTACCTTGCACAATATCTAAATAACAAGTGAAGAATCCTATCTGATTATGCAATTAATACATCTTTCATAAATTATTGACAAAAAGAAGATTGATTATTTCATGACGAAATTTGTTTTTAGTTGATGTAGTTACGCCAAAAATATTTGAGGTATTAGCGTCATCACACAAGTAGTTATTATGCAGCATACTAAGATAGTGTAAAATAATATTTATGCAATTTTAATATAAACAAAATATTATGGTAAATTCAATAACAAATTGATGTCAATTGAAAAAAGAATATACATAAATATAAAATTATTTTTAAAAAACATATAATATTTTTTATATTCAACTACATAATCTATGAATAACCTATATGTACCTAAGTAGAATACAGTATATAGGTACATATGTATGTATATACAAACATAAAACATGTCTTGCATTACAATTTCATGATGATGATGATTGTGACGATAGTAATGATAATGATGATGACGTACTTCATTGGGTCTGACATCTTTATATGTTATTGTGTATATAAAAATGCATGTGAATTGTATGCAAATATTGTTATTTGTTTTTTGTATTTGTCTACTTGGCTTACAAGAGTTCATTTATTATAAAAACAAAATATTAATATAAGTATAAAAAAAAAAAGAATGACACAAGAATCATTAAAAAACATTGTACATATATGTGTACACTTTAAGGGTTTCAAATGCAGCGACAGAAAAAAAAATCATAGTAGTTATTGCACGAACCTCGCCAACCACCAACTACGTTAACCAATAAAAAAAAAAAAATAATAAGTTTGTTGCTTAAGTCTTTTGATTATTATTTGACAACAAATAACCAAATGAACTATGGGTGGGAAATGAATTTTTCTTCATGAAAGTTAATAAGAAGCCACACAGAAAACAGATTTGTAGTTGCAACCGATTTTTTTTTGCCAACCGAATTTTCGTAGTTCCATCTACTATTACTTTTATAAAATTTTTAATACTGTTATAATTACCAAATTTTATTTACAAATTGCGAATTTTAATTGTTGTAGTTGATTGCTTTTTTAATTTGAGATTATAATAAGTTCATTCCTTTACTGTTCTTAGTCAAGTCCAGTAAGATTTACTCAGTAACAAACTTACAGAGAGTAAGACAAATTTACTCTCAAAATAAAAATTTTCTAAAAAAGTACGCGAACGGAAAATTTGCAATAATTTACTGATTGTAAAACCAAATGCAAAAATAAATATAACTGGTCGATATGAATACAAAAGGATTCTTGTATTTACAAAAATTTAAATACATTTTTTTTCAATCATATGTTTTTTCTGCTTGTAAATTCTTGCTGCCAAAAATTTGTCTAGTAGAAATTTGCATAAAGAAGAAGAACTCTCAACATCAAACTGTCACTTTATTCACTCTTTTTTTATGTTTACTGAGTATTTGTGTAAACGAACGACATCCAGTAAAAATTTGTCAAAATTATTGAGTAAACGAACGGAACTAATATTCTATAAATAGACATTCTACACACAAAAAAAATACAAAATTCAGATTGTAAATACAATTTTTTTTTTTAAAAGGCACCACAATGGAATTTGTAAATACAAAAAACTTTTTGTTATTTTTTGTAACTTTAATTTTTATTTTCAAAGAATTTTTATATGAAAAATAACAATTTCAAACAAAAATTGTTAGAAATAGAATTTTAATTTAAAAAAATATTTTAAATTACTTAAATTTATTTAAAAAATACAAATCTTAAAAATTTTTTCAGACCATTGCTTTTCCTGCTAAACTGTATTAAATTTTTTCTAGTCAAATTTAAAACTTGAATATTTTTCAAGTTTGAAATTTGAATATTTTTATTTAAAATTAACCTAGCAGCCAAAAAGAAAATCAAATCTGTCTTTTAATTTTAGTCAATAAAAAAATATTAAAAAAAAATAAAATTCTTAAAGGTTTGAACTCAGAACCCTAAGACTAGCACACTGTGTCTCTACCTACTGCACCACATGCACTTATACTAAGTTGTTGTTTAATTTTGAACATAAATATGTATATGAATAAAAATAAGAATTTCGGTTGCTTAACTAAATATTTTATTATACAATAATTACCAAAATTTTGTAAATAAATGGTTGATTGCACTAATGTTTATAAAAAATTTGACATTAAACTGAAATTGTTTGGAAAAATGAATATTTTTTGGACAGAGAATAGTTTTAATTGAAACAGAACTAATATTAGATTTTTGCTGAAAATATTCTGTTCAAATGACAAAATCTTCAATAAATTGTTAGTTGTGGGTATAAAAGGTAATGTAGAAGATAATATTTTTTTGCTATATGGTTTAGGCCAATATTTTGGATGATGTGACATTGTTTCAAACAATCTGTTTATAATTAAATTGAACTACTTTGATAAACTTTAAGTACATACAATTAAAAATTTTTAATTATGATACAATTTTGATAATTACAATAGAATTCCAAACAATTTATTTTCTGTGTGAAGCAAGGCTCAGGAAATTGTTCCAAATAATTAATGTGTTGCTTTCATTGAAAAGGGGATGTAGTGGAAATGAAAGATGGTAAAAGATGATGGTCTTAAAATATGGCAACACTGCAATTGTGCGAGATGGTAAATCTTAAAACAGCTGATGAACGCCGGCGGAATTGTTGAAGTTCTTTGGTTTATAGCCCTGTAATGTTATTTTACTTCGGTGGGTTCAAGTGCTATGGGAAGACCAAAGAATGACGTTACGATATGTAAGAGAGATAAAAAATCTTATATATTATTTTTTCAAATCGATGTTGCCATCGCTGGGGATCGCACCCGCAACTTTCTGTGTAACAGTCCTACGCGCTAACAATTACACCACAACGCCCTAAAACTGCTGTGACGTACTTAAAAATTGTTGTTTGGAGAAAATTTTTTAAATTTGTTAATTAGTTAACTATTTAAAGCAATTGTAATATTTGCAAAATATTGGAAAAGTAGATGATTCCTTGTTCAAGTTGTTAGGTAAACTCAATTTCAATGATTTAAAAAAATGATGCAACTGCTCTACGTAAATGCCTTTTGTTGGAGATGTCGTCCTCATTGGATCAACAACATCCAGCTCACACAATCGATTTTGATAAGCAACATCATACAAGTATTATACAAGTATTTATAAACCAAGGTTAATAAGATTATTGATGCAGTTTGTGTACTAAATATACACCGTTAAAGTTAATCATAGTGAAAGCAGTTTTGGTATTCCAAATCAGGTTAATATTAAACTTATACCAATAAAACAAATGATCTTGAAAATTAAAGAAGGTAAAATCGTATTAAAAATCTCCGTAAATCTATTGTAAAGATTGCTTTTATTTGTGTAACATACAGCTGAGTCCTTTGGACATTAACTATTGCTATTAACAGAGATGACAAATTTGCTTGTTTTTGCTGTTTTTTTTTTTTTGCTTTTTTACTCATATTTGCTTTTTCCAGTTTTCTTAGATTTAAAGTAGATATTGCTTAAAATTTTTGAGCTTTAAATTGTTTTTTCACATTTTTGTCTCAAAGTGCTTTTTCTAATAAAAAATGTTTTTTTCTGCCAGTTTTTTTTCTATTTTCTTAAGTGTTTTTAAAAATTATTTTCTGCTAGTTTGTTTTATTAAAAAAAAAACAAAAATATTTGTCATAAAAATATATGAAATTTTTGTGTTTTTAATTTAATAAAATATTAAAAACTACAAAAGCTAACAAGTGAATTATGTGTTTGTAAGTTAAGGTAGAGCAGGGCAAATAATATAATTGCTCTATTTCGCGTTCCCGCGCAGTCCATATACGAAAACAGCTTTCGTTTAAAGGCGACCCTAAATGTTCAAATTGTATTTTTTACAAGTAGTTATAAATATAAAATTCGAAAAAAACAAACCTATTATATAATTCGTTTGAATGTGTCACAGAGTTGTATTTGTATATAAAAGTGTAAAAATAAGTGATGCCAAATATTTAATCGGTTTAAAAATTCGGAGCATTTGTACTTTATGGTCAAGGAACCAAATCTTTACGATGCTTCCAAAGTTATGTCTATTTATAGGGTGATTTTTTTTTGCTCATAAACCGAATGTGAATGAAGCAAGAAAAAGAAAAATACATATAAAGGAGAAAGAAAAATAACAAAAACATGCACAAACAATTTAAACTTTGCTACTCTACGCAGTTTGCCACCAAACAAGAATTGCATGAAAAAAGTCACCGTCTAAATTGGCAACACTTGCGCTTAAACGTCAAAATTCACCACACTAAAACCCATATAAAAAGAACCATAATTGTTCTTGTTGAGAAGAATGAAAAATTTGCCGTAAGAGGGAAATTCATTCTATATGTTAAATACTTGTGACAAGATGAAGAGTTCTTGAAATTCAGCAGTATTTTAATTGTTACAAAAAATTTAAATAGTGCTGGTGAACGAAATTAATAACACTGTGCTCGAAACAGAGGCACCCGGCGGGTAACCTAATTCTAGTATGCTAAATCCAATGATGTTGCCGTTTTTCTGGATTGGCGATTAAAAAAAAGATATTTGAAAATTTTGATTTAATCGCCTTTTTAGGGATTTTTTAAATTTTTAAACCATTCACCATAAGTATTGCTTAATATTTAGGATGTTGAGGAAATCGATATTGAGTTGTATCAAGCGATTTTAGTTGTAGAAACCGAGTTTCAGTTGGAAAGTGACAAAATTTCGTTTGTGTTAAAAATAATAAATATCGGTGCAACACTAGTGAGAAAAATCTTACTTTTTTTTTAGCAAATTTAAAAAATAAAACTTCTTAAATTAGCTGAATAAATTCCGTATTGATTCAATGCGGATTTTCATTTTATTTTCAAATAAAGTCAGCTGGATTTTCATTATTCTTTTAATTTGAAATATAAACGAATTAAATTAACGGTAATTGTATTTTGTATAGAACCTTGTTGTGAACACCTGTAATAATCTAGAAAAAAGTTAAAAAATGTTTTTCATATCGATGGTGTTAGCATGGAAATTTAACAATATAGTAATTTAAGTAATACTTTACTTTACACTCAAGAAAAAAAGTTAGTAAAGCCAGCAAAAAATGTTGCTGATTCAGGAAAATTTTAGCAAGGTAATTGCAGAAAAATTGCCAATGTCAGCAAAATTTTTAACATTTATTTAACATTTTCCTTTTATTTAAAACTTCTTAATTTTTTGAGCTTAAGGTTGTGTTTTTTATATAAACATATTATTTATGCTGCTACATAATGGAGTAGGGAAATATTAAAAATTAAAAAATATTTTTATATAAAAATACGAGTATGCAG
The DNA here is from genome assembly GCA_949748255.1 of Eustalomyia histrio. NCBI lineage: Eukaryota > Metazoa > Arthropoda > Insecta > Diptera > Anthomyiidae > Eustalomyia > Eustalomyia histrio. The sequence continues at coordinate 6,638,262 of OX456526.1, forward strand.
ACTTTCACATTATTGCCAGGATGATTTTTAAAAATTTTAGTTCTTTTTTTAAATTACGCGAGTAAAAAAACTTAGATATAATCATATATGTTCTTATCTAATAATATATTATCATATATAAAATTATATATTACATAATTTTTTTTTTAATTATCTCATATTGTGCCATAATAACCACATATGATATGATCACATCATATGATATAAAATTATATAACACTATATATAATCATATATGGCTCACACGTACCATATTTACTTATATATGACTTATACATAACCATATAAAATTATATATGCTATCTAATATTTGAGATATAAATATATATATGGTCGATTATTAAAAATAGTTTTTAATACGGTTGAGATATAATTATATATGTTTCAATATATGTTCCAATATAAGAAATATTTTTTGATATGGTATAAGATATTCTAATATATGGTACAATATTTGCAAACAAATTTGAGATGTTGTTATATATAGTTCCATATCTAGAGTAATATGATTTAAGATATAATTATATGTGGTGCCATGTCAATGGTTTCGAATCCTAGCCAGGGAGATAAAAAAATTTGTTTGTGTTTTTTAATTAATTTTTTTTCATGATAATATTTTTTTTTTTGCAAAATTTTAAAATTTTAAACCATTTTGGGACAACAAGACCTAGAAGTTCTTGATAGGATTTAATATATAATTAGCTATTTAAAAGTCGAAATATACATGAACATACATGATTATACATGGGCTTGTATATGATCATACATGGGCATACATGGTCATATACGTCCAAACATGGTTCAATATATGACCATATATCTTCGGATCCGAAATTTGGCGGTATGTGGTCATATATTATCATACATGCTCATATATTATTCATGTATGCTAATATATGATCATATACGTCCATATACCCTCAAATTTCACATCCGAAGATGTATGGTCATATATCGAACCATGTATGGACGTATATGACCATGTGTGCCCATGTATGCTCATATACAAGCCCATATATGATCATGTATGCTCATATATATTTCGATTTCTACATGGGTACCCATCTAAAAATCGAAATATAAATGAGCATACATGATCATACATGGGCTTGTATATGATCATACATGGGCATACATGGTCATATACGTCCATACATGATCTCATATATGACCATATACCTTCGGATCCGAAATTTGAGGGTATATGGTGATATATGTGCATATTTTATCATACATGCTAATATATTATTCATGTATGCTCGTATATGATCATATACGTCCATATACCCTCAAATTTCGGATCCGAAGATATATGGTCATATATGAGATCATGTATGGTCATATATTGAACAATGTATGGACGTATATGACCATGTATACCCATGTATGATCATATACAGGCCCATGTATGATCATGTATGCTCATATATATTTCGATTTTTAGATGGGTAGTTTATAATAATCTAGGTTCATATAATTATATATGATCTTTGTTTAAGAAAGTCCTTTAAGTGCTGAAAATTTATATATGAATTATTTTTTTTTTTAAATACTAGAATTATTTCTCAGCATTTTTTTTCTTAGTCCATATGATTATATATAATATCATATACAGTTGTATATAATTATAATTATTATTTAATTATTAATTAAGCATCGTTAATTCAGCATGATATCTAAACATTTTTCTCATTTCCCCCAATTTCCGAATAAATATAATTATATAAAACACAATTGTACGAAAAATGTAGTCTTATAAAGTCAGCCACACACCGCATTGTTTTTTTGTAGAATTTTAATATTTTATTTTTTAATTTGTATGTATTATTGATCCGTTATTTTGGTAAATGAATGGAATTTAATAGGATTTTATATCATATAATCATATTCTTTTTATAAATTGTTTTTCATTGCAAAGAAACATGAAAATTTTTATTAGTAAATTATAGAGAATAAAAATTGAAAAATTCGACAGAACCAGCAGGATGTTAGTCTAATTGTGTATTGTTTTCGGATTTGTTAATTTGTTTTCTCACTCACTCAATATAAAATAGAAAATCATCAAAGCATTAACCCAACAAGGACTTGGATACTGAAGAGGGTTGTGTAGCGATAGCCGAAAATACTAAGTATTCTATCCTGCTGGCTCTATCGGATTTTTAAATTTTTATTCTCAATAATTTACTAATAAAAATTTTCATGTTTCTGTACAATGATAAAAAATTTATAAAAAGAATATATGATCTAAAATCCTATTAAATGCCATTAATTTTTTTTAATTTATTTTTTTTATACATTTTTTGAGAAACTAAGTTCCGTATATATTGACATTTTTTTAAAATAAATTTGCATCTTACTTAATCCCTAAATCTATTACTGGATCTAATTTGATCTGCCATTTTTCGGATTAATTCAGATTAGCTAGATATTACAGCAGATATTAAAGAATATTAAATTGGATATAATTTAATATGGCGCCAGATAATTTTTTTTATTCGGGTAGACTATTAAGGTATATATTATCATTAGGTTCACAGTGCTACCTAAATTACTTTTATTTTTTCCAACTTTATTATGGGCGAACTGTGCCCTGGACCAATATGCAAAACTTTTAAAAGTTTGCCATATATCTAAAAAATAAAAAAAAAACAAGAAAAAACATAAAATTTACAAAAATTAAAAAAAAAATAAATAATGAAGATTCATTTTATGACAATTTAATAGTATTAAGATAAATTATAATAAATATTCATATATTCATTAAAATGTTATTTTTTTTTTTTTTCATTTTTATGAATTAATATTTTACTAAAGAATATTCTTTAAGCTATTATCACAATTATTGCTATTATTTTATACATTTTAATTGTATGAAATGCTTGCAAACATGATAATTAAATATTTAGAATTTTAAAAAAGAAATCAGTATTAATAATATTGATCTTAAACTAAGATCATGCAAATGATATAAACGATTATAAGAATAAATATGCACACACACACACACACACACACATGTACATTATTTTATGTTAACCTATACAAATACAATATATATAGATATAAAAAACGACAACATTTAGCAAAAGAAGATGATATTATTATAGTGGGTTTTTTTTCATTTTCATTTTCGAATTCAACCATCTTCTAGCATACAAACAAATAAACTTCATCATTAACATTATATAAATCAACATCATGTGCATGCTCTTAACTTGTTTTCAACAAGTGTGTGTTAAATTTTAAATGCCTTAGTATGAGTAACATTATAAGTGGCTATAAAATACTTTGCGCCTCGCAATTGATTTTTGTTTTCGTTTGCCAGTTTCAGCGTTTGGTTGTACCCAAACCTGCTCGTTTATAAACAAGAAAAGAAAAAATAATTTCGAAAAAAAAACTCCCCAGAGTGTGAAAACGTTAAATAAAATCCAAGGTAAGAAATAGGAGTAAACAGCCCCAATAAAGGATAACAAAAAGTGGATTATTATTAATAAAATCATCAAAACAATGGATTATTATGGATTACCTTGATTTACAAAGCAATACAAAATAATATATAAAATAAAAGAAATAACAAAAATTTTATTAAATACTGACTTGAAAAAAAAAAACTTAAATATAGTGCTGAAATTAGTGTTTGGTTTTAAAAAGAAAAAAACATTTGCAAAAACAAAAATTGAGACAAAAAAAAAACTCAGAATGAAAAACTACATTTATGAAAATTTGTTAAAATAGCAAACAAGTTTGTTGCCCAAGTATTTTGATTTTTCAATACATGTGTGCGTGTGTTTTTGTGCTTTTTTCCGCTGGTTTTTGTGGTGTTTTGACTATGTCATAATATAGTATTTGCAATGAAAAAAAAAAAAACCGATTCTGAGCAATTTTAAAAAAGCAAGAAAATGTGTCAATCATAATTATATTGTGCAACATTGATATTTATGCTAATAATGATGATGAAATTAAATATGACAAAGACTTAAATAACTCTGAAATTTTTAGAAAATATATATAGTGGTGGACATTACGAAAAGACATTTAAAAAAAAGAGATTATACATAATCTGTGATGAAAAATTATCTGTGTGGGTTTAAAATGATATAATTGTGGAATTATTACTTAATATTATTTGGTTCATTAATCGTCTTCCGCTTCGATCAAAAAAAAATCGATAAATCGACCATAAGCTTTGAAAATTGTTTAACATAGTTTAAATTGTATACTTTCTACTAGAAAAAGTTCTTAGAAACGTTTTCAAAACAGAAAATAAAAATTCTAAACAATTATAGATGTTTTAGTACAAAAAGTTTAGCAGCCGTATGCATAAAAATTTAGTTGATTCTTATAACAGACTTATAAGGAAAATTTGTTTTTTTACACTTTCAATTTTTATTACAAAATTTCTTTTTTTGAAAATTAGGTTTTTTTTTTATTTTTTTTAACAATTTCAATTTTTATTTCAAAATCTTAACATGCCTAGGAATGGTTATTTTTAAAGCTAATTGCGATTTTTTTTTTTAATTATATATAGAACAAATTTTTTATGGTTATTTAAAAAAGTACTAAAATATCGAATTTTAGTAACAATTATTTAAAGTACTAATATTATTTTTGTAATAAATAACTAATTTCTGTTATTAGGTGTATTCGAAATTTTTATTTTTTTCAGTTTTGAAAACCCTTAGTTTTTTTTTAATTGATGTATTTTCATATCCTTTAAATAGTTCAGAATATTAGATAAAAAGGATCCTGCCAAAAAAAATTTCTGAAATCAACAGAATTTGTTTGCAACCAAAATATAAAATTTAATTTTAAAATTCAGTTAAAGATCCAGTTATTAGCTAATGGGTCATTGTGAAAAAAACTTAGTTAAATTTAAGTTAATTATAAAAAAGAATTTAGTCAGCTGAAATAAACAACAAATTTTGCGGAATATTAGTAAATCGATAAAAAGAACAACAAAAATCTGTTATCTTTACAAAATTTTAGTTGAATGCAAACAACAATCTTTCCTGTTTAAATCAGCAGAAATATTAGTAAATAAATAATAACAAAAATAATAAGTAAATACACTTGGTAGAATCAACTGTAAATGTTAGTTTAAATAACTGCAATTGCAGTTAAAAAGGTGTACACTACATTTGCATTTAAATCAAATGCAATATTTATTTAATTTTAACTGTTAAAAATCAACTATTAAATGTTGTTAAAACAACATACTTATTAAAAAAATTTACAGTAAAAATTTTTTAAAATTTTTTTCAAAATTACTACAAATAGATTAAAAAAGAGCTTTAAATATAATTAAAAAAAATACAAAAGTAGTTAAAAACAACTATAAATATAGTTAAAAATAACTACAAATTCAAATAAAATTTCTTAAGAATTTTTCAACTAATTGTTCAACTTCTATTTAACAGAATATTAATGTATATAAACAAATTATTTAAGAAAAAAAGTAAACGAGAATTGTAAAATTGAAAAAAAAAAAACTAATCTAACTGCATTATTCAAATATATTAAAAAAACTACATATTTTCAATGTTACCAAAATGCAGTAGTATTTGTAGTTTCCCTGCGGGAAAAGAACCTATAGGGACCGCTCACTATAACATGGGCTTGGCCTAGGGGGGGTCAATTGCCTTCTGTGACATGTCACAGGAATGGTCTAAAAGGACAAGTCTTTTTGACTTTTAAACCGGTCACGTGGTAGGTACTTTAGAAACCGGTCCTCTTTTCACCTATCTCGTGATATGTATATTCGTAACCGGTCCAGTTTTCAACTATCACGGGACAGGTCCCTATTCCCAACTTAACCCTTTTTTCCCGCAGGGTTTTTAAAAAAAGAAACAACTATAAAACTTCTTTCCAAAATAAAACAACTACTACAATAGTAAAAATAACTACAACTTTTCTGCTTTTATTTCTATTTATTTTAGAAGGGTAAATTGTTATTCGCATAAGCAAAATATAAAATTTGTAATAAAACTTAACTTATTTAACAGATTTTTTTTCTTTCTATTTTTATCTAACTAATATTTAGATGTTTCAGCAGTTTTTTTCCTTTTTAACTAATTTTTACTTAAATATACTTAATTTTTACTAAAGTTAAATGATTTTGAAGTAATTTTTTTACCGACATAATTCTGTGCTTACAAAAATGAATGTGTACCTCAAAACCGAAAGTCTCTTTTTAAAATATTGAAAATATTTTCGGATTCTAAATATTTTTTAAAGGATTTCTTTTTGCAAATCTAAAGAAATGTTTTCTAAATTTCTTAAAATTTTTTTGAAAAAAAAAACTTTCTACTGAAAGATCCTTTTTTATCAGATTCTAATGACTTTTAGATGTTTTGTTAAAAAGAAAATTTTTTTAGAATGTAAGAATTTTCCTAAAGGAACATGTTCTTACAGGGAAGGTATTCGCCTAACTTCCCTATGATCTTAATGAAATATTTATTTTAGCGGCTCAATCTTACGTTTAGCGGATAAGAAGGGTAAAAAATAACTTGAATTTCATATAAAAATGTCCTTAATTTATAAAATTTTTTTGACACACAGCTAGTTCAAAAATTACTGCCTATATTTTTACCCCAGGGTTGCCACATTTTTAAAGTATGTGTGAAAAAAGGCTTAGACATTTTTATATGCAAATTTGAAATCAATCCATCAACATTTTCCCATACAAATGTGCTTTTCGAAAAAATTGTAATTAAATAAAATAAAGTCTGAACGTTTTAAGACATGGATGCCTCTCAGAAAATATTTTTTTGTGAAGTTTTGTACAATTTTTTTTTTTTTAAATAAATCGAAAAATTAGGTAATTTTTGGGTTTTTCTATAAATAAAGATCCCACTATTTAAATATTTTTCAATTGGACAAAAGCATGGTATGGTATATTTCTATAGGAAAAGTCCTCATAATTTAGAATAGGAAAAGATTTCAAACAATATTTTAGAATCTAAAGCATTTTCTCTAAAAAGACATATCTTTGAATCTGAAAATTTTTCCCTACAAATAAGTTCAAAAACTTTTCTATATGAAAAATAGGATTTGTTTATGAATCTAAAGATTTATATTTAAGAAAATATTTTTAGAATATGAAAAAATCTCTTTAATAGGAAAGAGTGTTAGAATTTTGAAATTTTCAAATAGAAAAAAGTACTCAAAATCTCATTATAATTATTCTATTCAGAACCTAAAGGATTTTTTTTGGCAAAAGTACTCGGAAGAAGATTTTTCTATAAATACCTTTTTCAGAATGTTCTCTAATCTGAAAATTTTTGTTTGAGGAAAGAGTAAAGAAAGGAAAGAGTAAAGAAAGTTAAATTTATTAGAAGTTAAATTTATTATGATGAAATACTTTCCCAAGTAATTTTCAGTAGAATTTCAATATAATGTTTAGGTTATGATCAAACTTATGTGTATATGTAAAAAATAGTTGTGGCCACCGAATTTGTTGCCAATCGTATTTTGGCGGTTACAGCAACTATATTTATATTCCAACTCCCTTTATATTCTTTTTACGTTCTCTCTTTATATTCTCTTTACGGTCCACAAAATTTTAGTTTATGAAAAATTAAATTATTAGGTTTTTCCGTTATCGAACCTGGGCATTCAGATTCATAGTTTACCCATCTAAAAATCGAAATATATATGAGCATACATGATCATACATGGGCCTGTATATGATCATACATGGGCATACGTGGTCATATACGTTCATACATTGTTCAATATATGACCATACATGATCTCATATATGACCATATATCTTCGGATCCGAAATTTGAGGGTATATGGACGTATATGATCATATACGAGCATACATGAATAATATATTAGCATGCATTATAATATATGCACATATATCACCATATACCCTCAAATTTCGGATCCGAAGATATATGGTCATATATGAGATCATGTATGGACGTATATGACCATGTATGATCATATACAAGCCCATGTATGATCATGTATGCTCATATATATTTCGATTTTTACATGGGTATCTTTAAAAAATTTTTTTTTTAGCATTTTAATAATTCTTTTTACTAATTTTGATTAATCGCATTAAATTATACAAATTTTATTCGAACAATTATTTGAGCAATATATTGCTTGATTAATTGAATGCATACCCTGGTAAAGATGTTTAAATTGTTCTCATAAAGATATTTAATAATAACATGAATTTAAAATTTTTCCATTTTTGTCTAATAATTTTTAAAATTTTTTTTAGTTTTTCAATGAAACAAATCACAATGTCACTGTCAATTAAAATAAACATTAAAATAATAAAACAATTTTGTTTATGAAATACATATGTACAATTTTTTTTTGTTTTGTTGTCCATTCAAAAGTGCTTAACACAATTAAACCATCAATACATCAAAAAAGCCTACACTATAAAAAGCCAAATAAAAAAATTATTGAAGCTTAAAATTTGTGGAATTTGTAAAAAAACCCGTGTTAAAATCTAATAAATAGACATAAAGCCAGACAGACAGACAGGCTTCTCCCCTAATTTATAAATTTTAAAATGAAATCGAATAAAAATTAGTATTTAAACTTAAAACTACATTCAAAACTGACAGCGTATAAAAAGCACATTTTGTTAAATGCATAATTTGTCATAATTTATTTAAAATCTATTTCAACATGCCTATTAAAAGATACTCATCATGATAATGATGATGATGATAAATTAGGAAAAAAAAATCTGGGGGAATAAAAACTTTGTTAAACACTTAATTAAAACCGGATTAAAGAATTTAAATTTTCATTTAAATTTATGAAAATTTAATTTCAGTTTGTAAAAAAATTCACAGTTTAGGTGCTAATGTGCTATCATTGGTTAAACAGTATGACAATTTTGTACACTCACAATATATTTTCCGTTACCGATTGTAGTTTATTTAAAAAGTAATACGTAAAGTTTGTTTTTAAATGAAGAATCAATTGAAATTCATAGAAATATATTTTTTAACTATTTGAATCAGTCATTCAAAAAACAAACTATAAAAATTTACAGGCATTCGGTAGAAGTTGATATTTTCAGTTAAATGTAAAATTTTATGTTTTCTGCTTCAAAAAATAAAAATTCATATAATTCCTTTTTGTTTTTTTTACCAAAATAGGTTGTATATATAGAAAATTATTTCAATAAAAATTACAAGAAATTATTCAAATATACACACACAAAGCCAATAAAAATATATACATCTGCATGTGTTGTGTTCTGTTTTGTAATTACATACAAATAAAAAAACTTTCAATTTGAAAAACAAACCACAAAAGTAGTTTTTTCAAACTTTTTGTCGGTAAAAATTTGATGGTTATTTTAAACGACTTTCTATTGTTTTTACTTTTGTCGATTATTAAACAACGATTAAAAATAAACAACAAAATGGGCTGAAAATAATGGAAAATCAGTAGTCCTCTTTTTGATTGTATTTTCGATTAATTTAATATGCATTTTAAGTTGTTTTTAACGAAATAATATTGTGAGTGTATGACTTAAAGTCGTATTTAAGCTGAGAATTCCTTTGGTATTATATCAGTTTGTCATTCCGTTTTTAACATGTCGAAATATAGTTTTAAGATCTCATAAAGAATATATATTCGTGATTCTTATGAGATTTCAAGTCGCCTTTCTGTTGGTGAAGACGCTCCTCCCGAGCAGTTTGCTATGAGCAAAATCGGTTCAGCGGTTAAAAAGTTATGAGTGAAAATGTGAAGATACCTCTAAATTTTTCATACAAATTGGTATATTTTAGAATGATTTCATAGTAGCGACTGCAACATAATATATTTTTTCAACAGTCTCATAAAGGTGAAAAATTTTTTGTATTCACCTCCAAAAATTTTTTCACCACAAAATTTTTTTTTCACCTCAAAAATTTTTTGTCACCTCAAAATTTGTTTTTTCCACCAAAAAATGTGTTTTCACATCTAAAAAAGTTTTTAGCTTCAAAAAATTTTGTTCACCTCTATAATTTTACTTTAAAAGTTTTTGACATTATTTGTATCAAACCCAGTAGAGAACAATTTTTTTAGGATATTGGTGGAGGGTATTCAAAGATTCGGCACAGCCGAATTTAAGCATTTTTTTACTATTATTTTTATTATTATTATTTTTTAAAAATATTATTTTAGAGGTCAGTAAGGTGTCATAGACGTCTGTCAATTTGTCTGCCATCACATAAAATTAAAATTCTTCTCATTGGTATAACATTAAACATACGTGATTTCATATATAACGAGATGTCATTTGTTGTATTTATGGTTGGTTATTTGCTTGATTGAGTTGGTTGGCCTGGGTCTTTGTGGCCGTTTTGTTTGATTGAGAATTAATGTAATATGCTTCAATAATCAAACAAGTGCCAGAGCTTCTTCTCATGTATGGTGTTTGTTTGTTGCCAATATTGTAAACACACAATTTAACTGGTTATAAAATATCCTTGACACAAAAAAACCGCCACAAATGCTATTTGGTAGTTGTATTTTATTTTACTTATTTTTTTTTATTTTATTTTTTTAAATATGATTAAAATATAAAATGTTGTATTGTGGCATAGCAGTGATTTCAATGCGTATACGATATTTTTAACACGCATACTGCATTTTAAATATGCTTGTTTTATTTTTGTTTTGTTTGTAACTGATGTTTATCATATACTCATCATTATCATCATAAGCAGCTATAAAACATCATCAATATTATCTTAAACCAGCCGCCACCGTACACACAGCATTAACCTTATAGTTTATATAGTAATAATAACAACAAGTTGTTAATCATAAAATACACTTGATAAGGTTGTTGTTGATAATGCTAATGATAGTATTTGGCAGGTATTTCTTTGTTTTATTAACACCCTTTTGTGTATAAACAATTCATTATAATGATTTGATAAAATGTTTAAAAATTTATTTATTTATAAAAGATATTTATCAACAATACAGTTTTTATATTGTCAGGTAGGATTGTCAGTCTTAAGGTGTTATAACACAAAAATACCTTAACAAATTTGCATTTTATAAGGTTAATTTTTGTTAATGAATTGTTTATGATAACAAAAAAAAAAAGCGGGCCTATTTACCAAAAATGATATAAATAATTTAAAACGTTTGTTTCTTAAGTCTATTGTTTTCACACTTTAACGATTTTAAGCCTTAAAGTTTGTGTCTTAAGTCTTTGAACTTATATGGCAAATTTCGACTGAATATAAGTATTTATTAAGCCTTTATCTTTGTCAGGGTTTTTATATGAAAACTTTGAAATCGTGAGAATTGTTTTTCAGAAATGTTAATGAAAACACACATTCCAAAAAAAAAAAAAAAAAAATCTGGCCTTTATTTAGAAAAAGTTATTGAAACATCTCAAAACCTTAGTTTTTTTTAATATGATGTCATCTTTTGACTCTGAAGAAAATTTTTTAAATAAAATTGAAATTCATAGAAATATATTTTTTTAATTATTTGAATCAGTCATTAAAAAAACAAACTATAAACATTTACAGACATTCAGTAGTAGTAGTTGATATTTTCTGTTAAATGTTTTCTGTTTCTTTTAGTTTTCTTCAATCTTCTTGATTTATGTATTATTTTGAATTAAGCTTAAGATCTTTTATTTATAAAAAAAAAAAAATTATAAATATTTATTTATCACAATATTTCGTCACCTCATTGGGTGACTTCTTCAATTTCCCCTGAAGAAGTCACCCAATGTAGTGACGAAATATTGAGATAAATAACTATGTACAATTAATTTTTTTTATAAATAAAAGATCTTAAGCTCAATTTTTAATAATACAAGTTTTCTGTTTCTAAAAATAGAAATTCATATAATTCCTTTTTGTTTTGTTACCAAAATAGTTTGTTTATGTACAAAATTATTTCAATAAAAATAACAAGAAATTATTCAAATATACATACACACATAGAAAATAAAAATATATATACATCTGTGTGTGTGTTGTGTTTTGTAAAATTACAAACAAATAAAAAAAAATCAATTTGAAAAACAAACCACAAAAATCGTTTTTTCTACGTTTTGTCAGTTAAAAATTGATGGTTATTTTAAACTACTTTCGATTGCTTTTTACTACTTTGGCCGATTTTTAAAGAATGATTGAAAATAAACAACAAAATATAATGAAAAATCACTAGTCCTCTTTTTGATTTTATTTTCGATTAATTTAATATGTATTTTAGATTATCTTTAACGAAATAATATTGTGTGTATAAAAAAAATCAAGAAAAATTTTCTACATAAAAAACTGTATTTTTTTTTGTCTTCTTGATGAAAAAGAAATCAAAAAAATTGGCAAAAAGTGAATAAAATATTTATTTGAGGCGTTAAATGAATGCCCATTTAGTTTTTAAAGATTACTTCATGTAAATGTTGCCGCGGCTATGCTGTTGGTGGTCTATCTGTGAGATCCAACTTTGGCATTTTGGCAAACGTTGGTTTTTTAGTCTATTCATGGTGAAATGGCAAACCTTACACTGAAAACCCAAACAGCTAAAAATCACTCTTTATTTTAAAAATTTATTTATTTTTTCTTCCAAAAAATTGTGCAATTTTTAGGAAAATTAGAAATAAATATTCTTAACAACATGAATTTTCTGCAAAATATGAATATTTAGGAAAATATCCTAAAAGTAAAATATTTAGTTGCATTTGGTTGCAGTAGGCATTTAGTTGCATCATGTTACTAACGTTTCTTTAGAGAATCAGATGATACACCTAGAAAATAGTATTAGTTGTGGCTACCGAATTTATTGCCAATCGAATTATGGCGGTTACGATAACTATTTTCGTATTAAATTATATTTTAAGTCATGAAAGCCAATATTCAGCTGTCTAATTTAATATTTATATTCCACATAAATATTATTACGTTCCATAAAATTTTATTTAAAGGAAAATTTTATTTTTAAAATTTTTCCGGTATCGAACCTGAACATTCAGATTCATAGTTCAAACACTTGCTTACTGCACCACTACTACTTATAACTTTCTTTGCTTTATTTGATATTTAAACATTTTAATAATTAATTTTAATTAAAAAAACTTGAATGTTTGTTTGGTATACAACTATTTGTTTGACTCAAGTCACAGGCGAAATAAGAAAAAATAAGCCAAATCGAATCAGGCTACATCACCCATTCCCCATACAGCCCTACAAAGTCTGGACTATATACGATTCTTATCTGTTACCTTTTTGTCTTTTGTCTAAAACCCCTGAAGGAACAAAGCATTTATAGTCTCCATAGAGAAACAAGACTGATTTGTTATAAGGATTATGACAAAAATTTTGTTTTGTTCACTATCCCATTATTCCAATGAGACCACATAGGAGAAAAAATCCCTAAAACTAGCCGAAAGCCGCTTAAGAAATTCTCACCTTAGCTAGGCTGGGTTAAAATATGTGTATTTATTTATTAAAAAAAGTATTAAGAATATCAAGGAAAATTTGCAAAATATGAAAAAGTTCTTAAAAAGTGAAAGTGTTTTTGCTTCTTTACTCATTTTTTTTTTTGATTTTCCATTTTTTAGCTTTAAAGTAGATTTTTCTTAAGATTTTTGAGCTTTAAATTACTTTTTTCGCACTCTTTTGCGTCAGTTTTGGCCCTTTTTTTAAAAGTGTTTTTCCCCCACTTTTTACTACAGCATGGAAAAAATCAGAACAGGAAAAAGTTTTAAGAATTTTAAATTTTTCTTTTAAAAGTTCTTAGAGAGACGGAAGATTTTTCTATAGCAAAAATAAATCGGAATCTGGGGATTTTTCTATAAAAGAATTATTCTTTTATAAGAAAAATGTTTAAGAATTAAAAGATTTATTGTCAGAATCTAAAAAAGTACACAGAGAAAACAATGAATCTGTAACAATCGACTGATAGATTTGTTTGCCGCAAGCGAAATTCGGTTAATGCAAGGTTGAAAGCAAATATTTCAATTATATCAGGAAAATATTTGGTTGGGACAACTAAACAATTCCGTTGCTGCAACCAAAATATTCAGTTGGCAAGAAATTCGGTTGACACAATGAATCTGTTTTCTTTGTGTAATAAGTTTTTTTACAAAAAACAATTTCCCCTGAAGAAGTCACCCAATGTGGTGACGAAATATTGGGATAAATAAATATTTATCATTAATTTTTTAAAAATAAAATAATACAAAAATCAAGAAGATCGATAAAAATAAAAGAATTACTGGTATATGAAGGTTTTCTTCTTTTTTCTATAAGAAACCCTCATATTCCAGTAGATTTTCTCAAAAAATCTTTTTCAAGATTTCATAATTTTTTAAAAGAAAAAAAGTTCTCAGAAAGTAAGAATTTTAAAGGATTTCTTTCCTTAAAATTTGATATGAGAAAGTTTTCAATTCCCAACTGACTCCTTTTTTCCCGCAAAGTACTTAAAGAAAAATTTTTAAAATCAGATTTTTTTCAGGAAAATTCTTCATAATATTTTTCTGACTCAAAGAATTGCTTAACATTCCCAGAAAGTTATGAGAATTATAAAAAACGATTTGTATTGTTGCTAATTAATCGGTAATCCATATGTATTAGAAATAACAAATCCATTAAAAGAATATCTGAAAAGTTTAAATAAAGTCAAAACTGTGTCTACTTAATACTAATAAATATTTCTTGTTTTTGAATTCCTTTTTTTTTTTAGATGAAAATCACCTTGGTATTAGCTGCATTTTGTGTGGCAGCAACATATGCTGAACCTGCCATTAGTCAAGCCAGAACTACAACCACCACCTCCACCAAACCTGGCAGATTTCTATCACTGCCCAATCCCGCCAAATGTGCCAGCCGTAAGTTTAATTAATTTCAATTATTGTATGTATTTGTTGTCATTGAAGAACAATTTATAAGAAATACGTGTTATTATTTGAATTTTCCTAAATTGGAAAATAACAAGTAACTACAATAATAGTTAACTTTTAGTTACTTAAATTGTATGTCGTCTGTATATGTCTTAAAGCTATTTTTGGCATTTGCATTTATAATTAAATAAGTGAAAATATCGGAAATTGTTAGTTTTCAAAATTTTAAAAGCAGCAACACAAAACGTGCTCAAGTCATTGAAAAAATTAGTTAAAATTGAAAAAAAAAAAACAAATTGCAAAATATAATTTGTAGGTATAACTGGAAAAAGAAAAGTGAAATTGAGAAACTTAAACAATAGTTTTGTTAGCGTTTTGGTTTAAAATATATAGAAATAAATTTTGCAGAATATGGTTAAAGTAAGCTATTAATAAAAACAAACCAAATAACAACTAAATTAAATTCTTAATTCTTGTTTCCATAACAAATTTTTACATTTTTAAACATAAAATTAGTAAATAATACCAAAAAAAAAAAAAAGTTGTTAAGAAATCCATAAAAAAACTTAATCTTGTTTAAAAACAAAACCTGTTAATAACGGTAGTTAGTTTGAGCACATTATTTACCGGTAAATTTTGTTTTTATTTATACACATTTTTCTTTTTCCAAAAACATTGTCAGTCGATTTTTCTGTTTAAGCGTTTAATTTTTCTTAAACTAAAATCTTACGCAACGTTAAACAAGATATTTTGTTTTTTTTTAATATTTTTTATTTATAAAAATTTAATGTATGTTAGTTTCACTACTAACACGTTTATTTAATTTAATTTATGCCCTAAATCTACCGGATTATGTATTATTTAATTAAGAACTAGTTTTTCTAAAAACAAAACTAACATTTTTTTTGAACACTACGATATATTAATTTGAGTTAATAGGTTATTTTTATTTTTTAATATCAACGGAAATAAATTTAAAAAAAAATATAAATTTTTTGAGAATTAGAATAATTAAATTACACAAGGTTACAAAAGAGATATAAGTTTATTTTTGGCGGAATAGTTTTTATTGTATACAAATTTAATTATACATTTTAAATATAGCAAAAAAATATATACACCCAGAAAACATTATCAGTTGTGGCCACCGAATTTGTTGCCAATCGAATTCTGGCGGATACGACAACTATTTTCATATTAAATTAAATTTTTGGTTATGAAAGCCAATATTTATTTGTACAATTTAATATGTACATTCTGCAGAAATATTATTACGTTCCACAAAATTTTAATTAAAAAAAAAAATATTTTTAGATTTTTCCGGTATCGAACCTGGGCAATCAGATTCATAGTATACACTCTTGCTTACTGCACCACAACTAATTTTAATTTTCTTTGACATATTTGCCATTTAAACTTTTGAATAATTTATTTTGATTAAAAAAATATTTTTTTAAATGTTTGCCTTTTGAACTCGGAAATTCGGAGCACTGAGCTACCTTTCTACCCACCACACCACAAACACTTATAAATTTTGATGGCTAATTTTGAATTTAAACAATTTGTTAGGAAAACAAATATAAGTATAAAATTTGTTTATCAATACCAAACATTAGTGACGTCTATTATCAATACAATCCACAATACGGTTGCTTCTACTGAAACCCTAATTAAATGATACATTTGATCAGAATAACCGTACTTGTAGTTATCACTTTTGAATATCGACAATTTTTTAATAAATTTGATAAATTCTACAAAATTTCTAATACATTCACCGCACACAAATACTAAACGAATTTTATTTTAAAAGATGATTGGAAACACCAATAATTGAATAATAGGATTAATTTTTATTTTCCTTTTTCCCTTCTTTTAATTCCCAATACTACATTTTTGCTTTATTAATGAATTTTAGGTTATTCCAAATAAAATTAAATCCTCACAAATAAATGTTAATGGTTTTGATCGAATTGCAACCAATCGTTTCTCTGGGTGTATATATAAACTTAAATAGCAATAGCTGAAATCAAACTAAGTTTGTCAAATAATTATAAATTAACTATGGTTATTTTTCTATATACGTTTATATATGTTCCCGTCGTTCCTATAAGGAGCATAGTATTATTTAGTATGTAGTAGCTAATTGGACTTCTCCACCCGATCCTGCTGCTGGGGCTGCCAGTATATCTCCAGGCCGACGTTCGGCAGAGCCTCGTTGGCATTAACAGGGGTCACCAAGTCCATTCTGGACAGTGGATGAGGTTGTCAATTGCAAAGGATTAACTATGTGAACAAATATACGATTTATTTGTATTCGCTTCACTTTCCCATTACATTAATAATATAATGTTATTTTTTTTTTAATAATCTTCAAAAATTTCATATGGATTTTTTATAGTAAAACAACTGCAATTACAGTTAAAAGATAACTACTACCATTTACTACACAAAAAGCTGACAAGTACTAACTGTAAAACTTATATGAGGGTATTAAAATAATTTCTTTAATCATAAAAAAATAACGGGGTGGCTGCAACAGAGCAATTTAGATATACACTCAGAGAATTATTTCGTGTAAATAAACTGCAAATATTAGTTAAATTGCAACTACACTCACAATATTATTTCCTTAAAAAATAGTCTAAAATACATATTAAATTAATTGAAAATACAATAAAAAAAGGACTACTGAATTTTCATTATTTTCAGCCCATTTTGTTATTTATTTTTAATCATTGTTTAATAATCGACAAAAGTAGTTTAAAATAACCATACATTTTTAACTGACAAAACGTAGAAAAAAAAAGAAATTTGTGGTTTGTTTTTCAAATTGAACATTTTTTTATTTGTATGTAATTTTACAAAACACAACACACACACAGATGTATATATTTTTATTTTCTATGTGTGTATCAATATTTGAATAATTTGTTGTAATTTTTATTAAAACCATTTTGTATATAAACAAACAATTTTGGTAAGAAAACAAAAAGGAATTATATGGATTTCTATTTTTAGGAACAAAAAACGTAAAATTTTACATTTCACAGAAAATATCAACTCCTACTGAATGTCTGTAAATTTTTATAATTTGTTTTTTGAACGACTGATTCAAATAATTAAAAAAATATATTTCTATGAATTTCAATTGATTCTTAATTTAAAAATTAACTCTACGTATTACTTTTTAATTAAACTACAGCCGAAAATATATTGTGAGTGTATTATTAAAAAGTTTTAAAACTAACATTTTATTAATTTTTAACTATTAATGATTTAACTTTAAAATACAGTTGAAACAACTAACAAATGTAGTAAAATTTATACGTATAATTTTAGTAAAAATTTTCCTTAATAAAAACTAACAAATGTAGTAGAAACAATTAATAATCTGTAAACAAAATAACACACACAAATTTAATACAATTTAACAACAGTTAAAGCGGGTAACTTATCTAAAAAATAACTAGAGTTTAACGTTAACCACAGATATTTTCATATGAATTTTTCATTCAAAATTATAGTTTAACACTAAATTTTGGTTATTTTGAGATAAGTTAGAAGGAATTAACTGTTAAATTTAACCTCTCTTGTTCTATAAATGTTAATCCATATAAGCAGACAATAACATACTAACTGCAATTATAGTTAAAAATATCTTCTATCGTTTACTACTCGAATAACTGTAAAACTTTTATTAGTGTATTAATACTTAGAGTATTATTTCGGTAAAACTAACTGCAAATTTTAATTTGCAACTGCTATTAAAAATGCTTAAAATTAACTAATACTAGTAAATTCCGTTTAAACTATTAACTTATAAATAAAGCAGAAACAACTAACAAATGTAGTTAAAACAACTTACCATTGTAGTAAAAAATAACAAATAAATATACGTGTAGTAAAATTGAAGAACATTTTGAGGTGGCCAATTTTACAAAAAAAAAAAAATATAACCGAATGTAACTCTATACAAATTTTAAATTTATAATTATAGTTAAGCATTAAGCTTTAAGTTAAAAATATGTTTTTTTTTCAAAATTTGTTTCAATTAAGAAGTTTTTTTTATAGAAAAAATAACCATTTTTATGAACAAAAAAAAAACCGCTTTGCGTGGAATAATTTTTTTGGATTAAAAAAAGTGCGAGTAAAAGCGTTAAAGTTTTAAATTTTTAATCGAAAGTTTTTTATTTCCCGCGAAAACATTTTTATATCTAATGAGATATTTATTGCGAATAAATAATACTCATCGGAAGCAAAAATCCATTAGCATACAATAATTTTTATTACATTTTAATAGAGAGTTTTTGTTCCTATTTTAGTGAAGCCCAAGCCGGCGGGGTCACCAATAGCGTTTCGTCCGTAGTTTTCGTTTTTTTAAATAACTGTTATAATAGTTGTTTTCTATTTTCCCACCAAAAAATAACTGTATTTATAGTAAAAAGCAACTAATACTAATAACTACATAAACAATTGTTATGCAAATCTTTTTTTGACTGACGATTTTCTTTAGTTGAGGCGATTTGAGCGAGGTTCTGCTTTAGCTCTTTTCAATATTCGGGTTATTTTAGATTTTTTCCGAAGCCTTTTTTTCACCCTTTTTATCAAATGTTTTCAAAAGGTGGCAACGTTATGTTTAACAAAGACCATTTAGAATCAATTTAAATAAAAGTCGCTAAATTAAGGGTGTTGCCAACTAAAAGTGTCATCTCACTCGTTAGCTTACATATAAAATACATTGGGAAAAAGTATCGAATTTCGATATCGACTTCTCTTGTTAGTGTACTCTCTATGTGTTCAGGGCACAGGCACTTAGAGACTTGTTGTCACTTGGCAAAGTTCCCTTGCCAATGTACTCTGTGTTTGATTATTGTTTTCATGTATAAAAAACCATATTTCTCTGTGTCAAATTTAGCACATATTTGAATATTCATTATATTCAAATATTTAACTTGAAAACGTGTTTTACAATGTGCTCGAGACAACGTGCTGTTATTAAATTAATTTTAAATTTATACATGCATTTTGAGAATCAATTAATTTTTGTTTATTAATCCAAAAGAAATTAATACAAATAGTATACAACTTCTTACGAAAAGTAAATTAATAACTTGTGATAATAATTTCGATAATTGGCAAAGCGGATGTGGTAACAGTTTTTAGTGCACCTAAGCCTAGATATACGAATTTAATTATTTAATTACAAAAAAAGATCTAGTCTACAAAATTAAGCTTTTTATTCAGAATTCGATTTACAATAGAAAAATTTTAATTTGTAAAATGAGTTGCCACTGTATCAGATTTACATAAGACATTAAGTGCTGTAATAACATGTTTCCATTATGAGCATAAAAACATGTTTTCCGGAAAACGCTTCAAACTGTTTCCACTGTAGCCATTAAAGAGTTTTGTGTATTTGAAATTTCGAAATTATTTTGATGTTTTTGATGTTTGACAGACTTTGATCATTGTTCTTTCCTTTTATTTTAGCGTAATTTTTAGTGGACAATGTTTTTTTCCAGTTTTTTTTTATAATTATTTCACATTACTTCTATTTTTTTTTAATTTCTTCGATATAATTCCCAAGTTAAAAGAAAATTATACTTGGTTAAATTTAACACTCACTTTAAATGGATAACATAGAGTAGTAGTAGTCATCCTAAATACAATTCACATCATTTCGACACAATTGCTATGTTTGTGCAGCAAGGTGTTAACAGAACCATTCACTATAAACTGATAGCACCCATGTAAAATAGGTTGAGAATAACGTCAATAATTCTATGCGTTAACTCTTAACGTAAAAATACCATCAAATTTATATGAAATTTTCGAATATAATTTACTGAACAAACACAGCTATTGTTTGATATGTTTTTGGCAGATGTTTTCTTCACAGCAAAATATATGGGAAAATACGTACAAAAACTCGAAATTTAAGCAAAACATGTAATTTCGCCCAAAACACGTACATGGAATTGCTGTATACTACTTTTTCTGTTTTAAATTTTTAAGGGAATTGTGTTGTTTAATTTAAAAAACCTATTTTGTTGCATTTTCGTTGATGTTGTGTTGCAAGTAAATATAAATAAGAAAAAAAAAATAAAACTTTTAGTTTTTGATGGTAAATTTCCATTGGTAAAAATACAAAAACAACAAACAATGTTATATAAAAAAAAGATTTGTAATCTTCGTTATTGTAAATTGTGTAATAATATTGTATCTGACAGTTATTGTCTGTAAAATGTTTTTGGGTTACAAAAAATAAACATAAGCGATGATGTTACAAAAGATGTGCTAAAAAGTTTACAGATTAATATTTTTGCAAACACAAAATACCTAATAAATTTACAAAATAGTGCTGTAAGAAAATTTAACATACAGTTGACATAGATAATTTTATTGGGT
Source organism: Eustalomyia histrio (assembly GCA_949748255.1). Classification (NCBI taxonomy): domain Eukaryota; kingdom Metazoa; phylum Arthropoda; class Insecta; order Diptera; family Anthomyiidae; genus Eustalomyia; species Eustalomyia histrio. The sequence goes on from OX456526.1 coordinate 6,659,521, forward strand.
GAAAAATATTCGTTTTTACTACTTTTCTTTACAAAGTGAACATAAAATTTCTTAAAATTAATGAAAAGTTTCCCAATTTTTATAACCCAAACCCCTTGAGCTAAGAGATTTAATTTTGGCATATAGATTTCTCCTTAAGGCGGAGAAAGGGTACCCTCGTACTGCCCAAAACCTTTTGGATAGAAACCTAAAATTTAAAGTATGGACTAAAGCACGCTACTTAGCGGCCTGCCCAAACTAGCGCACCTTTCATAGTTTTCTCAGGAACATGGTAAAAAATTGCACTTTTCCCCGCCACAACTTCATTGGCTAGAAAACTGAAATTTAAATTATTATGGCTTAATTTACGGATAAGAAATTCTTTTCGAGTTTTCGCCAGGAACGTGGAAAAAATGAGGTATGAAAAGGGGGAAAAATTGGCTCCCTTATCGGCCTGGCCAAGCTGCTTTGACTAGAAACCTAAAATTTAGAATATGTAAGCTTTGGGATATGGAAATACCTCTAGCGGCTGAAGCACGTGATTTTTAAATTTTAATGCGTGGGGCAAAAATTGACTCCTATTTGGCGGCCTTTCAAATCGCATTTTTTAAAATCACTTATGAAGTACTGTTTCAAATGTTCATACAAAACCTGGTAAAATTGAGGTTCAGTGTCTCCCTTAACAGCCTACCGAAACCACTTCGAACATATCATAGAACCAACGCATAAGAACATGTCATGACTTTTTAACTGGTCACGTGGTAGGTACTTTAGAAACCGGTCCTCTATTCACCTATCTCGGATTATGTATCTTCGGAAGTGGTCCAGTTTTCACCTATCACGGGACAGGTCCAAATTCCCAACTGACCCCTTTTTTCCACAGGGATGTATGGGTTAAATTTAGAATTTTCCCCAGTAACGAGGTAAAAGGAAACGCCATAAGGGCCTGTCTGTCCAAACCTTTTTGGTTGGAAATATAAATTATGTTTTCTCTGATAATGCACTTTATGGAATTATCATCAAGAACGTGGTAAAAATGGGGTTTCAAAAGTCGTCCCCATTTTTGGCTAGAAATCTAAAATTTAAAATATACATTCCTTGGGGTTTATACTAATTTGGTAAAGAGAACATTTTTAGAATTTTCAAAAATCCATGGTAAAAGTGGGGCCAAGAGGGCAAAGGTGCCCCACCCGGCCCAAATGGCTAGTGGTAGGAATCTAAGACTTGTTCATGTTATATCCTTCTTCAGCATAGCCATTCATTTAAAAGGGATTTTTGAACATTTTTACGGGTAAAAGAAAATAAGAGGAAAAGTATTCTCCTTAACGTCCCGCCCAAAACTTTTGCGCTAAAAATTTTGGATTTAAAATATGTGTTTTCCGAGGACTAATTCCCTGAAGATATACACTCAGAATATTAAGTAGTTAACTGTTTGTAGTTTAATAAAAAAGTTTTCCTTTTCATTTAAAAATAAAGGAACATACATTTATTTTTCAAAGAAATATCTATACTATTTATTACATTAATTCGAAATAATTTACTATTATTTACCGATTTTTTTCAGTTTCATTTATTTTTTCATTTGTTTGAAATTTAATAAAAATTTACCCACAAAACGGAAACTTGTGGTTTATTTGTGTCCGTAACAGTTATTACAAATTTGCTGTTTCAAAAAAAAAAATATATTCAAAAAATTTCAATTTGTTTTTTTATTTAAATTGGTTGTATGTATACAAAATTGTTCAATTCAAATTACAAGAACTTCATAAACACACACATACATACACAAACACATTCACACAAAAAGTGTCTATAGCTATGCATACAAACATTTTGTATTAACTAAAAAAAAAAAAATAATACAAAAAGGGAAACAGTTTAAAAACATTTATTTTTTAAGGAATTGGTAGGTAAAATTTTGACATTTATTTTTACTGATTATATCATTTGTTTCTTACGGATGTGTCAGTTGATTAATCAACATTTAAAAATAAATAACAAATGGCATTTAATATAAATGAAAATTAAGTAGAATGACATTTTCTGTTATTTTAACTTACAAACTATTTTAAGTATACTTTTTGGATTTTCTATAAAAAAACGTGTTACAAATGGGATTTGAGAGGAAAAAGTGAGTACTTTAATGACCTGTGCAAAATTTTTTAAGCCAGGAATCTGAAACTTGAAACATCCAGTATCAGTTATATTGAAAAAGAAAGATCATTAGAAAGATTAAATTAAAATTTCTGCTTAATATATTTCTATATTTTGAGCTATCGGTAACGAAGTTTCAGACTTTTAAGCTAGTTTTTCATAAACTTTTTTGAAAATTTGCTTACGCCATGAAAATAATTCTCTCAGTGTAAGTCTCCTATGTGTCTTTCGTTATAGAATGAGAAAATCTTGAATTTTAGAAACATTTTTATAAATTTTGTGTCATACCCCATGCATACTGAGCCCTAAAATATGTATTTTCGTCATTTTCAAGTTTTCGATTTAACATTTGTATGGAATTCGAAAGTTGAAAACTTGAAAAAAAACTAAACTATGTATTTTTAGGATCAGAGTGTATGGGATTTAGTCTTTTGTTTTTTTAACTTCAATTTATTTCATTTCGAGTTTTTTTATAATAAAATAATTGTATTATTAAAAATACAAAAAATAAAAAAAAAATCTCTAGAACTTTCAAATCGACCACAACGAGAAACTTTATACGAAATTTTCCATCAAGTTTGTGCCTTAAGTCTTCTGTTTTTTTCCACAAATTTCATACAAAAATTCATTGTACAAGCAATTCTAGTAAATAAAGTTTAAATAGCAAGCATCTGTATACAATGCATTTAACCTCCTTTGATGATGTTTTTTTTATATTTCTTAAGATTGTTTTTTTTTTTTTGTGTTTTTACACAAAATAAAAAAAGCAACAAAATGCATATGCATTTGCCTTGACCCAAATTACTACAAGATCATGCTAATGACTTTTTATATTAAAAAAAATAATTGTAAATGAAAAATTAAATTTAATCATGCTTAAAAAAAGAAGAAGAGAATAATGAATGATTTAAAAATATATTAAGAAGCAGAGAAAAAAAAAAATCACAGAAAACAGATACTACAGGGGTTAACAAAGTGCAATGGCATGGTTTTTTTTTTGCGGTTTGTGGTAACTGTCAAATAAACAAAAAAATATCATAAACAATAAAAATTCCATAAAAAAAAATAAATATTTTTTTAACAAAAAAAAAAAAAAAAACTGATTCATAAATAACAGCAAAAATATTTATAATTAAAGTTAAATTTTTTTGTTTTTTGTTAATATTTAATTTCATGGATCATTTAATAAAATAGCGTTGAATGTTGGGAGTTTGCAATTTGTTTTATTTTTTATTAATTTTTAAAGTATAAATAAACAGCAAAATCAGGTTAATAGGTAACAAAGCTATTTAATACATACATATTTATAGTATTACTGCTACATGTTCATACATAATACGTGTATATTATTTGTGTTTATATTTGCTTACTTACTATTTATTATACAATATCTATTTATAATTATGTTATGAGTTCACACAAATATGAATGAAAAAAAATGGTATAATGTTGACAGCTAAGACAGATAGACACACACATTTTATACATAGGTATTTTTAAGCCGCAAATAACACATTTTTTATATTATAATTATTTTTTTTTGATAAAAAAAATTAACTTTTTTAAAAAGGGGTCTGTCTCCTCCCAACAATGTCTATAGGTTGAGGTTGTTTTTTTTTTAAATATTTAATCATTATTTTTTTTCTTAATTGTACTTTTGTTTGTATGTATTTGTGTTTTAGTATATTCTCGTATAACCATTAATGTGTCTTGCTTAGTTAGTTAGTTATTGCATCTAATAATTTAATGAAATGGAAGCTGCTAACCAACTGTAAAAACGAGTTTTTTTGCAGTATTTTGTTAATTTTTTTTAAGTGTAAGTTGTTGTTTTCTGGCTACATCAGTTGTGTTTGTTTATTTGCAAATTGTGTAAACATAAACGGAAAAGGTTGTTGTCTTATATTAAGACTTAATGTACTCGAACATTTTTAGTGCAAAAAATATAATTTTTATTTTTAATGATTAGCAACGACCTTTAGTTATCCTACCTATAGCTAATGCTTAGAAAAATATAAAACCATGGTTTAAAAAAAAATCCAAAAATAATAATTAATATTAATCTCAAAAATCATCTAATGACTAAAATAAAATAAAAACCCTTAAGATTTTATGTAGGGTTTAACTATGGAAAAAATATTTATTTGTTTATTTATATAAATCATATATTTACAAATTACATTCTAATACGTTAAACGAGCACTGGCAATCGCTCCTTGTACCGTAAAGAGATCAGAGCCTTTGGTGGGAATCGAACCCACGATCCTCACACTGATAAACTAGCACGCTTCCAACTTGCCTATCGAGGCGCTCTGAAAAAAACATTAAATTGATATTCGTTCGGAACCGGCTGCATGTTAAAGTTTAACCATTAGTTCCAAATATCTCCGCTGCAAAGCCATACAATTCATAAGAAATAATCTGTATTTACACAAAGTTTGGTCGGAAAATTCCCAGACCTTCATATTTGGGCGTCAATGAGTTAACAGCTCTAGACATTTTATAACAAATATTAGCTCTTCTAAATTTGCAAGAAATTCCATTAAATTGCACAGCAAAGATTTAGTTTTGATAATCAATATTTAATTTTTTTTTTAATTATTTTGTTTTAAAAATTTTATTTTCAATTTTGTTTGTATTCTAAATCGTTTGTTTTAATTAAAATATCAGAAAGAATTTTATTTGCACAAGTAGTAATAAAAGTTTTAGCAAAATAATTAAGTGAAGGTAAGATTTCTTAAAGTTAATGAAAACCTTCATAATTTTTAATGTGCATTAAATTCTTAATAAATAAAATGATATAAAAAAAAAAAAAATAATTCAAAAAATTGCATTAGGCCCGTTTGTTTTCTCAGTCAAGCCCAGTAAGATTAACTCAGTAACAATCTTGCAGAGAGTAAGACAAATATGCTCTCAATAAGAAAATATTCTTTAAAAAAAATTACGCGAACGGAAAATTTGCAACAATTTACAAGTTTGTTTAAACAGCTGATTGTAACATCAAATGCAAAAATAAATTAGGTGTGTTCGACGTACATTACCACGGGTGCCCGGAATCCAATCTTACCAAAAAGCGTTTCTTGTAACAAAAATTGGGTAAATGAGAGCGTTTATGAGAGAATAATTGTGTTTCTATTTTTACCAGAACTTACCAGTACTTTTTTTTGGGTAAATGGTAAAACTATCAAGTAATCACATGCTGCTAATAAATCAGCTGTTTTGCATTTGTGAAAAAAAAATTAAAATAAAAAAACAAAAAAAATACTATAGAGAACTTTTTATTCTTTATAACGAAAAATACATTTGGAAATGTAAATAGTTATTTTTCATTTCAAATATATTTATTAGTTAAGCTGTTGTTTAATATGAATAAATTTGACGTTTATTTTTGGGTATGAAATATGGTTTTGTGGGTTCGTAGTATTTTGGTAATTTTTATTGTTTTGTGAGAGAAGTTTTTGCTTGATCTCATTTTACCAGACTTTACCCAAAATTAACGAAAACTGTGGAGGTTATACAAAATTCGGTTAAAACAAGTTTAATGCTTTTACTTGGATTTTTTTTTTAATTTCATTAATTCCTTTTAAATTCTAAATCGCAGTGTGTTTGGGTCTTATTTATGTCTTTTGGTTTAACTTAATGTAGAAATCTCTCATTTATTTTAATTTAAAATAATCTGAGAAAAACACTTTTAAACATTAGTTGAATAGGGCCCTGAGGAAAAAAAATTACTGATATCAGCAAAATAAATTTGCTAAAGATAAAAAAAGCAAAAATAAATTTTTTATACCTTCAAAATTTTATTTATATTTAATTTAGTTGAATACAAATAACAATTTATCCTGCTAAAATTAAAATAATTATTTTCTGCAAAATAGTAGACCGCTAATTTGAAATTTTATTTTATGTTAATCTTGCAAGGTGAGGATAATGCAGTTTTCAACTCCTATAAAGCACCCACCAGAGAACTGCAAAATCTGATTGCAAAACGTTCATACGCAATCAACACATGAATAAATATGGGTTTGCGTTCAAACGTTGAATATACTCCAACACACATATTTGTTGATGATTTTAAATCAATCAAGCGACGTTGTCACTGATTTATAATCAACGGTCGTTTTTATACCATTGATTTTATTCTGTTCATTCGAGCCAACAATAATGATTTTGAAGTAGAATAAATCAGAAAAAACAACAAACAACGGGTATGAGTGTAATCATAATTAAAACAAAATAGTTTCTTATCTATAAAAAGGGGGTGGTTTTGTAGAAACACATTGCATATATGTTATATGTATATTAGGGTGGGTCTAAAATACGTTTTTAGAATTTTTATTAGGAATACCAAAAATATTGTTCTTTGTGAAATTTATTTTTTTTTTAATTTAGGTCGATATCTCAGGCTCTCCCAATCCAGTTAAAGTTAAATATTGCCTAATTTTCCAATAAAAAAAAATGAAAAAAATTTGGACAATATTTCAATTTTTCCGGATTAGGCAAGTCTGAGATATCGACCTAAATTTTTTTCCAAAAAAATATTTTTATTTCACAAAGAAGAATATTTTTAGTATTGTATTACTAATAAAATTTCTAAAAAGCGGGTTTAAGTCCCACCCTAATGTACATTTATGAAGTGTGTTTCTATTTTGTTGTAATTATGAATACACTCATATGCGTTGTTTGTTGTTTTTTCTGATTTATTCAGCGCTGACTTTTTGTTGAGTGATTACATTTGCAGTAAACATAATCGAGATATGATTCACACTGATCCCAATTACGCGTTCAGTAACATGATGCTGATTTTATTCTACAGTGAATTTTGTTGAATTATTAAATGTGAACAAGAATTTTTGTGTATAATTAAATCAAGAAAAAAGTTGATTTTGCAGTTCTCTGGCACCCACCTATATTTCCATTCCAAACAGTAACTTCTTTTCCTAATACAACACAATTTACTGATTTGTTAGTTAGTTTTTTTTTTTATTTTCAAAAAAGGCGAAGTAAGGTGGAATATTGTGGGATGAAGTGAGGTGGAATTTTGTGGGATGAAGTAGAACATTACAAACAAATTTATTTAAATGAAACAGAAAATATTAATTTGAGCCACAATTCATCCTTATTAGAATAAGATGTATTTGAACAACATAAGAAAAATTAAGAAGGAAAAATTATAAATATGACAAAAATATAAAATAGATGCATTTAAGCATTTAATCGTTTCTTTTTCTGAAATACTATCGCGGAATGGTGTCTATATCAATTAAGTACTTCTCATATACACTATATACAATAAAAACAGCAAACAAAAAAAAAAAAAAAAACCTTAAAAAAAGCTTTTTCCACTTCATCTCAATGGATAAATACGCTTTCTGAAATATGAGTAACTTTAAGATTTAATGTTCTATTAAGCATCAAGACACAGTAGTTAGAATTTTTGAAGCATTACTATAAGCAAAAGTAGAACATTTTCACTTCATCCCACTGTCCACTTCAACCTACCCTCCCCTACATATAAAACTCAAGTATTTTTGGATAAAGTTTGTGTCCTAGTACTTTTAGTACTTTAGTACTTTTTGAGGATGCTTTAAATAAATATGTACCGGTTTCTCAACAAGCTTTTTTTGTAATTTAAACTTTGACACTTCTTCAAGGGCTATGATTTTTTTAAAAACTGAAATTTTTATTTAATGCCAAAGCCAATTTCTATTAAAAGGATGAACAAAATTTGATCTATCTGCTTCACGATTTTTTTTTTTTTATTTTCGTATGTTCAGGGGCCGAATTACGGCATTCGTGATCGAATGAAATGGTTCGAAAACTGTTATTTTTTAACAAGTAATTACAGTAATACTAATAATGAAAACACCTACTTTAACTTTGATTTGTAATCTAAGGCCGAACTACAACATCCCTGATGGAAAAATTCCTTCTAAATGTTTTATTTTCGGAAATAAAAAACTAATTTCGATTACATAATTACGATCACGAATGCCGTAATTCGACCCCAGATAATTATTGAAAATGTTCATACCTTTGACGGTTCAATTATTTAATATTTTTCGTTTGTTTAAAGAAAATAGCACATTACACTATTTTTGGACGGGAATAAGTTTAATACCAGATGAGTGTATGTGGCGCCAAGGTTTTGGCGCTGTGCGGGTACAGTGAAATAAAATATGACTCAAAAATAAGTGTAAGAGTTCAACAAACTTTGTAAAGAACTGATTCATTGAAAATTTTAACCCTTTACTTGTCATTTTAGTACTTTTTGTTTAATAAGTGCTAAAAAAAATCCCTAAAATGTCCATTTTAAGGTTAAAAATATTCTGAGAATGTGTTCTGCTAGAGGTTGCCCCAAATGAAATTTTTTTTTCATAGATAAAAAATTCAAAAAAAATCTCAATTGTTTATTGTGTTGTTAAATAATTACTGTGATTATGCGGCAAGCTATTAGCGTTGGCTTGTGTCATTTTACCTTACAAATATGACATAAGTAACATTAAGCGTTAACACTAAACGTTGGCTTGTGTCAAATTTAAATGTGAAAAATTGTTGTTTTAACATCTAAAATAAAATTCAACGACTATTTTTCATTGAATTATTTAACCCTTAAACTCCCACTTGTATGGTTAATTATAGCCCGTTTCATATATATTCAAAGAAAAAATGTAGGGTATTTAAAGAGGAAAAAAAATTAAACACCAGCATCATTGATATGTTGCCACTGTTGAAAGATATTAGTAATCATGCTGTGGTTGATAATAATATTGCGCAAGTTTTTTTTTTAATAATGATTGGGGTTTTTCAAAAAGATAATATTTATGTAAAAATCCATACACAACAATACATTTTAAGGCTAAACGAAATTGTTAAGTCATGAATGAAAATTTGAAAATTGGCAAATACCAACATACAGCAATGACATACAAAAGCAATCAAATAGAATTAACATAAAATTTCAAAGCAATTCAAACATAATTAAAATTAAAATATTTATAAAGTTATAAATAATAAATCCTAACTGAACTAAATATTAATCACACTTATCTGTTATATGTGTTCGTTGTAGGTCCTAAGGAATTCTCTTATCGTGGCAGAAATATGTTCTTGAGTTCTCATGTTCCTGCCTTGGCTAACAAAAAAGTTGATTGGTTAGATGGTCGTAACTTGTGCCGTGAATATTGTATGGACTTGGTGGCTTTGGAAACCCAAGAAAAAAATAATCTAATCTTCCGTGTTATTCAACAAAATGACGTTCCTTACATCTGGACTGCTGGTCGTATTTGCGATTTCAATGGTTGTGAAAATCGTCCCGACTTGGAACCCAAGAGTGTTTATGGTTGGTTCTGGTCTGCCACACGCGAGAAGATTCAAGCTACCAACCGTATTCCTCAAGGTTGGGGTTACAATCCTTGGTCTCAAACCGGTCACAAGAAGCGCCCTCAACCCGATAATGCCGAATACGATATCAATCAAACCAAGGAACAATGTTTATCTGTCTTAAACAATGTCTACAATGATGGCATTGCTTGGCATGATGTGGCCTGCTATCATGAGAAACCTTTCATCTGTGAGGATAACGATGAATTATTGCGTTATGTTGCTGCCACCAATCCTGGTATTCGTCTTTAAATTTACAACAGGAGAAGTTTATTTTTATTTTTTATTTTTATTTTAATTTTTTTTTTATTTTATTTTATAAAGAAAACAAAATAGACTTTAGAATTTATCAAACTATTAAAAAATTGTAAATGTACTATTTTTTTACATTCTCTCTCACTGTTATTTTTTCTATTATTTTGCAAAAATTCACTTCATTTTCTTCAACTGCCAATTTATAGAAAATACTAAAAAAGAAACCAACAAAAACTGTATGGGCCAAATTATTGACCATACTTTATTGTATTATTTGTAAAACTTTTTTATTTTTGTAAAATATTTATTTTTTCACTCCTTATAAAAAAAACGAAATTTCTGTCATTTTGGTTTAGAACTATGCAGATTTACTTATATTCTGAAAAACTTTTTTTTACTCATTTGAAAATGTTAAAATAACAAAAAATCTTAAAAAAAATCAATAAAATTATAAAAACAAATTAAATTGTTTATTATTTTGTAAAGAAAAGGTTTAATGAGGAGATTAGAAATTTATTCAAATTGAAAAAAATATCAAAAAATTATCTATGTATATAATTGATTAAATTTAAAGAGCAACGTACACTTCGACTAGTCCTCTCGCTAATGATACACCATGTCTAATGATACACCATTTTTTGGATAAAGTTGACCTTTACACGAGGTGTGGAAAAGAATTTCAACTTGTGAGTTTTAAGCAGTAGAAAAAATGTTTTTGTTTTCTTAAAATGTAAAAATGTTGTGGTTGTAAAAAATATTAGTTTTTATCAAATTTTTGTCAGTTGTTTAAAAATTTTTTTAGTAAAAATTTGTCAGTTATTTTTACGTCATTCTTAGTTATTTTTACTAAATTTGTTATGTCTTTTTACAATTAGAAATAACAAAAGTTTAAGATATTTTAAAGATAAATTTCCTTGACGCCTTTTTAACTGTCACATTTTTAAGCGTTTTCAAGACATAAAAACATATTTTAACAATAGGTCCGTTTGTGTACTTACTCCAAACAAGTAAAAAAAAGGCTTAAATTCGGCTGTGCCGAATCTTTGAATACCCTCCACCATTATCCTAAAAAAAATGTTCTATACTGTTTTTGATACAAATAATGTAAAAAACTTTTGAAGTAAAATTATGAAGGTGAAAAAAATTTTTTGAGGTAAAAAAACATTTTTGGATGCGAAAACGAAGTTTTTGGTGTAAAAAAAATTTTGAGGTGAAAAAATTTTTTGTGGTGAAAAAAAAATTTGTGGTGAAAAAAATTTTTTGAGGTGGAGAATATTTGATGTGAATACAAAATATTATTAATTTCTAAGCGACTGGTGAAAAAATATGAGAAAATATATTTTATACCAGTCGCTACTATGAAATTGTACTAAAGTACACCAATTTTTATGGAAAATTTACAGGTATCTTCACATTTTCACTCATAACTTTTTAACCGCTGGACCGATTTTGCTCATTTCCAATACCAAACTGCTCGGGAGGATGTTCAATAAGCTTACGTCTTCGCGTCGTGATCGCCATTTCAACAGACGGACATCGCTAAATCGACTTAAAATTGCATAAGGATCACGAATATATATATATATATATATATATATATATATATATATATATATATATATATATATATATATTTTATGGGGTCTTAAACCTATATTTCGACATATTACAAACGGAATGACAAACTGATATAAAAAAAAGAAACAATATCCAGAAGTGTCTAAACGGAAAATTTGTAAGAATTAATGAGATAGTTAAAACAGCTGATTGTAAATAACAAACAACCAGAAATTCAAAAGGTCAATATGAATAAAAAAAAAGGAAATTAGGTGTGAAGTGTTCTCCAGGAACATTCCGAACTTCCATTCTACTGCTGCCATCGTAAATAAGCTGATATTTACAAATTTTTGTTTACTTTTTTAAAAAAAATATTTAATATGTTTAGACAAATTCCTTGTTTTTCAGTTAAATTTTTTTCAATCACAAAATTCTTACTGGTGAAAATTTATCCATTAAAAACCTGTAAGTTTTTTTGTATCGAACTGTCACTTTACTCTCTCCTTACTGAGTATTTGCAAGGCGAATTTATACAAGGTGGTGTTATTAACACAGCTGTGCTACTTTTTTTTACGTAATTGGGGAGAGAAATGTCAAAACCCAATAGACCAAAAAATAAGTAGTATAATAGTTCTCTAGAAGCTTTTTAAAAAAATTACTATTCTTTTTTAATCATGTTTGAGAAACTATTATACTTCACAATATGTTTTTAAACATAGTATATAAAAAGCTTACTAATTGTAAAAAATTTAAAAGTTTCTCAATCTTTTTTGAGAAACTATCTTCCTTCTTAATAAATTTTTTTAAAATACTTGTAAAAAGATTACTATTAGCAAAAATCATAACAGTTTCTCAAGTATGTTTGATAAACTTTTCTCCTTCACAATATTTTTCAACTTTATACAATAATTTTGTTTCAAATCTCCTGTTTGTTAATATTTCTTCGTCACTTCTCCGTTTTGCTTTTATTTATGTTTAAAAACCTATTATATATATGTACATATATTATGTATATAAATGTACATATATTAAACATGCTTGTCATATTTTGCATTGAGTATTTTGTACCGCGTGCATTGTCATTCTTAATTTTGCTTCATATACTGCATATACTCTGAAAATATATTTTCGATGTTTTGTTTTTAATTTTTGTATTTTTTTAATGTTTTTGAGTATTATTTTAATGTTTAATGCTTAATTTTTAAATTTTTTTCAATTTGTATTTTGATAAGTATTTTTTAATTTAAATAAAAGTGAATTAAAAAAAAAATACAATAAAATGTGAATTTCTTATTTAAGCTAATTCTACAATTGTAGGCAAAAGCTTATTCTATAATTGTAGGTTTTAGCTTATTCTACAATTGCAAGCATATGCTTAAACTACAGTTGTAGGCCCAAGCTTATTCTACAATTGTAAGCATAAGCTAATTCTACAATTGTAGGTATAAGCATATTTTATAAGCTTAATAAACTATTATTTCAGTAGTATTTTCACGAGGGTTCCTTTTTGATTTTTCTACAATAATTTTAAAGCCTTTTTCAATAAAAAAGTCTTTTTAAAGCTTAAGGCTTATGCTCGCAAGCATATTTTAAATTAATTCTAAAGGGTTTTGATCTATTGGGAAGTTGTTTATGTTTACGTTTGTTTGTTTAAAAGCGCATGCATATATACATACACTTTCCACAAACAATTTGCTTTGTTTCACTCATCTATTTTTGACATATGGAATAACTAAAGCAACAATTAAAAACCATGTTGTTTCTGTAATGTTGCAGAATCAACACTACCTGCAAAGTGAATTCGCCTTGAGTATTTAAATAAACAATCACCTTCCAGTAAAAACTTTTACAAATTTGAACGAATTTGTACAAATATTTAAGTTTCCAAACTGTTCCTAAATACAAATTTTTTTAGCCAAAAATAAAATCCCCAGTTGACCAGTTAAGGAATTCATTAGATAAAATTACAATCATTTGAAATAACTGAATATACCCGTAATCAACAATAACTTTACATAAAACCAAAATTTAGTAACCCTGTATTTTTCGTTTCTTTCACATTGTCAAAAAGTTTTAAAAATAAAAATCAATTTTATTCAGTTTCAGTTTTTTATTCAGTTTAGTTTCTTCGACCTTTTTAATTTAATTTCTTTGTAATAAATCTACAAGCTCAAGGTCAATTTGATAAAAAAAAATATTTTTTATCCAATATTTCGCTCTTGAAAAAAAATTTTTAAAATAAAAATAAATTTTAAATCAAAAATCCCTGAAAGCGAAATATTGGATAAAAAATAAATGTTTTTACAAAGAAATAAATTTATTTTAAAACTCTTTTTTAATGGGATTGATCCAGTTAATATAATTATACTAAATTCTTTGTATATATGTAAATCCCTTTGGTAAGTGGTATTTCACCGGAGCCTCAGTTAAAAATTTAGTAGGGAGTGAGTTTTTTTTCGGTGTACCATAGAAAAACAACTATATTTGCAGTTTAAACAATTACTGGTTATTACACAAATAACTGCCGTGTAGTAAATGACAATCTTTTGAGTGAAGCATAAAAAGTCTTCGAATGACTTCAAATTCCTATCTCCAGTAGTTTGGATCATTGCAAAAAAAATACCAGGTAAGGTTATTAGGGTTTTTTATTTGACATTCTAGGGTTATTTGTTTACTTTTTGTATGAATTTTTAAAATGTTTTGTTGTAATCGAGAGAACATGTTTTATAATATGCTATTGTTAGTCAATAACATTATTCTTTTATATAAATATTGGTTTCACATTTGACAAATTTGCTTCCACATTGTAGCGATTAAAATCGCTATTTCAATTTTTTGTTAAATTTTGGAGTTTTTCTACAACTTCGGGGTTCTTTCCTCATTTGTGTTAAAGTGTTAAATTAAAATGTTTGTTTTCCCTAGAAAATATTTTTTTTTAACCAATTTAGTAAATTTTATTGTTATATTTTTATCGATTTTAGTCGTTTTTTTATTATCGATTTTTGTCGTTTTTTTTACAATTTTAGCTATCTACTTTTCTATTATTATTTAAAGTAAATAACAACAAGTTTTAAAAAGAATTTCGCTGCAACTCAAATTAAGTTTAATTTCATGGCTTGAATATAATTTGTATTACTTTTTATTTCAATAGCATACTTCAGCAAAAGGAAAACGATAATTCAAGTTTGAACATTTTTCGATAAATTACCGAGTGCTAGAATTTTTAAAACATTAGTGCTTATTGGGAATTGAAAACTAATATGTTGTTTGATATATTTAAGATTGAACTGCTGTGTTTCATACTGAAAAGTCAACTTGTAATTTAAATATAAAACAAAAGAAACTGTAAAAACTTTCAGTATGAAAACCAGCGAAAAACTCTACAAAGTCCATACAACAAGAATAATAAAAGAAATATTGTATAATTATCCTCGAAAAATTAGAAGAATTTAACGATCGATTTCACCAAATACAACATCAAGTGTACCAATAATGGCTACAATATCAGCTAACATATGTTGCCTACCAACATAATTTAAAGCGGCCAAGTGTGCAAATCCGGGTGCCTTAATTTTGCAACGATATGGACGACTGGAGCCATCAGACACTAAATACACACCAAATTCTCCTTTAGGTGCTTCAATAGCGGTATAAGTAGCACCGGGTGGTACTTGAAAGCCCTGTGTAAACAGTTTAAAGTGATGAATTAAAGCTTCCATAGAAGTCTTCATTTCAGCACGGGAAGGAGGTGTAATCTTAGCATCATCGGTTTTAATTTCTCCAGCAGGCATTTGGTTTAGACACTGATCTATAATGCGTAAAGACTGACGCATTTCTTCTAAACGGCACAAGTAACGGTCATAGCAATCACCTTTAGTCCCGATTGGCACATCGAAGTCAACCAAATCATAGGCATCGTAAGGCTGTTGTTTACGTAAATCCCATTTAATACCCGAACCTCTTAGCATAACACCGCTAAATCCATAGTTAAGAGCTTCTTCAGCAGTGACAACACCAATATCGGCAGTACGTTGGACCCAAATACGATTAGTGGTGAGCACATCTTCAACTTCATCTAAACGCTCAGAAAATTTGGAGGCAAATTCATAAATGTCATCCATTAAACCAATTGGCATGTCCAAATAAACACCACCAGGACGAATATATGCTGCATGCATACGTGCACCAGAAACTCTTTCATAGAATTCCATCATTTTTTCACGTTCTTCGAAAAGCCAAAAGAATGGTGTCAATGCACCCACATCAAGTGCATGAGTACCTATGGCCATTATGTGATTCAGAAGACGTGTGATTTCAGCAAACAAAGTTCTAATGTATTTAGCACGCAAGGGTACGTCAATGTTAAGGAGCTTCTCTACCGCCAACGAGTAGCACTGTTCATTACACATCATGGACACATAATCCAAACGATCAAAATAAGGCAATGCCTGGGTATATGTTTTATATTCGATAAGCTTTTCAGTGCCACGATGCAACAAACCGATATGAGGATCACAACGCATAACAGTTTCACCATCCAATTCCATAACCAAACGTAGTACACCATGAGCAGCTGGATGCTGAGGACCAAAGTTTAGAGTCAAATTGCGCACTGACTTTTCCACCGGAGTCATTTGATGATTCCATGGAGGTAGTTTCCATTGAGATGTAACTTCATCTGGGTACATTACCGGGGCAGCAAATTGCTTCATAAATTCTGGATCTGGATACCATTTAGCTGCACCGCGTGTATTTGGAGTTTTAGTATTTCCAAGTTGAATACCACAAGCTGTTAACGCTTGGGGCTTCAACATGTGAAACCCAGTCGTGGCAGACCTTTTGAGGAATTCATTAAGAATACTTAGTGCCATAATTCCAAATTATCACAAATTGTGTTTACGCAACACAAAATATTTTTCTTTCTATTTAATATCTGTCATTAATGACTGTGTTGGTCGAGTATCTGACAGATGCAGCAGTGATGAGTGTTGATAATTTGTGTTGTTTTTAGACTTTTATGTGTATAAAATGTACACAAAATCTGGCAACTTTATAATCGAAGCATGCGTAGTATAAACATGGTACCGCATTAACCCAATTTTTCTATAAAACGTTTCTATTGTCAAAATTATATCTACACATAAAATATACGTGTCTATCAGTTATTCTAAATCAGTTCGTTAAGACGCGTAATAGGAAATTAGTATTTTTTAATATTAACTGTTTATGCGGCATGCTTTCAAATTTGGCTCATGTCAATACCATATAAATTTGACAACTTTTAGTGTTAACGCTTAACGTTACTCATGTCATATCTGTATGGGAATGACCGAAGCCAACGTTGATAGCTTCCAGCATAAACACAGCTAATGATTGGTATTTTTTAATATTGATTGAAATTTATTTTTACACGGTGTAAATGTAGGTCGCCTAAGTACCATTGCTGGCACATATAATTGTACTATGGCATTTACATTTGCTGTATTTGTGCGGCAAGATGTTAGCTGATATACCCCATGTGAAATAGGTTGCGAATAAAGTCAATTATACACGTTAATTCATAACGTGAACTAATGTCAAATTCTAATGGGATTTTCGAACATAGATTACCGCACAAACACAGCCACTATCTGTAATTTCGTTTGTAGCAATCAACTTTTAAGTATTTAAAACAAATATACGTTAAACTGATTAAATTATAAAAAAATTAATAGTTGTTTACAATATTTGCGGTATAATAAGACGTAAAATATTTTTAGTTACGCTTTAGGCGTTAACGAATGTAGTTAATTCGAAAACACAAGGTTGCGTTTATATTACGCTAAAAATCTAGTCTAAATTAGTTATTGCTTATATATCTTATTAGACTGCGTTTACGTTACGCTCAAAGTATAGTTTGTAAAAGCAGTTTTATATCCTATCATATGATCAAAATCTAGTTCAAACTGTATTTCGAGCGTAAAAAAATTGTGTGTTGTTGGATAATAAAAAAGTAAACAATTGGATTATATAAATATAATAATAATATATAAATAATAATAATATGAAACCCAGTTAGGGGCAATGGCGACATAAATTTGGAAAACAGCATTTCCTCTTAATTTATTGAGAATAAAAAACGATTAATACGTTCAGTATGGATATATTTTAAGTATTTTGAATATGTATTATCACTGTATTATTTATTTTAAAGTCAACTTCAAATTTATCTCTCTTTAGATGTTCTATTGTCTTGATCATGACTTCTGGAACGACTTTTAGACTGTTTTTTACTTTTGTGCCGAGAGACGTGACATTGATCGGATCCTTGGGTAATTTTATCTGATAAAATGTTCTTACCTTTTTTTGAATCTTCAGGTGAATTGCGTCTCTTTGATTTTTTGGATTTTGATTTAGAACTTCGACTTTTGTGATATTTTGAACTTTCTTCTTCTGTTAAGGGAGATTTAGAATGTTTCCTTTTATGATGATATAAATTTTTCCTTTTTTTGCATGTAGGAGATTTCGAATTAAGACTTTTGTGGTATTTTGAATTTGAACTTGTTTCATTAGAGGGAGATTTAAATCCTCGACTTCTGTAGTATTTTGAATGTGAACTTTTCTCTTTGTAGGGAGATTCAGATTGTCGAGATTTGTGATGCTTTGAATTAGGACTTTTCTCTTTTGAGGAAGATTTAGATAGCCGACTTCTGCGATGCTTTGAATATGGACTTTTTTCATTTGTTGGTAGTATATCTGAAGTTTCTGCGATTTCTGATGTACTGGAGGATTTTAATTCAACTTCAGGACTTTCAGACCAACGCCAATTACGAGTTTTTATTACGTTAGACTCTGTAGAATCTAAGTTATTCCAACTGTAGAAAGGAAATGAATAAAAAAATTGCAATTACAATACAATTAAACAAATTTCTTTTTCCAAGTTGAGCATACAGAAATTCAAGTACAAATCACGATGAATTCCAGTTACATTTTCAATATATTATTTGAATTAACATCTTGAATAACATTATCAAAGTTAAAGATTTCAAGTGTTGTTAAAGTGATATTTAGAATTTTAATTCAAGTATTTATTTTACAGGAGTATTCAAGTATATTTCAAATCTTATCTTGAATTTGTAGGTGGATTTAACTTGATTTATTCTTGCATTCCATGTTATATCCACTGTTAGTCTTTGAATTAAAAAAAATATTAAAATTAACTACTCTCACCTTAATAAAGGAGTTTGCAAACGTATTTTCGATCCATAATTAACACTTTGTGGAGTTCTTCCAGGTGACTCCATTGGTGTATTATATTTGTTTTTTAAATTTTGCATTAAATGTAAAAAATTACACTTAAAACCTTTGGGACACCTACGACCTAATGATAAACCTTTAAGAAAATTACAAAAAAATAGTTAAGGAAATATTGAAATTTAAAATTTCAAAATAAATTTTATATTATTTTACTAGGTTTTTTAATTTGCTTTAAAAAAGGATACTGAGAGCATACCACAAACTCCAGTACGCCAATGACGAAGATTCGAAAATTCCACATTTAAACGTTTGGAAGCATAGTAACGATTTTGTAGATTTATAAATGCTTTTAAAGCAGATCTGAAAAAAAAATTTACAAAAAAAAAGAACGTTATTGATGGTGAGAAATCTTGTTGTATCTTCCACAATGGCAATTGCAAAATATTCTTATTATATATGAAAGGTGCTCGTTGTGACCGTTGTTACTTGGGGAAAATTAGTTTACACCCAACTTTGAGAATAGGAATGCTTATTGGTAAAGTTTACAGATACTCGGGGAAATCTAAATTATTCAAGGCAAAAACAATTGACACACAATTTTGACAAATGGAAACTTCTTTGGTAAAATAGGCTCTCGCGAAAGCATGGTTTTATAATTTTTTTTTATCGTTACGTTACAAATATACTCAAATTTTGAATGTGTATTTACATTTTTACTGAAAACTTTTAAACCGCTAGACCGATTTACATAATTTTCAATACCAAACGAAATGACAGACTAGCACGTTTTCCTGCAAGAATAGCTGCAGGACATAAAAAGACAAACTTAAAAAATTGCGTTACACCCACCTTTTCTCTTTAAACTCTACAAAAACATGACCTCTTAAATGTGGTTGCACATTACGTACTGTACGAAAGTTAATCATATCACCAAATTCTTTCAATTCTGGCCATACATCTCTACAAAAATCATCATAAGAATCACGTAAGTCACGCTCATTTAATTCCAAATTTGTATCGGCTCTGTCATATTCTTCATGTTCTTGTTGTTCCAACAAAGGATGTTGAAAGAAATGACGTATCACTATAATTTTAGCCAGCAAAGGTCTTTTGTGATTGTAGGTACAACCAGGGCCAAAACGACAACAATTGGTTTTCTCATAAAATTCGCATAGTTTTTCACCCGGTCGTGATTCTACATGTTTCTCTAAATTTGTGGGAGTTTTCATAGTAACATCTTCTAAATATTGTTGCATGCAATCCATGGTATGTTCAAATTCTTTGGCTGCCTTTTCCGAATGTTTTATTAATTCATCGCGTTTCTTTTGCAAGGCATCTTGTTGTTTCTTTAGTTCTAATTCCTGTTGTAATCTTTCAGCTTCTTTCTTGGCTTCTTGGACTTTTCTTTTTTGTTCATCTCTTTGGAATTGTTTTTGTGCTAATAGTTCTCTACGTAACCATTGTTCCTCTTGTTCTTGTTGCTCTTTTTCCTGGGTTAAATTTTTTAAACGTTCCACTTCTTTTTGGTTATCCAACCATGATTTGTACAAGGGATCTTCAAGTTTTTTCAGTGCATCTAAAATGAATAATGACCAACCATTACAACAGTTTTTAAGGTATGCCCTCAGGCTATTTCTGATTTTAAAACATACCTTCTTCCAATTGTTTATCCCTTTCTTGAGCCATTTTTTGTCTTCTTCGTTTTCTTTGCAGTTTCTTGACTAATTTTCGCCATGATCTGGTGTATGAAATTATCATTCCTATTATAATATCGTAGATAGATATAATTACAGATATTTACCTTTTATTTAAATTTTGTTCCATATATTTTTTTAACGAATTTCGGAATATACACTAGTTGTTGTTGCTTTTAAAGTTACTATTTGAATGGAAAGAGCCTGATGAAGATTTGTTGTTCTTATTTTACCTGATCAACCAATAGTTGTAGTATGATGATACTCCAAGGCTAGGTTGTCTAGAATGGTTCATATAACGAACTAAAACTAAGAATAATGTCCTTATTAAATGCAATGCCAGAAACGAAAAGTATTGCTTTTGTTTTGTTGTATAAAAAATACTAATTTTATCTCTAAAAAACCGCGTTTGCTAAAATTTAGCAAGATTTTTTAATAAGGACATAATGTATTGCGCTCGTGAACGAACTAGTTCAATTGTACGAATCAACTTTATGGATTAAATTTACAATTATGGCAAGGTGTTAACAGGAACATTCACTATACACTGATAGCACTCATGTAAAAAGAGATTGAGAATAACGGCAATAATTCTACGCGTTTACTCTTAAGGAAAACAAATGTCAAATTTGCATGCAATTTTCAAACAAAATTTACCGAATCAACACAGCTTGTATTGTTTTGTCATGGCAACTCCTAAACGCTGTTTTAGATCTAACGTTGTAATAGTTTATTAAAAATTAAGCTGGAAAAAATAATTAATTTCCTTCTTTTTTTCTTCGAAGTACCGCAATTTTCCATCAAAAAAGGAAATAAACGAATAAGCAACGATTGATCAAAATGTCAAGGAAGTTTTAGTAAAACAGCAAACTAGTTTATTATGTTAAATTGAATTAAAAAGATTCCTCCGCTAAACGAACTGGTAAGCCCAAGTTGTACTTGGAATTTTTTTAAGCACTCAGCTGTTTTAAGTGTTGCCATAAGCAATTATAAAATCTGTCGTTTGAAAATGTTACATTTAAGCTTTAAAAAAATTTAAAAATAAATTTTGAAGCACCCTATTAAAACATCCAAATGAATTTATTAAATATGGCGCTGATTTTATACACGAAGCTTTGAAAAGTGTAAAATTATTTAAGAAAAGTTTTAAATTATTATTAAATTTGCAAAATAATTGTGAAAAAGTGCAAAATTGTGTTGTTAAAATGGTGTATATTTAATAAATTACCGCAATTTGTGTAAAAGTTTGAACATTACTAAAAAATGTTTGCCAACAATTTTATTGTATCCAACCAACAAGCTAGAGGCTGGGATCCAATCACTGAAAGATTGTTGGGGTAAGTTAACACATTTGCATTGCAAATAGCTCATTGGACATTCAAAATTTTGTTCCCCAGATTTCAATTTGTGAATTGCTTCCCGTTTGTATAATTTGTTATGTCCCAATAGATAAGTTCTTAGCTTTGCTCGGACATTATTTGCCGTGCCTGGACATTCTTAGCCGTGCCCGGACATTCCAATAACTGGGTTCGTGATCATGTCCGGTAAGATTTAGGCATTAATCTCTAAAATGTAAATTAGGGTTAGACATTTTGGTACCATACCAGATGAGAAACAGATAAAAAACTTTTTATACGCGAAACCAGTATTGGACATATCCTGGAGAAGATAAATCCCCACCACACACAAAACTACTTTAGCAAAGTAGTCACAGACATAATACCGAATACAGTAAAACCCGTTCGCTATAAACGAGGTTTGTGTTAACCGGGGAAATATTTATTTAAGAAATTGTCCAAATTCATTCATTGGATTTCTTAAATAAACTGTTCGCGGTAGATTTAAGGAACAATTCAAATTGTTTGCCGAACAGATCTGTTATGGGCATTCAGACTCTTATTCTGGTCTTTATGCCTATTTTGTTCTGGGGCCTGCTATCGAAATACTAGAGGCTTGGATAATGTCCGTTGAGATTATATTATGTCACCGTCCTACCCATCGCTTCCACGTACTTTGAAATCTAAAAGAAGAATTATTTTATAAAATTTTGCTAAAGCCCACTTTACACTGCAACCAAAAACTAGAAGTTTTTAAAATGTTTTTAATTTTTATTCAGAATTTGTATGGAATTTGAAAAGTAAATACATACAAGTAGTTTTTAAAAACTCCTAGTTTTTGTTTGTAAATGTTGTGTTAAGGGTGGGGGCAAAGTTGCTAAATAAAATCAAAACTAAATTCAGGTTTCCAAATTTCTTTGAAATTTGAAACAGTTTTTAAATATTTTTCGAAGAAATTTCAAAACCTTAACCTTTTGTCAATTTATGTTTAGGCTGCGTGCGGACTGGCTAAATTAAACTAATTTTTCCGTCATTAAGTTCATGATCTAGAATTTAAAAATTTTTCGATTTTTTTCACAAAAAGTTAATAAGAAAACAATTAGAAAATAATTTGAGATACAAACATTTTTGTAGAAATTAATTCTTTTCAATTTTCAAAACAAAACAATTTTAGTTTTCAAAAATTGACAACAAATTTAGTTTAGGTTTTCAAATAATTTAGCTCAAAAAACAAGTATTCTAAATTGCGTTGCCAACTTTTATATAGAAACTATATTAGTTTAGTTTCAATTTAGCCTGTTCGCACACACCCTTAGTTTACAATTTATTTAGCACCACGTACAGGGCCTAAATAAACAATTTTGTTTTAAATTTTCTTGCTTTAGTCCAGTATATAATTCACTAAATCGTTAAAAATTCAAGCTAGGTTCGAAAAAATTAAAAATCATTAAAAAGTCACTATCGTAACAAAGCCAAATAAAATTTTTTCGCAACATTTAAAAACACCCTTGTCTATCAAATTTATGCAAAATTGATGCAGTTTCGAAAAAATTTCTACGCAAGTGACAGATGTTTTCCACTTATGCCCTTAATATTTGTTAAATTTTAATTTCAGCGAATTTCAGTCTATAATGTATTTAAAATTAACAGAGTTAAAAATCAAGACTTAAAATAAATGCAATACAATGTGGACTGTACTTCTAATTCAATTCACTGAAACGATGCCAAAAAGAAACAACCTAAATTTTTTTTAGAGAGATTTATCTGTTCGGAATTATTTCAATAGATTTCGATTTTTTTTTTTTCCAATACAATTTGTACTTAAATTTTTCATTAAGTCCTACTCACAATTATTGAGTACTCTACTTTGCAGCATAGAGTACACCATAATTGCTAATCAAGCTGCAATATAATAAAAAAATAATTAATATCGTATTTAAATTTTCCAATTCGAAATCCATATCGTTGCATTAGAAAATTTGACGGCTTAACTGAATTTCGATTTGACATCAAATTTTTCTAATAAATAAAATAAACTTAACAAATAATGTAAATTAAAAATTGTTTTAAAAACATTTTATTTAATAACGAAGCACAGAGTTCATTTATGGACATTTTGAAAAGATACAATGTTTTTTTTTTTTGCTAATTTATTGTAGAGGTGATTAGTTGGAAGCAATTAAAGTTGCTGCCAGCTCCGACAAATTATGTTTTATTGTATTTCTTCATGGGATAAATAAAAACAACTTTATTCAGGTATTTTTACTTCTTTCAACTAAAGAAAAACATTTTTATTGTCTTATTCTTTGATATTTTTTAGATTTTCACAGTTATAAAAATATATTATTTTATTAGTTATCTTATGACATTAATATTTAAATAATGATGCCACATTTTTCTGCAAAATTCCTACATAGCAAATTTTTGCTGGGTTTCCGTCGAAAACCAGTGCCTTTATTCTATAAGATGAATATCGTTTATCGTCCATTTTCGAAGTTGAATATCTACCATATTACATAAAAATATTAAACTGTTAAAAATTTCATAAAATACAGTAATATTCAATTTAATAGGTAAACAGTTTGGTAAGAAATATCTTTAAAACAATAGAATTTAAACTTCGAAAGTGGACGATAATCGCCACTCGTTTTATCGAACCTGGGCACAGTTTTAACAGAATTTTGATCGTAATGTAAAATCGAGCAGAATTCTGAAAAAGTTATTGAAAACGACCAGGGCACAGATTATATAAAATGATTAACGTTTATCGTCTACTTTTGTAGTTAAATATCTACCATAATACAAAAAAAAAAAAAATAAAGTGTTGTTAAAAATTTGGTAAAAGACAGAAATGTTCAGACTATTGCTATAACAGTTTGGTAAAATCTTTAAAACGATAGAATTTTAAGTTGGAAAGTGGGCGATAATCGTTCGTTCTATTCGAAATTTGAAATTATAATTTTTAAATTGTTTGTTCGATTTGTTTGTTCGTTGAAATTATAAAATAATGTTTAACCAATTTTGCACTGCTGTTGCTTTAAAGCAACAAGACCCGATATATTTAGATAGAAGAGCGATTATGTAATAAAAATCATGTGCTATATGAAGTCTTAGCTATACAAATTTATTGTACAACTTTTAAAAATTAATTTTTGGCATTTTTACAGTACATACCGTTTTTAAATACAAAAAATCTGAAAAAAATTGGAATTCAGATTCGTGTTTTTTAACCCCAAATTACCTAAGCTACCAAGTTTTATAAAGTTATAAATAAAATCTTTGGGATGATATGAGTTAAGAAGGAGGAAACAATTTAATGTGCGTTATCTACTTTTTATCTAAAATTAACAAATTTTATGTAAAACTAACTCTAAGGTGCTGAAAATTACCCCACTTTTTGTTTAACAAGCAAAAACTTTCAAATTTGAGCTACCAGTGTTGCCATATTAAAATTTTTAAAAATTGCGGTGATACACAGAAAGGGAGAGATATAGAAAAAAAAAATGTAAATGTATGAAATTTATTTTTTCTATCTCATTTTGCAAATCACTGCAATGTCAAAATAATTATACGGTTCGAGAATTCTTGTTTGACGTATGCCATTGGTAACCTGTCTGTGTAGTCTGTGGTATTTTTTATAAGCAATTAACAAAAATTTAAATTTTAAATATACCTTAAGTGTACACAAAATGTCAAATTTATGTAAACCAGCTCTAGAGGGCGCGGTAAAAGTACAAAAGCAAGAAAAAATGCTAATTGGCAACCAATACATCTTTCTACTAAATTTCGTAAAAAAATTCCCATGAGATCGATGAATGTTTTAAAGTGACAACCTTAATATTAAAGTTTCATTCAGATCTGAGGGTTCATCATTAGTTTCCTTGTTAGACGTTGTATACAATTTAAAATTATCCAAAATTGACCTGGAAAATGTTAGCTATTGCAATAGCTATTATTTTCGATGTAATTTCAAAAAGCACATTTATTACTTTCTCATTATTTTATTTCAATGAATTTGGCACACATTCTAATAATTCCTACAATAACATATTTCTTTAAGATACACAATTAGTAGCATTATAATTTGGACCCATATGATGAGTTGTACGAAATTGAACCAGAATTATCAAATAGCAAGTGGCGGCA
This sequence comes from Eustalomyia histrio, assembly GCA_949748255.1. NCBI lineage: Eukaryota > Metazoa > Arthropoda > Insecta > Diptera > Anthomyiidae > Eustalomyia > Eustalomyia histrio. Next base: position 6,685,259 of record OX456526.1, read on the forward strand.
CCAGTGATCTAATAAATATAAAAGAAATAAAAATATACTTAAAACTTAAAGTTGTTAAAATTTATGAGAAATGTTTTATAAATTTTCATCATTTCATAACAAAATTTTATAAAAAAAATTAATAAACAACTAACAAATTGTTTATATTGGTTGCAAAACAAAAAAGCAAATTAAAATTATAAAAACTTCATCATATTGATGAAACTTCTTCATAAATATTATGAAACTTTTTCATAAATATTGAAACTTATAAATTTAAAAAAACTTCTTCATAGATTCTACCGAAACACTTCATAAATATAATGCAGCTGCTTCATAAAAATGCAAATTGATGACATGTTTCGTTATATTTATGAAACATTTTTTAAATATGATAAAGATTTAAAAAAAGATATTAAGTAAAATTGAAAAAATATTTTTTCATATTTATAAAGAAGTTTCTTCATATTTATAAAAGAGTTTCTTAATTTTTATGAAGAGGTTTTATTATATATAAAGATGTTTTATCAATATGTTGGAGTTTTTAATTTCATTTATTTCATTTTGTTTTTTTTTTTTTAAGTTATTTTAGTAAATAAAAATGCAAACGCAATGAGAATTGCAAACAGCAAACGAAATGCGTCATTTTTAATTAATTGTTTTATGTATATTTTTTTTAAACGTCTGTGATTTATCTGATTTCTGTCGTAATATAAAATCTGTTGAACTTAAAAATTTTCTTTACTTTCGGTAAAATAATGACAAGAAAAGCTTAAAACACATTAACTAAAATACAATCAAATTCTTTTATGATCGAGTGAAAAAGATCCTTAAGGATTAAATAATTTTTTTTAAAGCAATTAAGCAATTTTTGTTTTAATTCCTTTAATAATTCTAATTAATGTAAATTATATTTTCATGTCCTTTCATTGATGTCATATAACAGACAATTGACATGTTAATTTTGATTCTTCTGTAATAAAATACATCTCCCAAGTAATATTTTTTACAATCTGTTCTCAAACACATCAATTCTATATACATAATGTTCCACTAGAACCAAACCGGTCCACCTAAATTAAAATGTAAAATATAACTAGAACTAGTTGCAGAGGTGTTTCTGGGAATATAAACGGTTGCTGTTGAAATAATTCTAAACAAAAAAAACTTCTACAAGTCGCTCTTTGGGACAGCGACTTAAGTGCTTTTGTTAAAAGTCCACAAATATTTATAATTTGTTTTTTTGCAGAACTTTATCTCCCATATTTTGGCAGATCCTTATAGAAAACCGCTTTAGCTATAAAGTCCAAACCAGATAGTGAAAGTTCCAGTAAACTGTGGCAGTTCTGTCTAACTTTGTTCGTGAATTTCGCAAAAATTGTTAAGAATTTTTTATTAAATGTTGTTAAATGCAGCTCTGTACATTGTTCTTGTATTTCTCGCATTGATAAAGTTTTCACAATTAAATATATATATTAATCTAAATAAGATAATAATGTGCTGTATTTATATTATTTCTCCATCTAATAAGATATTTTACAAAAGTAAATGTGTTCACAGCTTTAAAAGATAAAATCTCCAAAAACATTTCCACTGAAAATACAAATAACTTCATAATATATTTAGTCATCCTGTATGAGGTAGGGTGACCATGAACTTCTCTCATCAGATACAAGAACGGGGTGATAGTTCAATTGGAAATTTTTTTTAATACGAGGGCAGATCAATAAGTCCGTGACTTTTCGAACTTCCCTCGTAATTATATGAAATGCACCATTGCTCCCATTAATTACCAAGTTTTAATAGACTACTGTCAAATTTTGAGCAAGTTCCGCCATTTACTTTGCGCTTAACAGTAGGATTTTTCGCAGTCCATAAAATAGGCATTTGTTTGATCAATAATTTTATCGTTGGAGCTAAATCTCCTTCCGCCGAGCAATTTCTTTAGGTTTGGAAATAGGAAATAGTCACTGGGGGCAAAATCCGGAGAATACCGTGAATGAGGGGGCAATACGTAGACTACTTCATGGATTTTTTCCATGGAAACTAAGCTGTCACACGATTCCGTTGGTGGTCAATTGTGAGCAAAAGCGGCAGCCATCTTGCGGAAAGCTTTCTCATACCCAAGTGATCGTTCTCTTCCACAATTTATCGCACTTTCAATCTTTGATCGACCAATATCATATCGTGATTTTTTTCAATTGTTTTATGTGTAGAGACCTCAACTGAGCGTCCAAAACGTTTGGCATTTTCCATGCTTGTAGGCCACAACGAAAGTTTCTTTCTTCGGTTTGATTGACGGTTTTTTTTCGCAAAAATAATGTTAAATAAGCACTCGAAATTCACTTTTTCCATTTAAAAAAAAGCCACGAGGTTTTATTTCACTGAACATGTCTGACAACATTTTCTTTTTAAAGAGTCCTTAGATTCCCACAAAAAAAAACAAGATTCTAAGGAATGATTATTTTTTTTTTTATTACAAATTATATCTTAATTCCCTAACCGAGCACTAGCAACGAATGCCTTCGGCTCGTTGTAGCGAAAACAGACCAGAGCCTCTGGTGGGAATCGAACCCACGACCCCGCACTGATAAGCTAACACGCTACCAACTAGCCTACCGGGGCGCTAAGGAATGATTATTATCCTGAACAAACACTTTATAAAGCAAAAAAGGCTCACTTTTTGTTGTTCTTGATGAAAGAAATACATTTTTTTTGTATTAAACGATTCATCGCAAGTTTTTCCGATTAATCAACCGGAATAACCGATTAATCATTTTCGTCATTTTTCAAATAATGCCTGGAAGGGTCGAGTAATTAGAAACCCTAAGATTTACTAATTTATAAAGTAAAAATTTTAATTTTATCTGTTTTAATTTTACGCCAAAAGTACAGACATATTAGTATCTTTCAAAATGCTCTTATAAAATTCCTTTTCCAACTTACCGTAAATATTAAAGTACGATCTAAATTAAAAAGTCCAGCTGCTGTAAATCTTACACGACGATGTTGTAATTGCAACGACAAACGTAATAGGCGATCTCTTATCTCCGGATCATCAGTTATATTCAATATTTTATGAACAATAGCAGCACATTGAGAACTTTCCGTAATGGTTGTACTGCTGCCTTCAACAATTAAAAATATGATTATGACGTACCACAACATTTGGGCAAGAAAGAATGCAAAAAATTCATCAGCCTCAAATTTTTCAACACAATTGGGATTAAGCAACACTTCCAGTATATAAAAATCATCGAACAATATGAATAGAAATGAAATGGCTATAATGGCCAAGAGTGGATAAGTAAAATACTCCTCAATTGTATTGCAAATATCACATAAAAGATTGTGAATATTAGTAACTTGTTTCAGGGCTAACTCTGGATTTTTTCTTATCACAGATGTGACACTGCAACGTTTTGTGGTTGGTATTTTCAAATTAGCTGGACGCCTTCTTGTTGCACTACGATTGATGCGTACGATAGAATGTAAATGTGATAGTTCCATGGCATTACTGTCTTCAATGTGTGAATCTAGAATATCTTGAAGAATCTGAAATTAATCGCATTAATTAGGTTACATGATGAATGACTATTAGTTTTAATATTAATATTTTTTTAAATTGAAGCATTTATAGAATTGATAATTGACTTTGTGGCTTTGTTATTCAACAAAATCTTTACTTGGAGGAATTTAAGAAATATTTTTTTGTGTATATTTTTCGGACATTTTTTTTTTAGTTATTTCTAATGCATTTCGCATGGTTGGCAAATAATAACCCTAAAAAACTGTTAGCGATTTAAAACCCTTTCACCTTAAAACCTCAAAATAACTTAAAATATACAGGTTGGTTGAAAAGTTCCTGCGCTCACCAAGAGATGGCACTGCTAGCTCCAACCTTTTTTTTTCTTAAGTTGGTATAACTGTCCTGAGAACACATGCAAAGTTGCAAGTCATTCTGTCAATTCTTTCTTTGTTTACAAGTCATTTGAAGTTGACGTGTCATTGATTTTTTTTAATATGAAAAAAATTGAATATCGTGCAGTCATTAGATACTTTGTTTTGAAGGGTTTAAAAGCAAAGGAAATTTATAAACAATTGTTAGAAGTGTATAAGAAGTCCTCACCTTAAAAATGCACCGTTGAATTTTGGGCTGGTGAATTAAAACGTGGTCGTACCAGCTTTGAAGACGATCCACGCGAAGGACGACCAAAAACTGCAACCACAGCAGAAATTATTGAGCAGGTACATAATATGGTTAGTGAAGATCCAAGTTTGACTAAGCGTGGAATTGCTAATGCCATAGGCATCTCAGACGAACGAGTACTCCATAGTTTACATGAAGAATTACGTATGAAAAAACTGTTTGAAAAGTTAGTGCCGCACACATTAACAATTCAACAAAAACTGGATCGAAAACAAATTTCTCAGCGTAATTTGGAGCGTTTTAAGCCGAATAAAGCCGACTCCTTGCGTCGTTTTATAACTATGGATGAGACTTGGATCTACCACCGTGATCCTAAATTGAAACAAGAACGTTTACAGTGGACTGAAGCCGGTTGTTCAGCTCCAAAGCAGGTGAAGTCACAATGATCAGCAACGAAGGTTATGGCATCATTTTTTTGGGATGCAAAAGAAATATTGTTGATTGATTATCTTCAGAAAGGTAAAACAATCAACTCTGAATATTATTGCAGCCTTTTGGATCAGCTGGATGAACAAATTCGTGAGAAAAGACCTGGTTTAAAGAAGAAAAAAATCATTTTTCATCAAGACAATGCACCTGCTCACAAAAGTGTTTTGACGATGGCTAAATTTAAAGAATTAAAGTACGAATTGCTTGAACATCCACCGTATTCACCAGATTTGGCTCCCAGTGACTACTATCTCTTCACAAATCTCAAACAATTCCTTCGTGGAAAGCATTTTTCGTCGAATAAAGAGGCCATAGCAGCCGTAGACGGTTATTTTGCAGAGCTTCCGGAAAACCATTATAAGGATGGGATAAAATTATTGGGAGATCATTGGAACAAGTGTATTGAGCTTCTAGGAGATTATATTGAATAAAAAAATATATTTCGTAACAAAAACAGTATTATTTCATTTAGAGCGCAGGAACTTTTCAACCAACCTGTATCACTAACAAAATAATTTAAAATACCGTAAACCTAAAAACAAACTAACGAAATAATCTAAAATACCGATAAACTAAAAAAAACTAAACGAAATAATTTTGAAATGCCGTTATCAATAACACAAACCATACGCTCAGTTTCATATTGATGAAACTGTTTCATCGTACTTATGAAGTTTTCATAAATATAATAAAGTTTTCCCTATAATGTATGGCAAATAGCTCATACTACTTCATATCATAAAAAAATTATTAAAACCTTTTTTAAATTAATTATTTCGGTTGCAAAACACTGCTGCTTGCAATTCTTATTACTTATACAGGGTGATTCAGTCACGATCCGCCGAATTTCACCATTTCATTTCATGAAAATGAAATTCATGAAATTTTCATTTCATGAAACATCCCACATTACACTCACCAAAAAAAGTCTGTAATGGCAACTGAAAATTTTGCTGTTATAACGGGATATTCTGCTAATTTGAGCCCAGCGGTATTTTTTTGCTAATCTTAGCAATGCATGTCTGCTGACGTGTAGTACAATGAAATTAGTAGAAAAATTAGTAGTCGCTACTAAATTTTAGTAGACTTTTTGTAAAGTGGAATTAAAAATCTGTTTGCTAAAATCAGCAAAAAAATACTTAATACTATTAATATTAGTACAAAGTTTTAGATTTATTTTTTTTATCGAGCATCAAAAATTTTGATTATATTTTTTAAACGATGTTTTATTCAAAATTAAAAAAAAAATCAAAGGCTTAAAAATCTTAAAAATTGTTAAAACATAAACGAATTTATCATTTTGTTTTAATTTGGTAATTTCTTTTTTGAAAAATATTTAGTCAATTTTTTTTTTTACTTTTAAGGTTAAATTTAATTGTTTTTAGGGCTGTTTCTAAAAACCCCTTTTTAGTGCTATTTTAAGTGGATGTAATCTTTTTAGACATGAGTCGGTATCTTTACTTCCGATCCCTTTTTTAATCCTATGTAACATTTTAGGGCAATTTAAGTTTGTATGTATAAGTTTAAATTATTAGAAATAACATTTTCTTCAATATCGACTTTTTTAAACTTAGTAATTTTTTTTGCTAATTTTAGCAAATCGGTTTTCAAAAATTTGTCAAATGATTTCTGAAATTAGCAACAAAAATTTGTAGATATTCTGTAAAAATTCTGTAATTTGTAAAATGTAAATAGCAAACAGATTTGCTAAATAATAATTTTTTTACTAAAAATCAGTACAAAAATAGTAAAGTGGGATTGAAAACCGTTTAAAAATTTTTCTACTAACTTTTTTTTCTGAGTGTAGCAAGTTTATTTATTTATGTCCATTACGACCATCCCCGAAAATGCAAGTGCGAAATGGCAGCGGCTTGAAAATTTTCGGATTGGTGGATGGAGGGTAGTAGAGTAAAATTGCTAACTTCTGATCTAGTGTTCGGATTTTTTTGTTTTGGGCTTGTTGGAAAGGTTTTTGGGGGACCTTTCAGAATCAATAAAGAAAAAAATTAAAATAAAGTGAAATCGCCGAGATACAGAGCTTTTAAAACAAATTTGGAAAAAAGACATAAGAACGTGCACATAACCTCAATTAGCTCAGACATATGGCAGGTAACTTAAAACAAAAAAATCCGACCACTGAATCAGAAGTTAGCAATTTTACCATACTACCCTCCGACCAGCAATCCGAAAATTTTCAAACCGCTGCCATTTCGCACACTTGCATTTTCGAGGATTGTCGTAATGGACATATTTTCATGAAATGAGACAAGGAATACGCTGGTGAAATTCGGCGGGTCGTGACTGATTAACCCTGTAAAATTAAAAAAAGATAAAGTTAAAATGAAAAAAACTTCATCATATTGATAAAACTTCTTCATAAGTATGATGAAATTTCTGCATAAATATGCAGAATATGCAGTATTTCATAAACCTTAATATTTTTTTTTAAATTATTCATCATAAAGGATTTTTCGATTGGCGCGGCTAGATGTTGGTTGTGGTAACCGAAAAATTCGGTTACCACAACGAGGTTCACCAGGTGGCACTGTTTGGTGCGGTTATTTTTGCGATTTATTTTGGCCCAAATTGAACGATATAGACGTAGACAACATGTGGTTCCAACAGCGGACGCCACAATTCACATTCTGAATGAACGATTTGAGGGTATGGTTATCCCTCGCAAAGGTCACGTGAATTGGCCACCAAGATTATGCGATTTGACCCCACTAGACTTTATCTTTTGGAGTTTCCTGAAGTCGCTGGTCTATGCCAATAAGCCGGATTCGACCGATGCTCTTAAAGTCAACATTAACCGAGGCGGATCTGTGTGGAAGAAGGCAGAATCATTTAAAATTGAACCACTCGGATCTGTTGCACCATAAGAAGCCGCGGCGGTCATTTGATACATAATGGCATGCATGGGCCATACATAATGGCATGCATGGGCCTTTCAAATAAAAAAAAAAAAAAAAAATTCGTTAATGCCTCACACACAGACCTTGAAAAAGATATATCTTTATTGAATTAATTCTCAAAAAGAGATTTATTTTTGTAAATCAGCGAGTTGATTCAATATTTCATAAATCAATTTTTATAATTAGATTTAAAATCATAGCTGATTAATTAATTTCAATTGAATCTTTTTTAATTCAATTGAATCAATTCATTTCAAACATAATACTTTTTTTATTTCGCGAATTAAAAAAAAGATTGATTTGATTTGCGAATTAAAACAAAATAAAAAAACATTAAAATTGACTTGCAAACCTCGCTTAATTTTCTAGATATTCGCCATTTTGTAAAATGGTAATTTTTTAAAACTAAGCGATATAGGGCAAAACGGACAAAATTTTTGCTCGAGTAGAGTATTAATATACTGCGATAATAAAAATAGGCCAGGTCCGTAAGACATCCCGAGGTATTTATTTTTATAAAACAGCCACAGGTTGACTCATTTTATACAAACGAAATGGAACGGGAAACGAAATTTGTATTATCGGAGTGTGTTATCATATAAATTGTTAAAAAAAAAAAAACAATAGTCAACATGTGGCTGTTCCAGGAGACCCTTCGGGGACCTACCGAATCTATTCTATCGAAAACTAACTTCGGTGAGCTTTTAAAAAATTTTGTCCGTTTTGCGCTATCTCGCTTAATATTCAAAATATTCGCCATTTTACAAAATGTCCATTTTTCAAAACGGTCCGTATCTCGAAAACTAAGCGAGATATGACAAAACGGACTAAATTTTTGCTCTAGTAGAGCATTAATATACAGCGAAATAAAAATCGGAAGACATCCTTCGGGTTTAAAATTAATCGTGATTTAAAAAATTATTTTAATTCGAGAATTAAAATAATTCTTTTTTGATTCGCGAATTGATTTAAAATTAAATTATTTCGTTTGATTTATAAAAAAAAAATTACGAAGGCGGATCAATAAGTCTGTGACTTTTTTAATGAAATTATTTTTCAACATAATCACCATTTAGCTCAATACACTTATTCCAACGTTTCTCCAATTTTTGTATCCTTCCTAAAAATAGGATTTTTCGAGGTCCATAAAATAGGCATTTGTTTGATCATTTATTTATCGTTGGAGCTAAATCTCTTTCCACCGAGCCATTTCTTTATGTTTGGAAAAATCAAATAGTCACTGGGGGCTAAATCCGGAGAATATGACGGATGAGGTACCAATCTGTAGCCCAATTCATGGAATTTTGCCATTGAGACTACACATGTCACACGATTTCGTTTATCGTAAATTGAGAGCAAACGCTCTCAATTTACCATAAACCACACTGCCATATGAAATGCATATGACATCAAAAATCGCACGCACTTTTACTCTTCGATCGGCCAACACCATATCGTGGATTTTTTCGACATTTTCGGGTGTATTGATCTCAATTGGCGTCAGAACGTTCAGCGTCATTTGTACTGATGGTGCAGAGTCCCCATAGTATTTATCAAGCTTTTCCTTGGTTTGATTGACGGTTTTTTTCGCAAAAAAATAATTTTTAATGAGCACTCGAAATTCACTTTTTTCCATTAAAAAAAAAATCCACGAGGTTGTATGTTTTAAACAGCTGTTAAACGCAAAGTAAATGACGGAACTTGCTCAAAATTTGACAGTAGTCTTTTAACAGGTGGTACTTGATGGGAGCAGTGTTCCCTACGAGGGAAGCTCGAAAAGTCACTTAATTTGCGAATTAATTCGTCAAAATTTAAATCAGAATTAAAAACTGATTTAACGAATTATGTTTTTAAAGGTCTGCTCGAACATAGCTTGTTTTATTCGATTTCAACATCTAGCCGCCCTTTTTCAAAAACCCGTTATATAACAAATGTTTCATAAACAGCTTCATAATATTTATTAATTGTTAGATTTCTTCATACATATTTATGAAGTTTTTTCATAAATATGATGAAACTTTTTCCCTGAGTGTATGAAATGGTTGCCAACCTTAGTATTTTACATATGTACATAGCAACATAAATAAATTCTTACCTCATTCATTAAATAAAATCGACTTTTAGCCAAATGTGTAGTACACAAAAATTTAAATACCATGATACTGATGTTAATGTGCGGCAGAGCAAATGTTATAAATACCACAAACGATGGCGTGATATGAGCCGATCTGAGCAGCATATAACTGACACATAAATATATGACATTGAATAGCAGCATACCAAATGATATAATAAATGAGTACCATAATATTTTGCGATAATTTAATTTCATGCCCAATCTAACGAAAATCTCATCGACCACCAAATTATTTTGTATAATATTTATTAATTTATTGCGCTTAACAATGGCAAAACCAAATATTGTTAACATGGCTATAATGCCGGTCAAAGATAGAGTGGCATCACCCAGCTTAGTTATATTCGTTTGAAAGAAATAACCTATAATGGAGCCACCTTCACGTCTGGACAAGAAAAAACACAGCAGGAAGAATATAAAATGTGCAATGCCAGCCACAAAGGACAAGGCTGAGGTACGAACTTCATTTTGAGATTTTAAATGAAATGGTGCCAAACCAATGATGGAAATATATGTTAACGGTCGTAAGGATTGAAATATATTATCGGCTTGTGTGAAACGTTCCCACATTATAAAACCAATTTTTTTATGTATAATTTTTTTAGCGCACCGGATATGAAACTTTTTTCTATAAACGTCCGTTTTAAAAGGCCACTTGTTGATTACTAAATTTTTATGATTGTCTGTGTATGTTATCTACCGGATGTCTTGACATATTTTTTTTCTTTCCTTAAATTGTGTTTAATTTTTTTTTCTTCATTTATAAGTATTAATTGTCATTATGTACTGCGTGTGACATTTATGATGGTATTAGATGGATGAATGTTTCTTTGAATGAATCCTACCAAAACAACACGTGTAGTCAATAAACATTACACCCTTCTTGTATTACATTGTAGCAAGTTGTATCTTGCATTTGACAATTGCTGGTGTGGTGTTCTTTTTTTATGATTAATGTATACTTACCTGGAAACGCTTTCATTTAAGCCGATTATTTTATAAATATTTCTTATATTGTTGTTTACTTTCAACCACCTTAAACAATTCTAACAATTGGGTCATTCCATGTCAAACCGCACAGATAACTGTCATTTTCGGATTTGTCATCTCCGATTTTAATGAAATTCACCACAAATATTGTAAATGGGTAGTGTTTATTAAATCAAACCCTTTCGGTTTTCGAAATATGACGTCATGAAAATTGGCAAAAACGTCTAAATATCGAAAAAGTGCCCATACAAAGTCGACCATAACTTCTGAACCATACAACCTAAAATTTTCTGTTGGTACCATTTTAAAGGTGAAAAGATTACCTTCAAAATGGCATCCCAAAAGTTTTTTGTATTAAAAGGTTAAAGGTAATTTTTTTAGGTTATATAGTTTAGAAGTTATGGGCGACTTTGTATGGACACTTTTTCGATATTTAGACGTTTTTGCCAATTTTCATGACGTCATATTTCGAAAACCGAAAGGGTTTAGAGTCGAAAGGTTAATGATAAACACTAATCATTTACAATATTTGTGGCGAATTTCATACAATTGGAGACGACAAATCCGAATGCTGTGCGGTTTGACATGGAATGACCCAATTATTTAATTACAAGCCAACAAAATGAACAATGTTACACTAAGAAAATGCTAAAAAATAAACTGAATAAAACACTAACCATTGTTAACTCCATACAAATTAGAAATTTATAACTATTACATAAGCAGGGATTAATATTTTTTTCGCTCCGTGTATTCATTTACTTATATCATTGTTTATTTCTTATCAAAAATGTATTTACAATTGTACACTGAGAAAATTATCTTTATTTTAACACCATTTTTATATCACCCATTGTGATATGTAATCGATCTGACTTAGGACAACTCACTGAACTTTTTCTTATGTTATAGTTTTTTTTTAAACTTATTTCAAATTAATAATATTTGCAGGATATTTTTACCATTCAACAACATTTTCCATTCTTCTGTTGTATATTTCCTTAATTAACTTTAATAAAAGTATAAACTATTACAAATACCCAGCAAAAACAGACATTACCAAGAAATAAAGGTAGTAAGTAGCACACAAAGGGTTTCACTAGTTACCATTCTATTTAATTACTTAATTACTTTTGTTCGCGATGTCCCAAAATTCATGGGTGGTCATTATCCTCTCGCTTACAAAAAAAAGTGAGAATAATGAGTTAAGTGGTTACTTATAACAGTGAAGTAAGTAGTTGCTCCGAGTAAAAAATAGTGGACCTTAATTAACTTAACTTTTCTTACTTAAAGAAATCAAAAAAAATAATTTGCATTTGAATTTATAAAAAAAAAATATTTAAAATATCTACTTTTTGCATTAAAAAATTTAAGTTTACATATGTGCCTTGTTATTCAGCATTATTCTGGCGTTGTTAAATTCTGTCAGCGTAAAAGCACTAAACCAGCAAAAACATGGTAATGACAGGCCATTACTGTGTGGATTACTATGTAATGATAGGTCATTACCTTTTGAATTGTCTCAAAGTACAAAATAATGACCTACTGATAATGGGTGGTAGGAGTACAGGTTGGTTGAAAAGTTCCTGCGCTCTCCAAGAGATGGCACTGCTAGCTCCAAACATTTTTTTCTCAAGTTGGAATAACTTTCCTGAGAACACATGCAAAGTTGCAAGTCATTCTGTCCATTCTTTCTTTGTTTATAAGCCATTTGAAGTTGACGTGTCATTGATTTTTTTTAATATGGAAAAAATTGAATATCGTGCAGTCATTAGATTCTTTGTTTTAAAGGGTTTAAAAGCAAAGGAAATTTATGAACAATTTTTAGAAGTGTATAATTAGTCCTCACCTTCAAAACGCACCGTTTAATTTTGGGCTGATAAATTTAAACGTGGTCGTACCAGCCTTAAAGACGATCCACACGAAGGACGACCAAAAACTGCAACCACAGCAGAAATCATTGAGCAGGTACATAATATGGTTAGTGAAGATCCAAGTTTGACTAAGCGTGAAATTGCTAATGCCATAGGCATCTCAGACATTAACAATTCAACAAAAACGGGATCGAAAACAAATTTCTCAGCGTAATCCTAAATTGAAACAAGAACGTTTACAGTGGACTGAAGCTGGTTGTTAAGCTCCAAAGCAGGTGAAGTCACAACGATCAGCAAAGAAGGTTATGGCATCAGTATTTTGGGATGCAAAAGGAATTTTGTTGATTGATTATCTTCAGAAAGGTAAAACAATCAACTCTGAATATTATTGCAGCCTTTTCTGAATATTATTGCAGCCTTTTGGAAAAAAATCATGAGAAAAGTCCTGGTATAAAGAAGAAAAAAATAATTTTTCATCAAGACAATGCACCTGCTCACAAAAGTGTTTTGACGATGGCTAAATTCAAAGAATTAAAGTACGAATTGCTTGAACATCCACCGTATTCACCAGATTTGGCTCCCAGTGACTACTATCTCTTCAGAAATCTCGAAACAATTCCTTTGTGGTAAGCATTTTTCGTCGAATGAAGAGGCCATAGCAGCCGTAGACGGTTATTTTGCAGAGCTTCCGCAAAACCATTATAAGGATGGGATAAAACTATTGAAAGATCATTGGAACAAGTGTATTGAGCTTCTAGGAGATTATATTGAATAAAAAAATATATTTCGTAACAAAAACAGTATTCTTTCATTTCGAGCGCAGGAACTTTTCAACCAACCTGTATTCAGCATTGTTTCATATATTGGGAAGTAGTTTTAAGATTCATTCAGAATGCCGGAATAATCCACGCAACAGATTGGATTTTGTTTTTTTCCTTCGTACTTACATACCTAGCAACAACATTGTATTAATTTCTTACCAGGCTACTTAATCGCTTAATTATTTTGGTTCGCGATACCTAAAAAGTAAAAGGTGCTCATTATTTTTTGGCTGTTCGTATGCGAGACGGTAATAACCACACATTACTTTGTGTTTTTTTGTAAATGAAGATAATGACCACTCATTACTTTTGGGACATCGCGAAGAAAAGTAATTAAGCGGGTAAATAGCCTGGTAAGTAGTTGAAGAAACTAGTAATTCATTTTTTTTTTGATAATTGATATGATAAACTAATTAAACTAACTAAAACTCAGTTTAATAAATTGCTTTCGGAAACAAATAATCGTTAACTTTTGAAACAATAGCATGATCAAAACAGGTTTTCAAAAACCCGTCTGAGCTGATGTCTACAAAGGCAGGGTGACATAGATGCAAAATTTTAGCCTTTCTAAGTCTAGCAGTTTGGACAAGACTAAGGACCAAGGGGGATACTTTTCGCCCTTTGAATCCCCATTTTCACCACGTCAGTGATTTAGTTCATACTCCAGGGAATGCCTATTTTAATTTTCAGGTTTCTAGCTAGAGCGGTTTTGACAGTCGGTTAAAGCGGAGTTTTCCCCTTAAGCGAATCTTCCTTTGCGCATTCCTACGCCGGAGAGGGAACCTACATACCAAATTTGTATTAAATAGGGTCTAATAAGGCAGATTATCGCAAGTGTTTGTCTTCAGCCGTCAAACACCATAGTCCACAAGGCCCTTCTTGCTATCTGACGTTTATTTTGATATATAAAAAGCAAGCTCTCTAGTTTTTAAAGTTCTTTATTGCTTCACTAAGATTATTAAAGATCATAACTAACTAACCTCCAGTTCAATCAAAAATGTAATTTGGTAAATGAAAGAGATCAGTAATAAATACATTTCCAATTCGTTACGTTTAAAATATAAACTTGACAAAAATAATCATAAACATAAACACACCCAAGAACGTTTTCGGTCCGTCATAAATGGAATCCAACTCCGTTTTTAAAGCACATCGAAACTGATTCGAATCCCTTGAAATACCATCAATGACAGTCCATTTACGAACCAATTTATCGTGTGACCGTTTACGGTTCTTATTGGTACGGATTTGTGTAAATGCCTTGATTTTTTAATTTTCAATAGCTAATTTAAATTTTTTATTTAAATTTATTTATAAAGATATTAAAAAAAAAAAAATAAAATAAAGCATTTTCCAAATTTAATTAAATGCTATACTCGTCTCCAGCACAATTAGCATCCATCACTACGGTTGTGGCCAAAAATAAAAAAAATTTAAGAAACTCTGTTATTAACTGTATTTGCAAAACTGCAAAAATTTTCACATGTCATTATAAAACTTGTTTTAAATTTCAAAAATATTTATCTCATGGATATCACTTAAAGATATTTTCGCTGTGTAATAATAGTAAAAGACTTTGAATATAAAAGAGCTTACTCTAAATAGACATCTATTTTTCCTAACCTAACCGCGCTACACTTATAATGATCACAGATATTTTTTTTAGTATTCGTTTTTGACAAAACAAATTCAAAAGTAACGGAAGGAAAATTAATAAAAATCGTTGAAGTCCGTATTTGATGAAAGTTTTTAAGCAGAAATAGAAAAAAGCTTTGCCAAATTTTTGCATAAATTTTTTGAAAAAACTATTTTATTTAATATATCAAGTATAACAATTTGTTCAGTACAATTGTATCTTGAAAGTGGGAAACAAAAAGTTACCCTGATTCTTAAACAAAATGTAATAATGTAAAAAGACTTAATTACTGTTATAAGACCACGTACTGGAAAAAGTGAAAATGAAATTTAAAAGTTTTTCTTTTAGTACCAAACTACCATACACACGGCTGTTAGGAGGAGTCTATGTAGAAAAGTAGTTAAAGGAAAATAAAAGAAAAATATGTTATGGGCTTTACTCCCTTAATGCTTTTGAAATTAATTTATGTGTACGCTCCTGGTTTAGTTTGTATCGTATCAAATGTGTAATAGGTGTCTTGTTTAATAATAGTTGACGAGTGTTTATCTAATACATATTTCTAAATGTTCTTTTTTTTATTTATACTTGATAATATGACATTTGCACTTTATTTTGATGAGTAATAAATTTATTTAGTAAGAAATGTTTTCAATTTGTACAATTTGTTATGAATTAATGATAATAAAAAGGACGAGGTTAAGTTAAAGAATGGTATTTGTTTATTTATTTATTTATTTATTTATTTATTTATTTATTTATTTATTTATTTATTATTTTTATTAAACATATAATTACAAATTATATCCTAATACCCTAACCGAGCACTAGCAACGAAGGCTATCGGCTCGTTGTAGCGAAAAAAGACCAGAGCCTCTGGTGGGAATCGAACCCACGACCCCCGCACTGATAAGCTAGAACGCTACCAACTAGCCTACCGGGGCGCTCTTGTTTATTTTTATTTAAAAAACTTAAAAAATAATAAATTATAACAAATAAGAAATTAAGGTAAACATTGAAACTTGTGAAACATAGAATTTAACATAAAAATAAATTAATATTCAATTTTTTAAGCTAAAGATCTTTTTCTTTTTTTTATATAAAATTTCTTATTTTATTTTCGATATTTCGCTAACAATTTGTTAGCATCTTCAGGAAAACAAAATTTTAATAAACAAAAAAAATATTTAACATTTAAATATAAAACTATATTTAACATTTAAATATAAATTACATTTTTTTAAAAAATTAAATTAACATTTAAACAAATAGAAGTGGTAATTTTATAAACAACATTTTCCTGCTAAAGCTCGTAAAATATATTTTTATATTGGTTTAATACTTTAGTTTATGAAATTGAACATAATAAATGTTGTTTATAAAATAAAATAACATTATGAAACTAAATTATTATAGTTATTAAAAACATATCTATACATTTAAGTTTCCTAATTTTTTACTAATTACATATCTATAATTCTGAGCTAAATTTTCTGTGTCAGCTTTAAAGTTCATTCTCTGTGTCAAAGGTGTATTAATGATTTCTAACATTTTGTAAACTAAATTTGACATATCCCACTTATCAATTCTGTCTTTAGTTTTACTAAATAATTTCCCTAATGTATTTAAATTACGATAAGCTATTCCATATTTCCCTTTATCAAAGATGTTAGATCTCGCCAATCTCTCTGATAATCCAGGGACTTATGTCAAAGATTTAAAAATTCGTGGTTCAGTTATGTATGTTATATTTTGTGTCATCCTATTTCTATATTGACTTATTAATCTATAAGATAACTCAGTTGGAAAACCATTATCTCGTAATATATCTCTGATCTTTATAATGTTTCCTCTATGAAATTCTACATCACTTATTGTCAATACTCTCTGTATAAAATTCTTAGCTGTGTTCATGATAATGTTCCTACTATGTTTAGAGTAATAATTAATTATTCTCCCTGATGCAGTTGGTTTCTGATACCAATCCATTATTAATCTGTTGCCTCTCTTAATTATCAATGTATCCAAATATGGGAGTATTGAATTACATTCTCTCTCCATTGTAAATTTAATGTTTTGATCAAAACTATTTAATGTTGTAAGCATGTTGTTAACTGCTAATTCTGGAATAATACAAAATAAGTCATTTACATACTTCGTCATTATCCTTGGTTTTACACTTAATTTATCTATGGACTCATCTAGCAATTTCTCCATTATTATATCTGCAATGATTGGAGAAGCTGGAGATCCCATTGGAAGTCCCATATTTTGTATATATATATTCTCGTTGTACTGAAAATATCTATTGTCCTCTATACAAAATTTGAAAATACGTAAAAATAAAAATTTTTCCATCTCTGTATGTTGCATTATTACGTCCCACTTTTCTTCTATAGTACTCATTGCTAAATTAACTGGTATACTAGGAAATAGTGAAACAACATCAAATGAAACTAAAATCTCATCATTTTCTATATGTTGTCCTCTAATTCTATCTTTAAATTGTAAAGAATTCTTAATATTGTATCTAGAAAATTTCGTTATCTCTTTAAGAATATTTACAATATATTTACATAATTCGTAAGAGGGTGAATTAATAAAGGAACAAATAGGTCTTAATGGAAAATCCTCCTTGTGAATCTTCGGTAGTCCATATAACCTAGGTGCGATAGCAATGTTAGTTTTTAATCTATTTAATCTCATTACTCATCAAAATTCTTTTCTTGAATAATTCATCAACCAAACTGTTATTTATCCTTTGTAATCTACCTGTAGGATTCTTATTTACTAATTTATACTTTGTACTGTTACTTAAAATATCATTAATTCGCAAATCATAATCTTGTTTATACATAGCCACAGTAGTGTTACCTTTATCTGCTCTCAAAATAAGAATATCCCTGTTCTTCGGTAAACATTTTTCTGTTTCCTTTATTATATCTAGCATAAATTTATCCCTGTTTGTTAGTGTCATCTTATTTAAATGGTTATTATAATTATTAAAATTTTGTTTTCCTGAAGATGCTAACAAATTGTTAGCGAAATATCGAAAATAAAATAAGAAATTTTATATAAAAAAAAAGAAAAAGATCTTTAGCTTAAAAAAAAATTGAATATTAATATTAAAATAAGATCGAATAAAGTTATATAATTTTAAAAATAAATTATATAGTTTTGAATATAAAAATATCAAAACCATTAAAAATTTATATTGACACCGAGAGAATATTCAGACAATAAAAATTTTCGATAAATTAATAAAATTTGTTTTCCCAAAATCAACATTAATTTTTATAAAACTAGGTTTTTACCAAGACTTTTTGATTAAATCTTTTTTTTTTTTTTTTTTTTCAATATTTTTATTTATTACAACTAAGCTTTATGTTTGCTTATCTAGTAACTTATATTTACACAGTTAAATCACGTTTGGTAAGGAAATAACCCAATGGTTATTCCTAAAGGGCATCTAGACATTATTCATCAATCGCAGATCAGATGGTAATGTTCTTCTTAATCTTCTGTTTGCTATTGGATTATGCAGTATTTCCTGTAGTTCTTCATTGCAGTGTTATTGTAATCTCACTTCATGTTTAGTTGCTATTTTTTTAATTTCATCTACTATGGTTGGTATTCGCAAGTCTCTGTGAAGGTCATCGTTTCTTACGTACCACGGGCAACAAGTGATACATCTTAGCACTTTGTTCTGGAAGGTTTGTATTTGTTTTAGGTTTGTTTTTTTAGTGCATCCCCAAAGCTGAATTCCATACGTCCACTTAGGCTTAAGGATTTGCTGGTACAGTAAAAGTTTATTTTTCATTGATATATCAGATGCCGAGCTAAAAAGCCAGTACATCTTTTTGAATTTTTTATTAAGCTCTGAGATTTTCTTCTTTACGTGCTCTTTCCACTTAAGTTTGGCATCAAGTGTAAAACCCAAGTATTTTGCCGTATTAGCGTATGGCACAATAGTGTTATTTATATAAATCGGTAAATGTTCTATTTTCTTATATGTAAAATTAACGTGTGTTGATTTGGATTCATTAAGAAGAACTCTCCATTTTTTGGTCCATTGAAGGATTTTGTTGGTTACATTTTGAAGCTTTTTTGTAGCTTCATTTATGTTTTTATCAGTTACAATAGCTGTATCATCAGCAAAGGTTGCAATTTTTGCTTCAGGTGGAGTTGGCAAGTCTCTAGTGTACAGTATATAAAGTATACAGTATATAAATCTAAGAAACTTTTAAATAGGAAAAAACCACAAAATTTTATAAAAAAAATTTATTAATTTTTATCATATATACTTCTTTCATCCATTGTCAGTACACTCAAAAAAAGAAAAAAGACATGAACTAAAATGTAATCAAAAATTTCCTTCAAAATAGTTTATAAATTGACCTCAATTTAAGTAAAATTTTAAAATTTGAGGAAAAACGAAATAGTTTATATACTCGGAAATAGTTCATATTTTCCTAAGTAATATTTCTTGATTTTAGGAAAAAAACAAGTCAATTTAATTGAGTTAGATAAAAATTTATTAATTAAGTTAAGTTAAAAAATGTGTCTAACTTAAATCGAGAAAGTACTTGAACTTAATGTGTGTTAATTTTTTGTTCGCGAGTAGTAAAACTAAATAAATTTTAGAAAACCATTTCCAAAGCCAGTTTTTAAGTGTACCACTTTGTAATTTTGAAGAATTGTTTTCTAAAAATTAGTTCAGACAATTAAAAACAAAAAGTAATCAATTTTTTCATATGTAATAATAAAAATTTACTTGATTTTAGAAACTGATGAACTATTTCTATGGAAAATTTTCATGCAACTTAGTTCAGATAAATTTAAAAAATTTTAATAAAACATACCTTTTTTCAAGTAAAAGTTTTCTAATTTTTAAAAAATAAAAAAATTTGGTATATGATTTTTTTTTTTTTGTTGAAAAACGTTTAAATTATTTTTAATATTCTATTCCAAAAATAACAATCAATTAAAAACAAACCAGTTAGTTTTCCTAATTTTCAAGAAAAAATATTATTAAATTTTTGGTTCGTGATCGTGCATGAGCGTGAGTCAAAAATCTATCACGTGCCCATCTCTAGTATTAACGGTCTTTAACATTGAACTTAAAGTAGTTTAAAATATTCTCTTGAAATTTTGTTAGCAAAGGGTAAACAATTTCGAATTTGCGCTCTTATGTAATATATTTGTTTGTTGACTACAATACAAAATATCGCAGGCACATTTTATACATTACGGCATAATGGCTTTCCTATAATTGACGTAGCGCTTTTTAAACTTTGTATTTATCGAACTATTTTTTTTCACTTATTAATAAAAAAGTTTAAATTTGTATATGTCAAATAAAGTTTAAGCTAAAAATCCCATTTTCCAATAATTACAAGAAATCTAACTGTGATATTTTTTTATTTTTGCAACAATTTCTTTAAATTAGTAAATTTAAGAAGACAAAGGACCCCCTTTTGTAGTTCTCTCAAGCAGAACCGTTAATTAACTACGAAAAGGATCTGACTTTGTCACAATTTATTACGTTTCAGGATATCCTGCAGTACATTTTTTTAATTTGTTTACCTTTTTGCTAATGAAATTTAATTTATATTTTAAATACATGAATTTAGTATAATTCAATTTAATTTTAAGACAAAAATGTATAGCAAAAAGCTTGTTAAGAGCAGTGTCCTCACAAAGCGAGTGTAAAGTACTTTAAAATATATGTTAAAATATATTACCTTTACCATAGAAGCAGGATAAGGATAATTTTTACTTAAAATAATATTTAACTTGTTAGAAAATATTTTTTTTATTTTTAGGGAGTTAAGTTCTTGTTTTTAGTAAAAAAAAAAATTATCTAATAAACTTAAATAAAATAAAATTTTTCTTAAAACCAAGGAAACATTTCTAACTAACAGTATAATTTTAGATGATGTATGAACTAATTGGGAGGAAATTTTACTGTTTTCTAATAAAAATATACTTCTCAGAAGTAAAATTTTTCTATAATTTAGAAAATTTTACCAAATTTTAAGTAAAATTTGTTTCTTAATTTCGAGGAAAATTTTATTAAATATTGGAAAAAAGTGTCTTTGGCGCCGTTTTCGTTTCAATTTTTCCTCTAAATAAGTTAATTTTTCTAAATTCTTATTAATTTTTTTTTTGAGTGTAGGACATTATTTTGTTGTTTAAAGTATTGAAAAAAGTAACGGCCTATCATTACATGGTAATCTACGCAGTAATGACCTGTCATTACCATGTTTTTGTTGGGAACTTTTTCTTTTATTTATAACTTCACAATTCTTCAAGCATAAGGTTGGTTTTTTAAATAAAAATATTATTTATTTTCCATTGTGTATGCTACACAATATTGATAAATAAATCATATTTTTATTCAAAAAAGCAACCTTTAGCTTGAACAATTGTGAATTTAGAAATAAAATTTTATTATTTTAATGAAAAGATTTAATGACTGAGTTCCAACAATACTTGATCGATATAATGCAATAATTCATTAATATCATAAATATAATTCTCCCAGTGCATTTATAGAAAACCAAAAATTTTTAAAATACATATATAAATTAATTTTTATATAAAGAGTTATTTGTATGTGTATAATTTGTTATTAAAGGCGTAATATTTGGAGTATTTGATGTGAATTGTAATAATATAATTAAATATGTAGTTAGGGCGCCACTGATCTGTAAATCAAACACAATTGTTAGTAAAATATCAATAAAATAAAATTCAAAATTTTGTCTATACCGTAAAATATAAAGTACGATCAATATTAAATAAGCCAGCTGCTGTAAAACTTATTTTCAAATGCATTAATTGCATAGAAAATTGTTGCAATTTTTCCTTAACATCTGGACTTTTAGCTTTATTTAATAAGGCATGAACTATACCGCCAGTTTTTTCGCTCTATAATGGAAACAAATTATAGAATTTATATTTTTTCTAGATTTTTTTCTTCTTTCTTCTTTTTCACTTCTCTTACCTTTTTTATGGCACGATTACTACCCTCGACTATAGATATTATTGCAATTAGATACAATATCATTTGACATGAAAAGAATGTTACAAATTCGACAGTTTTAAATTTACTTTCTCTTTTTGATTTTCCCAATAGTGTCTCCAGCACATAGTAGGCATCGAAGACTATTATTAAAAATGCTATCGATATTATTGTCAGCAATTGATAGGTAAAATATTTATTTGCCGTTGAGGCAGCTTCACATATTAATTGATGAATATCCATAGATTCTTGTATAATTTCTGCCGGATTTTTCGTGACTATGGTGTACATAGAAAATGAATCTAAACATTGTAGTGATCTTTGTTTGTGTGTTATAGTTTTAATACTGCGTGTATCCCATTGATGTGCCAGATTTTTGAGAACCTAGAAAGAGAACAAAAGGGTAGTTTATGGATAAGGGTAGTTTATGGATAAGGCCAATTTATAATAAGCTTGATGAAGAAAAATTACGAAAAGTTTGTTATTTAAGCATAGAAATTAAAAAAAAAATCCAATGTTTTCCTTCTTTTGCCAATTTTTGTTATCCATTTTTTATACACAGTGTACGTAACGTATCTTATTTAAGGGCCAGTATTATAGTCAGCCTTTAGTATTATTTTTGACTTAACTTTTAAACAAAAAATTAAGTAAATAAGGCGATTATTCCGTCCATATAACCCAAGAATGTACCTCCCATGGGGGATCCAGAAATCGATTTCCGAGATTTCTCAAGGTCAAAGGCCCTACCTATGAAAAGTGGGGTCATTTGTGGACCCAGCCGGGAGTTATAGGGGTTAATCGACAGGTCTACCGGAGATGAAATTTTCCCTAGAACATCCCAAGGAGATACCATCAGGGGGTACCCCCAAAAACAAAGGTATTGGGTACCTAAATGTATCCTTGGGGGGGGGGGGGGGGAAGAAAATGACAACTCATTATTTTTGGGACATCGCGAAAACAAAAGTAATTAAGCGAGTTTTTTGATAATTGATATGATAAACTAATTAAATTAACTAAAAATCAGTTAAATAAATTGCTTTCGGAAACAAATAATAGTTTACTTTTGAAACAATAATAGCATTATCAAAACAGGTTTCCAAAAACCCGTCTGAGCTGATGTCTAGCCCTAGAACATCCCAAGGAGATACCATCAGGGGGTACCCCCAAAAAACATAGTGGAAGGTATTGGGTACCTAAATGTATCCTTGGGGCGGGAGTGGCAAATGAAAGGGCTAATTACGGCGATTATTCCGTCCATAGGACCCAAGGACGTACCTCCCATATGGGACCCGGAAATCGATTTCCGAGATAAAGCGCAGTCAAAGGGTTTTCATGGGAAAAGTGGGGTCATTTGTGGACCTAGCCGGAAGTTATAGGGGTCAATCAACAGGTCTACCGGAGCCGAAACTTTCTCTAGAGCATCCCAAGAAGATACCTCCAGGGGGTACCAATTATCCCGGGTGTGTGTTCTCGTAGAAAGAGTTGGGTAGCCGTACGATGGCTAATAACGTTCAATTGTTATACGGTGCGTATGAGTAACAATATTACTCCATGAACAATTAATATCACTCATACGTAATGGTAACAAATATATATGTGGGACTTTCAAGTTATTAATTGAAATTAATAAAATACAATAATAAGGGATGGAAAATTAAAATTTACTAAAGGTACTAAAACTGAACCAGGTACTAAACCTGCTTACATTTTCGAACTCGAGAATTTTGAGAATTTCCCACTGTCACCCAACTTTTCAAGTGAGAAACCAATTTTTTTTTTTGATCTTGAAAAGGATAAAATTGATTGTATTAATTCCCAAAAAAATAATTCTCTTTGGAAATCAGCGAGTTTATTCAATATTTCACAAATCAATTTACTAAATCAGATTTTAAATCATAATTTATAAACCAATTTCATTTGAATCTTTTTTGATTTAATTGAATCAAATCATTTTAAACATAATTCTTTTTTTAATTCGCGAACTAAAAAAAAATTATTTATTTATTGAAAAATTGACCATTTTATAAAATGGTGAAAATCTCGGTAAGTAAGAGAGATAGGGCAAAATGGACAAAATTTTTGCTCTGATAGAGTATTGATATACTGCGATAATAAAAATAGGCCAAAGATATCCCGAGGTATATATTTTTATAAAATAGCACAGGGTGACCAGTTTTTATACGAAGGAAATGGAACGGGAAACGAAATTTGTATTATCAGAGTGTGTTAATTTATGTTTTCATATAAATTTATAAAAAAAAAATAGTCAACTTGTGGCTGTTTTAGAAGCATCCATTAAACACTTCGGGTTTAAAATTAAGTTAATCGTGATTTAAAAGAAAATATTTTAATTCGCGAATCAAATCATATTCCAGAATCAAACTAATTCTTTTCTTGATTCGCGAATCAAAGCAGTTATGATTTGCTTTAAAATTGAATTATTCCAATTGAATTACTTCGATTGATTTATGAATAGAATTATTTAAATCAACTTGATTTTTCTAATAAGATAAAGATTGAATCGTGGTAGTAAATAATTGTATAAGAAATGACCGAATTTTTTGCTAACCGCAGAATTTCGGTTGGAACATAATTTTTCAATTTACCCAGGATAAAATATGGTTGCGACAACCAAATAATTAGGTTGCTACAACTAAAACATTCGGTTGGGAAGAAATTTGGTTGCCACAATAAATCTATTTCCTCTGTATACTTTTTTTGTGAGCCTAAACTGTTCTTAAATTACCCCAAACTCTCCCCTTTTTTTATTCACAAATGATGCGTATGAGTGATATCTTGCATCTCATTAATCAATATCACCAAAAGTGTTGCCGTTTTTGGTTATTTTTAACCAAAATTGCTTATTTTTTTCCAGATGTTGAGATGTGAACTTTTTTTCATTTTGGTAACTTTTTTGGCAATAAAAAATATAAATTGTTTTTTTTCTGTGTTTTTAAATTTTATTTAACAGTAAAGATTTTTATATACGCGTTTTTATTACGTTGATTTGAAAACACTGTTATTTTTTTTTATAAAAGTTGTACAAAATATGTTAATCAGCTCTGAATTACCAAAATATGCATAACTGTTTTTATTGGCGGCATTCTAACGATGAGAGCAAGGATTCTGAATTGAACAATTGCTAAACTTAAGTGTTGGTGGTAAAGAAAGCAAATAACATTAAATAAATGCACGATGGATAAGTATTTGTATTCTACATGTTTGAATGTATGTGACTTCAAGAAAATTTTTTAACTTCACAAGAAACATTTTTACGAACTCTCCAACACATACGGAATCATGAATCCGGATTGTGCGACACGTTTACGTCCGCACTACGTTTTTATTCCGTTTGCTGTACCCAAACGGTGTTGTTTATTGCTTCTATAAAAATATAAATATCCAGCCAAATAGAATAGAATATATGTATATCTAAAATCTGGCAACCCTTCTGTTAAATTTAAAATTGCATGAATGCAAACTAAGGTGCAGAACTAGTGACTTGAAGTACTTTTACGCGCCAAATCGAAAAGTGCTTCTTACATTGCAAATATTATCAGCTGAACATAAACTAATTTGTTTTTTTATTTTATCAGATATTAATTTTTATAAAAGGCCAAAATTAAAACCTCACAAAGGATAGTAATTGCTTTCTTTGAATGTTTTCATTGTGTTGTTTATTTTTTTTTGTTTTGAGAAATCTAAAAAAATAATAGGAACAAGAACTCAAGACCGTTTTTACTACTAGAAAAGGGTCCGAATACTGACCGGATTCGGCGTTCTTAAAATGGAGTCATTTCGTAATTTACACGACACAACGGTCCGTAACCGGTCCTTCACTGACTGGCTTTCAACGGACTCAGCTCCGGTTTTTACACCACATATTCGTGATTTCCACATTTACCTAAATTTCGATGTGTAGTAAACGGAATGAATAATTTAACTCACATATTTTTGTGAATGGTCTAAAAAATATACTGTGCAGCATTCATTTCATAGAATTCATTATAACTACGAAATTTATCCATGAATTTTCTTGGACTTTAAAATATTTTTTTTTTACATTTGTATCACGACTATTTGCTCTGCAACTCACCTTATTTATTACCTTAAAATATAATGTAATTTTATGCACAGCTGTATAAAAAAGTGCAACCACACCACTTGTTAAAACATATGGAAAATAAAATGAAAGAAATGCCACCCATGAAATATAAACACCATTACGCTCAAATATTAAAAAGTGTCCACAAAGTATAAAACAAAGATTTGCACAAAACATTAACACAATATATGCATTAACTTTAAAAGCACACGCCATTTGCACAAATTGTACACCGATACGCGATAAATGTAACTCCAACATTTCATAGAATTCCATTAGTTTTATTAAACAATTACGTTTCAGAATACCCAAAATCAAAATAATAATAATACTAAACATTCCATTAAACTTTTGTAAAGAATCGGTGAATTGTGAAACTTCTGTTATGTGCAAAAAATGTGCCAACAATGAATGTTCTTTGGGCATACTATGCAAGAAGATAAAACAAAAAAATCCTATACGCATTAAAACATTTATATAACCAAATATGGTATTTTTTAAATGTCGCTTGGGCGAAGAAAAAAATTGAAATGGTACTATGCCAATGGCAAAGGCTAAAATGAAATAGACACGATAACAAGCATAAACATCGACGGGTTTATGTAAATCATTTAAAAATATACGTAAACACGTTGGTAAAATTGACGAGACACACATGTTTCGTGTGGAAGTGTTAATGAAAACTAATTTACTTAATTCATTTAAAGAAAAATACTGTCAGGATATCATACGAGTGTATAAAACTTTTTCTATTATTCATTTTGATATTATCGTATTAATTAAATTAATAGAGCTTACAATGAATACTAGAAATATTCGAAATATTCAGTACGGTATAATTTTTTATTATATTCTAATAATATTTTCTAATAATACACGAAAAAAAAAATAGATTTTATTGTTAGTTTATAGCAAACTTTCCCACCTCTGCATATTAAGAAAAACAAAGCAAATTAGCTTTTTTTAGCTAGGCTGATACAAGTATTTTGATACGGCAAAAGATCTTATCAGAATATTTGAAAATATTTGTTTCTTCAATTAAAAATTCATTGATTTTGGACATATTAAGAAAATTGTTGTATCAATTAAAATAATTAATTCAGTTATAATACGAATTTTAATTATATCAATTTAAATTCTGCAAAAAATTTCAAATTATGTAAAAACCCAAGAAACATTTTTACGGACTCTCCGACACGAATGGATTAGTGAATCTGGCTTCTACTGAACGTTTACGGTCCGTAAACACGAGGGCCGATCAATAAGTCCACGACTTTTTGAATAAAACACAGTTTTTTTTGCAAAAAAAAAAAAATATATATATTTTTCAACATAATCTCCTTTTAGCTCAATACAACGTTTCTCCAACGTTTCTCCTTTTTGTATCCTTTCCAAAAAAAAAGGATTTTTCGGAGTCCATTAAATAGGCATTTGTTTGATCAATAATTTCATCGTTGGAGCTAAATCTCTTTCAACCGAGCCATTTCTTTAGGTTTGGAAATAGGAAATAGTCACTGGAGAATATGTCGGATGAGAATTTTGCCATTGAGACTACACACGTGTGCACCCGTGCATTATCTTGATGAAAAAGAAGTTTCTTGGCCATATGGTGTCGTTTTTTTTTAAATTCTCTTCAAATCGGTCCAATAATAATATTCGCCGTTTATTATTTTTACATTTTGAAGGTTATCGATGGGGATTATCTCGCGTGCATCCCAAAAAACTTTTGCCATCACCTTATTGGCCGACAAACTTACCTTGGTCTTCTTCACCCGGAAAAACCCATTGTTTAGACTACTTCTTGGTCTCCAGAGTGTTGTAATCGATCCATGTTTCATCCACAGTTACAAAACGCCGCAAAAACTCATTCGAATTGCGGTTAAACAACTCCAAACACTCCTTTGCAGTTGCCACACGATTACGTTTATGGTCAATTAATGGCAAACGCGGCACCCATCTTGCATACAGCTTTCTTAAATCCAACTGATCATTTAAAATCGAAACCACACTGGCATATGAAATCTCTATGGCATCAATTATCTCACGCACTTTTACTTTTCGATCGGCCAACACCATATCGTGGATTTGTTTGACATTTTCGGGTGTATTGACCTCAATTAGCCGTCCAGAACTTTCAGCGTCATTTGTACTTGTGCGACCACAACGAAAGTCTGTAAACCACTTTTTTACCATTGAAATCGATGGTGCAGATTCCCCATAGTATTTATCAAGCTTTTCCTTGATTTGATTGACGGTTTTTTTTTCCGCAAAAAATAATGTTTAATGAGCACTCGAAATTCACTTTTTTCCATTTTTAAAAAAATCCACGAGGTTGTATGTTTTGAACTGTTAAACGCAAAGTAAATGACGGAACTTGCTCAAAATTTGACAGTAGTATATTAACAGGTGGTACTTGATGGGAGCTGTGCTGCATTTCATATAACTACGAGGGGAGTTCCAAAAGGGAAGTTCGAAAACCCACGGACTTATTGACCCGCTCTCGTACGTATCTTTGGAAGCTTGTACGTAAACGAAACATTAACGTATAATTGAATTTTCCAAAATAATACATTTTGACTTTGTTTTGGTGTGTTCGTTTCTTACCGTCAAATAGGGACTTCACTGATTTTTATCAAAGTTTTTTTTGTCAAAAATTAAAATCGCAGGTTAAAATCTAGTTTTATTTTTTCAGGGCTTTCAACTACCGTTGTGATAGATAGTGACGCTAATTGTGCTGGGGATGAATTAAGTTTGTAAAGGTTTCTTTTTTTAATATCTTTATAGATTTAAATAAAAAAAACTTAGATTTGCTATTCAAAATTAAAAAATTTAGGCATTTACACAAACTCGTTTTTGTTAAAAAAAAAAAACGAATACGGAACGGATACGGACAAATCCGTTTTTAACACGACGTATCGGTCCGTAATTGGCCGTATTTCGACGGTTCGAATCAGTTACTATGTTCCTTAAAAAACGTTTTCTGGTCCGTATACGGCTCCAGAAAACGGTACGTAAACGGAATTGGATTCCATTTATGACAGACCGAAAACGCTACGTAAACGGAAGGTATTATTTGTTGGGAAGTTATTCAAAAATCATCTTAAGATTTTACTGAACAATATTGAAAAAATGTATTTGATACAATTAGACCAGATCAGAAATGTAGTATAAATGAAAATATATTCATTGATGAACTCATACCTTTTTTTTGCACAAAATTAGTTATAACCTTGTAATTTAACCAATACCAAGTTTGTTTTGTAAAGATATGGACACTCACCTTATTTAATAAATCGAAATGCTGCCAAAAACGCATAACAAAGGATACATTTAAAACCACAACACACAAAAGAAATATATGTGGTACAAAAAATGCTATAACCGCCTGAAATGAAGGCCATATTTGATTATGGAATAACATCCACAAGCTGCTGGCCAAATAACCAACACAAACACTTGTAACCATTGCCAGCTTCGAATGTCGAAATTTCATAATATAACGATAATTAAATTCGACACCCAAATTTAGAAAGCGTCCATCAATAAAGGCCACCGTGTGATACATAGCAATCATGTCAGTACTTTTTCTCAAACTTACTCCGAACAATATTAGCATACCGCTAAGGCCAATGAATTTTTGTAATATATCACCAATTTTTGATATTTCCGTTTTGAAAAAGAATCCCACAATGGATTCATCCAGCAGAAATGAATGTACAAAACAATAAACAAAAAATATTCCTTGCAAAATTGTTATGCCATAACCCAAACGTGATATGGACATTCTACGTTTACCATTGGGTCCTCTTATGCGAAGAGGTGTTAGACCCAATATAAACGTTATGGCCAGTAAAGTTTTTTCGGCTGCATAGGAGTCTCTGGGTTTGACAAAGTCACGCCAAAATGACATAATTACTTTTTATGTTGCGATATAAATGAATTGCAGTTAAAACTAAAAAATTTCGTCATGTTTCAAAGGGTTTTTATATCATTTTATCCTTTCAATAGAAAAACTTTTGGTGTGTAAAAATTGATTACCAGCTTATTATAAATGTCTAAAAAATGTTAAGCTATTAACTGTTTGTTTTTGCTGACAGTAATTTGTCAGTTACATTATTAAATATTTAATTAATTTGTGTTGATGATTTGTTGTATTTACTTAAATTTTAAAATGTTATGAAAATGTTGAGCGCGGGTAACTTATCTTACAAGGAAGGCTTCCTTATCTGAACTCTTAGATCAAAATGAAACTAATAGAAGGTAAAAAGTAAGACATGTGTTTTTTCAAGTGATCAATCTTACATTTAAAGTTTAAAACCAGGGATGAAAATTGCAAGGAAAGTATCTAAACCTAAACATTCCGATTTTGCTGCAATTTGAATATGTGATGGAAAAAAAATCTAAGATCAATCTGTCTCGGCTTTTGGGCCACCCCGAAATTTTAAGGGATCAACAAGGGGTTTAAAATGGGTATTTTTATGTTTTATTTAATTTTTTAGGATATTTAAACTAAAAGGAACGATATGCAAGGGTGGTGTCGCTGTAAATGGATTTTTGAGGGCTTTTTACCAGTCCCTTTTTTGTCCATTTTCTTAATTATTAATTTGCTGCTATTAAAATTTAAAAAAATTTGTGTACTTTTTATGAAGATGTATATTGCTACGGTTGTCAAATTCAAATAATTTATTCCTTATTCTATTTTAGTGGACACGTATTTTTTATTTTTTTTATATTCGTGTTATTAAGGATTTTAAGAAAAATTTCGCGAAGCCCTTTTTATGTCACTTTTTGGAACAACTTGACAACCCTATGCTAAAACATAGGCTTTATACGAGGGCGGATAAATAAGTCCGTGAATTTTCGAACTTCCCTCGTAGTAATATGAAATGCAACACTGCTCCCATCAAGCATTACCTTTTAATAGACTACTGTCAAATTTTGAGCAAGTTTTGTCATTTACTTTACGTTTAACAGCTCTTCAAAACATACAACCTAGTGGATTTTTTTAAAAATGGGAAAAAAGTGAATTTTGAATGCTCATTAAACATTATTTTTGGCGAAAAAACCGTCAATCAAACCAAGGAAAAGCTTGATAAATACTATGGGGATTCTGCACCATCGTTTTCAATGGTAAAAAATTGGTTTACTGACCTTCGTTGTGGTCTTAAAAGCACGGAGATGCCGAACGTTCTGGACGCCCAGTTGAGGTCTCTACACCCAAAACAATTGAAAAAATTCACGATATGGTATTGGCCGATCGGAGATCGAATGTGCGATAGACTGTGGAAGACATAGTCATTTCACAAATGCTTATTTTATGGACCTCGAAATATTTTATATATAGGTGAAAAAAGCTCTTTGGGAATAGTCGGTTAAAACCAGAACGACTTTCCTCGTAGTGTTTTTTTTCCTATCCCAACAAACAATACGGAATCCAACTCCGTTTACGTACCGTTTTCTGGATCCGTACACGGATCAGAAAACGGATTTTAAGGAACATCGAAACTGATTTGAATCCGTTTAAAAACCGTCAATTACGGACCGTTTACGGACCGATTTATCGCTTGAAAAACAGAGTTGTCCCTTCAAAGTCCGTCATTGACGAATCGTTTACGGATCCGTAACCGGTCCGTATTCGTACGGTTTAATTTTGAATACCAAGTTTTAGGTTTTGTATAAAAATTTATTTATAAAGATATTTAAAAAAACATAAAATAACAAAACTTTTACAAATTTTATTAAGGACTGTGGCTAAATAAGGTGAAGTGGCTAAATAAATTCTAAACTAAATAGAAATTGACAAAAAGGGTTTGAAATTTCTTTGAAATTTATTTAAAATTTTATAGAAATTTGGAAACCTGAATTTATTCATCTGCAGCATAATTATCATCTTTATTCATCACTGCGGTTGTGGGAAATTTATAACTATGAACAAATAAAATAAGATTTTAATGCAAATTTGCACAATTTTCCAAAAAAAATTCAGACAAAATTTTTTTATTTGCAAAACTGCATAAATTTAAACATATCATGGTAAAAATTGTTTTAAATTTCAAAAATATTTATCTCGTGTGATTATGGTAAAGACTTCGAGCTTACTCTACATAGACATATATTTTTCTTAACCTTTGCGCGCAAGCCGTATAATGATCACAGATATTTTTTAAAATATTCGTCACTACACGAATTCAAAATCAACGGAAGAAAAACTAATGGAAATCGGTGAAGTCCTTTTTTGGCGGTAGAGAAACGGACACATACGGTGCGACGGATACATATTTATGGGCCGTAAACGTACAGTAGAAGCCGTATTCATAAATCCGTGACTGTCGGAGAGTCCGTTGATTTGTTTCTTGGGATATTTCTCATATTTTAAATTGGTGGCAGCTCTAAATTCTAAGTTTAATTTTTTGAAATCGATTACGCATCGTTTCTTTCTCAACCCATTTTCAATTTAATCGCATTTTTAATCAAAATTTTAGTTCAAATTTTTGGAATCTATTACGCGTCGACCACGGACCATAATAAAATATGAATGGTGGACAAAAAAATATATTGTTTTTCAAAAAAGCGCTGACTTAATATAAAATTTTTCACAAACAAACAAAAACTTATTTTGATTTTTTATATCCACCTACTTAGTTTTAATAATTTAAATAAATTTTTATTAAAAATAGCTATTCTTATTTTTAAAAAATAGCTATTCTTATTTTTAACTTTATCCGTTTTGCATTCAGAAACTAAAAACCATACATCAAAACTGTTGAAGATGAAAAACAAAAAAAAAAAAAAAAACAATTAACTGTTTTCTTACCTTATGCATCATACTAAAACGCATTGTAACCATTTTCGTATAACATGAAAACATTGCAAGGGCAAATAAAACCACTGTATGTTGCAGCACAAATGTTACATGCAAATATGTTGAAGGATTTTCATTGGCTGATTTTAATAGTTGAAAACTAAACATCGTATATGTCAAATTTACCGTCAGCATAAATATTATGTAAATATAACTGAAACGTAACACTTTACTGTACATAATTTTAATGCCCACTTTATGCAATTGTTCATCCATTGCCTGCATTATTTCCAAACTACGTTGGGCATAATGTTTGGGTATGAAGGCGGTTAAGTAAATCACTGTAACACCTATGAAACCACTGAGGATCTGCATAAAATCTCCAAAACGTGTTATACGCGAACGAAAGAAATAACCAGCCACTGTTTCGCAATCATTCAACAAAGTCATGGTATAACAAATACCATAGATGATTACATGAGCTGCAACATTCATATAACCCCAAACGGAATGTTTTAACTGTTTAGTACCATTCGAATTACTTTTTATATAAAATGGTGTTAAACCATGCCAGTAGGTTAGGAAGAATAATGGTTGAAAACATTCGTACAATTGTTTGGCGGAAAAGAATCGTCTTATACGGCTACGGGTAATGTGGTCAAGCGTTTTTTGATTTTTTTCGTCCATACTGATTAAAGTCTAAGCGGCAACTAAAAATGTCTTTAAAAACTAGCTGAATTTGCATGATATTTTACAAAAGTTGTTGTTGTTGTTATAGTGTTGATGTTGTTTTTTTTTTAGTCCTGTCACAGGATACAATTGTGTGTGCGGCAATACACATGTTGCAATTTGTTTTGTAAATGAGTGGTGAAGCGAATCGTGTTTATTTTTAATAACACCCTGGACGACAGTTTAACAGTCAAACAATTTTGAAAAATATAAAG
Organism: Eustalomyia histrio; assembly: GCA_949748255.1. Taxonomy (NCBI): domain Eukaryota; kingdom Metazoa; phylum Arthropoda; class Insecta; order Diptera; family Anthomyiidae; genus Eustalomyia; species Eustalomyia histrio. The sequence continues at coordinate 6,719,125 of OX456526.1, forward strand.
TATACTACTCTATCTGACCGTTTATTGACAGTTGAGATATTTTTCCATTTCTATTCGAGTGAAAGTATTTCTAATGTTTACTGTCAAGTTGTAATTGTTGTTTACCATTGTCATCATAAATTATTAAGACAGTTTGTTGCGTGAATTGTAATTAAAAAATGACTTAATGGGTTAGTCTTAATATTTTTTAAGGGATAACTGCACAAATATATGTGAAACTTTTATGACATAAATTCCTTTGGGCCTTTCGTTTAACTGTTAACAGTGTTATTGAAATATCATTAGATACACACGTTATTTTGTTACCGTAGAATTATCTCTATTGCTTTGTAAAATTTAATATTGCACAGTGGGATCGCTTTGGTTTTAATTTTTGTTAAAATTGTTTTAATAAAAATTCATTTGAAATGATACATTTTATCATAATCTATATATTTTAACACATTTATGAAATATTGTTTTATATGTATTTATGAAAAATTTAATTTTATTTAAGAAAAGGTTTATTAATATTTTAAAAAAGTTATATTAAAATGTATAAAGTATAGTAAAAATAGGACCGGTATAATAGTACCTATCCCGTGACTGTTGAAAAAGTACCTAAACTGGCTACCGGTGAAATTAAGACCAGTCTAAAAAAGCCTACCCTATGACTAGGTAATTTGACTTCTTTTTGTGGAAAAAAGTAATTTTTCGCATTTTCAAGAATGAATTTTTTGTTGTTGGTATTTGATAAAGAAAACATTAAACCAAATAATGGCAAGTTTTGTATTCTTGTATTTGTAAAAAATTTACGACGACTGTACAATATCATTGTTTGTGATCAGAGTTGGACGCAGTATGTACATACAGTGCAATTTGGTCGAATTTTAAAATTTCGTTAAATAGTTAAAAAATCAACTCAAATTTATATTAAATATGGAAATCAAAAGTGATAGTAAGTGCTTAAAAGTTTAGGCGAAATATTTTGTAATAAAAAAAAAAAACCTTTTTGGCGTAAAAAACTCATACTTCTGACATAACCTTTAATTCTTATCAAAATTAAAAAATAATAAAATTGATAAGCTTTTGAAATGTGAGCCGAATTAGGCCGTGTCTACACAATCAGAAACGTGTTAAATGAAGATTTTTTTAGTTTAATTTGTCAATTTCTTGTTGCGTTTTTTGAGAAATACGAGGGTAGATCAATTAGTCCGTGACTTTTCGAACTTCCCTCGTAGTTATATAAAATGCAACACTACTCCCATCAAGTACCACCTTTTAAGACTACTGTCAAATTTTGTGCAAGTTCCGCCATTTACTTTGCGTTTAATAGCAGGATTTTTCGAGGTCCATAAAATAGGCATTTTTTTGATCAATAATTTCATCGTTGGAGCTAAATCTCTTTCCACCGAGCCATTTCTTTAGGTTTGGAAATAGTCACTGGGGCTAAATCCGAGAATAAGGCGAATTAGGGCGCAATTCGTAGTCTATTTCAGAGATTTTTGCCATGGAAATTTAGCTGTCACACGATTCCGTTTGTGATCGATTGTGTGCAAACGCGGAAGCCATCTTGCGGAAAGCTTTCTCATACCCATTGAGCCATGTGGGATGCCTATGACTTCCACAATCTATCGCACATTCAATATCCGATCGGCCAACACCATATCGTGAATTATTTCAATTGTTTTGGGTGTAGAGACCTCAAATTTGAATTCCAGAACGTTAGGCATCCGTGCTTGTAAGTACACAACGAAAGTACCCCAGAGTCCCCATAGTATTTATCAAGCTTTTCCTTGGTTTGATTGACTGTTTTTTCGCAAACCAAATTAAATGAGCACTCGAAATTCACTATTTTCCATTTTTAAAAAAATGCACGAGGTTGTATGTTTTGAACAGCTGTTAAACGCAAAGTAAATGACGGAACTTGCTAAAAATTTGACAGTAGTCTATTAAAAGGTGGTACTTGATGGGAGCAGTGTTGCATTTCATATAACTACGAGGGAAGTTCGAAAAGTCGTGGACTTATTGATCTGCCACCGTATCAAAACAGAGCACTTGAGGCAGTTTGGTAGGATGAGCGAAAGAAAGAGGAGAAGAATGCTGCTGCCTACAATTTTGATGTTAGTGAAGTTGAATGCGGCAATGTTTTGAATGAGAAATATACATTTCCAGATTTAAAAAAAATATATATTTTGCATTTTACACAGTTGGCATTTTTACCCACGCAAATCAGAAGAAATTTTAAAATTTAGGCCGTCATATTGGATCCGCCATTTTTCAATTTGAAAAAATTAATCACAGATTCAAAATCAGCAACTTTGTAAATCCCGAATACCGATTTTCATGTAATTCAGAAAAAATTTTAAAGTTATGACCGCCATATTGGATCCGCCATTTTGAATTTAAAAAATTTTACCACAGATTCCAAATCAGAAACCTTGAAAACCCCGCTATACCGATTTTCATGTAAATCAGAAGAAATTTTGAATCCGACATTTTGGATCCGGAATTTTTCATCCGTCATTTTGAATTGGAATAATTTTACTTTAGATTCGAAGTCACCACCCTTAAAAACCATCCTTATTCAGTGATTCCTTATAGTTTTTGGCCAGGAAATGAGATTATTTTACCCATAGTGCATTGGTATAAATATCGTATGCTTGTGAAAACGTTTTTTTTTTCTAATCTGCCCTCAATTAATTTATTAAAATACAAAATTAATTATCTGTTTTGCAATTAAGATTGGTCATTTAAGCTTAACTTGGAGTTGTTTTTTGGTCGACTTAAAATCATATCTAAGATTAAATTGAAATTTTTAAATTTCTTTTGTTTTTATTCTGTTAAAACGTTTTTATTAATTATACTTGGAATTTCATTTAATTTAATTTTTCAATTTCAAAACAATTTTTCATTTTAATTTACATTTTATTTTTCAATTTTTAGTTAATGCTAAGTCAATTGATCTAAAGGGAAATTTTTATTGGCTGGTAATCTTTGTTTTTTTTTTTCTTCTGTCTTTTGTATTTACAGGATGGGCCATTTAAAATTTTAAATTTGATTTGGCAATAAAAAAAAGGACTGATTATTTTTTCAAATTTCTGGTTTTATTGGAAAGGTTAAATTTTGTCATTTTAGAATGGAACACAATATTATTCATATGACTACCTGAAGATTGTTTGGCAGGAGATGAAGAATTTTGCCGAAAAATCGTGTCTTCACTTGAAGCTCATTTTCATCTCGGTGGCTATGTCAATAAGCAAAATTAACGCATATTGGGTTCAGAGTACCCACACGTGACTATTGAGAAGCACTGTTTTTGAAAATCGAATAATCAGTCGAAATTGTGATGTCAATTGGCCGCTTCGGAGCTGTGATTTGACCCCTTTGGATTATTTTCTGTAAGGAGCCATTAAGGATAAATGTTACGCAAGCATCCAGAGACAATTGAAGAGTTGAAACATGAAATCGAAGTTGCCACTGAAGATATTCGAGCCGAAACAATCGTAAATGTACTGAAGAATTGAATTGATCGGATAAAGTACTATTGAGCCAGCCGTGGTAGTCATATGAATGATATTGTGTTACATTCTTTAATGACAAAGAAATTTGAGAAAATAATTAGACCCTTTCTTATAGCCGTTTTAAATTTAAAATTTTAAATGGCCTACCCTGTATTTGAACAGAATATCAAAACAATAAAACTTTGCTATTAGCCAGCCAATAAGCATAATAATAATCATTCTATGTAAAGTCTTGTAAGCAGAACGTTGTGTGATTGAGCCCTACTGACAAGCAGTCGGTGTTTTAAATTCTTACTTTTTTAGGCTTATCTCCAGGTGTGCCCTTTGCGCCAGTTTTGCGGTAATTTTTGGACAGATTTTTTTGAGTTAGCCTTGTGATAGGTTCTTCGGTGTCATTTCTGTGACATATCACAAAGCGCAATTCGCCCCTCCTATGACAAGCCCATGCTACAATGACTGGTACATTTCATACAAAAGAATCGATCCGATGACCGGTCTCTGTCCTAATGGACCAATCATATGACGTGACATGTGACAGGTCTGCTTTTCATGTCTTAAGCAAGTTTTACTTCACATAGAATAAAAGTATTAATTTTGAATGAATATTTCATATGTACAATATTAAACAAAAGTTTTTTCCAGATAAAACCGAGTAATCCGCTGAAACTTTCTGAATTGATAGAATAACATGTGAACTTTTTTAGATTAAAATAGAAAAATTTTACGGATTTTTAGATAAATTTAGTTATCTATTACACTAAAAATTGAGAACTACTACCCTGCGGGAAAAGGACCTATCCCAAGACTCATCACCGGTGACCGGTTCACTGTGTTAAAGACCGGTCACGTTAACGGGTTTTTTTTATATGAAAAGGACCGGTCATTTTAACATGGCTTGTTTTTGGAGGGGGTCAATTGCTCTCTGTAACATGTCACAGGACTGGTCTAAAAAACATGTCGTACAACTAAACCCAAAGAACATATCACAGGACTCGTAATTTCGAACTCATCACATGATAGAGGCTTTTAAAGCGGTTTTTTGAGAACTGGTACTGTTTTTACCTAACATGAGACTAGCACTTTCAGACCCAATACGTGATGGAGATTTTTATGCCGATAGGTACCTTAGAAATCAATCCTGTATTCACCTACCACAGGACGGGTACTTTCAGACCCATCACGTGATATAGACTTATAAACCATTCACCTTATAGGTACTTTAGGAACCTATGCTCTTTTCACCTATCTCGTGATAGGTGACATAGTCGAACTTACAGCGATCCCCAAATATCATTAAAATAGAGTTTCAGGTAATAAGTAGTCAAGCTCAAGGTCTATTTTATACAAAACTATTTATTTTTTATCCAATATTGCGCTATCCATTGATAGCTTCTTCAGTGATTTTTTGGTTTTTCAATTTTTTTTCTTTTTTCCTGAAGAAGCTATCCATTGAGATAGCGAAATATTGGATAAAAAATAAATAATTTTGTATAAAATAGACCTTGAGCTTGACTACCTATTACCTGGAAATTATATTAAGGATGTCGAAGAAATTAAACTGAATAATTTATTAAAATAGAATAAATATAATATCAAAAACAAATGCTAGATTGGTAAATATTTAACCACGTCTACTCCGCCTACTTAAAAAAAAAATCGCCTACTTAAAAAAAAATCATATTGCAGTTGATTTTAATGAAAATGCACTTATTTTAACTGTAATTTACAGTTGATTTTACCTACATACATAATTTCCGTAGTGTACTTTAATATTGTACAAAATTTTAGTTCAACATATTCAACTTACCTTATGCATCATACTATAACGCATTGCTATCATTTTCGTAAAACATGAAAACATTGAAATTGCAATAAAAACTACACTATTTTGTAGCATAAATGCTACATACAAATATGCTGAAGGCTTTTCATTGGCTGACTTTAAAAGTTGAAAGCTTAAACTCGTGTAAGCCAAATTTACCAAGCCCATAAATAACATATGAATATAACTGAAACGTAACACTTTACTGTACATAATTTTAATGCCCACTTTGTGCAATTGTTCATCCATTGCCTGCGTAATTTCCAAACTACGCTGGATATACTGTTTCGGTATGATGGCTGTTAAATAGATCACTGTAACACCTATGAAACCACTGAGAACCTGCACCAAAAATCCAAAACGTGTAATACAAGAACGAAAGAAATAACCGGCCACTGTTTCGCTATCATTCAATAAAGATAGGATATTACAAAGGCAATATACGATTATATGAGCTCCAACATTAACATAACCCCAAATGGAGTTTTTTAACTGTTTAATTCCATTCGGATTAGTTTTTATATAAAATGGTGTTAAACCATGCCAGTAGGTTAGGAAGAACAGTGGTTGTAAACACTCAAACAATTGTTTGGCGGAAAATAACCGTCTAATACGACTACGCGTGGTGTAGTCAAGCGTTTTTAGCTTTTTATTGTCCATACTGATTAAAGTCTATGCGAAAACTAAAAAAGATGTTTGTCTATGCCCCAGGATAATGTGAGTGTGTGTCAATAAACTTGTTGCATATTTCTTTTTTTTTTTGTAAATAAGTTTTTATTTATGACACCCTGGATGAATATTTAACTGTCAAACAATTTTGAAATATATACAACTCAATTTTGTGTTTTGTCACAGACCCTTTATTGACAGTTGAGATGTTTTTGCTTTTCTAGTTATACGAGTGAAAGTATTTTTAATGTTTGCTGTTAAGTATAATTTTTGTTTGCCATTGTTATCATAAATTATTAAGGGGATTAATTACGGAAATTCTAATGCGATTTTTTAAAGTTTTTATAAGGATGTTTTGGTGTAATGGTTAGAGCATTGGACTGAAGGTTGCTGGTTCGATTCCCGTTGACGACAACTTCAATTTAGAAATATAACATGTATGAGTTTTCTATCCCTTACACATATCGCAACCTCCTGCTTCATAGCTCTTAAACCCACGAAAGTGAAATAACATAACGGGGCTATGAACGAAAAAGCTTTAACAATTCCGCCAACTCTTCATCAGATGGCGGGCAACAACTGTTCTAAGAATTATCATATTTCACCACCTTCCAACTCTCATCTATCTCCTTTGCGAAGAACTTCCTAAAAATACAGTAAAGAATTTCCTAAAAATGCAGTAAAAATATCTAACAATGGCGTAAAAATAACTGACAAATTTTTTCTGCAAACATTTTAAAACAACTGATAAAGTTTATAAAACTACTGTTTTTAAAAGTTAATTTTTTCAGTATTATAAAAATATATTTTAATAAAAAATGTGTTCGAAATATATTTTAGTCTGGTTCGAGATCATGAAAAATTTTTTCCAAATGGAAAAAAAGGCATGAAGACTATTAATGAAGGTCGTAGCTGACCAGAAAATGCATTCCATTCGGCTAGTTTCTAAATAACTTTTTCTATGTATTCTCCATGCCTACAAATAAAAAATTAAAAAAAAATTCCGTTCCTAAAAATTTACCATGATCTCGAACCAGAGTAAAATATATTTCATACACATAAATTTTAAAGAACGAATATAAAATAAAAACTTCATTAAAAAAAAAAAATTTCTTTTGATTACAAAAAATTCGTACCTGAAGTTAAAACTAAATATTCCAAATGTTAATGCGTTTTTAGTTGGGTATTCAATTAATAGACTTTTCATTTTAATCGATCGATCATTCAAATAAATTTTGGGGTTTTTTTTCTAACCGGTTAATCAAAGAAAATTTTAAATTAATCGAAAAAATTTAAGATATTATGAATGCTTTTGTTTTATATAAACCTTTAAAAATATTAAAAAAAAAAAACATATTTTTAAAACATTTTTGATATATTTTTCTTACCAATTTTGATTAATCGACTAATCGTATAAAGTTATTCGTTTTTCGAAATTTGGGCATTTTAAATTATTTGAACAATTATTTTACAAAATTGTACGGTTACTGGAATAACGATTTACCGATTGGATTCCCTAGTTTTTAGACACTAAAATTAAAAATTTGGGTTTTTAATTTTCAAACTTAGATTTTTTTTAATTTACTGTTTATTGCAAAAATACTGTGTTGGTAGTTGTTTATTACGAGGGCGCATCAGTAAGTCCGTGACCTTTCAAACTTCCCTCGTAGTTATATGAAATGCTCCCATCAAGTACCACCTGTTAATAGACTACTGTCAAATTTTGATCAAGTTCCGTCATTTACTTTGCGTTTAACAGCTGTTCAAAACATACAACCTCGTGGATTTTTTTAAAAATTAAAAAAGTGAATTTCGGGTGCTCATTAAACATTATTTTTTGCGAAAAAAACCGTCAATCAAACCAAGGAAAAGCTTGATAAATAAAATAAAAAATAAATAAAATAAAAAGTGGTTTACTGACTTTCGTTGTGGCCTTACAAGCACGGAAGATGCCGAACGTTCTGGACGCCCAGTCGGAGATTGAATGTGCGATAGATTGTGGAGAAGACAAAGTCATCTCACATGGCTCAGTGGTTTCAATTTTGAACGATCACTTGGGTATGAGAAAGCTTTTCGCAAGATGGCTGCCGCGGTTGCTTACAATCGACAGCTTAGTTTCCATGACAAAAATCCATGAAGTATACTACGAATTGCCCCCTCTTTCGCCATATTCTCTGGATTTAGTCCCCAGTGACTATTTCCTATATACCCAAAGAAATGGCTCGGTGGAAAGAGATTTAGCTCCAACGATGAAATTATTGATCAAACAAATGAATTTTGTATGGACCTCGAAAAATCCTATTTTTTGGAAGGGATACAAAAATTGTAGAAACGTTGGACTAAGTGTATTGAGCTAAAAGGAGATTATGTTAAAAAAAATATTTTTTTTTTTTTGCAAAAAAAACTGTGTTTAATTCAAAAAGTCACGGACTTATTGACCCACCCTCGTAATTACAATTAAAAACAACTACTGATTACTACACAAACAACTGTCATATGTAGTAACTGATAAGTGTACTCATGATTTAGCTTAAAGACCAACTGTAGCATGAATTAAATTCTTTTGAATTGTTCCTAGTTTTAGATAAGTTGCCCCACTCTAATTAATTTAATTACAAAGTTCATTAACACTTACCTTGTTAATTATAGCCAAACGTCGCTCAAAACTACGCGCTATAAAACAAAATAAACAATTGACAATTGACAAAACCGAATGTTGCAAGAAAAATGTAACACAAACACAAAATGATGGCACGACATTCATCGATTTAAGTAAATAAAATACTCCGGCAAAATATAAACCAATTATAAGAATTTTAAAGATAATCATCAATATGGAAAAACGATAAATACATGAATATTTCACTTTGATACCAATATTAGCGAAATTCGTATCTAAACTGTATAAAATGCGGCACACTTTTAACAATTTACGCCGTTGGGTAACAGCCGATATATAGATAACGGCACCCGTTATGAAACCATTAAAAATTTGCATTGTATTGCCAACATTTGAAATTTTCGTACGAAAAAAATATCCAACCATAGTTGTATCCTCTAGCAGCGATATTATGTAGCAACAGACGTACAGTAAAAAATATACGGCTATATTGAGAAAACCGAAAAAGGACATTTTTACATTACATTCACCATCTTTATTTTTGATTACACGAAATGGTGTTAAACCATAAAGAAATGTTAAAAAGAATAAGGGCTGCAAAGCTTCGAATACTTGATGCGTTATAAAACGTTGGCGAAAATTTTCTAGCCGTTGTGAAAACATATTAAAAATATAAATATATATTTTTATTTCTTAAATTTGCGATGATCCCTTTCACGGGAATACTAAAATTATACTAAATTTATTTGCTGCAAATTCTATTCTATGTTGCTGATAAAATTACTTATCATATCTGATATCCTTGAGGGAACATATGCTTGCATGCAAGTGTTTGTTTATGTTTATTGAAATATAATATCAACAGGATATTATATCCCTTTTTCTACACATACTACTGCTAGTTATGCGTTTATTTTTTACACCTTCTTTTTGGTTTTGCAAGGAAGGTCTTCTTAACCGTCAGATCGTAATGATACTTGAATATGTAAAAGAGTAGAAAAATCATTTTTACTGCGCAATTTCTTTTCAATTTTTCATTATTGTCATTACCCAGCAAAAACCCACAAGCTCAAGTATAGGCAACAAAGGGTTTCCCTAGTTAACAGTAGGTAGTTTCTGTAACTTTTTGCAAAAAGTTTTAGCATCGAAAAGTATGAAACAAAAAATTCCATTGTTTCTCGATTTGTGAATAAAAAGTGTTTCTGTATTTCAATGCGAAAAGAGGCAATATTACTTACGTTTTAAATAGAATATTCCAAGGCCGCGAACATCAAAATAAACAATTTTATTTAAAAAAAGTTAATAATATGTAAAGAGTTGCGTTGCTTAGTGCTGAAATGTAAAATCGGCGAAATATATAAGAATTTATCGCCCACTAAATTGGCCCATATATTCTACTAGTTTTCGTTTTTGGTCCTTGTAAATTCGTTCTGTTTTCTGAAAAAATCAATAAGTTAAATCGGTTTTTACATAAATAACAGGTCAATTGAAAAGTCCCCGGCCGACCACAGTAAAACATATTTTTTTTTTTGGCAAAATTCGTTTTTTTTATTCAACATAGTTCCCTTCAAGGGTGATACAATGATTATAGCGCCCTCTAACTTTTCGATACCATTTGTGTAGTTTATTTGTCCTTTGCTTCCGAAGATATATGATCATATATGAGATCATGTATGGACGTATATGGCCATGTATGCCCATGTATGATCATATACAAGCCCATGAATGATCATGTATGTTCATATATATTTCGATTTTTACATGGGATTTGAGTTTTTTATTTGAAATTCTTGGGTTTTTTGTTTACTTTTTGTTAGAATTTTTTTTTTTGTAATCGAGACATGTTTCCAATGTGACTAGGTATTGTTATGCTATGAACACAACAGAAAATCGATTTTATAGTGAAACATTTTAAGTTTTTTGTATTAAAAGGTTAAAAATAATTTTTTTAAGTTTAATCTAAAAAGACCCATATCTCAAAATCCAATTTTTTAAAATTCTGAACAAAATATATGTTAAAAATTATCCCAGCAAAACCACACATTACCAAACAATGGGTAAAGTAATGTATAGCCAAAGGGCCGATGGATTACTTTACACCTTACTTCATTGATGAATTTTATAGGCAATGAGCCTCAAAGTAATGCATATACCCATTACTTTAAAGGTGATAATGTAAGGGGTTACTTATATGGTTACGAGAATGGAAAAAGTAATGTGTCTAAAAATAGAATTTTAAAAAAGAGGAATTTTTATTAAAAAAATTATTACAAATATTTTATTAAAAGTTTTTGTAATTAAAAATAATGTGGTCATGATGAGAATCGAACCAGGGAACTCTGGTTGCCAGCCAAGAACTCTACCCACTGAGCTATCGACGCATATAGTATTTGATTGCCTTAAACTGAAATGCATTGTTGCGCTTCGTTTTTTTTGCTAGTGTTATCAAAACAAGCATACATTACCCTTTTGCTTACAAAAAAACACAAAGTAATGTATCTAAAAATAGTTTTTCAAAATAATTTCAATTATTACTTTACATTTATAAATCATATATTACGTAATCAATAATGAGTTACTTAATACCTTATGCTTGCAAATAATAAAAAAGGTAACGAGCTATCATTACAAGGAAACGCATGAGAGTATCGCACCCATTACCAAAGTTTTGCTGGGATACTAAACATTGTACACACTCATAGCATGTAAAAGATTTTGCGTATGAAACTGTCCAGATAAATTTGCTTACGACCACGTTTTTCTTCATAACTCAGGAACCAAATGAGTCTCCACCTTAAAATTTTGCCACAAATGAGAGGCCTTAGTTTTTAACATTTTTTTCACAACTTTAAAAAATTGGATTTTGAGATATGGGTCTTTGAAGATTAAACTTAAAAAAATTACCTTTAAGCTTTTAATATAAAAAAACCTTTGGGACGCCATTTTGAAGGTAATGTTTTCACCTTTGAAATGGTACCAATCGAAAAATTTTAGGTTGTATAATTTAGAAGTTATGGGCGACTTTGTATGGACACTTTTTCCATATTTTGACGTTTTTGCCAATTTTAATGACGTCATATTTCGAAAACCGAGAGGGTTTGGGGTCGAGAGGTTAATGATTTGATAAACACTACCCATTTACAATATTTGTGGCAAATTTCATTAAAATCGGAGATGACAAATGCGAATGCTGGGCGGTTTGACATGGAATGGCCCTATCGGTATGTATTGTAGCTCTAGTAGGTATGTACTCCCTAAAGATACTTACCTTATTTAATAAACGAACTCTCCTCTGTATGGATCGGGCTGTAGCACAAAATAATGAAATTGTTATACATATTCCTAAATATTCAGCAATTACAAGAAAAACCAAATACGGTGATGGATAAACTCTCATACATTTCAAACAATACACACATATAACCGTTAGAGAGCAATCAAATACAATCATTGTACTCAATACGAATAAAACAAATCGTAAAATTTTCGTATAATCCAGAGTATAATGTATACGATTAAAATGTTTATCAGCTTTTAATAAAAGATTAAATGATTTCATCAAAATTTTTTTACGTGCCACAGCCGATGTAAATATTACCGTAGCACCGATAACACCACCAAAATAATACACTTTATTACCAAGTTTTGAAATGCCGTTTTGCAAAAAGTAACCCACAACCGATTCGTTGTAATACAATGTGTAGGCATAACAAAATGCCATCGATAGAACATGAAATATTGAATTCATATAACCGAAATATGACACACGTATACGTTTGTGACCATTTTTAGCGGTAACAACACGAAATGGTGTTATACCATAGAGAAATGTTACAAACAACATAGGTTGTAGTGATTTGTGAAAAGAATTGGCTGTGAAAAGTATTTTGAATAAACGTGTATGCCAAGACCGTCTTTGAACCGATACTAAGGCTAACATTTTAAGAGAAAAACTAAAACTCTTTTTCACTTTGACTTTGGTAATACATATACTCGTATCCTTTAGTTGTTATACAATTCCAAAAAAATTATTAAGTAAAAAGTATAATTTATTAAAACTATCTTTGCAAGTTTATCATGTACAAATCTTGATATTGAATAATGTTAATTTTGTAAATACATTTGTGGCCAAAATGTGTCTTATTTTCTTTCTTAGTTTTAGCTTCCAATTTTTATTTATTTTAGATTAACACATCTAATATTTTTAATTTTTATCAGGCTCGAGATCATAATTTAATGTTACATAAAAGGCTCATTTGTACGGGTAATCATTCACTAACTGTGAAAAAGAAATTTCGTATTATGATTTTTCTTAGAGTGTGTGATATATAAACCTATTTAAAATCATCAGTTGTTTGTGGGTTGGGTGGTTCATAAGGAGACTGATGATGACCTGGTCGCTCAGGTCCTCAAAATTTTTTACATTTAATAAAAAAAATCAGTGTTTACTATTCGTTAGTAACATTAAATTATGATCTCGAGCCTGATAAAATTTTAAAATATATAATGAAACCAAATAGATCGAATAATATATACAAAATTTACTTAACACATCTTATTTAATTTTTTTTTTTAAATATATATTTATTATTTTAATTTATGGGGAGTAGTTCTATTGTTTTTGCCATAACTGCAGTTAACTATATGACATTAATTATTTTATACATTGTATAAAGTATCCGTTCGATATTGAATTTGCATGATGAATTGTTTGGGGATTATTTTCACGAAAATAAAAATTAAAGTGGTTATGACACCTCACGGCATTATTTCCATGAAATGGCGATATTTTTTTGAAAATGGGCACCCAATGGAAAAAGTTCCGATTAAATTATATATAGTCATATATATAATTCAATATGACATCATATCTTATTAAATTGGCATACATAATCTGAACTCAAAGGATCCCGTTTCATATAATTTGATCCGAAAAATGGGTTGACCTAATTTGATCAGTTATATAAAAATTGATATAATAATTAAAATTCAAATTTGATTTTTTTTGTATTGCCGGGTGAGCTCGGTGATACAGGTTTTTTTTTTTAGCGACTTACAGTTCCCAAGTTATCGAGGAGCAAAACATATATTTTTATATATTTATGTATATAATTATATCAAACTATATATGAGTATATATAAACCTTATTCGCTTACTATTCGGTAGGGTTCGAAAATATAGCTCCGCTTTGATTTTCTTTTTCGTTTCAAAAACATCTTATCTTTTATTAAAAACAAAATCAAAAAAAAATATTTTTTGATAAAACAAATTTAATTTTTAAAAAATGTATAAACATTTTTAAGAATTGCAATAAACTAAAAAATAAGGCTTGATGTACACTCACCAAAAAAAGTCTGTAATGGCAACTGAAAATTTTGCTGTTTTTACGGGAAATTCTGCTAATTTGAGCCCAGCGGTATTTTTTTGCTAATCTTAGCAACACATGTCTGCTGACGTGTAGTACAATGAAATTAGTAGAAAAATTAGTAGCCGCTACTAAATTTTAGTAGACTTTTTGTAAAGTGGAATTTAAAATCCGTTTGCTAAAATCAGCAAAAAAAATTGCTAAATACTATTAATATTAGTACAAAGTTTTAGATTAATTTTTTTTTATCGAGCATCAAAAATTTTAATTATATTTTTAAAAAATGTTTTATAAAAAATGAAAAAAAAAATCAAAGGCTTAAAAATCTTAAAAATTCTTAAAACATAAACGAATTTATCATTTTGTTTTAATTTGGTAATTTCTGTTTTGAAAAATATTTTAGTCAATTTTTTTTTTTACTTTTAAGGTGAAATTTAAATTGTTGTTAGGGCTGATTTTTAGAAATAAAAAAAAAATTTTTAGTGCTATTTTAAATGGATGTCCTATTTTTAGACATGAGTCGGTATCTTCACTTCCGATCCCTTTTTTAATCCTATGTAACATTTTAGGGCAATTTAAGTTTGTATGTATAGGTTTAAATTATTAGAAATAACATTTCCATCAATATCGACTTTTTTAAAATTAGTAATTTTTTTTGCTAATTTTAGTAAATCGGTTTTCAAAAATTTGTAAAATGATTTCTGAAATTAGCAACGAAAATTTGTAGATATTCTGTAAAAACTCTGTAATTTGTAAAATGTAAATAGCAAAAAGATTTGCTAAATAATAATTTTTTACTAAAAATCAGTACAAAATAGTAAATTGGGATTGAAAACCGTTTACAAATTTTTCTACTAACTTTTTTTTCTGAGTGTAAATACTGCTCAATTTTAATATGTTTTAGTAGTTGATAATAATTAAAAAAGTATTTCTATTAAGTGTGACGTTGATCCGAAAAACTTTTATTAAACCAGGATAGTTAAATAATTTTTAGCCGTATTTTCGAACACATAGAAAAATAAGGTGAAAGGTGTATCAATATTAAGACAATCAATAAATTCGGTTATCACAAACAAATTCGAATGTGATTGCTGAATATTTTGGGTGTATTAACCGAATTTTGTGATTGAAACCAATATTTCGTTGTACCAACCGATTTTAATAGTATTAACAGAATTTGAGTTGAAAACTGACATAATTTTTTCTGTGCGTATTTTAAATTTTTACAATAAAAATTTTAAATTGATGCATTTATTTTCAAAATTATCGCAATTAGTCGTAACCCAATAAACATTGAAAAACTAAAAGTTCAAGTGCTTTAAATTTTGCTTAAGAATTGGGACATGTCCCGTGATAGTTGAAAACTGGACCGGTTCCGAAAATACATATTATGAGAAAGGTAGGAAGAGGATCGGTTCCTAAAGTATCTACCACGTGGTAGGTTTAAAGGTCATGACATGTTCTTTTGCGTTGGTTCTGTGTTATTTGTAGTTAATTGTGTGACATGTTCATTTAGACTAGTCCTGTGACATGTCACAGAGGGAAATTTACTGCCTCCTAGACAAGCCCATGTCAAAGTGACCGGTTCTTTTCATATAAATAAACCGGTCCGGTGACCGGTCCCTATCACAATGAACCGGTCACTTGACGTGTCCTGGGATAAGTCTTTTTTCCGCTGGGCAGTTTTCGACTGTATGAGCTTAAATATACAATTAAAGAATGCTGATCGGAAATTGGTATTCCAATGCTCCAAAAATTAGTGGAATCAACGCCAAATCGAAAAAAAATTTCGTAAAATAAATTTTAAGTTTTTTAATAACATAATTAAAGTGCGTTTAAACGAATATCTCACCTAAATTTCAGGTTTTTATGTTATATAAATAAGAATGACATAATTATTTTATGTTTGTTATATTATTTATAAGGTAGAAAATAAACAAATCGTTTTTTAAAAAAATCTAGTCAAAAAGTCTTTTACTTTTTTTTTTTTTTTTTTTAATAGAAAAAATATGGTGCGTTCAAAGGAATTGGTCACAGTGTACACTCAGAAAAAAAAAGTTATTACAACAATTTGTTTTTAAATACCACTTTTGTTTTCAATACCACTTTTCTATTTTTCTACTGATTTTTATTAAAAAAATTATTATTTAGTGAAATTTTTTGCTATTTACATTTTACAAATTTCAGAATTTTTACAGAATATTTACAAATTTTTGTTGCTAATTTCAGAAATTATTTAACAAATTTTTAACCAATTTGCTAAAATTAGCAAAAAAAATTACTAATTAAAAAAAGTGGATTTTGAAGGAAATTTTATTTCTAATTATTAGAATTTATACTTACAAACTTAAAATGCTACAAAATGCTACCTAGGCTGAAAAAAGGGCTCGGAAGTGAAAGTAATTTTCACAGCCGACTCATGTCCAAAGATAGGACATCCACTTAAAATAGAACTAAAAACTTTTTTAGTTCTAAAAATCAGACTTTAAAACAATTAAAACTTGACCTTAAAATGCAAAAAATTTACTTAAAATATTTTTCAATATTTGATTTTTTTAATTAGCGTTTGATTTTTTTAATAAGCGTTTGATTTTTTTAATTAGTTTGTCTTTTTGAAATAAAAAATATTGTTCGATAAAAAAATTAATTTTTATATTCGAATTCGCAGTCAATTTCAAAATAAATTAGCAGCTTTAAATAATTATCTAAAATTTAGTAGCGCTTACTAATTTTTTATACTAATTGCTGATTTTAATAAGTTTACTAAAATTTAGTAGTGGCTACTAACTTTTTTACTAATTTTATTGTACTACACGTCAGCAGACATGTGTTGCTAAGATTAGAAAAAAATACCGCTGGGCTCAAATTAGCAAAATTTCCCGTAATAACAGCAAAATTTTCTGTTGCCATTACAGACTTTTTTTGGTGAATGTAGTTTCCTCGAAATACCAGGATAAAGTTTGACAGAACTGCCACGGTTCACTTTATATAAATTTGGTTTAAAGTTCGTTATTGGTGCTGTATAGACTGAACATGTCACAATAAGGCGCTTAATCAAGGACTTTTTGAAAAACGTTTAAACACCATTTTTCAAACTTTACTCTTAAAATTTGCGGAAAATATTTAATATTTTTAAAAATTTCTTATAGAATTTTATTTGAAAGCATCTTTTGTTTATTTAAATATTTTTTTTTAAATTTTTCGGCTGTGAAAAATAAAGAAACCTGCCTAACCGACAAACTGTATCACTGCTGCCGACACTGCGTTTATCAAATTTGAGCTCTTGTTAAATTGTAGTTGTGAGTACAGCTCCCGTCCAAATTTTTTTTATAATACAATATTTTTTTCGTTTGAAGATAACCAAAACCAGATTTTGGCAAACAAAATATGAACTAAAAACAAATAGAGCCGGTCTTCTGTCTCAAAATTTAAAATAGGGACAATAAAAAATATGTGAAATTTTACTTTTCTCCTTTATTTTACACTCAAATTTCTTTTTTCTCCGGCTCTATTTCAAATGAATGTTACACCTAAATATGTCCCACTTAAAATGACAAGCAGTATGAATCCGCTAATATTAATGCTGCTTTTTTATACCCCGCGGTGACAAATTGTTAAACTTCGTATTTAATTCGAAGTTATTTTAAAATTTATTTTTAACGTTTTTCAATAATTGTAAGTGTGTAGGTGGTACTTATTTGCCATTGTTAATTTGAATTGTATTTTATATTAGCAAATAAATACTTACTCAATTAATTGTAGTGTCAATATATTGATAGCAAAAATTTTATGTATAACAAGGCTTTAAATTATGCAATTAAAGAAAAAGCGTATTAGTTATAAAATTATAATTTGATAAAACAACAAGTTGACATACATATAAATTTCACTAGCTGACATTTTGATAATTTCAATGCAAATGAAAATCTTCCCCACATCATTAAGTTAAAAGAAATCAAATTTTTTACCATTTTTAAGATAAACATATAGAAACGAAATAACGTGTTTTCAAATTTAATTTTTTTCTATATTACACTCTAAAAAATCTCTGTAAATTTACCACTATAAAATGGGTAAATTTTTGTGTAATATTACGCACAGTGAGTAAATATAAATACAAAATGCGTGAACTTGTATTGTACACACTCTAATACAATATGTAGTACACATACACTGTAATAATATGCATTATGTGCTTATAATTAGACATTTTGTGCGTAAAATTAAATTGTTTGTCGATAAATTCAAGTTTTAAACACAAAGTTTGTGAATTTACTAACTTGTAATAGTAATTAAAACAATGTCAGTTTTGTCATTTACAAATTTGAAAAAAGCTAAAAATATTGAAAACAAAGTGAATAAAACAGAAAAATAAAACAAATTATAAAAACTGCTACATTATTTTAGTGCAAATTGTTTGAGGAGTTAAGGTTAATTTAGCAATTATTTGTGTTTACAACAATACTCCTTCTTTCTGCCCTCAGGCTAATCGGATCAGTGGTAGCGATGACAATATAATTTTTGAATTGGCAGTGAAAGAATTTGGAAGGAGCGCTATATGAATTCAACAAACATTGACTGGTGTCGAGTGGTAAAAGATGTGCCGATGGTTTACAATATGTACAGTTAGCTGTCTCGATAAAAATGTTAAACTAGACGTAATGAACTTTTGGATGTGATCAAAGTAAATCTATTTCAGGAACGAATTCAACCCGCTGCAAAAAACTTTTTAATTTTTAATACATCTTCAAGTTTTTTATAAAGAAAAAGAAGCTTAATATCTGAAGCTCTTTCTGTAGAAAGTGCTAATAATCCATGGCTATTTCTTGGATTACTATTACTATGAACTTTTTCTATAGGAAAAACTCTAAACCAGTGATCGGCACTTATACTAACATACTAACACAGATAGCATGAAAATGAAAATAATATATCAGTCTCAGTTGAGCTTTCGTGCAGTAAGGTAGTGTCGACGGATAGTACGTGCATTACACTGAACGAAATGTCTTACGAAGAATGGGAGTATGATTACCTGTTTGTCGAAATTTTTTTCGGCAAACTTGAATGTTTAATATGCTAGCGTCTTTTATTGTTGCTGGTGAACTTTCAAATCCTTGCCGTCCATTCGGGGATGGCCAGTTTTTCAAGGATGTTATAAAATATGCAATGAATGAACTTACAAATTATTTTGTAGTTTGTAAGTTAAAGTATCTATATAAAAATCTTTAATTTCTTTATTTATTTATTTATTTATTTATTTTTTTTTTCTTTCTTTAATTCTTTGTTTATTGATTTATTCATATATATTTATTTATGTATTTAAAATTCTTATTTAAATGTTGAAGGGTTTGACTTTCCCAGGCTGTAACTAAGAAACTTCTTGGATCTTTAAAGATTTTTATTATAAAATTTTCGTTTTTCGTTGTTTTTTTTATTTGCTTTTGTTATATTTTTTTTTGTTATGCTTTTTTTTTTGTTCTCATCCTTTGTTTTTTTATGTTTGTTTATATGCACATAGTTATAAGAAAATTACAAACACATTTCTTTCAGTGCATTAAGAGAGGGAGAGCGTAACTCACCTATACAATGGCAACAATATGGTTGTATTAGTTTGCCGATCACTGCTCTAAACAATGTAAAATATTTTTTTAAAAAGTCGTCAGGTTTGACGATCATAATGATTTAAATATTTTTAACATAGAGGTAAAATATTTTCGCATTTTTCGTGATATTTATGAATGGTAAATATAAGCATTTTTGTGGGATTTTTACGCATTTTCAATGGATTTTTATGCATTTTATGTGTACATTTACACGTAAAATGTGTTTCTTTAGGCACAAATTCGGTAAATTTACTCTTTAATTTCAATATTTAATTTCATTTTTACTCTTTTTCAATGTAATTTTACACGTTTTGTGTTTACCAACTTACGCATAATGTGTGTATTTTTTTCATTTACGCACACAGAGTGAATTTACCCAACTTATAGTAGGAGTACAGTTTCCTACTATAAGTTGGGTAAATTTCAACAGAAATTAATTAGAGTGTAGTTTAGAAAAATTGTATTTTTTACGATTTTTGAGATTTTATATTTTATAAAACCGATAAGCTAAATTTTAAATGGTACATGATACGTAAATGTAAAAGCTTAATTCTTTACTTTCAGAACTTTTTGAAATTTCTAGCACATCTGTTATAAGATCTTAAAATTGCAAAAATCTATTTTCTTAACATTAAACAAATTTTTTTAACCTAACTGTGGAACAATTTGGGGACTGGATTCGCATTCAACATAGAAAGTTGATCGGGAATATAAAATCGCCTTACATTCATTCTCATATTCGATGTCAGCTAGTGCCATCAAATCATTTATAATTTGGTTGAATGCTGTTTTTTTAAATGAACATAATTTACAAAAAACTCCTACATTCAATGTTGCTTTGAGATTTGGTAATAATTGTTATTTAATAATTTAAAAAATATTAAATTGCATTGTGTTATAAAGCCCTAAGCAAAATTATTATTGATTTGATATATCGTAAGTATGTGATCAATTTTTGATTTATTTTATAGTTTGAGGATGAAGATTAATTACAAATGAAGTGTTAAAATATTATAAATAAATTTGTTTTTTTTTTTATAAATGTTAATGAAAACAAGAAAATATATTCGAGAAATGTTATACGTTAGGGTGTCACTTATCAATAAAGTTCCAATGATAAAATATTGATACAGGGTGTCCGCCGGGAATTTATACTACTTTGTTTTGCCGCCATTTTGGTAAACATTAGTCTTGACGGGTCATATTTGGCAGTCGTGAAGTAGACACGTGGCAAATGTATTATAAAAAAATATTCGATAAACCAACGTGTTTTAATCGTTAAAACATTTTATCAAAATCAATCATCGATTACTGTGACGATGAGAAAGTTACGTGAAATTTACGTGCCACAAAATGCACTATTTATCGTGTAGTGAATGATTTTGAAGAAAGAGAGTCTGTAGGTGATAGGCTCAAGCATGGACCACAACGTACTGCAAGATCGGCTGAAAACATTACTGCTGCTCAAGAAAGTGTTCAAAATAATTCATCAACCTCAATTCGATGCCGTGCTCAGGAGCTTGGTCTTCAAAGAACAACTTTGGCAACAATTTTGCACAAAGATTTGCATTTGTTTTCATTTAACATTCAGTTGACACAAGAGCTTCTTCCACAAGACCATTAACGCCGCCGTACATATGCCAATAGGATGTTACAGCTCGCCCATGATAATGAGTGACGAGGCAAATTTTTATTTGAAAGGATACACTTAAAAAAGTTTGTAAGTTAAAATAACTGAAAATATCATTTAAAAGAAATGATATTTCATTTAAAAACCGGTCTACTTAATTTTCATTTAAATTAAATGCCATTTGTTATTTATTTTTAAATGTTGATTAATCAACTGACACATCCGTAAGAAACAACTGATATAATCAGTTAAAATAAATGTCAAAATTTTACCCACCAATCCTTTAAAAATAAATGTTTTTTTCATTTATTTGAAATTATTTCCGTTTTTGTATTTTTTGTTTTTTTTTTTAATATACTCGTACAATACAAAATGTATGTATGCATATGAAACAATAAACACTTTTTGTGTATGTATGTGTGTTTATGAAGTTCTTGTAAATTGTATTGAAAAATTTTGTATATATACAACCGATTTAAATAAAAAAACAAATTGAAATTTTTTGAATATTTTTTTTTGAAACAGACAGCAAACAAAATTTAAATTTGTAATAACTATTACGGACACAAATAAACCACAAGTTTCCGTTTTGTGGGTAAATTTTTAATGAATTTCAAACAAATGAAAAAAATAAATGAAACTGAAAAAAATCGGTAAATGATAGTAAATTATTTCGAATAAATGTATAAAAAAGTTAATATAGATGTTTCTTTGAAAAATAAATGTATCTTCCTTTATTTTTAAATGGAACGGAAAACTTTTTTATTAAACTACAAACAGTAAACTACATAATATTCTGAGTGTATGTGAATAATCAGAATAGTCGGTTCAGGGCAATGGAAAACCCTCAAATTATTCATCAGTCACCTTTGCATCCATTAAAAGTGACAGTCTGGTGTGCAATTTGGCCAGGAGGAATAATTGGACCTTACTTCTTTGAAAATGAAAACGGCGTAACGGTAAAACGGTAAAAACTTTTAACGCCACAACTGCATGCTTTGGGCGTGATTAACATGTGGTATCAACAAGACGGTGCCACATCGCATACAGCCAGGATTACAATGGAATTACTGCGAGACCTTTTTCCACAACAAGTTATTTGAAGAAATGGTGATGTTGATTGGCCTCCACGGTCGCCTGATTTGACTGCTCCGTACTTGTTTTTGTGGGGATATCTGAAAAGTAAGATTTATGCAAACAAACCAGAAACGCTTGAGCAACTCAAATAAAATACTCGTGATGAAATAAATGAAATACCGCGTGAAATGTGTCAGAATGTAATGAAAAATGTGCTCAAAAGGGCTCGCATTTGTGAGGCTAACAGAGGCGGACATTTATTTGATATTAGGCATGTTTTCTTTGTACACTTAAGCTAGCAAGTTATTTCATTTATATGGAGAATTAAGCGAGTACTAAGCGTCTTGTTCTCAACTCGCTTAATTCTCCATATAAATTAAATAACTTGCTAGCTTAAGTGTACAAAGAAAACATGCCTATTGTATTCCATACCTAATTGCCAACATTAAATAAAACATTTATCAATATAAGATCCATTCTCTTTCATTTAATCAAAAATTATAAACAAACAAAGTAGTATACCTTCCCGGCGGACACCCTGTATTATGGGGAAAAAATTGCAGTAAAGATTATATATTCAGGTAGATTTTAGCATAAGAAGCTATATTTCACAATTTACCCAAATAACTTATTTTATATTTTTTAATAACTTCTTTTAGTAAATTTCTTTTGACACATGATAAAATGAAATTTTTTCATTATTAATTTTATAACTTTAAAAAAGAAAATTTGAATTTTTTAATATATTTATATTGTGGTATTCCATATCATGATTTCACTCTATCCCTAGTGATCTTCAGTACAATTTTACAATAAATATTTGGTCAAACTAATTTGTATACGTAACTTTTCTCAGCTTGCCAACCGATACTAGACCAGATTTTTTATTGTTATTATTATAAACGAACAACATACAGGGTTCTTTAATCAATTAGTTGCTGGTGATATTAATAATCTGCTTCAGTGTTTGTTAGCAAATGTATATAAATCAGTTTGGTGATTAACTAAATACCCGAGTAAAAAAAGTTGATCAGGCGCAATATTTTATTACATCTAGTTTGATATTTTTTAATATCAGCTCTAATATCTAGTTTATCTTATTTGATCCGAAAAATGGCTGATCAAATTAGATCCAGAAATATTATAGAAGGATCTTAAGTGATTCAAAAAATATCAGATCAAATTGTATCAGATTAGATCCAACAATATATTGTATGGAATCTAGTTTATAAAAACAATATCTCAATTTTGTGAAAAAAATTTAAATAAAAATAAAAATTGGGTCTTAACCCGTTAATGGCCAATATACCAGTATTGGTAAACCTTGATTTTTTCCTTTTTCTCTGAACATATTCGTCCTATAATTTGAATAAAAAAATTTTCTTACAGCCACCTAAATTTAGAAATTAGAAGCAAAAGATTTTTCTTATCTAATACTGTTATTATTTTTTAAATTCATATCGTTTGATGGCAATTGAAAAGTATTAAATTTTAGCAACATTTTTCATTAAGGTAAAATTTTAATTTTTGAAATTTGTTATAAAAATTTAAATATATGTATAATAAGTGTTCATTATTTAATTAGGCACTAATTGAACCTGTTGTATTAAATTTTACAAAAGCAAATTTCAAAACAGTATGTGTGGGAAAGCCAGTCTCCACTTTCTGCTCCTTGACAATTTACAAGGATGGATATCTTATTTTTTTTCAATTTCGATTTTACTTTATCCTATTTGACGCCTTTGCCTACAACATAAATATATATTTTTTTAATGTTATCCCCCAGATTTTATTTGGCCGTTGATGGGTTAAAAAACAATTCCCTTAGTTATATATAATTATTATAATTTTTCGGCCTTATAAAAAATGTGCAGAAAAATGATATTTTGAGGAAGTTCCGTCATTTACTTTGCATTTAACAGCTGTTCAAAACATACAACTTCGTGGATTTTTGTTTGAAAAAGGAAAAAAGTAAATTTCGAGTGCTCATTAATCATTATTTTTGCGAAAAAAAAACTATCAATCAAACTAAGGAAAAGCTTGATAAATACTATGGGGACTCTGCACCATTGAGTTCAATGGTAAAAAAGTGGTTTACTGACTTTTGTTGTGGCCTTACAAGCACGGAAGATGCCGAACGTTCTGGACGCCCAATTGAGGTCTCTACACCCAAAAAAATTAAAATAATTCACAATATGGTGTTGGCCGATCGGAGATTGAATGTGCGATAGATTGTGGAAGTTATAGGCATCTCACATGGCTCAGTGGTTTCAATTTTGAACGATCACTTGGGTATGAGAAAGCTTTCCGCAAGATCGCTGCCGCATTTGCTCACAATCGATCACCAACGTAATCGTGTGACAGCTTAGTTTCCATGGCAAAAATCCATGAAGTAGACTACGTACGTATTGCTCCCTCATTCTCCTTATTCTCCGGATTTAGCCCCCAGTGACTATTTCCCATTTCCAAACCTAAAGAAATGGCTCGGTGGAAGGAGATTTAGCTCCAACGATGAAATTATTGATCAAACAAATGTCTATTTTATGGACCTCGAAAAATCCTATTTTTTTTTTGGAAGGGATACAAAATTTACTTCTTTCAGGGGTTCCACAAGGATCGGTCCTTGGACCAATTTTGTTCATACTTTACATAAATAGTCTTCCTGATCTAATTAATAATGCCGTGTGCCAATCTTTCTTCTTCGCTGATGATATCTTCTTACTTTTTAGTAGTAGTTTAGATTTTGTTGATGTTTTGGAGTGCAACATTCAATATTGTCTTGATGGTGTTGCTGATTGGACGGTTTTAAACTCCCTTAATCTTAATCATTCTAAAACTAATGCCATTATGTTTGGTAAAACAAACCGCTTTTTTCCTGCTTTAAATATAACATTTGGAAACGTTCGGTTACGATTTGTTAATCATTTGAGATGCTTAGGTATTATACTTGTTTCAGGGCTATCCTTTGATATGCACATAAATGTTCTTAGTTCAAAAATTTTTTATATTTTACGTAAAATATACTCTCTGAATTTGTATATTCCTCCTCATATCAAATGTAGACTAGCTCAATCTTTACTTTTGTCTTTGATTCTCTACGGGTTTGAAGTATACTCTGGGACAACTACTAGCTTTTTGGAAAGAGTAAAGCGTTTAATTAACGCAATTGTTCGATTTGTATTTAATATCAGGCGCAGGGAGCACATATCGCAATTTGTTGGTAATTTTCTCGGTTGCTCTTTTTACAACTTTTTAAAATTTCGCTGCCTATTTCTTTTTTATAAAATGGTTAAAAACAACGTACCGCAGCCTTTGCTAAGCTTGTTCACATACACAAGATCTACCAGAAACCCTAAAATTATTATTCCCAAAATTGCAACGTCTTCTTTTGAGAGATCTTTTACTATAAGAATTGCTCGATGGTGGAATTCTCTTCCACTGGAATTACGTCTTTTCTCACACTCTAATAATGTGTTTCGACTAAAACTGTTTCGATATTTTTCAGATCAATTAACGTCATAAAAATAAACTTAACTTCAATAAACCCTTTTGCCACTGTCTGGGACCATTCTTTTATTTAACTCTTGTTTTTTTTTTTTCTATCGTCTGGCTGGGGAGCCTGTTAGCAAACCTATAAAGTAAATCTGTAAGCAAGTTTTTTACATTTTATTTATTTTTTTTACTTATGTACGATTGCACATCATACAAATACAGTGTTTATTATATTAGTAGATATATTATATAATTTTAGTTTAATTTTAATCTCATGTTAATAACTATGTAATATTATTAAATGGGCCATGAAGGCCTTATATTACAAATGAAGCAAATAAATAAATAAATAAATAAATAAAATTTGGAGAAACGTTGGACTAAGTGTATTGAGCTAAAAGAAGATTATGTTGAAAAATATTTTTTTTTGCTAAAAAAAACTGTGTTTCATTCAAAAAGTTATTGATCCGCTCTCGTACATAAAAAATTTCTAACTATTCTTGTTCCGAAATGGATTAAAATTTTAAAGCTTTTAAAAAAGTATTAAAAAGAAAATAAAAAAAATATTTTTTTGTTGGCTGGGATTTTATACCATTGACATGGTACTACATACAGTTATATCTAATTATATCTTATATCATATCAAAAATACTATTGATGTGGAATCATATATAACTAACATATATGTTAAATTTGTGTGGCAAATATTGTACAATGTATAATTATATTTTATGCCATATAAAAAAATGTATTTGATATGAGACAATATATTGAGATATACATATATATAATTATATCTTATTCCATATCAAAAATATTTCTGATCTGGGACCATATATTTAATCATATATAATTATATGTCATAATAAAAAATATTTTAAATAAGGCATCATATATTATATCTCAAATATGTGTTAGCATATGTGAATGGGGGAAAACATCTCAAGTGTACGAACTTTTAAAACCGTTGTTTGTGATCCGGATGAAACTTTCACCAAGTTGAGTCCTATTGGGTAGTAGTTATAACACAAAATTTCAGAGGGATCGCTTAAGGACTCTTCCAGTTGGAGGGTGTTGAATTTTGACATTTACTAGAAACAGATCTGTTTTTGGATACATATAACTAATTACGAGTACCTATTGTAGTTAGAAAATTTTGTACAAAATGTTTAAGATAGATTTTTCTTCAATATTTAAAAAAAAAATTGAAAATGTTTCTGTGTTTTTGCAAAATGGGTAATTTTTTTATATTTTTTTAAGAAAGCTTATGTCTTTTCCTTTGTGGTCGCTTAGTAAGATGAGACTTGTTTATCTAAATAAACGTTTAGTAACTCGAAACAATGGTTTTTCAATTTTTGATATATGCGCCAAAAAGTGAAAAAAATTGTTTTTTTTTTATTCCAGAGCGGATCACATAATCACATAAAATAAAAAATAGGTGCCATTTTGCAAAGAAAGTCAAAACATTTTTGACTGCAAAAATAATCAGAAAATTTTTTGTATTTTTTTTTTATATTTTTTAAAAAAGATTCAAGAAAAATTAAATTATAATTTTTATAATTATATATCTCCCTAATATACACCGTAATTGTTATTAAGCAGAAAGCATAATTATTTTATGTTCAAATTATGTTTGCTTTATTTAATTTTGTTTAATTAATTTCTGGTTAAGGCCACTTTTGCTTTTAATTGAAGGTGTCTGGTGGTGTGTACGTACACCTTAACTAAACATTAAACATATTTATTTCTTTTTTCCCAAAGTCATCTATTTTATATACAATATGATACTTAACAAAACAGTTGGATACAGCTACACTTGAACTACATTAAATATTTTATAATAAAAAAGTTAACTCTTTGACACTTGACTTATCATTTTTTCTCCTTTAAAGCCAAAAGCAGCTAAAGAGTGAAACATACAATTCAAGAGATAATTTGAAATTATATTTGTATTGTTTAATTTGTATTTTAGTAGTAGTTATTTGTAACATTTTTCCCATTTTAAAACATTAAAAGAAGTCAAATGTCATTTAACACCTAATGTTCTTCATGCATTATTAATGTAATTTTGTGTTCGGGTAATTTACATTGTTTGTGCTTGAAATATAGTACAATTGAAATTAATATGGAATGAACTAAAACGAATTTTTAAATGCACTACATTGAAATAAATGTAAGCAAATTAAGATTAGTTATGCCGGCTATATGATAACCTACACCGAGTATAAATTGGATTATATTTCGGGCAGCGGTTTAAATTCCGGGAGGAGTCTAATCATGATTTTATGATCGGGACAGGACACATAGAGGAAGATCTAAATGAAATGGCCGAAAAGGAGCATTTAAGCAATTATCGGGAAAGGATTTAGGTCCAAAAGTAGTCCTATATTTTTTTTATTTGCATTTGGCTTCTTATACATTTTTGAAAATTGCTATGGTTTAAAAAATTAGCCACGGCAGTACCTAAACCCATAAGTCTTAAGGATTCCAAATTTTGGAGACAGAGTTTAAAAATTTTTAACCAATCCTTAATCAAAAATTTAAAAATAATTTATTCTTCGCCGGATTTTGACTCCTCCACCAAATTTTAGCATCAAAACCACAAAATTTCTGGCCGGTGTTGAATTATTCACTTTGTTAAGTTGTCGGCTTTATAAAAAAATTTATTGCACAGATTTAATTTTTTTCCTATTCTTTAAGATTTTAAGAATTTTTGAAAAAAGGCTGTAGTATCTTGTTTTATATTTTTTAGCATCATTGTCATAATGTCAAGTTAGTAAGCTACTGAATAAAGTAAGCTATGTGAATAAATAAATAAATAAATAAATAAATAAATAAATAAATAAATAAATAAATAAAATAAATTATGATTTTAGTTGTAGTGTTGGTTTTTGTTTTCCATACACAATTTTAATTTAACTGCTAATTGTATTTTGACGGGGCATAAAGTAATCTGTCCGCTTCGAAAAGTCAAAACAGTCTACCGAAACTAAACTACTAAAATTTAGAAATTTTTTAAATTTTTTACAGGCCACAATATATATTAAAAATATTCGTATAAGTGCGAAAAATTACTGTAAACTAGTGAAATTAGTTAAAATTCGTTTTATTAAAAACTCAATATTTGCTTTTTATGGAATTGAATAATAGAGTTTGGTTTTAAAAAGCCTCATTAAATAACCACCATATTTTATAAGATAGATCACTTAAAACATTATGTAGTTTACTGTTTGTAGTTAAATAAAATAAGATTTCCGTTCCGTTTTATATTTATTTTAACTTTTTTATACATTTGTTCAAAATGATTTACTCTCATTTACTGATTTTTTTCAGTTTCACAAATTTTTTTTATTTGTTTGAAATTTAATCAAAATTTACCCATAAAACGGAAATTTGTGGTTTATTTGTTTCCGTTGCAGTTATTACAAATTTAAATTTTTTCCTGCTGTCTGTTTCAAAAGAAATATACTAAAAAAATTCCATTTTGTTTTTTATTTAAATTGTTTGTTCTTTATATACAAAATTATTTCAGTTCAAATTACAAGAATTTCATAAACACACACACATATGGTCATTTACAAAAAATGTGTCTTGACTGTGTGAGTATACATTTTGTAGATTAAAAACCAAAAATACAAATTACGGAAACAATTTTTTTTAAATAAAACTATTAATTTTTTTTTTATTCCGATATTCAAGAACCAACACCTCTGGGCCAAATATGGTTTGTATAGTTACTACGGAATTGATAAGCAGCATTTTAAAATTTATTTCTAACTTAATTAATCATTTGTTTTTTTTTACTGATGTGTCAGTTGTTTAAACAAAACTTAACAAACACTATTTGATTAAAATGAAAAGTAAGTAGAGCGGGTTTTAAATGATAAATAATTTATTTTAAATGGAATTTTCTGTTATTTTTACTTACAAACTAATTTAAATGATCAAAAATTGGGTTCTACAAGGACTGTTTTAATTTTTACACTCAGAAAAAAGTTAGTAAAAAAGTTTGTAAACGGTTTTCAATCCCACTTTACTATTTTTGTACTAATTTTTAGTTATAAAATTATTATTTAGTGAACTTTTTAATAATAGTATTTTTAAAAAATATTTACAAATTTCTGTTGCTAACTTCAAAAATTATTTTACAAATTTTTGAAAACCGGTTTGCTAAAATTAGCAAAAAAAAAAAAATACTAATTTTATAAAAGTAGATATTGAAGAAAATTTTGTTTCTTTAAAATGCTACATAGGCTAAAAAAGGGATTTGAAAATAATTTTCACAGCCGACTCATGTCTAAAAATAGGACATCCACTTAATCAAAACAAAAATTAGGAAATTAAATCAAAATGATAAAATAGTTTATGGTTTTGTTTTTTTTAAGTCTTTGATTTTTTTTTTTTTTTTGAATTTTGTCTAAAATATTTTTTGATAAAAAAAATATAAATTTGTATATTCCAATTCGCAAGGCAATTTCAAAAGAAATTAGCAGCTTTAAGGTATAACAAGTGTATCTAAAAATAATTAAGTTTATTTGTGCATTTTAATAATATTTTTTTACAAATTAAAATTTTGCTATATTTTAGAATTCATTGAGTTTACAGCAATTTACTAAAATTTAGTAGCGCTTACTAATTTTTTATACTAACTTCACTTTACAAAAAGTTTTCTAAAATTTGGTAGCGGCTACCAACTTTTCTACTAATTTCATTGTACTACACGTCAGCAGACATTTGTTGCTAAGATTATCAAAAAATACCGCTGGGCTCAAATTAGCAAAGATTCCCGTAATAACAGCAAAATTTTCAACTGCAGTTACAGACTTTTTTTGGGAGTGTACTTTTTGTAAAGTTTTAAATTTTATGGCACACTATTGTGCATCTCCACATTTGTGCCTCCAATTGTTCTAAAAGAAGTTTAAGGGGTTTCATTTGATTATTCTTTTATTGTAATGTACCCATTTTGTATTAGCAGATTGTAGGGTATAAAGACTAACCGTTACTAAATTAAGTTTAATGACCTTGAAAAATACAAAATGATGTACATACAAATGAGACACCTGGTAGCATCTATAAAGAAATAAAGGTAGAAAAATTGTAATAAAATTCTTTGAAACTGATCAATAATAACATAAATATCAATAACTATGCGTACAAAAAAAGAAAAAAAAAACGAAAGACTTAAGAAACAAACTTTTGCATTAACAACATGATCGTTACTTTCGTACATACAAGTTTGTGTCTTAAGTCTTTTGTTTTTCTTTCAACTACAAAAGCAGCTGAATACGTTCATACACAACGCATAACTAGGTCATATCTTATTTGATATATCTTATTTTTTTTCTTTTTTTTCTTTTTAAATTAAAAATAATAAATATTTACTTCCGTTTAGTTGAAAAGTAATAAATGTATTGTAGTAAGATTTAAAATGTTTTGGTTAATATCATTAATCTTCAATACAATTTACCAAATGTCATTAAGAAAACAGACAAAAAAATAAACAATTAATATTTTGAAAATAATATTAATAATATTATAACTAACAAACAGTTAAAGAATTTGTTAGACAAATAATATTAATACATTTTGTAGCTAAAGAAAAAAATAAAAGCAAATACAACAACTAAAATCCATTTAAAATTTATTAGTTATATTCTATATTTAAACATGTTTAAAAAATTATTAATTATGCATGTGAAATAAATTTCAAGGAACATTTTATAATTAATGGGAATTATTTTAAATAATCCAGTGACATCTTTACTATATTTGAATTAATTGCAGTAAAAAGGTCAATTCATATGTTTGCATTGAATATACATATTTATGGTCATTAGTAAAAAAAAAAAATATAAAATTTGCGTTAATTGAATTACATTTCATAGCTGGGCATAATAAATAATGCATCAAAATTGTTATTTAAAAAATTCAAGTTCATTTATGCTATTTCAACGATCATCTTCATTTTCAAAGTCACTGTTAACTGTAGCATTTAATTTTTTAAAACTAAATATGTGTATTGAACAACATTCTAAAAAAAATTGCATTTATAAAGATTTTTTTTTTAGAAAATTTTATAATT
The DNA here is from genome assembly GCA_949748255.1 of Eustalomyia histrio. NCBI lineage: Eukaryota > Metazoa > Arthropoda > Insecta > Diptera > Anthomyiidae > Eustalomyia > Eustalomyia histrio. The sequence goes on from OX456526.1 coordinate 6,750,989, forward strand.
ATGCACCTGACATTGAATAATAAAATTTCATGTTTATTTACGAGCACATTATTAAATTTTAATACATTTTTCATAAAGTAATAATGACACCATTTTTTAATTAAAATTATAAATTTTCTTATAATTTTGTAATTTATATAAAAAAAAAACAAATCTCAAAAGGGTTAAATATTTTTCAGTTTGTACTTGCATGGAATGTTCTTTGTAAACAAAAACAGAATACACTCATATGACCCAAATTGTACAAATGATCATTTGGATTTTTTGGTACCATTTGGGTCATATTTCGTCCTTTCGTCCCCAAATTTTTTCAAAATATCTTTATTATTAATCGAAATTGAATTACATAGGAGTAGCCATATTAAGCTTTAGTCAACTTTTGAAAAGTTCCATCTCGAAACTGTTTGTAGTTTAATAAAAAAGTTTTCCGTTCCCTTTAAAAATAAAGGAACATACATTTATTTTTCAAAGAAATATTTATTTTTCAAAAAAATATTTATTTTAATTTTTGCATTTGTTCAAAATCATTAACTGTCATTTAACGATTTTTTCAGTTACATTTATTTTTTTCATTGGTTTGAAATTGAATTAAAACTTATCCATAAAATCGAAATTTGGGGTTAATTTGTTTCCTTTAAAGTTATTACAAATTAAAATTAAAAAACTAGAATTTGTTTTTTATTTAAATTGTTTGTTTATATACAAAACTATTTCAATTCAAATTACAAGAAATTCATTAACACACACACATACACATTCACACAAAATGTTTCTATAGATATACATACATTTTGTAGATTAAAATACAAAAAAGGAAACAATTTCAAATAAATGTGCAAATCAGTTATTTTTTTACTAAGTTAACTGATTAATCATTTGGTTCTTATGAATGTATCAGTTGTTTAAACAACTTTTATAAATAAATAAAAAAAAAACATTTTATTTAAATGAAAAGACCGATTTTAAATGAAATATCAGATCTTGTAATTGGCATTTTTTGTAATTTTAACTTACAAAATATTTTAAGTATATAAATTCAGTTAATTTATAATAATTAAAATATGTCAAAAACAATTAAAAAATAAATGAAAAAAATTTAAATTTTAGAAATTCCTTCAAGTCAAATATGGGTGTTGTGTAATTTTGGGAAAACTTTAGTCAATTTTTGTTGAATTTTGAAACAAAGCTTAAGTCACTTAAGTCAATTGTAGTTGAGCCTTTATTATATTTGTGAGTAAAAGATATACATGTACATACGGATAGTAGCTGGGATCGAAATCGTCCTTGAATTTTTCATTTGAAATTTACGAAAAAAGTAAAATTTCTTTTTTCAATCCAAATTTTTTTCATTGAAAATATTTTTTGATTCTCTCTTACAAACGAAAAAAAAAAGAAATGGAAATTTCAATCGGATGAAATTTGTAATCTCCACAGCGAATTGTTTGGAAAAAAAGTTACATTTTACCACATTGAGTGATTTTGAATCCCCTGTCCTAAGTTAAATTCCTCACAAGGCCGAAATCAATAACCCTAATGGACAGACGGACGGACAGGTGGATATCGCTTAATTGACTCAAAACATGATTCTGATCTTATGCCCGTAATTTCAACCAACAGATATCTAGCGGTGTTTAGATGCCTCCCGGTTCTTATTCGTCTACGTGGTCGTGGTAGATATCTAAGCACTACTGGGTATCTATTACTTGAAATTACGGCCATTAGTCTGATATATTTTAGTTGTTACAAACATCTGCACTAACTCATAATACCCTGAAGTAGTGGTGTAGGGTAAAAACAGTTAACCAATTAATTAATTATGTTAATATCAGCACTTTAACATATTGATAGATTTTTTGCGTATCTGGCGAATGATCTCACAAAATATTTCACGAGTTTTTTTTTAACCATACACGGTACTAATGAATTGAGACTAATTAATTGAGTGGACTAATTTATAGAGTGGACTAATTAATTCATGATTTCATTAACATTAATCAATTAAAAACAAATAATTGCAAATTGATTGTATTATCAGAATGTGTTAATAAGTCCGTGACTTTTCAAATTTCCCGCCTCTTAACTGAAAGGGCAACACTGCTCCTGTCAACAGGCATTTTGTAATTTGACTTCTGTCAAAATATGAACAATCTGCTTCATTTAGCTGTTTTATAAAAATTACAGAGGACGCGAGATTATCTGTTTTGCGCAATCTCGCTTAGTTTCTAAGATATTCGCCATTTTGAAAAAATGGGCGATATCTTGAAAACGAAGTGAGTTGGGGAAAATGGGCAAAATTTTTCCTCTATTCGAGTAATAATATACTCCGAGAATAAAAATAGGCCGGAAGAGATCGAGGGATCCATTTAGTAAACTAATGTTTTTTTTTTTGAACAATTGTAATTAGTTTTTGAGGCATTTGTGTGATTTCATTAGCATTAACAGCATAAATGCTAATGCCATAAAATTTCGTTCGTAATGAGTTTTTTGGCATTTGAATTACTTGACTAATGCTAATGAAATTTCAATGCCAATGAAAAAATCCCAGGTATGTTTTTAACAAATCTCTTTCCACCGAGGGTGCGAAACTGATCTGGCTACCAATATATATAAGGATTATATGTTAAGAAACGTTTATTTCATTGTTAAGACTTATAATATTTAGGGCGGGTAAATTATGTAAAAAATAAATAAAACTTAATATTTAGGTTTCCATATAAATTCGTCGTTCATAATCATATTTAAGCACTAAACTTTGGTTAGTTAGAAATAAGTTAGCAGGTCTTAAGCGATTAAAACTGTGAACATTTACAATTTTTACTTACATTTCATTGCAACAATTAGTGAAAGTTTGCAATCATAAAATGGGTGATTTGTGGAGGAGGAAGGTGGTTTTATTATGGTAGTTGACATTATTGCATTTGTATTATTGCATTGTGATTTTTTGTTTGTTGAATAAAAGTTAATGAATACACTTTAAATAATTTGTAAGTTAAAATAACAGAAAATACAATTTAAAAGAAAAGATATTTCATTTAAAACCGGTCTACTTACTTTTCATTTAAATCAAATAGTGTTTGTTATTTATTTATAAAAACAACTGACATATCAGTAAATAACAAATGATTAATTAAGTTAATAATAAATTTTAAAATTTTACCTATCAATTCCCTAAAAAATAACTGATCATTTATTTATTTGAAATTGTTTCAGTTTTTTGTTTGTTTTTTTAATCTACAAATGTGTACTCACACAGTCTAGACACATTTTGTTTAAATGACCATATGTGTGCATGCGTCTGGGTTTATGAAGTTCTTCCAATTTTAATTGAAATAATTTTGTATAAAAACAAACAATTTTAGTAAAAAAACAAATTGGATTTTTTTTAATATTCTATTTTTTTGAAACAGACAGCAAAAATAATTTAAATTTGTAATAACTGTAACGGAAACAAATAAATTACAAATTTCCGTTTTATTGTTAAAATTTTATTAAATTTTAAACAAATGATAAAAATAAATGAAACTGAAAAAAATCAGCAAATGACAGTAAATCATTTTAAACAAATGTATAAAAAGTTTTAATAAATATTTCTTTGAAAAATAAATGTATGCTTCTTTATTTTTAACTGAATTGAAAACTTTTTTATTGAACTAAAAACAGTAAACTACATAATATTGTGAGTGTATAAATTTAAAACATTTACTAACTATTTTTGAACTTATAACAATAAAAAAAGTTTGCATTTTTTCTATTGATAGTATTAGTAATTATTTTATAACGAATACAAAAGGAAATGAAAGAAATTTTATTGTAATCATAAAACATGAAATACTAATTTATATAAATATACGAGCAATGATGGTCATAAGTTGACTTCTGGTATTTCACCATTTTTGCCAATTTGAAACAAGGATAGCAAAGACTTCTTTATAATGGAAATGTCATTTTGGCTTTTTTTTTTAATTGTAAAAAAACTGTATATGGTCAACGAAATAATAAAATATTAATCTAAAGGTCTTTTAGATTTATATAAAAACAAGTAAGAGCGGCTAAATTCGGCTATGCCGAATCTTATATACCCTTCACCATGGTTGGGAAAAAACTGAAGTTTATATATGGACATATATGGAATGGACAGATTTATATACGGACGCCTTTAAGAGGAAATTAACCATTTAGTTTGGAGATAAAACTTGGACTCGGGAAGATTTATAGTTCCAGAAAATAGGTATTTTAAAAAAATTTATGTTTTGGGCATAACTTTTTTGTATCTGAACCGATATTTCCGAGTTTTTCAGCAAATATGTTATACTAAAGATTTTCGATCTTTTGCTATATAAGACGTATCCATAGGTCATAATACAGCTCTAGAATAGTGTTTGTTGTTTGTGTATAAAAGGTGAAGAGGTGAAAGAAAAGAATTTCAACAAATCGTTAAAAGAAATCACTAGAACTGCATGTGTTTTATTTCTACAAAATAGTTTGATTTAGCTGGCAAATTTGCATTTGGGATTTTATTTCGCTTTTTTATTAAAAATATTTGTAATTTCTTTAGCTTAATTTTAAAAATTTGAAGGAAAATAGTTTATAATTTTTTTTATAAATTATTATAAGTTATGACCTAAAATAGTTGCACTCAAAGGTAAATTATGTATAAAATTTTCTTAATATGTGAGAAATAAAATGGTTTAAAAATCTTTTTATAAATTCTTTTAAATCGGAGCAAAAAATAGAAATAAAACCGTTTGTATTTTGTTTGTATCAGAGGGTTTTTATAAAAATTTTGATGTTTTTAGCCTATTTATGGATTATTTAATTATTAATATAAAATTTTATTTAAATTAATTATTAAATGTAAAAAAAAAACAAAAAATTAACAAAAAAAAAATCTTAAGAAAATAAAAAAAAATGTACAAAAAAAAAGTGAATTGACCGTGATTCGAACCCGCGACCCTTCCACCTGTGGTGAAAGGTATAAAAACGTTTGTATTTTGTTTGTATCAGAGGGTTTTTATAAAAATGTTGATGTTTTTAGCCTATTTATGGATTATTTAATTATTAATATATAATTTTATATAAATTAATTATTAAATGTTAAAAAAAAAACCAAAAATAAGCAAAAAAAAGCCTTAAGAAAATAATAAAAAAATGTACAAAAAAAAAGTGAATTGACCTCTGACCGAGATTCGAACCTCGAACCCGCGGCCTTAGAGAAAAAAAGTATTTGTGACATAGCGTCTAGACAACTGAGCTATTGAAGCTCACACAAAATCATCGTCAATAGAGGTACATATATAAAAGTCTTCGTTCATTAGAGATTTGTTTAGTTTTTATTTAAATGACAAATCTTTGTATGTGTGTTGTTTGTGTATAAAAGGTGGAGATGAAAGAAAAAAATTTTAACACATGGATGTGTTGTTATGCTCAAAATTCTACATACATATTAAACAAAGGGAAAAATTAGAGGTAGTCCTGGTTTTTTGCTAATACATATCTCAGCCATTTATTGACCGATCTGTCTGATTTTTAATAGCAAACAGAAATGGATAACATGTAACAGAAATAAAAAACAATCACGTCCTCATCATGTCTAGGTTCTTCGGAAAACCCATTTCAACCCATTTATTTTCTTAAATTTTTTTTTAAAATCTGGCAATTTCTAAACCTAAATTTGTTTAAATTTGTAAAGCATTTAAAACAAAATTTACAACTTTTAAATTCATAAACAATTTTTATTTAAAACTTATTTATTACATTGACTGAGATCTAATGCATACGTTTAATGTTAAGTACATTTTTGCTTTTAGATCATTTTGATAAAAATCTGTTATGTTACAAAATTCTTTTGTCGAAACGTCAAGAACTGGTTCAATTTATTATAAATTCTTTATCACATTATCGTGACTGGAAAATCTATTTGTCAGGCAAAAATTTTTACTAAAAACCGCGCGATTTTTGTTAAAAAAATCTCATTTTGTTTTTCGTAAATTAATAGTTGTGAAAATTTTGTTTTTCATACATTAAGAACAAGTATAATTCTTAACAAGTTGCAAAATTACCAAGCTCTATGACGCAAGTAATGTCATAGAAAACCATTCGTTCTAATATTTTGTAAGATCGTCGGATGCTGCAAAAACCGCAAATCGGAATAAGAACTGGCCGGGAAGACACATTCTTGGACGGAAAGCGAAAATTTACTTAATTTAATGTTATTGATTCCATGAGATATAAATGTGTATAATGCTGTGCATATTCTTGGGGCCATTTTGCACAACGCCACCGTGAACTACATCGAAATTTTAAAATAAACAGCACAGATATCGTGGAATAGTTACGTGCAAAATTTTTACTTAAATTCAAAGACCATTTCAAAAACAATTAGATTAATTTAAAAACTTTTGGAATGACTCCAAATGTAATTTATAAAGCATCAATTAAAATTCAAAAACACCAAATAAAATCCAATAATTTGTTTAATTGGGTTTGGTATTTTTTAATTTTAATTCATCTTTTTAAGCATCGGATGCGAATTTTGTTTGTAATTTTTTGAATTTAAATTGTGTGCTTATTTCAGATTTTTTTTTTTTTTATTTCAATTGTAATTTTTTGGCAATTTTTTCTATTTTATAGAAAAAAGCTTTATTTTTAGATCTCTATATCTATAACTATTTGTTTTCATATATGGACTTTAACCGAACATGAAATATAACAGGGCATACAATATGTATATGCCCTGTTCTACATTTATTAACAAACACACAATTAATTTGTTAGTTTATGTTGTTTTTAATATTTTATCAAATTACAAATAGAAAAAATTCAAATATTTTTGTTAACATTTAAAATAGAAAAGCCAAGAACTATCAAGACTTGGTAGCATTTTTTATAAATTCTTACTTTTTACCTACTATAACTACTTTGAAAGACTATATTAGATAAGTTGTTAATTACATTTTTTCAATTTTAAATCTTTTTTTTTTTTATTTAAAAATAAACTCATAAATCTGAAATTTTTTGGATTCCAGTTAAGAAGTAATGTGGTATTTGAACCTCAAATTTTTAATTAAAAAAGTAATACAATTGGAAACACGATTTTTTTGTTTTAAAAGAAAATATACAAATTAAATAATTCCACTGAGAACTCGCACAGGTAGCTTAATAAATTCTAAACTTAATACAAATAGTAAATTTTGTATGTATTATTCGATCTTTCTCTTTTTAATTATATATTTTTTAAATTTAATCAAAAAAATTGTTCAAATATTTTGTCAAAGAAATTTTAAAATCTTGTCAATTTGTATTAGTTATATATTTTTGCATTTTGTATTTAGTTTAATATTTGAAAATTTTATCAGGCTCAAGATCATAGTTAAATGTTACTAACGATTATTTAACACTAATTTTTTTATAAATGGAAAGAATTGTGAGGATCAGCGCTAGAGGGAGTGCACTAAACATAGTAAAAAAAAATTATTTTTCAAATAATTTTGGGGGTAGGTAGGAGAGGGTGGGCCCCTGCGGTCACGCTACTGCTCCCAAGTAATCTTTAGTCGAATTTATTACAATAATTTTTTTTAGTAAATGGTTGGTTTATGTTATTGTATTTTTTGTGGCAAATCCCAGAAAAAGACATTTACAAATTAAAAAAGAAAAAAACATTATAATGAACTTTTGGCTGTAGTTGATATTTTTGGGTCCAAAATATAAAAAATCCGTAATGCTGATGAGCCTATGTAGTTAAGATATGTTAAATGACAGATTAAAACAAATTAATTTTATTACCTACAACTAATTTGAAACATTTTAAAACCTCTTTTTTTATATTAGCATGGCGTTTCTGCAAGACGTTCGTCGTAAAACCAATTAGCGACTGCATGTATTTTGTTATTGTATTTTCGTTCCTCTTAAGCAAAACACGATCAGGAAACATCACTTTGATAAAATTACGGTAACAAAAAAAAAAAAAAAAAAAAAAAACCAAATTCAAAGGTCTAATTTTGTTTTGTTCTTTCAAATTCGAATTCAAAGTCAAATTACCAACTTCTTCATACAAGATGTGAATTATAAACCATTTGTTTTGAATTTATTCATGATTTAACTTAATAATCGCACGGTTTGTTTATATGATTATGATGAAGATTATTACAACATAACAGTAAAACTCGTTTAAGATGACTTCACATAAGACGACTTCTTGGTTAATATCAACTAATTTGAAAGTTCCCATATTTTGGCAACAATTTTCATACAAAAATTGATACAAACTCGCTTAAGACGAACATTTGATTAGAACAAACTACGACCGCCTTCTTTATAATATAATTTTTTTTTGTATTTTAACAAATTTTAAACTGAAATCTAAATTTTTTCTTAAAATATACCGCCAACAGTTTATTTAATAAATACCAGAAAATAATTTGTACAGTTTTTCAAACTATTTTTTAAAACTTTACATAATTTGCAGATAATTAAAATATTACGAAAATTTATTCTGGTCCTTCGGAGTGTGTCTTAATTTGGTTTGACTGTAGTTTCAAATACTCTGCAAGTTAATTCAAATAAATACATCAAATTATATATTATTTCAAAACTTTGACCACTACCGACTTAATTGTTTAGAAGAATAAAGAAACTGCTTAAGGTTTTAAATAAGAAACAAGTACATTATAAAAATTAACTAAATGTAGAGGAATAGGTTGTACCTTGAAACGTTTGAATTTCTGTTAATTTGTTTCACCACCGAAAATACTTTACATTTATAAATCATGCAATAGCTCATGATTGGTAGCTCATTACTTTATGTTTTAAAATAATGCATAAGGTAACGAGTTATCATTACAAGGTAATGCAAGAGTGTATTGCATCCATTATAAAATTTTTTCTATGTTAAGATACATAAACGTGCGGTGTTAAGAAGTTTACTCAGTTTTTAATATATATAACACATAGGCTGCAACACGTAGGTGGCGCCACTAATGAAAAATCCATCTGTTGGGGAATTAAAATCCATTCTGACCACCGCACCAGTGTTTCACAGCCCTAACTTTTCACAGCCATTTTAGAAACACTGTGATGCGAGCATTACTCGGATAGGAGGCGTATTGGTCCAGCAAACTGCGGGTCGCATTTATGTCTAAGAAACTCAGGCAAGCCGCACGAATGTGTTCAGTGACCGAACAAGAATCTTTAGCAGCAATGCTTAGCATAAAAAAGTTTCGGGCATATGGTGAAGGTCATGAGTTCACAGTGATCACCGATTATGCATCATGTCCCAAAATGACCTGAATTCGCGGTTGGACAGATGGGCTTTAAAACTCCAAGGCTTCAGTTTCAGAAAAGAGCATAGGAAGGGTAGCCCCGGATGCACTTTTGCGTGCCAACATAGAAGATTTATCCGATATCCAAAATAAGGAGCTGTCCGTTTTAGATGACTGAGGGAGCTCTGGTCATCTAAAAGATCACAAAATCGTTTTTGCAGACTATAAAGTGAAATTGTAGGAGATAGCTGATACCTTAAAGATGTCGAAGTAATGTGTGGGCTTTATTTAACAAGAAAATTTGTATATGAGAAAATTGTAGAAATGGGTGACGCTGTGAGCAAACACAGTGCACAAAAAACAACAACGTGTCGAAAGAGATTTGGTTCGCATGAAGAGGTGATTGCCGGAGCATAGGCCTACTTTCAGGCCAAAAATAAATCATTCGTATCGAAATGTTAGAAAGGCGTTGCAGTGATTGTATCGCTCTTGATGAAGACTATGTTGATGAATAAAGTCGAATTTTGCAAAAAAAAAATAAATAATAAAAAATTGGTGGTTTATTGGTAATCCTACTGATTTTTCAGCCGATGTGTTATATTGATTTTTTTTAAAAAAAAAAACGTATTTGCTTCAAGGTACATTTTTTAGCTGTACCTTGAAACGTATAAAATATTTTGTAAAATATCAAAGCATTGAATATATCGATAGTAAAATAGGAAATTTTTTGCTTGAAATAAATCAATTTGGTTATTATTAAGATTATTTTGATGTATAAAATCGCAAAATTTAAACAGGATTAATCCCTGTAGGAAGCCTGAGGTCAAGTGTCTCCAAATCACCACTTTTGTCGACTATTTTGGGTGACTTTTTGGTGAAATAGTTAACAAGGCGTCTACACTTTTTATATTCCTTTCTTTCCAGCTGCAAAGCTGTGTTTCTTCTTGGTTTTTTTATTGTTTCGTTTTGCTGAAAATTCATGTACATAGCTGCGTGAAAAACAATCAGTTTTGTATAAAAATAACGAGAAAGTGGCAACAATTTTTAGTGAAAGTTGTAACTAAAGACATTTTGTGGAGCCTGGTGAAGGTTTTACGGAGCCTATGAAAGATTTTGAAGACTTGTCTACTCCAAAATTCAATTTGCGCGAAAAACTTATTATTTTCCTGCCTAGTGTGGAAATCTAGTAAAAAGTTCCAAAAGTTTAGACTAGAATGACTAAAATGTACTAGAGAAACTCTGGTTCCAATGTCTACACCTAGTCAATAGTTGCGTAGATTCGCAATACCAAGCCATGTTACATGTCTACAGCAGAGAGCGTTGGCTGGGGCATAATTAGTCAGTAGTACTGGTGATAAAGTCAATAGTGAATCACTACACTTTCACTATCGACATTTCCTTCAGGGATTATTCAAATATTTTCAAGGTATACCTGGGTGGGGTTTTAAAAAAAATTTTAATTTCGCCAAATACTTATAAATTAATTTCAATAATGCTCAAATTTCATAATTTTTAATTTAATTTGGGTAACTTTGAAAAATCAATTCGAATCTTTAAAAAAAATAAACTTTTGACGTTTTATGGTACATCACCCTCTTTTTCTTTAAAGATCCCACTAATTGGTGAACATGAGAGCAATGCTAAACATACGAGTATTTAGAATTTTTTTTTTCAAAAAATGTCGAAATATGCAAAAAAATCCAACGTTTCAAGGTACACCATAGTCCCCTACTATTTAATTATTTATAATTAAATGGTTACCTTTTTTAGTGATATAAACATCAACACTTGAAGGTCATTTGTGTGTTTTTTTTTAGAGATTTGAAACATTGTATAATAAAGAATTTTTATTAAAATCTTAACGAATCATTACACTTGTGGTTTTTAAACAATTTAAGATTATTTAAGACATACTTACAAGGAAACTACATAGTGCATTATGGGGAAGGATCCCAATTTGTTGACCGAAGGTAGAACACTTAGATTAAGTGACTAAATAGTTGCACATATAGAGGCAAAAATTACCTCTATATGGAGTTAGGAAGCTAAATTTTGGTATGTAGGGAGGGGTAAAAAGGGGAAAAGTCTCCTCCTTGACCGCCTGCCCAAATCCCTTTTATATAGAAGCCTCATATTAAAAATATGGGTTTCCTGGAATATGGACCTCTGAAACTATTTAGTTTAAATTCCGTATTTAGGTTCCTCCTCCGGCGTAGACATCCACTAAGACGTTATTTTTGGAAATTCCCATGGGGAGGGGTAAAAATCTTAAGTCTCCCCTTTAACAGCCTGCCCAACCTCTTTTGAAATTTGAAGTTGTGTTTCCTGGAGTATACGCTAACTTATTGATAAGGTATATTTTAGAATTTTCGACAGTTACGTGGTAAAAATGGGGGTTCAAAGGGAAAAAAGTCTCCCCCCTAACGACCTTTCCAAACCGCTGGAACTAGGAAGTTGAAATTTGGAATGAAATGTTCCTTCTCCGGTGTAGACATTACACTCAGAAAAAAAAGTTAGTAGAAAAATTTGTATACGGTTTTCAATCGCACTTTGATATTTTGTACTGATTTTTAGTAAAACAAGTAAAAAAGGGCTAAATTGGGCTGTGCCGAATCTTTGAATACCCTCCACGATAGGGGCTGAAGATGATATACGTATATACTAAATTTTGCATGAACTGTAATATGAATATGTTTTGTCAATTTATGTAACAAACTTTTGTTATTTAGTTTTAGTAATGTTATTTATTTAGTTTTAGCAATATTATTTACAGAGGTCTGCTCTGTTAGCGACTTTAACATTGTTGATTTTTACGTTAACTTAGTTATCAGAGTAACACACATATAAGCTCTAAGAATGTTAATGGAACAATAAGAAGACTTAATAACATTTTTAATAGATACAGAAAAATTGTACAAATTTGTATGGAAAATTTAGAGGTACCTTCACATTTTCACTCATAACTTTTGAACCGCTTAACCGATTTTGCTCATTTTAAATACCAAACTGCTCGGGAGGATGTTCAATAATCTGGGTAAAAATAGGCACCCCCGCTTGCGTCTTCGCGTCGTGATCGCCATTTCAACAGACAGACAGACAGACGGACATCGCTAAATCGACTTAAAATTGCATAAGGATCACGAAAATATATACTTTACGAATATATATACCTATATTTCGACATGTTACAAACGGAATGACAAACTGATATATACCCTCACCATATATGGTGGAGGGTATAAAAATGATTATTAAACAAATCTTTTTGCCATTTACATTTTACAAATTACAGAATATTTACAGAATATTAAAAATTTTTTTGTTGCTAATTTCAGAAATCATTTTACAAATATTTGAAAACCGATTTACTAAAATTAGCAAAAAAAAATTTACTAATTTTAAAAAAGTGCATATTGAAGGTAATGTTATTTCTAATAATTAAAATTTAAATTTAATTAAAATTTACTTAAGGTAAGAAAAATTATTTTCTAAAAAGGTTTTTAAAACAGAAATTACCAAATTAAAACAAAATGATAAATTCGTTTCTGTTTTTACAATTTTTAAGCCTTTGATTTTTTTATTTTGTCTGAAATATTTTTTGAAAAAATAAATAAAATAAAAAAATTTTGATGCTCGATAAAAAAATAAATTTGAAATTTTGTACTAATATTAAGTAAAGTTTTTGCTAATTTAAGCAAACAAATTTTAAATTCCATTTTACAAAAAGTTTACTAAAATTTATTAGCAGCAGCTAATTTTATCTACTAATTTCATTGTACTGCACGTCAGCAGACATGTGTTGCTAAGACTAGCAAATAATACCCGTAATAACAGCAAAATTTTTAGTTGCCATTGCCGACTTTTTTTTGTGAGTGTAGCAAAGACGCATTTTTTGAAAAATCCTACCAGCAGGGGCAAAAAAGGAAATATTCTGCTCCTAGACGGCTTGCCAAAACTCCTGGAACTTGGAAGTTGAAATTTTTTATGTAGGTTCCACTTCCTGCGTAGACATCTGCTCAGACGGAATTCCAAAAGGGGAAAAATCTCCCCATTGACGTCCTGCCCAAACCCCTTTGGCTAGAAACCAGAAATTTGAAATACATGTTTTTTATTTTTTTTAAAAGAAGCAACATTTAGGAAGTTTTTCCCACTTATTACTCGTAATGTGTTGCTTTCTTTGGAAAGGGGATACAGGAGAGATGAAAGATGGCTTCAAATATGGAAAAACTGTAATTGCTCGGTATGATTACTCTTAGAACAGTTGTTGCCCGCCATCTGATATGGAGTTGCCGAAAATTGTTGAAGCCCTGTTATGTTATTTTACTTCGGTGGGATTAAGTGCTATAAAAACACCGAAGGAGGATGTTACGCGATATGTATAAGGAAGATAAAAATCACACATATTATTTTTTCTAAATTGATTTTGCCGTCGCAAGGAATCGAACCCGCAACCTTTCGTGTAACAGTCCAACGCGCTGAACATTACATCACAACGCTAGATTAAGCCCATATTGTAACTGGTACGACGGAATTTTTGCGACATCCATACGAGGAGTGGCAAAGTGGTGTATCTCCCCATTGACGGCCTGCACAAACTCATTTGGCTAGAAGGCTGAAATTTGATATACCTGTTCCTAGGAGTATGGGATAATTACTGATTTTTCGAAATGTCTACAAGAATGGGAATAGCCTCACCTTTGGCGGACTGCCTGAAATTTAAAATATGTGCACTCTGAAATATAAAATATGAGTTCCCTTGCATGGATATGCCAATTCTCTAATAAGGTACTGGGAATTTGACAATTCAAGGCTTTAGCCAGAGCAACATTTTTTCTAAGCTAACAATATAACGGCTTTGCCCGCTAGTTCCTTGTAAACCACTTATACTTTCAATAATAAATATAAGCCTTTCTCGGGTCAGATCCGGAGAGTTCAGATAATCAGATTTTAAGCAAAATTTTTGAAGAAATTGTTAGTAACATTAGGTTAGAGTTCTTGTTTAATTTTGCTCCAAATTTTATGATAATTTAACTGAAATTGTCTGTATATTTACTAGCTTACCTAAATTTACCAGACCATGATTTTCAACTTCATTGAATATTCCGCTGGTGCAAATATGGGTACTATTTTTATATTAGCAGAATTGAAATAGACAGAATATAGAAAAAAGATTTTGACAAAAATTGTCTATATTTTGGACTCATCTCATCCACATCAAAATTTTTAGCAATCTGAGAAAAAAGGTCTTTTGTAAGTCTCGCTTAAATTGAATGAAAAGGAAATTGAATTAAAAGGAACTTTAAAATGATTGAATTTTTTTAGAATCTGATTAAAAATAATTGTTTTATTGGTAAAAATCAATATGAAACATTTCATGTATTTTCCTATGCATTGCTTAATATTCAGTTGGCAACATGTTGCTAACATACTAAAGTGTTGTACATTAAAATTGTTTAAATTTTTTTATTACAAAAATTCTAGAATTTTTTTTTTGTTTAGTTAAACTAAAACATTATCTCACTTATGTATTGTGTTTTTTGTTGTTGTTGTTTCATTTTCAGAAAACTTATAAAAAATGTTTAGTACCACCATTGTAGTGGATTAACAAACATTATAGTCCAGTATGTATTAACATTAACGATGATCATAAAGCCACAAACAAAGATGTGTTTGTATGTAAGTAAATATGTAATTTATGTAAACAAGTGTATTTGAATATAACAAAAAATATAATACATATTTTTGTTTCCAACAAAGGTGAAAAAAAAAATAGAAATAGAAGTGAATCATTTAGCGGTACGCTATTTAACCAACCAACAAAATAAAAATAAAATTTAACAAAAAGCAGAAAAAAATCACATGCATTATATGTTACTCGTAGTACAATTTACAATTTGCAGGGAGGGAGAAGATTCAATATTAACTTATTTTGACTCAACAACCTACCAACTTACTTATAAAGTCGCACAAACATACATAGAAGTCAAGTCAGAAAGCCAATCCAAAAGCATTTGTTGTTACTACAACTACACCATTTACAATATTATTTAAAGATAATTATATTTTATTTTAAAAGCTGTATAGCTGCGATTTTGCCTTTAATAATTAGATTCTTTCTGGAATGCGCCTTATGGTCACCTCAAATATAAATTAACCCTTTGTTGATACGGTGAAGGGGTATCATTATTTTATAATGAGTTCCTTATAGTTTATTTCTTATACCATTATTTTAAAACAAAAAATAATGTATTACACCTAATCGCTTATATTTATCATTACTTCAATAAATTATTTTTTGAATAAAGTAATGTTATGGATTTTTCTGTTATTTTTTTCAACAATTTTTAAACTAAAGGATAAAAATATCAATAAATCAAATTTTCCATTTAAAATTTCTTTTTAGTTTTTGACAACTTCAAATATTTAACAACAAAATTATTGAAATATTATTGATATCACAAAGGAAGGATAAGTAAAAGAGATACCATCTTTATCAGTGCGCCAACAAAATTTTGTACAAATAACAGAAAAATCCTAAACATTACTTTATTCAAAAAATAATTATTTTATACAATAAAATAATACACAAAATTAACAAAAATGGGGGGAGTTGAGGTGTAATGGTTGGACTGTTACACAGAATTTTGTGGGTTTGATCCCCAGCGATGGTAACATCATTTTAGAAAAATAATCTATATACACAGAATAAAATTACATAAGTTTGACGAATAGAACAATTATTTTGATTAAAAATTTCAACAATTTGCACGCGTTGCTCTGGTGTAAATCGATTCATAATGAAACTTCAAAGCATTTCTTCCATTTTATGGCGTACAAAATCGTCTTTCAGAGCATGCACGATATAATTAAAAAAAACTATAAAAAATTAATGAATTTGAAAAAAGTTGTTTTCATGAAAAAACTGGAAAATAGTTAAGAATTCCAAAAACTGGTATAAAGAATTAAATTGTTTATATGGCAACAATGCATACACCAAATTTAATGTTTTTCAACACATTAGCAACTTTAGAAATGTTGCCCACTTATATAAACATGTTGCCGCGAAACTCTGTAGCATGTTGAATTTCTCAAATATTATTTCTGACACTATAGTAAATTATATACTTTTTGGTTAAACGTTTTCCAAAGAAAAAACTAAATTTTATCTCGATTTAAGAAAAATTTACTCAAGTTTTTTCTTTTTTTTTTTTAATTTATCTGAGAAATTTTTTAGGAAAAATTCCTATACCTACGTTTATTATTTCCCAAAAATTTGAATACTTTTACTTGAAAAAAATAACATTTTATTAAAATTTTTAAAATTTATTTGAACTAAATTGCATGAAAAATTTCTCTAGAAAGAGTTCATCAGTTTCTAAAACCAAATAATTTTTGTATTACATAGGAAAAAATGTATTACTTTTTTAATTGCCTGAACTAATTTTTAGAAAACAATTCTTAAAAATTAGAAAGTGGTACACTTAAAAACTGAATTTAGAAATTGCTTTCTAAAATTTATATATTTTTTCCACTCTCGAAAAACATTAACACACATTAATTTCAAGTACTTTCTCATTTTTAGTTAGACACATTTTTTGAACTAAATAGGAGTAAATTATGGTCTCAATTTTTTTTTTTTAACTAAACTTACTTTTATTATATTTTAGTGTGCAAATTTCTTAAAACTTAGATGTTTTTCTTAAAAATTGATAAATTTTTATTTAATATACATTTTTTTCCCTAAAGTCAAGAAATATAACTTAGGAAAAATATGAACTATTTCTGAGTAAATAAACTATTTCATTTTTATTCAAACATGAATTTTTTTCTTTTAAGAAAGGTTTTCTACGTTTTAATAAAATTTGACTTAAATTGAGGAAAATTTTTAAAATATTTAAAAGAAAATTTTGGATCAATTTTTAGTTCATGTCTTAACCCCAACGAAGTAAAATAACATAACGGACCTATGAAAGATTCAATAATTTCGCCAACTCTTCATCAGATGGCAGGCAAACGTCTTGACGAAAATATGCATAGAACTAAAATTCGTTAATAAGCATCGAAATACTTGTTTAACTGAGTTCACAACAATTTGAGAGATTTGCTTACTAACTTATTATTTTTAATAAAGTGAAGTTCGAAGGACCTCTTGGTCCTAGTCTAGTCTTCTTTTAGCACTTGAATATGAACATACACGAACTTTGGACTGAGATTCAAATTTGGACTTAGCTTCAACAGCAATGCTGCCCACACACGAAGGAACATTAATAGAAACATGGGTATATATCACTTAATGTTCCATCATGTGCAACAATGTTTCTTGTTAAAATTCCTGTTTCATTTTTGGCTCCGCAGATATCGAAATTTTTTGATATTTTATGTTTCCACACATTATGTTCCATCGTCTGTACAGTGCTATGCGGTGCTTTTGCAATTCGCGGTGTAAATAAAATAAAAGAGAGACGAAAATGGTGAAAATTAAAAATAATGAAAATTGGATAAATTTTATATATTTTTATTTACTTTTAATATTTATTATTAAAAATTATTTTTTAAAAATTTTTTTCCGCGTATATTTGTTTAGTAGTAGTATATTCAAACACACATTTTTGGTTCCGTCGTGTGTATTAAAAAATTAAAAATTATAGAAACACATGTTTTTACTAATGTTTCCTCGTGTGTGGTTAGCATAATGTAAAATTACTAACGAGTATCAAGAAATATGCAACAAAATTCTAGAATAATTTTGGGAAATGGTGTTGTATTAAAGTACAATATGTTTGCAGTATTTTATGTGAATCTGCTGTATTTGTTGCTAGCATATTGTATTTTATTTGCTGTTGATGAGATTCAATACTTTGGAGTAGTGTAGTGGCAAAAATTGTGATTACATTTGTTTTGTGTGTGTGTTTTTTTCAATTCAATTTTATTTTTTCACAGTTGTGTTTTTTTTTTGGGGACAAGCTATTATAAACTGTGGTAAGATCGTCTCAGCGATCAGTTGGTAAAAGTATATCGTTGGGTACGGATTGTCAGAGAATAATTCCAAATAAAGAAGTAAAGTTTCTTTTTTGCGCTTATTACAAAAAAAAAAACAAAACGTATTAAAACAAGTGTATTGACCAGTGTAAGTGTAAAAAATAAATTAATAATTTTGAAAAGAAACTTATTAACAAAATTATTAAACTCACAAAAACGCAAAAGAAACTGGAAAAAAGAACATCCTACAAAAAGGAAGTGTTTAAAATGTATGAATGAATGTGTGTTCTTTAGCAATTATTAATTTATGTTGTTCTAATGAATTTTGTAATTTTTAAGTTTTTTAATTTTTGTTAATACAATATTTGGTAAGATATTTTACCCATCAATTATTTATTAGTGTTTGAAAGTTTTCACGTTTTTGTAGATTTTTAATCACGTTTTATAATTTATTTTTCTTGCAAAAATTTAGCTCAAAAGTTCATTGTATTGAAAGTTGTCTCTCAGTGTCTGTCTTGTCTAATGCCAAGTTCTGTATTTGTGATGCATCTGTCTGTTTGTAAATATTTAAACATTAATGTTGATTTTCCGTTTGTGCATCCGTTTGTAATTTTCTTTTTTTTTTTTTAAAGAAAATTTATGATATGACAACAAAATTTATAAACTACTCGTAGTAAGGTATACACTGAAAGAACAAGTTTTATCATATTAATCATTTTTTAGTTA
Source organism: Eustalomyia histrio (assembly GCA_949748255.1). Lineage (NCBI taxonomy): Eukaryota > Metazoa > Arthropoda > Insecta > Diptera > Anthomyiidae > Eustalomyia > Eustalomyia histrio. The sequence continues at coordinate 6,769,951 of OX456526.1, forward strand.
TCAATTTTCGTTAAAAGAAAGATTTATTATAAATATTTTTGATAATTTTTATAAATATAATAAAAAGGTTTATAAATATGGCAAGAAATTTCATGCACTTAAGTTTGCGAAAAATATGCTTATAATAGTGAATAAAATTTCGTTAAAGTTATGTTATATTGCATGTTAATGCATCAATAGAAATGTTGTGAAAAATTGTGAAATTCCCCAAACAAAAGAAATTCATCAAATTCGCGAAATCTTGTCAACATCTAGCAAATATATAGAGACTTTTACAGAATACATCAATGCACTAAGAAAGTTTGACAATTATTGTATGTCAGTGACGATAAATCACGCCTCCAAATTTGAGGAATATCGAACCATATTTGGACTTAGCCCCCATATGAAACCCCCGTCCCAATATTTGCTTAAATGAACTTAAATTAAATATAAAGATAATTAGATACATAAAAATATATTGGCCCAAGATCGAACCCTATTGAATTTGTTTAGAATCGATCCAAATATAGACCTTTCTACCATAGAAATTAAATTTCGCTTAAATAATATTAAGACACACAAAACCGTTTAAAGTTTTAAAGGAAATCTGACCATATTTGGAACTAGTCCACATATAAGCCCATCTTCTTGCTTAAATCAACTTTTTCGTTTACATTTATATCTATATTTCTATTCCTGAAATTTGGATTGCTTTCCAAATTTTGATTCAAATTTTGCTTGGTGCAGGCTATAGTCGGCATCGCCGAGCCACAGCACATGGCGTATCTTTTACACATGGTTTGTGCCTTTAATAACTTATATGTCATTTTGGAGAGTAAACATCTGTGACTTATTCTTACTTAGTCATTGAACGTGTAAACAACAAAGTTTTATTCTTTAATTCGCAAATGTCGAATTCTGTGCCAACAAAGCATCATTTGCGGGAATTTTTGCTTTTTCTTATTCATTTTGAAAAAAGAGCGGCTTAAACACATCAGTTGCTCACCGAAACTTATGCTGAATATGTTCTATCGATTTTAACGTGCGAGATATGGTTTGTGCGATTCAGAAGTGGTGATTTTGACACGGAAGACAAAGAGTGTCCAGGTCAGCTAAAAAGGGCGTTGTGGTGTAATGGTTAGCGCGTTGGACTGTTGCACAGAACGTTGGAGGGTTGGATCCTTGGCGACAGCAATATCAATTTAGAAAAAATAATATGTATGAGTTTTCTATATCTCATACATATCGCAACGCCCTCCTTCGGTCTTCAACAATTTCGGAAACTCACCATCAGATGGCGGGCATCAACTGTTCTAAGATTTATTATCTCGTACAACTACAGTGCTTCCTTTCATCTCTTCAGTATCCCGTTTCCAAAGAAAGCAATACATTACTTAGTAGGAAGAATTTCCTAAGTGTTGCTTCACTCAGAATATGGAATCAGTTATGGCTACATAATTTGTTGCCAACTGTCTTCATAATAAATTATATTTTTATTTGGGAAAGCTAATACTCTGTCTAATTTAATATTTATATTCCACATAAATATTTTTACGTTTCACAAAATTTTATTTTAAAAAAGTTTTATATTTGTACTTTTCCGGTACCGAACCTGGGCAATCAGATTCATAGTTCACACTTTTGTTAACTGCACCACAACTAATTTTAATTTTATTTGATATATTTGCTATTTAAACATTTTTATATTTTATTTTTATAAAAAAAATATTTTTTTTTAATATTTGCCTTTTGCGGGATTTGAACTCGGAAATTCGGAGTACTAGGCTACATCTCTACCTACTACACTACCAACACTTTAAATGTTAATAGTGTTAATCGAATTTCAACCAGTCAATTATTTGGGTGTTCCCTTACAGAAAAAAATGCCCGATCTTTACATTTAAGTGTTTGTAAAATACCTAGTTCGCTCTTTTAGTTCAATTTCTCTTTGACAAATTCGTTCAATCTGACCATTTTGTTAGCGAACTACTTATAGTGTTCAACTTTTTCATTGCCGAAGCAAAATGAAAAATATTTTATGGGGAAAAAAATTTAGGGATTTTATTTAATTTGTGTAACTTTGAAATATAATATTAGTTTAAATGTGTTAAAAAAACAAACTATTAAAAATTAAATAAAATTGTCCCCGATCAAAATTAACGATTGCACTAAAAAAAAAGTGATCTAGATTTTTTGATCTATTGACTGAAAAATTCCATTGAACTAGTTCGTTCACGAACAACACAACTCTAGTGACAACGTTCGGCCACATGGTGCAAGACCGGTTAAAAAGTATTTAGAAAATAGTGGTTGAGAAGTTTTACCTCACCCGCCTTATAGTCCAGATCTTGCGTCGTCCGACTGCCATATGTTTCGATTGATGCAGAACGCTTTTACGAGAATACGCTGCACTTAAGAAGAGGGTATCCGAAATTGAATTGATTCGTTCTTGGCCTCAAAGAATGAGCAGTTCTTTCGAAATATTTTTAACTTTCTTTTATTATTTTATCTTGATTTGTTTACAAAAAAAAAACTGTGGTTGTCAAATCGAAATCTCGCTACTGTCAAAAAGTAAATATGAAAACAATCAAATTTTTGTTGTGATTTCCATTGAAATCTCCAAATTTAAAAACAGATGAAAACGCAACTTAAAAGAAACTTTTAATACTCGTACATATTCTCAATTTATTCAGAATATTTTTTTTTGATTTAATATAGATATTTAAAGAATTTTTGTTTTAAATTTACCTTTAAAAATTTTTTAAGTGTTGCTTAAGTTAATAATTCTTACTTTTTGTTGCTAATACCAAATGGCGTTTAAAAAAAACGTGCCTTGCATTTTGTTTTAATATTATTTGATGGATTTCTCTTGTATCTGTAGGATTTAAGTTTTATTTTTATCGTTTTAACAATAACTTTTATATGCTTCTTATAAGTTTACAAGCTGCATGATCATAAAGTATATAAAAATAATATATTAATGCAATCTTAAATTATTATTATTTTTTTTTTATTAATATAATCTTTATATTTAATTTGCATTTTAAATTACATTTTGTTTTTTTAATTTATAATTAATGATGTTTTTTAATGTTGCAAGTTGGCGTTAGCAACAATAAAATATGGCTTTGTATAATCATTTATGTCATATAAATATATATGTTTTTTTTTAAATATTAATTTGCATACAATACTCTGTGTATATCAGTATTATTTAGTACAGTCTTCATTAGAAAATTATTATATTCTTTGGCAATTTAAAACAATATACTAAGTACAAGTATTAAAAATCAAAAAACATATAAAATGTTGCAGCTTTGTTTAATCCTTTTGACGACTGAACCTAAACTGCTGGAAAATTTTGTAATTTTTTTTTTATCAGATTTGTGGTTACTGACCCTATAATATTATTTTTTTCAACTACTTTTATAAAAAACGATAAGACATAACTATACCTCATTGATCGTCAATATTAAATTTTCTTCTTATAACTGATATATTGGGAATTGGCACATCATTCTTAATTTATTTTGCTACGCTGATACGACTATGTAAACATTTTTAAAATCGAAATTACTGAAATTCGTTGCGAATAAGAATAACTACAGGTTGGTTGAAAAGTTCCTGCGCTCTAAATGAAATAATACTGCTTTTGTTACGAAATATATTTTTTTATTCAATATAATCTCCTAGAAGCTCAATACACTTGTTCCAATGATCTTCCAATAATTTTATCCCATTCTTATAATGGTTTTCCGTAAGCTCTGCAAAATAACCGTCTACGGCTGCTATGGCCTCTTCATTCGACGAAAAATGCTTTCCACGAAGGAATTGTTTGATTTCTGAAAAGATAGTAGTCACTGGGAGCCAAATCTGGTGAATACGGTGGATGTTCAAGCAATTCGTACTTTAATTCTTTGAATTTAGCCATCGTCAAAACACTTTTGTGAGCAGGTGCATTGTCTTGATGAAAAATGATTTTTTTCTTCTTTAAACCAGGTCTTTTCTCACGAATTTGTTCGTCCAGCTGATCCAAAAGGCTGCAATAATATTGAGAGTTGATTGTTTTACCTTTCTGAAGATAATCAATTAACAAAATTCCTTTTGCATCCCAAAAAACTGATGCCATAACCTTCTTTGCTGATCGTTGTGACTTCACCTGCTTTGGAGCTGAACAACCAGCTTCAATCCACTGTAAACGTTCTTGTTTCAATTTAGGATCATGGTGGAAGATCCAAGTCTCATCCATAGTTATAAAACGACGCAAGAAGTCGGTTTTATTCGGCTTAAAACGCTCCAAATTACGCTGAGAAATTTGTTTTCGATCCAGTTTTTGTTGAATTGTTAATGTGTGCGGCACTAACTTTCCAAACAGTTTTTTCATACGTAATTCTTCATGTAAAATATGGAGTACTCGTTCGTCTGAGATGCCTATGGCATTAGCAATTTCACGCTTAGTCAAACTTGGATCTTCACTAACCATATTATGTACCTGCTCAATGATTTCTGCTGTGGTTGCAGTTTTTGGTCGTCCTTCGCGTGGATCGTCTTCAAGGCTGGTACGACCACGTTTAAATTCACCAGACCAAAGTTCAACGGTGCGTTTTGAAGGTGAGGACTCCTTATGCACTTCTAACAATTGTTCATAAATTTCCTTTGCTTTTTAACCCTTCAAAACAAAAAATCTAATGACTGCACGATATTTAATTTTTTCCATATTAAAAAAAAATCAAATGGCTTGTAAACAAAGAAAGAATTGACAGTTATACCAACTTGAGAAAAAAAAAAGTTTGGAGCTAGCAGTGCTATCTCTTGGTGAGCGCAGGAACTTTTCAACCAACCTGTATAAACAACAAAAACCTCAAATATTTTGGAATTTCTGGGAATATTGACAAGAATTTGTTCATGACATATCAAAAGTTTAATCTCGTAGGTTCAAAAACATCCCAGTTCACGTCATTCAAAAATGATAAAAATTTTATATTTTTTTTTAATAACTTTGGGTCACCCTATTTGACACTGAGTCCATATAGGTTAAGTAGTTGGTATAATCTGAAAGCTAAAACTATCCTCTATCGATACAAATCCCTTTCACAAAGAATAGTTTGGGTAATGTAAATATCAACCATTGGTTGTCAAAGGGTTAAAGAGGGTTTACACTTCATATTTTTTAAAATTTCCAAAAGATTTTTTCAAGTGCTTTAACCCTTTCGAAAAAAATATTTAATTCTAGCTACACTCAGAAAAAAAAAGTTAGTAGAAAAATTTGTAATCGGGTTTCAATTCCACTTTACTATATTTGTACTGATTTTTAGTAAAAAAATATTACTTAGCAAATCTTTTTGCTATTTACATTTTAAAAATTACAGAATTTTTACAGAATATTTACAAATTTTTGTTGGTAATTTCAGAAATTATTTTACAAATTTTTGACAACCGATTTGCTAAAATTAGCAAAAAAAAAAAAAATTACTAATTTTAAAAAAGAGGATATTGAAGGAAATGTTATTTCTAATAATTAAAACTTATACATACAAACTTAAACTGCCTTAAGATGTTACATAGATTATAAAACGGATCGGAAGTGAAGATACCGAATCATGTCTAAAAGACCTTAATAGCACTAAAAAGTTTTTTTTTAGTTCTAAAAATCAGCCCTTAAAACAATTAAAATTTGACCTTAAAAGTAAAAAAAAAAATTGACTAAATTTTTCAAAACAGAAATTACCAAATTAAAACAAAATGATAAATTCGTTTATGTTTTAACAATTTTTAAGATTTTTAGGCCTTTGATTTTTTGCTCGATAAAAAAAATAAATTTAAAATTTTGTACTCATATTAATAATATTTATTATTTTTTTTTTTTGCTGATTTTAGCAAACAGATTTTAAATTCCATTTTACAAAAAGTCTAAAATTTTCAGTTGCCATTACAGACTTTTTTTGGTGAGTGTATAACAATGCAATTTAATAATGATTAAAATAGTTTATAGTTAAATATGCATATAACTCAGGGTTGGCAAGCAAAGTCGCTGACATATCGTTAGCAATATAAAACTTTTTCTACAAACCACTTTTACAGTTATATCTACACAATTTTAGGTCCTCTTTTATTGTTAACACTTTTTACTAAAATTTTAAGAAATTTGGTTCGAAAATTTCTTACCTAAGTAAAATTTTATTCAAAATTTATGTAAGTTTTAGTTGAATGTAAATAAAAATTTATTCTTTAAAATCAGCAAAAATATTTGCTGAATATAAGTAAATTTAAATAGCACGGTGCTAGTCGAAAACTCATTAAGCGGGGAAATCTAAACCCCCCTTTTTTCTTTCTTAAAAAAAAGTTTTGATTTTGAAAATTGTGGCTCTCAGGTACTCAAAAATTGCAATTTTTCAATTTCATCGACCATTTCTATATTTTTTTTGTTCTCCCAAGCAGTTTTATGTTAAAAATGATTAAAATTGGTTTAAGAGTTCATACGAAATTTTGCATTTCAATAAAAAAAAATAAAATGTACAATTTTGTGTAGATTGTTAATTTTTAAACCAAGGTTGAAAAATTACGTTTTTGGTCCTTGGAGCCAGGACATTATTACAGGGACTTATGTTAACGGGCCGGATAATTTTTCTTTGAAAATGTAACACTCAGAAAAAATGTTCCAACCGAATTTGCTTTCATAAAAATCTTTAAAATGGCATGGCGTTTATCTGCAAGCACAATCTGAAAGTTTTTATTTGGAAAAAAAAAACAAAAAGTTATTTTTTGTTATTTGTAGGTTATAGTGAGCTTTCAACCTCCGTATATTTACAAAAATAAAGCAAATTAACGATTTTTAGCTAGGTTGATACATGTATTTCGATCTGGCAAAAGATTGATGATTTTTCTTTAATGCTCCTAAACGAGAACAAGAAAATAAGAAAAGAGTTTTAAAAGCTGCTATAGCTGATGTCCTGTAGCATTTCTAAAAAAGGCGTCTTGCGGTAAGCACAATATCTCTGTACTGTAATTATGTAAAATGAACAAAAATATATTTCGATATTATAATGCATTATCTTGTAATTGATCGAAGGATTCAGCAAAATAATAATTTTTGACAAAATGTCGGATATTCTAAAAAGATCGAGTTTTGACAAAAATTTAGGCTTTAAATTGTTTATGAAATGGAAAATATTTACCAGTAAGAAAAATACTTCGATTAATTACAAAAAAAAATATACTTAAAAAACATGTGTTAAAATTTGAGACTGATTGGTTCTGCCGTGTGGGAGAAATCTTGCTCACCGACCTTTAAGAACACAGTTTTGAGAAAAAGGCGTTAAAAACTTCAAAAACAATTTACTTTACTCTGCCACATCATTATAAATGTGCGTGTAACTTTGAGAATTTTCGCCGTTGACAAGTATCATATCTCCGCGGACAACCTGCTGTACGCAAGTTTCTGCAAAAAAATCCGTGAGACTCCAGTCTCACGAACTTTTTGCACAAACTTGCGTAAAGCCCATGCGCTGCGTGCTTCATTACGGTCAACACTTCTTTTCAACAGATGCACAGATTTGCGAGCACTTATTTAGGAATATTTTTTCCCAACGTTGTTCAAGCGTAAAACGACTCATTTCGATCCGCGGAAGTATGATTCTGACTGAAAAAAAAATCTATCAGTGTCAAAATAACATGCGATGTAAAAAGAAACTAGTTATTGGACCACCCTGTATATAAGCTCTTAATTCTTTCAAGGACTTTTATTCGAACATTTTAAATAATTTTTGGAATGTTTTAAAAATAGGGGAAATAGAAGTATCACGCAACGTCTGTAACTCCGCCAAAAGAACAGATATAAGTATTATGTAAATGAAAAAATATTTGAAGCATAAATGTGCTGTCCCAGCAAGATTTTGGTAATATGTTGGTGAAACCATGTTTATTACAATGTCTCGGCCAGTTATACTTTATTTCTGCATTTGGTGATGTTTAGTAAACATGAAAAATTTTAGAAAATTACGCGAACAGACAAAATGTTGGGCAACAATGTTGTTTCTTGGCATGCAACATTATATATCATTTTAAACTAACCAAAATACATATAAGTAATATTTGCAATTTATCAAAGATATAATAAAACATAACCTTATTCTAATTATAATTTAAAAAAAGACTGCATTCAAATAAAATAACCAGTAATGCAAATGAAAATGTAAACTATAAAATAAACCAAAACATTCCAAAGAAGAAATCGCAAGTTGTTTAACAACATAACGACGATAATGTTTATGCTGATGTCGAAGTCGATGCTGATGATGGTAATTGTTGTCTTCAGCTTCACTTCACAATCACTTGATGCTAAAAGGCAACAAAAAAAAATAAAAACAAAACCAAAAACATTAACCGACAACTACTACTGACAACTCTCCAGGCCAATGTTCATTCATATACTGCATACTTCCATGCCATTACACATACCACAACATGATTGATCCTCTAAAAACCACTTTTATATACAAGAAATAAACAGAAACATGGGCGGGAAAGTCTGATAATTTTTTTTTTCGTACTAAAAAATAAAAAAAAAAACATGATAAATTTTAATAAAAAGCGAAAATAATTGAAAGTATGAAAAGACTTTTACTTACTCGTAAATTTTCAAGAAATATACGAAAAAATGAAAATAAAAAACATAAACAAAGTTATTGATTATGGAAAATAAACATAAACCACAACTAACCAATAAAAAGACATAATTTACAAAAATAAAAATTGAATCTGTTTGTGAAGGTGTTTGAAAAATTAACACCTTTTTAATGTACAAAACATCAAGTTAAACAATTAAAAATATAATATAAACATACATTTTAGTACGAGAGTAAAAATCTTATAGAATATAACGTGACCTACTTATTCATATACCTAATATTTGGCCGTAAAATAGTATATATTGGCTGTATTAAAGAATTCTAATAATTCTCATCCAGTTAGAAAAACTTATCACATATAGTTGCAAAGTTTGGTAGCCAAAAGCGAGCTAGAATCGAGTAGGGATTTTAACCTATACTTCGTCCTGCAGCCGAAGTATAACCATACGCCGACCAGATTTCCGTTCCCGACACATGCCGTTGCTAGGAAGTAGTTAGTTTTTCCCGATCCACACTCTAACCCAACTCACCTGCTTATTATTCTCGTGCATTGCGTTACTTAGTCGTATCTACTAATCATAGCCCGAAGCTTTTTTCGGATTTGCACTCTAACCCAACTCACCTGCTTATTGTTCTCGTGAGTTACTTAGTCGTATTTACAAATCGTTGCCCGAACCTTTTTCCCAATTCACACGCTAACACGACTCACCCGCTAATTATTATTCTCGTGAGTTACTTAGTCGCAGGGATGCGAAATGAGAATTTCAATTTCGTACAAAAGTCATTACCAAATTGTACTTTTTGAACTCAATTGTACCATTTTTTTAGTATAAAAAAACACCCACTATAGAATTTTTTTTAATATTTTTATTTTTAATAAACATAATAAAAAAAAACTGCACAGAAAATTCAGTTGTACATTAAAAGTATATGACAAAAATATGTAAAAAAAGGTACAAAAATCCATGAGATCAATATCATATTTAAGTAGGTAACAAACAACATGTTATTTTAAAATTATAGCAACAAGAATTCGATGAATGTAACAAATCTTTCGTTTGGACTAGACTAGAAACTGTTGAAAATTTATACAATGCAGTTGATTGCGTGCAATTTTCTTAATTCCCTTTTCAAAGTTGCTTCCAAAGTTATGTCTATTAATGTGAATTAAGTAACAAAATAAGAGTACATATGAGTGTGAAGGAGAGAACAGAAACATGCACGAGAAACGAAAAATGTGCCTTTTTTGTTACCCCGCTTGCTTCTCTATCCCGTTCGATAACAATTAAAAATTGGATGCAATAATTATATGCAACAAAGTCGCGGTCTAAATTGGTTCTAATATAAAAGATATTCACAAAGATGTGACAGCAAAAATCAGTTGCCAAGAAAAAAGATAAGGATAAACTGGGAAAATTTGGAAATTGTACCAAATAAACCATGGGAGTGCCATAGTAGTTTTAAGACCCAAATCGTACTTAAAATGGTACAATTGTACCATCTTTCGCATCCCTGCTTAGTCGTATGCACTAATCGTATCTTGGGTCTTGTCCCGATTTACACTCTACCCCGACTCACCTGCCAATTATTCTCGTGAGGCACCCGAAGTCTTCCATACCAGAGAGGACCCTAATTAGAGGTTTTACCACAACGCTTACCTCCGTTCTCAACATTTACAGAGACAGTCTTAGCACTAATGAAAGGAAGCAGACATTGAAAGAACATCCCACACTGACTTTACTCCGGTTGGGAAACGAATCTGCATTACAAGAAAACTCATTACTCTATTTCGAAATACCTCGCTCTGAGAATTTAAAAAATTTAAAAGTAATAAATATAAAACATTTAGTTGAGCAACATTTTAAAATATCTGACACATAAACGTAACGGGTTAATAAGTCAATAAGTTCCTGACTTTTTAAATTTCCCGCTTCTTAATTCAAAGGGCAGTTGACTGCCAGTTGACTTCTGTCAAAATTTGAACAAGCTGCGTCATTTAGTTTGTGTTTGTCAGCCATTTATAGCAGACTACCGCGTGATTTGAGGAGGAAATGGAAAAAAGTGAAATTTGAGTGCTCATTAAGCATTATTTTTGGCGAAAAAAATCATCACTTAAATCAAAGCTAAGCTTGATAAATACTATGGGGACTCTGCACTGAATTTGGTCGTGGCCGTACAAGCACTGAAGATGCTGAACGTTCTGGACACCCTACACACGAATCAATTGAAAAAAATTCACGATATGGTGTGGGCCGATCGGAGATTCAAAGTGCAAGAGGTTGTGGAAGCCAAAGGCATCTCACATGGCTATAATTTTGAATGATCACTTGGGCATGAGAAAGCTTTTCACAAGATGGCTGCCGCGATTGCTCACAATCGACCACAAACGCAATCGTGTGACAGTTTCGTTTTCATAGCAAATCTATTAATAAGACCATTAATTGCTCCCTTTTCCACCCTATTCTCCGGATTTATTATTTCTTGTTTCCAAACCTGATGAAATTGCTCGGCGGAAAGAGATTTAACAAATCTGATTTTTTTAAAGGGATTAAAAAAATTGGAGAAATGTTTTTCATTCAAAAAGTCACGGACTTAATGACCCGTCGCATCAATAGATCAAATATACGTACTGAAACCACAGAGTAAAGGTAGGAACAAAATTAGCCTAAAAATGTGTGTTCCTAAAATTTCCTTTCATGCCAAACCAGGTCACTTAATCCAATTATGTTTCAGATTAATTACTGACAAAATTATACCAGGCCATAAAGAACATTTTAAAGTTTTATTTCGATCAGAGTGCAAACATCCCTCTATAGATTTTTTTGCCAGCTTTATAGTCAGCATTAAGTACGATTTCGTACTCAAATTTTACTTAAGTAAGAAATTTTGGAATGTAATGCTTACAATTTTTCAAACATTTAATATTGCTGCAACATATTTTTTATAAATAAAAAACTATTTGTATGTCTAAACTAAAATCATTTACAGATTTCTTGCTTTAGGGAATTATTTATTGCAGTCACGTTTGTTGGCTATTTTTCATCATCTTTGATTCTTTTAAGATAAAAAGCGATTTTTAAAACATTTTTTCCCCCAAATGACAGACATGATGATGCTTCACATTTGTATGTGTGTATTTATCAAGTTTCTTTTTTTTTAATTTTAAAATCTTTATGATCTGTGTTTTAAAAGGAAAAGTTTTCACTTAATAGTTTTGTATATTTTTTTTTTTCTAATAATTCTGCAAAAAGTGTTGATTTTTTGTCTGAATTTGTATTCAAAACGACAAAAAGAGTCTTGTTTATCTTGTTTTACTTAGAAAAGAAAATTATTTATTTATTTTTATATTTATAGGTAGTAAAGTTTTGTCCATATTCATTCATTTTACTAACCATCACCATAATACTATTTAGCGGCTAGCTGCTTAATGATTATAATAGTGATGACAATATAATAGTGATGATGATGATGGTCTGTTGATCGTCCATGGTGATTTTTTTATGTTGATTTAAGTAAAAGTAACGCACCTTTTAAAGTTGTGTAGAGAGTACTTTTATTCAGTATATTTGTCCATCATCTGATGCGTGCTTGGCTAAAATCGAATGTTTCTTTTTTTGTCAAGTTGTTGACTGATTTTTTTTCTTCTTTTAGTTTTTGTTTTAGCCGGTTAGTGGGTTACATTTGTGAACTAATTAAAATGTGTGTGTTTAGCAGTTGTTTTCTTTTTTATTTTATTTTTTTATCTATTGTTGTTTAATTATCAATTAACTTTTAATAAAAGACATTTAATTAATATTGTTATTTAAAATTTTAATAATTTGTTTAATATCCGTTTTAAATAAATGTTTCCGGCCTTCGAGTACACTATAGAAATCAACCTGACGATATAGTTACAGATAGTCGCTTTTAGCAATATTTCATATATTTACAATGTTTCTAGCAACATGTTGCTGAAATATATAACTTTGTGCATATCGTAGAGAAATTGAAATCATACTTGGGACTAGTTCATTGAAACCAATTAGTTGAGAATTTCATTGGCATTTTTTGAGGGCAATGGTAATGAAATTGTTTAATGCCAATGTTTTTTTTTTAATTGACATTATTGAATGCCTAACGGTATTTTTTTGCTAATATTAGCAACACATGTCTGTTGACGTGTAGTACTTAATTTTAGTAAACTTTTTGTAAAGCGGAATTTAAAACAGGTTTGCGCTTAAACCATCGAGCATCAAATTTTTTTTATTTTATTTATTTTTTTCAAAAAATATTTTATATAAAATTAAAAACAAAATCATAGCTTAAAAATTGTTAAAACATAACGAATTAATGATTTTGTTTTTATTTGGTAATTTCTGTTTTGAAAAATATTTTAGTCGAATTTTAAATGTTTTTAAGGCTGATTTTAGAACCAAAAAAAAAACTTTTTAGTGCTATTTTAAGTGGATGTCATATTTTCAGACATGAGTCGGTATATTCACTTCCGATCCCTTTTTTAATCTATGCAACATTTTTGGGCAAGGTGTAATTTTTAATTAGAAACAACATTTCCTTCAATATCCACTTTTTTAAAATTAGTAATTTTTTTTTGCTAATTTAAGCAAGTCGGTTTTCAAAAATTTGTAAAATGATTTCTGAAATTAGCATCAAAAATTTGTAAATATTCTGTAAAAACTCTGTAATTTGTAAATTGTAAATAGCAAAAAGATTTGCTAAGTTATATTTTTTTTACTAAAACTCAGTACAAAAATCGTAGTGGGATTGAAAACCGTTTACAAATTTTTCTACTAACTTTTTTTCTGAGTGTATGTTATATTTGATAAAATAACTTTTAAATTTAGTATTAAAATTTTACATTTTTGTTTTAAATTCCCTTTTTCTAAAATAAATTTTGTTGATAAACAATGCTTTTTAAGTCAGTTATAATTAGTTGTTCTAAACATTGTTGCACATTTAATTACCATTGGTTTAAACAATGCCAATTAAAAAAGTTGATCGGCATAGAATTGTAATGCACTTTTTGGCATTGAATTGACATCAAGTAATGCCAATCAAATTTTAATGTTAGTTAAAAATTAACAAGTATGTTTGAATTACATACAGAGATAAAGTTTCTCTCTTCCCTAATTCAACTCTTTATTGGATCTAGTGACGGTCATGTGAGTGAATTTCGTCTCACGAACTAAAATTTATTATCACAATTAAAAATGCAATTTTACACTCGCATTTAATTTTACACACGTTTGCATAAGTAAAAGTCTTTAAAGCTTAATGGGTTAAGTGTTTTCTTATAGTTTTGAACATTTTTCTATTGAAAATGATTTTTTTTTTATTATTTAAAAAAACATGAACGTAAGAACATTTTACTCGACTCACGCCCGACTCACGAGATTAAGAGAGAGTTCACTGTGGGTACAGTTAAATTTTATGGATACTTAAAGTAGAGGGCACGTGAGCTATTTTTGACAAACGATCGTGGGCGAGCGTGAGTCAAAAATGAATAATTTAAATTTCGTTCACGCTCACGAAATACTTACGCTCAAGGAAAAAACAGTCTTGCTGCATTACATGTAAGAAAAAATTGAAAAAACGAAAAAAGGAATAATCACGTGAATCCCAAATTTGGTGTCACGCGCCCACCTCTATTTTACAGTTTTAATATTTTCCCTCAATGATGCAAGATGCGCAAACCAGTGTAAAAGTTCTTCTGCAGCGAGATTCTCTAATTTTATTGAAGGTTTTATTGATTTCCTTAACTAACGACAATTGCCGACTGATTTACCAAAATAGCTATTCTGTTTTTTTTTTTAAATATAAAAAAAAATTTATTTGCTTTGAAATTTTGGGAATTTCCCATAAAAATCGTTTACTTGAACTTAAAAAAAATGTCTGTAAATAAGTTAACGATTTTTCAACTAAAGGGTTTTCCAATACGGGCGGGTCGATTTTATCCTGGCGTCCGCTGTGTGGCATGTAGTGCCCTCCTGCTGGAACTACATGTCATCTACGTCCATATCGTTCAATTTGGGAAATCGGAAATAATTGTTCTGTGGCGCTCGCCATTGACGGTGATGGCCTCACCAAAGTTGTTTTCAAAAAAGTACGGACAAATAACGCCGCCGTTGACGCAAAATCCGCACCAAACAGTAACTTTTTGTGGATGTATTGGCACCTGGTGAATCTTGTGTAGGTTGGCGTCGTCTCATATACGGCAATGATGATTTTTCATTTCTTTTCATTTGGACGTGGTGTGATGCTCAACCGTGTAACTTGTCATGGTCCTTTGGCATCAGTAACTGAATAATAAACAACAGATTGGACAGACGCAAAAAAAAAAAACATGGCGGTCACAAGCCGCCAATTGCAAACACCTATACAAGTATCAGTTGATAAAAGTTAAGAATAACTATATTTATCCTCCTTTATTCGATCTTCAATATTATAATATATTATTACTTAAAATCGAGTTTAAGATCCTTTTATAAAAAACAATAATGATTATTTATTATTTCTTTTCCTCCAATATTTCGTCACCACATTGGGTGACTTCTTCAGGGAAATTATATAATTTTTTTTTTTTTTTTTTTATTTTTTTTTTTTTTATATAATTTCCCTGAAGAAGTCACCCAATGTGGTGACGAAATATTGGAGGAAAAGAAATAATAAATAATCATTATTATTATTTTTTATAAAAGGATCTTGAACTCGATTTTAAGTAATAATATGTTAAGAATAACTTTTAACGAATTCTTTTCTTAATTATCAAATTTCGAACTACCGAATAAAGTCGGTAAAAAGTTACGGAATTGCACTACTGCGCTTTAGAAATTTTGTCCTACGACATTAATTATTTGTCATTTAAGTCCTTTTTCAAAAAAATACCAAAAACAAAGTGTCCTAAAACGGACGTTTGAAAGGTTACATGTTCACTAGACCGTACCTCAAAAAAAAAGTTCACCGTACACCCTCTAATATAAAGTATTTTAACAAGAAAATTTCGAAAATATTTTTTTTTTTTTTTGGCCGAACGTAGGGGTCGCCATTTTATATTTTTCGTTATATCTTCGCCATTTACCGTCCGATCTTAAAGTGTTGTATATCAATGTTTTTTGTCTCGCGGAGGCCGATGTTTTTCTCGAAGGAGCCATTGACCTCAAGTAACCCGTTCTAGTATTAACCCACCAGATCTAAGTTGCTACCACCTTAATGTACTGCCCTAATATTTTAAAATGAAATGGAAAGTATTCCAATAATTCCAGCGGAACTATTATTTTATTTTTTTTTTTTTTTAATTTTTTTGTTGCCGAATGTAGGGCATTTTTAATTTTTTTGTCATATCTTCTGTATTTACAGTCGGATCTTAAAGGGTTATATATCAATGTTTTTGTCGCAATGATACCAATTTTTTACATCAAAAATCATTGACCTCAAGCACCCTTTTATACCACTTAAGGGGTAAAACCTACGTAAAAAGCCTATATATAAAAACTTCCTTTTTTATTTTCTTTATTTACGGAGATGTGTTAACAAAGATTGGTTTTCACAAGATTTATGAAGGAGTACAAAAAATATTTGTTTTACACAGTTTTACAAAATGATAGTATATTTAGTATAGAGGTCCATGGCACGCAGCATTACTTAATAAATTTTTGGTGGATTTCTCTGAAATTTATAATGCATATGGAAAACTAAATTATCTTTGGATATTTTGACTTTAACACTTCGCTGTTTTGTCAAAAATTAATATACCCAAAAACTCATACGCTATTCTTTAGATAATTTGGTTAAATTATAGGCATACGTAAATGGCGTTCCATTCTTACAATGACTCCATTTTTGTAGCCAGTGTTGGTAGGAGTTCCATCGCAACTAATAGCTATTAAGAAGTCCATATTGAAGTTCTCTTGACTCAAATAATACAGCCAACTTCAATCACGCCAAAATATGATCGATTAAAATTTGTGTTATTTTATAAGTGATCCACTGCACTCAGCATAATTTAACAAATTTTAGGTGGATCGCTCTGAAACATACACTTTATATAGAAAACTAAATTATCTAAAGAAAAGCGTATGAGTTTTTGGGTATATTAATTTTTGACAAAACAGCGAAGTGTTAAAGTCAAAATATCTATTTTTTATACTCGTAAAGAAACAGCTCTAAGTCAAAAAGTATTTGACCTATCAAAAACTCCTGCGCGCATCCATAGATAATTTCGTTTTCCATATGCATTATAAATTTCAGAGAAATCCATCAAAAATTGATTAAGTAATGCTGCCTGCCGTGGACCTCTTTTGCAAATATACTATCATTTTGTAAAACTTTGTGTAAAACAAATATTTTTTTGTACTCCTTCATAAATCTTGTGAAAACCAATCTTTGTTAACACATCTCCGTAAATAAAGAAAATAAAAAAAGGAAGTTTTTACATATAGGCTTTTTACGTAGGTTTTACCCCTTAAGTAGTATAAAAGGGTGCTTGAGGTCAATGATTTTCGATGTAACAAATTGGTATCATTGCGACAAAAACATTGAAATATAACCCTTTAAGATCCGACTGTAAATACAGAAGATATGACAAAAAAATTAAAAATGCCCTACATTCGGCAACAAAAAAAAAAATTAAAAAAAAATAAAATAATAGTTCCGCTGGAATTATTGGAATACTTTCCTAGCAAAAGTTTATTGCTTTTTTGTGAGCTTTCATTTTAAAATATTAGGGTAGTTCATTAAGGTGGTAGCAACTGAGATCTGGTGGGTTAATACTAGAACGGGTTACTTGAGGTCCCGAGACTAAAAACATTGATATACAACACTTTAAGATCCGACGGTAAATGGCGAAGATATAAAGAAAAATATAAAATGGCGACCCCTACGTTCGGCCAAAAAAAAAAAAACATTTTCGAAATTTTCTTGTTAAAATACTTTATATTTGAGGGTGTATGGTGAACTTTTTTTTTTTGCCTGTAAGGTGGTACGGTCTAATGTTCACACATATGTATCACTAGGGCTAGAGGCGAAAAATTTATCCGGTCATTTTTTCAAAATATTCAACGAAAAAGTCTTTACAATATATTACACTGTGTTACAAAAAAAAAAAAATTGCAAGAACTTGTGAAATGACCTAGTGTAGGTTGTTGGCCCAGCTGAGTGTATTATATAACCGGATTTATAAGTTGCAATATACCCTCAAAATTTCGAGATATGGGGAAAAGAGTATTTTTTTGGACTGGTGCACTTAAACTTTTCTAACTCTGTCATTTTTTAACCGATTTCGAAACGGTCAACGGCAATAATTAGAAATGAACGTATATATACTTCCCGTATACTATTATTATAAATATGTAGAGATTTTTTCAATAAAATAAAAATTTTTCATTTTTTTTTTTTAACTTTTTCATTTTCTACGAGGGCTTTTTTTCGAATCTTCTTTTAAAGCAACAATAACCTCAATGTCAGTGTCCTTCTGAGTAAAACAAGCTAGTCCAGAAAAATACTCTTTTCCCCATATCTCCACTGGATAAATTTTTTGCCTTTAGTGAAACATGAGCAGAACATACTCGCAGAACATTTAGTGGATTTTTTCGGTATTTCTATCAAAATGAATATAAATTACTCATAAAAAGGCAGATACATATCTAAAATGTTACACAAAAAAATCCCTCGTCAAATTTCATTGTGGTCATTCGAGCACAGAATTAAAATCAGAAGAACATTAATAGTTTTTATTATTTTCTATAATATATCGATGAAATAGTTTCTATATCAAGTGATTTTCTAGCGAATTACTAATTGCTAGATTAATGTTTATTGATACCATGACAAAATTGGCAAAACTTGATAATATTTTTTTCTTTAAAATGTGTCTTTAATGAAAATAATTTTATATTTTTCATTTTTATATGAAAACTATTTAATGTAGGTTAGTTTTTATTTAATAACTGTTATTTTTTTAGATACTAACAACATGTTGCAATTTGTATACAAGTTTTTTGTAATATAAATCTAATAATATGTATGCAGATTTGAGTCGCTCCATTAATTTTCATAGAAACTCAATGTAATAAAAGATTTAATGCAATATTTTTTATTTTTAATGAAATGCATATAAATAAAATTATGAAATCTTAACCATTTATATTAGAATAAATTGCATTAATGTATGCAATAAAAATTAAATATTATGTCTAAGACTTGTGAGACATTTTAGATACATTTTTGCTGAATTGAAAATATTTCAAGAGGAGTTCTATAAGTAATACCAGCTAAAATTGGCAGACAAATTATTCTTTCATAATATCTTACATTTGTGGATAATGTTAAATTGATTTTACACATCCTCTTACTTAAATATAGTTTTTTTAATAGTTTATTATCAGTTAAACTATCTGTATTATAAATCTTAGTTTTATTTCTGAAATAACAAATGCATGACATCAACTGCTTAATAAACTTCAGGATAATTTATGTTTTTATGATTTTACTTTGAAATATCGCATTATGATATTTTGTGTAAAAAAAATTTAAATAAAACGTGTACAATTTATTTTAAAACTTAAATTATGATAAAGTCATTTGTTAAAATACTTAAAACACGTAGAGATCATAGAAAGCAAAAAGCTCATTTGTTTTAAGATCAAAATGAATGCAGTTGTCAAAAGAAATATTAATTTAAAATTTAAATTAATCGGCGAATTAAATAGAATTCTTTAAGAATAGAAAGAAGAAGAGTTAGTGGAAGGAAGCATATGTCGTGGCTGAGGAATATCAGAAACTGGATTGGCTTGAGAAGAAATAGAGAAGATTTTTTGCAAATCGTTAATATATTATAAATTATACAGACCAAGAATGCCAAATATATTACGATAAATTATATTTATTTTGAATTAATATTTGTTACTGAAGTTTTTAATAATTTACTTGCATGTTATTGCTTATATTCAGAATTGAATTGAATAAGAAGATTCCTTAAGAAATGTTATTATTTTTTTACCATAATTCTGTTGGTTTATGCATCATTTCGGTCGATCATATTAAAACATGTTGCGAAGGTTAAAAGGGGACAAATATACGGACATTTCTTTTTTCGGCAACATGGGAAATTTCTTACAATTTCCCCACTTATCCTTATATACTTTGAATTCCTTTTTATTTTTAAAGCAAAATCTGTTCTCTAGCAACATGTTTTCACTTTGTTAGAAACAAAGAAAAGAGAGAGAGTTGAGAGAGACTTAGATGGATAAATTAAATATATATACAATTGAGTTTAAAAAAATATTGAAATTATTGCCCATTTTCTTATTTTTATTTATTTGCTAAGCCCCAGAGTAATAAATTTTAGATAGAGTGAAAGTTTTACTCTTTAAGCCCTAGAGTAATAAATTTTAAATAGAGTGAAAGTCTTACTCTTTATCAAATTTAGTTTGAACCATGTTACTAATATTGAACTTTTTCCAATGGATTCTGGTAGAGGAGACAAAAAAAAAAAATATGTGTGTGTCGACGTTTTGAAAGATCACATCGAAATTAAAGTTTCCCCCTTTGGTCTGTTCGTACAGTATATGGGTATATGAAACAATGTGTTCTTTTCATCCGAAGCCTAGGGTATGTGCAGCAACTTTGTGGAAAATATCGCAAATATTTTTATGCAACATATTAACCCTCTCCAACATTTTTGTAGAACATTTCATTCCCGCCCTCCCCCTCTTTATGGATGCTTTTTACGATTTGTTAGAATAGAACCAAAAATAGAATCCAGAAAAAAATTTGCGTTAATATTTTCTACAAAGTTGCTGAACATATCCAACACCACAGATGTAAAGAACACATTGTTTTATATACCGATATGCTAAACTGTGTAATAAATGGTTTGTTACGAAGTCTTCATCATATTTATGAAGTGTTTCATAAAAATTTATGACATGTTGCATAAATCTGGATCATTACATGAAAAATTAATAAAAATTTATTAGTCCGTCTGTCTGTTGAAATGCCGATCACGACGCGAAGACGCAAGCGGGGGTGCCTATTTTTACCCAGATTATTTGAGTATTTTGGAATTAAAAATGAGCAAAATTGGTCCAGCGGTTAAAAAGTTATGAGTGAAAATGTGAAGATACCTCTAAATTTTCCATACAAATTGGTTTATTTTTAGTACAATTTCATAGTAGTGACTGGTACATAGTATATTTTCTCATATTATTCACCAGTCGTTTTGAAGTGAATAATATTTTGTATTTACCTAAAATTTTTTACACCTTAAAATTTTTTTTTTTTATCACAAAATTTTTCTTTTTACCTCAAAATTTTGTTTACACCATAAAATGTGTTTTCACATCCAAACAAGTTTTTAACCTCAACAAATTTTTTTCACCTCTATAATTTTACTTCAAAAGTTTTTTACATTTTTTTAAGATATTGGTGGAGGGTGTTCAAATATTCGGCACATCCAAATTTAACCTTTTTTTTACTTGTTTTTATTTAATTTAATAATTTCAAAGCACGAAAATCTATGGTATTTTTATCATATTTCTGAAAAACTTTCTCTGAGTGTACATATTTGATATTTCTATGTTTTTCGTAATGACTTTTAAACATTTGGTTTATATTTTTTGAATGCATTTGGCTAATGCAATATACAAGTATGTAATAAGCCGACCGCCAATTTAAAAAATAATAATAAATGTATTTTTAGAATGGTTAAAAATTTGTCGTTTAAATAGTTAAAGTGGTTCTCTATCTTTAAATATAGCTCAGCACCACACAATATTGTATGCTTTTTTTATAACACCATAACTCAGATTCAATATACGGAAATTTTTATTACATTGTGTTACATTGCCTTTCCATATTTCATAATATTTTTAACACATTATTGTCAATGTTTAATAATCTGTGTCTGTGTTTCATAATCTCCATTAATTACTTGTGTCAAATCAGCTGTTATTGAAAGATATTATATGATTGTTTTTCTGTTGCCCTTGCGGTAATTGCAAAAATATGTATTTGAAATAAAATTTATTTCAACTTAAATTCTAAGAAAATCCTTTGTTGCGTTTCGTTTGTATTGTACGTATTTACAATGCTGCTTAAGAACCACTGATTAAAAGTTTCAACAAAATCGTAATTAATATTTACTACTTAATTTTTTTATGTGCTACACATACGAACATTAACAAATTACAAATAATAAATTGTTATAATAACAATTTACGTTTAATACTTACTAGATTGTTAATTTCTGCAACATTATACATACATAGTTATTCGTAGACACATACATAGTTTTAACTACGTTTTTACTATTGTAGACAATCAATCACTATTAAAGTTATTATGCAATAAAAATTTATAAATCTGAAATTTTGTCAAGACAAACAATAGTAAAATAAAAGAAGACCCACACAACGATTTCCCGCTAAAAATTAAAACAAAATGAAAAAAAAAAAAAAAACAATACGATACGATACGATATAAACAAAATTATTTTTAACAGCAATTAGTGCAAATAAATTTCAAGTAAATAATATTTATAATAGACGAAAAAAGTCTGAAATTTATACACATAATATAACGTTTAAATATATTTTAAATTTACATAAAAATGCATTATAAATATTTACCTACTTTAGATTATATACAAATAAACATACAGACAGACGTGTTAGAAAAAATAAGAACAGGCGAATTAAAGATAAAGATCGTTCCAACAAGTTTTAAGAGTAAGATTTAAAAATATCGCTTTCAATTAATTTTATTGTACACATTTAAGCTTTTTAAAAATACAAATAATTCTGGTCAAACAAACTTATCTATTTTTTTTTTGTGCTGGCAATAATGTTAAACTAAGTGCAAAATCAGCTGTTCGAAAAAATAAGAAAAAATCAACTAGGCGGCACTTGCACTACCCACACGTGAGAGAATGCCAAAGTTTTATTGCAAATACAATTGTTGGGTTACCGTTAATAGATTTTTGTGCAAAATAGCGACTAATTTTTGTAAAAATTTTTCGAAAATGGGAAGAAGCAAGCATTGCTCTACCGAACAGCGGATATTAATAAAAAAAAAATTGCTCAGCGAAAGCAAAACGTTTGCATTCATAAGGGGAATTCTCGGCATTTCGAACGGAATGATAACAAATGCACGAAACTGGTCACCAAAGATCGAAAGTCGGGGTAGACGTAAGAAAACCAGCAAAAGGCAGAATAATGCGATAACACGGATCGTTAAAAAGCACCCCTTTATAACGGCTACTCAGATTAGAAATGAATTAGACCTAGCAGTTGCTACATCGACAATATGGAAACGGTTGATTGCTTTCAGCAAAATGTCCAAGAAAAATGAAAAAAAAAAATTCATCTAAAGAAGAGACTTCAGTTTGCCTAATCAACAATTCAACGAAAAGTACACCACCAAAACAATTAAGCAGTCTCAGGCTTATGCTTTGGGGTTGCTTTGAGTGGATGGCGTTTGACCTATAACTCAAATCGTTGGAAAGATGGATGCCACCTACTACGTCAATAATATTTTGGAAGCTGTAATGTTGCCTTAGCTGAAGATTAAATTCCTTAGCGATGGGTCTTACAGCAAGACA
Organism: Eustalomyia histrio; assembly: GCA_949748255.1. Lineage (NCBI taxonomy): Eukaryota > Metazoa > Arthropoda > Insecta > Diptera > Anthomyiidae > Eustalomyia > Eustalomyia histrio. The sequence goes on from OX456526.1 coordinate 6,793,153, forward strand.
AGGACCCAAAGCATACCTCAGAGAAAGCAAAGCGGTGGTTTCAGGATCGTAATATCCATGTTATGGATTTGCCGGCACAATCGCCGGATCTTAATCCAATAGAACATCCTTGAATGGATGTTAAATATGGAAAAATTTTGGCATGCAGCGAATTTGATAGCTTCTATTAAGGCCAGGTGTACCGAAGTCATCAAAAATAGAGGAGGGGCTACTTCATATTGATTATTTATAAACAAATAAATTTTTTCTGTAAATTTAGTAAACATTAAAATTTAAAAAAACTAATTTTTCCACTTTGTTCTTATTTTTTCGAACAGCTGATTTTGCATTTAGTTCAATATTATTGCCAGCACAAAATGAATTAGATGAAATTGTTTCACCACAATTATTTGTATATTTAAAATTTAAATAGCTTTGAAAACGATATTTTTAAATCTTACTCTTAAAACTTGTTGGAAAGATCTTTACTTTAATTCGCCCGTTCTTATTTTTTCCAACACGTCTGTAACTTTTGTCTATCTGCATTTAACATTATACGAATTATAAAAATAATACAAAAAAAAAAAAAAACTAAAAATAAATACCAAAATCGAAGTTGTATGTAATCGTATATACATATGTAGGTATTACATACAATGAAACCTTGTACATAAGATTTTTACGCTTTGCCAGACAAACACTTCTGCCATAGTTCGTAATATTAACAACAATTTACTATGCGGAAGACAATGACAAATAAAAAACAGTTAAAAAAAATCATCAGCTTTCGCCATAACAAATTTATTTATTAAGGCCTAGTTTGGAAAAATATCAATGACAAAAAGAGATTCACCTAACTGCCACGTTGTAGGTTGTTGATTACAATGAATTAACAATATGCAAGAAAAAAATATATATTGTCTAAGGTCAGGATACATGTAAATATTTATTAAATGATTTTTGTTGTGTTGGTTGAGGGGAAAAGTTATTTCGATATAACAAATATGCATTGTAAAGTACAATAGTTTATGGCAACATTAATATTATTGTATTAAACACAAATTGCAACGAGTCAGTTACATTTCTTTAAATTGTGCCACTGTTTACAAACTTGGACAATACAAATTCAATGCATGCTAATTAAGCAATCTCTGGCAAAACGATACCATGTAGCAATAGAAAAAGTTAGTAAAAATTCTTTATAACATAAGTTAGGTAAAAATAGCAAAAAATAAAAATTACTGATTTCCATAAGCGTACAAAAAATAATTAAATAACATTTTTTTAATACACTCATAATGTTAGTACAAAAATCTGTAACACATCTAATTCATTAAAAATATTTTATTTATGCATATGCCAGAATTAATTTTTTTTTTCATTATTAATTCTTCACTCACCAAAAACAGTCTGTAATGGCAACTGAATATTTTTCTGGTATTTCGAAAAATTTTGCTAATTTGAGCCCAGCGGTATTTTTGCTAATCTTAGCAACACATGTGCGCTAATGTGTCGTAGAATGAAATTAGTAGAAAAGTTAGTAACTGCTACTAAATTTTAGTAAACTTTTTATAAAGTGGAATTTAAAATCGGTTTGCTAAAATCAGCAAAAAAAAAAGTACTATTAAAATGCAAAAATGAACTTAATTTTTTTTAGTTACAGTTGTAATACTTTAAAACTGCTAATTTCTTTTGAAATTGCCTAACGAATTCAAATACACAAATTTATATTTTTTTATCGAACATTTTTTTTTTTATTTATTTTTATCAAAAATTTTTTTAGACAAAATTAAAAAAAAAAACAAAGGCTTAAATATAAAGGGTGGTTAAATTTAAAGGGCCGATGTGGATTTTGAATAAAACACAAATTATACATACAGGAAATTATTGTCATTTCTTTTTATTTTGATAATATGGTATGGTTCAATTATGTATGGAACAAAATATCGGCCAAATGGCCGCCGCGACCTCGGCGTCACACCTCCATCCGATGGTCCAAATTTTCGATGACGCTGAGGCATAATTGAGGTTCTATGCCGTTAATGTGCCGAATTATCTCATCCTTTAGCTCTTGAATTGTTGCTAGCATATCGACGTACACCTTTTCTTTCAAATACCCCCAAAGAAAGAAGTCTAACGGTGTCAAATCACATGATCTTGGCGGCCAATTTACATCGCCAACACGTGAGATAACACGGCCATTGAATTTGTCAAGCAAAAGAGCCATTGTTTCGTTAGCTGTGTGGCAAGTGGCACCATCCTGTTGAAACCACATATCGTCCAGGGTCACATCCTCAATTCCTGGCCACAATAAGTTCGTTTTTAATTATATAGTTTACAAATAATATTTTTTTACTAAAAATCAGTGCAAAAATAGTAAAGTGAGATTGAAAACCGTTAACAAATTTGTCTACTAACTTTTTTTCTGAGTGTATGATTTTGTTAATTAGTTTTTTTTTTAAAGAGTAAAGTAAATTAAAGTAATTAAAAGCTATATGACATTGTGATTTTCCAAAGCATGATATCGAATTTCTCCCGAATAGTATTCAGCTTGCAAACCGACAGAGCCATCACACCATTAACTAACTAAAGGGTGGTCCAACCATTATGCACTATGTTAATTGTAAATAAAACAAAAAGTTTTTAGAGAATTATCTTAATATTTTTTATTATGATAGAAGGATCAATGACAATTATGTGTGAAACAAAATATAGGCATAATGCTCGCCACGGCTTCGATGGCATACCTCTATCCGATGGTCCATATTTTCAATGACTCTGAGACATAATTGAGGTTCAATGTTGTTAATGTGCCGAATTATCTCATCCTTTAGCTCTTGAATTGTTCTTTGCTTATTGACGTAGACTTTATCTTTTAAATATTACCAAAGAAAGAAGTCCAAAGGTGTCAAATATCGTGATCGTGGCGGCCAATTGATGTGAGATAACACGGCTATTGAATTTCTCGCGCAAAAGAGCCATTGTTTTGTTGGCTGTGTGGCAAGTGGCACCATCCTGTTGGAATCACATATCGTCCAGGCCCATATCCTCAATTTCTGGCCACAATAAGTCCGTTATCACCTCAAACGACAACGAGTTGAGGTTGAGCGCTCTTCTGCGACACTATCGCAAACAACAGCAATGTTTTCCGCAAAACGAACTGGGCGAGCATGCAAAGGTGTTTTCACATTTCCTACAGACCTGCGCACAATTCTTCCATTTGTGGACAAATTTGGTCGATTATGCACGAAGTGCATTTTGATTTGAACGCCTATTTTCGCGCTGTTCAATTGTGTACCTCTCCATGGTTGAATTTGTCAAACAATGACACAAAGAAATGTCAAATTAAGTTGGGCAAACAACTTGACGTTAAGGTGTGACTTACAATTAACATCGTGCCTTATGGTTGGACCACCCTTTAGATTATTTTCGGTTGTTGTTGTAGTGTATAGTAAGCTTTATTAGGTTTTAAACTGATGTCTGCAAATGCTGTAATCAACACCAGAACTAAGTGTAATTTTGTAATAAAATTTAGATTTGAACAATTTATATTACACTACACGACTATCTTAGTACACTGTCCTGAGTTTGTGCTGATGTTTGTAATAAAACCTAATATACCCCGATCGTTTCAGAATCACTTTTTAAATCAAATTCGCAAGCTACATATAGCAAATATTTAGTACACTTACTCCTCATATCTGCCTAGGAAAAGATTCTTGGTTAAAATCGGTTTCTTTTTAGACCTAGCGCTCAAATAAAGTCGCCAAAAATTGGCTCTCAAATACTTTTAAATATATTTTATAAGAATAGATGGATCTAGTGCCCATATGGATCGTATTCTCGATTTTCTCATTAATATACCTAACATCAGGCAAACAAAAAATCTAAATTATTTTTTTTTTTTTTTGTTTACTCATTTATAGACAAATACTGACTGACACAAATCCATTTGAACCCATTAAAATTTTGGAATCAAACACTAGTTGGCTTTCAATCCGACTGGAGTAGGCTACTGTTTTAATTTCATATATGTTGAAATAATTTGCATGATATTTCTCAATTTTAAAAATTTTTTCAACTGATTGAAATCAAAATTGTACAAATCAGTATATTTTTGTGTCACCGCTATCAACCTCATATATAAATGGCGTACAGAGAAATTTTCCTCTTTACAAATATTTTACTCTATTTCTAAACAATGTTGCTCTTGAAATATTTTTTAGCAACATTTTTAATTGTTGAGCAACGTTTTTAAATTATTTAACATATAAATATTAAGAATTTGCTGTTTAACATGAATTCAACTCCCAATTAAAGATTAACTCCATTTTTTTTTCTATTTTAACCAAAAGGCATTCAAAATTCAACGTGAACCAATGGAAACATTACTAAAATTATAAACATGTTTAATAACTCGTTTATGTTGATACAACATGCTGCTTATTTTTTACATGTAAAGCAGTTAAAAATTTTGTTCAACAGTTCTAAGCTTTGTTAAAACTTTTCTTTCGTCTTTTTATTCATATAACGAAATTTCGAATTTCAAATCGATTGCTCGTTTTAAGGCCCAACTATAATTGGCTTAAGTGACTTAAGCTTTGTTTTGGTATGAAAACGAAATTTTAAGTATTTACATTTTTTTAATTTTAAGTCACTTAAGCCAATTGCAGTTGGGCCTATAGTTTTAATTTTTTCGTACTTGTTCCAAATAAATTGTAGGTACATAAATGTGTCCTAAACTAAAAACAAATTGACAAAAAGTTTTGAAATTTCTTTGAAACAAATATTAAAAATTTCAATGGAAATTTGGAAACCTGAATTTATTTTAGATTTCATTTATCCTACGATTTACGATGTAGTTGGGTTGAGTAGTCTGTATCTCCAGCACCGCGACCAAGTAGATCTATTGTGGACCCTCTAGTGTTTTCTTTAGTTGTTCTCCAGTGCAGCCTTGAGTAGCAGTACAATATTCTTCACTTGCAGTTTCTAAATACCCTAAATACACTCACAATTTTATTTCGTTAAATATAATCTGTTTAATAATCGACAAAAGTAGTAAAAACAATAGAAAGTCGTTTAAAATAAAAATCAATTCTTAACTGACAAAACGTAGAAAAAAACGATTTTTGTGGTTTGTTTTTAAAATTGCAAATTTTTTTTATTTGTATGTAATTTTACAAAACACAACATACACAGATGTATATATTTTTATTTTATATGTGTGTATGTATATTTGAATAATTTTTTATAATTTTTTTTGAAATAATTTTGTATATAAAGAAAATATTTTGGTAAAAAAACACAAAGGAATTATATGAGTTTCTATTTTTATAAACAGAAAACATAAAACATAAAATTTTACATTAAACCGAAAATATCAACTCCTACTGAATGTCTCCAAAATTGTTATAGTTAATTTTTTGAATGACTGATTCAAATAGTTAAAAAATATATTTCTATGAATTTCAATTGATTCTTCATTTAAAAACAAACTCTACGTATTTCTTTTTAAATAAACTACAGTCGGTAACGGAGAATATATTGTGAGTGTACAAAAATGTGTATTAAGAAAACTATTCTAATTGTTCATGAAAATTATTTAAACAAGAAAACAGAATTTTAGCGAAATCTGAACTCTCACTTGGAAGAGTTCCGTTGTTAGTGTATATTTACCACGTATTTTTGTTAAATAACTTAACTATTGAACAAAAGCAAATGTTAAAAATTATACACAAAACAGCAACAAATTTTTGGGTTAACCAAATTTTAAATAAAAGTATAAAAGCAGTATATAAAAAATAATAAAATCTCTTTAAATCTATAAATCTGTAAAAACTGTAAAAAGCAGTGAAACTTAGGAAGCAATGAAAGAAGTAATAACCAAAGAATCACTGCCACTTTTTTTTGCATGGGTAGATAAATAAATATTAACTAAAATTATAAATAAATATTTATGTAAAGCTTGAATTATATAAACTGTCCCAGATTTATCTTTTTGTGTGTTTTTTGGTTAATAAACAAAAAAAAAATAACATACAATTTGCTCAAATAATTTTATTTAGCTTGTGGTAAAATAATTAAACAATTTCATAAAATTTGAATATTTTTCTTATTCATCATCCTTGAAGCTTCTCTATTAGTAAAAACCATCCCCCCCCCCCTCCCCCTAATATTAATTGTGGTAATAAAACTTTTAAAAAAATGTTGTTTTTATTGCATAATTTACATGGTGTAATTCGCGTAATTTGTAAAAGCAGTAACATTTATCTGAACTCATACTGTATTTAAGTATTATTTTTGTTTATGCCGTTATTTTTTTTTCTGAATTGTACATCTGCAAAAAAAAAATTATATAGTTTTTATATAAAAATACTTGTTTCATTGTGGTTTTTAGAGTCACTTTATACTGTATACCATTCTCTTATTAAGTTTTATTACCTGTTACCAAGAGTTGAACATTTTTAGGCTACTTTTAGTTTTTTATTTTTTTATTGGTTTAAAGTTTTCCATTTGTACTACCATACGCAATTTTTTAACAAGATTACATACAAAATTAATTCTTTGTAAGATCTTTATTGACACTTTAAATTAGTTGTAATTAATATTTACAACAAGAAGTCAACAAATAAATGTAAGAAAAGGTGTAAACTAGTTTTTAGCAACATTGTAGATGAAGATAAGGTTGCTGTAAGAGTTGTTTAAATGTTTTTTGGAATTAACAACTAGTATTTATTTAACTTCCTGGTTTTTTAATATAATTATATAAATGAATCCTTTTGTTTTAATTCTTGGTATAAGCTTTGTGAAATATATAAATTTTTCGAACAGCAATGTTTATTAACAAAGGTTTTGTATATGGAGTAGTAAATAATAAGATGTTGCTTTAATGTTGATGCAACATGTTTAAGTTATGTTAACATTTATGTTAAAACAAAATTTCTATCCAGAGAGAAAATCTTACTTTTTATCAAATTTAACATGAACCATGTTTGCAGTTAAAACATTATTAAATATGGAAACATATTTAGTAATTCGTAAAAATTGTGTTGATTCCATGTTGCGTCAACATGTTTATTTTTTTTATATGTGCAAAACCAGTTACAAGTTTACAGTACAGTACTAAATGTTGCTAAGCAAAACTCAGAATTATTTTAACTACAGCATAGAGAGTAATTTATTTTAAATAGAGATAAATACATCAAATTCAACAATTCATTCCAATTCGGTTAATCTATTAACCGATTCCTCGATTAATTGCCTCTATTTCGGTTAATGTCAAAACAAATAATATAAAACTCAAATTATTATTCGACTCGAATAATCGATTAAAATAGGTCGATAATATGAAATTTTCTGTTATATTTCTTAAAACTTACTAATTTTCTTAACTTTGGCAAGAAATTCGTAGCAAACAAAATCACAAATTCTTTTCAAATCGACAGAATCAAAGCAAATGTTATGTAGGCTTTAGGAAATATGATAAACAATTTTTATTTCAATTTCTTTAAAAAATAAATTTTAAATAATATAAAAATATATTTTCACATCCGAAAAATTTAAATACAGCTTTCAACCTCCGTAAACATGTATTTCGAGCTGACAAAAGATCTCATTAGAACGCGAAGTTTTAGAAAACAGAGCTTTAACAAAACCTATTAAAATATATATTTTTCTCCTTAGCAATGAAACAACCACGTCACACTTCCTAACAAGCACTATGACGTTACTTATGTTATAAAATAATAATATAAAATTACTTTAAATTCAAAAACTGTATTTTCTAAAAAACAGTTTTATTTAAAATTCAATGGCAAAATTTATAAAAACTAAAAAATAACATAAAATTTTGTTTTTAATTTGATTTATCAACAAATTTTCATGAAGTAGGAACTTCAGTAGAGTAAAGTTGTTTAGTCAAAAATATTTAAGAATTCTCTTATTATTATCGGTGAGGACTTGTCAGGATTTTTATATCTTTTCCAATATATAACCTCTTTAACTCTAAAGATTAAACCAGGTAGTGAAAGAGTCAGGAAACAGCGGCAGTTCTATCAAACTTTGTTTGTAAATTTCGCAAAAATTATTCATACCATATTTTTAAGAATTTAATTATTTTTTTTTTTTTTGAAGGCAGCTCTTGTTTATTTAGGTGTTTTTCATATAAAGAAAATTAAAACTAACTTTATCGACAAATTGTACCACTCACTGTGTTTTTAAGGGGTTACTTCCACTACACACGTCTGAAATTTTCTTCTTTTAAAAAAGTCGTCATATTCCTCTGAATTGTCGTAAAGAAATACTTTAGAAACCAATGCAATAGACCTCTTTGTGTTCTTGTTGATAAAAGAAATACATTTATTTTGCATTAAACGATTAATCGCCAATTTTTCCGATTAATCGACCCGAATAACTGATTAATTAATTTTCTTGATTTTTTGAATAATGACCTAACCTATTAACTGGCAGGGTCGAATAATTGGAAACACAATTGAAACATTGCTAAAATTGGAAACATTCTAATAAAGTAAGCCAGTCATTCTATTTAACTAATTTAATTAATTACGTTATGGTTCATATTCCAAAAAGTTAATCAAATGTATTATTTACTAATTTTCCATTCCTTAAGAACCTAAAAACATGTTGCAATTTTAACATAGGTCTAGCAACATTTTTAATATTTTTACATGTAAAAGCAAATAAACATGTTGAGTCCACATGCATGCAACAAACTATTATTGCTTTACTAAAGGTACCTCCTTGCAGTATTTTTGCAAATATAATTACACAGCACAAAAAGTTGTACAATACTTTTACAAAAAATATGGCCCAACTGGTTTCTTTTATTTTTTGGTTTGTTTTTTCGAATTTTATATTTATATCTATAGAGAAAACTAGCAGAGAAAACGACTATCCCTACTTACCTGTCTTGTCTTTATTTTTTGTAAACAAATACAATTTGAACATTTGGAGCTGCATTTGTATGAAATCTGTTTTCGTATATGGACATCGCGTGAAATAGAAATAGATCCATTATATTATTTGCCCTGCTCTACCTTTACTTACAAACACATAATTCATATCAAATTAAAAATTCTAAAATTTCAAATATTTTTATGGCAAATATTTTTGTTTACATTTAAAAGAGAAAGGCCAATAATTTCTAACACTTGGCAGAATTTTTATATATTCTTAATTTTTAAGTAGCTATGTATATCAATAACTACTTAGCAAGTCTATATCTACTTAAATTTGTATGGAATATTTATATAAAATTCGAAAGAAACAAACCTTTGGAGGGATGTAAAAATTGTACAGTGTAGCAAACACATTATAAAATATTTACTCTTTTTAAAGCAGGTAATAACTTGCTACCTACTATAAATTGGGCAAAAATATACACAATGTTTAAAATCAAAATATGTAGATACAATGTGTCTAATAGTACGTTTTTAAATGTATCAAAAAAGTTCAGCAACATGAGAATTTTGTTTAAATTTTTATATGTCTAAAGAAGCTTTATGAAATGTATGAACCTACATTAATTTTGTTTAGGACCGCGCTTTGTATGAATATATATACATAGCAAATGTTATTAATTAGTGCACCTAAAATATTTAAAATAACATAAAATGCATTTTCAAAAAATTTATATTTAATTTATTAAAAAAAATTGACGACAGAAGAAACCCACAATAACGTACAATAGTTGAAATATAAAATAATAAGTAAAATTAAAAGTCTTACTTATAACGAAAAGACATGTATAAAAACGATTTTTCCTCAGAATTTGAGGGTGTTCTTTAAGTAAAAGTCCTCAAGATCTATATAGAACCACTCATATTCTAACAAATTTGTTTGTATAGCAAATCTCTTAGATTGTAAAATTTTTTCAAATTAAAAATCCTCAGATTCCAATTGTTTTATCTTAATAAAGAATCTCAGATTCTGATCCTAAAAAAGTTCTAAGATCCAAAGTTTTCATAGAATTTTAAGGTTTTTCAATAGGAAAACGTCACTAAGGGTTTTTCTTTAGGAAGAAATGCTGAGAATCAGAGAATTGTTATAGAATTGTTTCTTGTAGAGAACTTTTTGCTACGGCTTTCCTCCTAATATACCTTGAAATTTTTATTATTGAAAACCCCATAGATTCTAAAGACATTTTTCTATAAAAAATATCTTAGATTCTAGAAAGGTTTTTCTAAAAATGACCGTCATATTCTGAGAACTTTTGCAAATAGAAAAATTCTGAGACTTCTTTTGTTAAGAAATTTCTCAATTTCTAATTAGTTTTAACTAAGAAAACTGCTGAGTTCTGACAAGTTTCTAATGATTATTTTTAAATAGAAAATTCTTCGGATCATGAGGACTCTTCTTAAGGGTTTTTCGATTTTCAAGATTTTTGCTGTAGGAAAACTCATAATCTGAGAATGCTTTTCTATCTCAACTAAAAAGACCTTCAGATTCGAAGAACTTTTAAAAATTCTCCGAGTATGATGGTTTTTCTATATGAAAGTCCTTCGAATTCTAGGGGAAGAGTTCGCAGAATCTATGGTGTTTTATAGTAAAATTCTTATTGAACAAACAACTTAATTATTTAATGTATTATTGGTTTCACTTGTTGCATTTAAAAATGAGTGATTGCAATTAAATTACGACTCTGCCCAAAATCACCACTATGTTTTAAATATACAGTTGTGGCAGCATACATCAATCTGTTTTAACATCATCTGTTACATACCAACTATTTTAAATACGTTCTGGCCTGCAATATCTGTGAGATCATTTTAAAAAATATTGAGATTTATAATAAATGCACTCTTATTTACTTAATTTTACTTTTAACTTTTAATGTTTTCCAGTTTTTGGAACCCTTGTCTTTTTCAGGTAATTATTTTGATCTGGTACTTTTTTTTTCTTGATTTTTCCTTTTTAAAAAGCGTTAATATTTACAATTACACACTTTATGCCTGGCAAAAATATTTAGGCACAATTTGTGTAATTATAAAAAGTAAATGTTTATAAACTTAATAAACATGTATACAAACATGCAAAATACTATATTTGTGTGTCTTTTTGTAGACAAAAGTGTCTACATACAATTTTTACACATTTTCTGCCTATCGGTACGCATTTTGTGCAATTTTACGTGAAAATATATTTATAACAGAAATTTTACATGACTTTTTTTTAGAGTGTAGGGTGGTTTTTGGCACAATATCAAAAGTTTCACAAAAACATTGTGGAGTATGGGTACCTTAAAAAATGTTTACATTTTTATTAATGCATCAGTTAGAATTTGAATCAGTTTGAATTTTTCGAATAGAAAACTCTAATATCAAAATACTGAATATTTTTTGTTTAAATGTTACCCTAAAATATTAATTTTGCATGCATATTTATTATTTACAAAATAGTTTCTTTATTAATCATTGATGAATCCGTTTAAAATTGTTAAATCCGTTTGGGAAAATAACATAGTGACTACAAAACTGTCCATAAAATAAACAAGTGACAATTTTATAAAAATGGTATGCATACCTTGTCACACATACAAAACTCAACATAATTCTAAACTTTTTTAATTGTGTATGTACATATGTATGAAGCGACTAATAAATATATATCATTTATTTAATTTATGGCCATGAATGTTAACAACAAAGATAAAACAATAAAAAAGATGCTAAATTGTGGTTTTTGTTACAACAATATACGTGCAACATGCAGGTTGCAGCCAATAAAACAAGACAAACCACAAGAAGAGTGCAACTGCCTTCAACTGCAGTACACTAAAAGAATTATGTCGGTAAAATTAACTGATATTGCAGTTATTTTAACTAATGTTAGTTAACTGTAAATGAAATCGCAGTGTGCACTTTTTAACCAGCAACTGCACTGAATTTTACTGATATAATTCTCTGAGTGTAGCCTAAATAGCCGAAACTTAAATACTGTTATGCTGACGATGAGACGGATCTTCCAACTCATTTCGAAAGCTCATTTTATTTGTCATTGTAATTTTGTTTATTTATAAATAATTAACATTAGGTGTATGTGTGTGTGTGTGTGTGTATGTTTTGAACTCCTAATTAATCTTTGTCTTTTTATATGTGGTACTACTCTTATTATATGAATGCAAAAAAAAAAGATGATGCCAAATTAGATTTTGCAGTCACAATTTTATTTAAACTATAGTCGAGAAAAGAATAACTGTCATTTCTGTTGATTTATATGTACTCAACAGACTGCATTGTTTTTAAACTAAAGTTACTGTGAACATTTTAACAATAGATGGGTTATAAAACCAAGTTTAGATGTTAAGACTTAAAGTAAATTATATTTGTAGAGGTTATAAACCTTTTAATTTTAGCTTTACCGCAGTTGGTGATGATGAAATTAAGCAACAAAAAGATGTAATAAAATGTTGCTGAGGTAGGCAACATGTTGATAACCTTTTAGTGGACTTTAACACATTTTTAATTAACTTTAAATAATTTTAAGTTAGTGGGAAAAAACAAACCTTAAGTTCAAAGAGTAAATAAGTTATTAATAAAAGAAAATGGTTAAATAAAAGATAAAAGTTATTGGGGATTTTTTTTTTTTTTGGGAAATACGTTAAGTTTCTTTCTCTCAACTATAAATTATTTCAGATACATGTTGCACATGATGTTTACAATACATTATCAAAAAAAAGGTTAGCAATATAATTTTATTTATTTATTTTAAGCGTATAAAGTTCTATATTTTGACTATCAAAAACTCTTCTTTTTTTATATTCAGTAATAAATTTATTTTTTAGAGACAATTCAGTAATTAATTTCATTGACTATTTCGCCTCATTTTCACAAAGAACAGTTAGCTACCAACTGGGACTTTAACTGACACATTTGTTGTTTTGTGTCCATGTAAAATTTAAATTTAACCGGACATTCAGTAATTGGGCTTTGGAGATCTTACTCTTCACCAAATTCAACATGAACTATGTGAAAATTGAAACATTGCTAACATTGGAACATTTTTTTTTTAATAACTCGTTAACAGTGTGTTGCTCAACATGTTTATAATTTTTATATGTTAAACCAATAGAGTAATTTTTACATATAGAAAATTAATTATTTTGTCACTAAATTCTACATGAACAATGTTGCAGATGAAACATTACTAACATTGGAAACATTTTTGGTATTGGTTTAATTTTTAAATGTTGATTTAAAAAAATTCACATTTGTTTTAACTAGTGTTTCCCATTATTCGACCCTGCCGGTTAATCGGTTAGGTCATTATTCGACAAATGAAGAAAATTGATTAATCGATTATTCGGGTCGACTAATCGAAAAAATCGGCGATTAATCGTTTAATCGCTTAATGCAAAATAAATGTATTTCTTTCATCAATAAGAACACAAAGAGCTGCTTTTTGCTGAAATATCAAGTTAAGTCTATTGCATTCGTTTCTAAATTGTTTGTTTAGGACAATTCAAAACATCCTGAGATTTTTTAAAGAATCATTCCTTATAGATAGATAGTGTTTTAACGAAGTGGGACATTTTGTCATTAAGTCAATTTTTATTTTCTTTATATAACACTGTACAGAATAAAAAATGCCTAAATAAGAACTGCCTTAAAAAAAATTCAATAACAAATTCTTAAAAATGTGGTATGAATTGTTTTTGCAAAATTCACAAACAAATTTTAATAGAAGAAATAGGTTATCTATTAGAAAAGATATAAAAATCAAGCATATTTCTGACAAAGCCTCATCGATTTTTCTGTGTTTGTGCAATTAAGAATTCAAATAAGCGAATTCTTAAATATTTTTGACTAAACAACTTTAATCTACAGAAGTTCCTACTTTATGAAAATTTGTTGATAAATCAAATTAGAAACAAAATTTAATGTTATTTTTTAGTTTTTATAAATTTTTCATAGAATTGTAAATGTAACTGTTTTTTTAGAAAATAAAGTTTTCGAGTTTAAAGCAATTTTATATTATTATTTTATAACATAAGGTAATGTCATAGTGCTTGTCAGGAGTATATCTCGTCACGTGTTTCAGTGCTAAGGAGAAAAAAATATATATTTCAACAGATTTTTGGTTAAAGCTTTGCTTAGAGGCTCTAGCTTTTTTAAAACTTCGCGTTCTTAATGAGATCTTTTATAAGCTCTAAATATATGTATGTATACGGAAGTTGAAAGCTGTATTTAAATTTTTTGGACATCAAAATAATATAATTTTATATTATATAAAATTTATTTTTTAAAGAAATTGAAACAAAACTACGAGTATACCAATATAAATAACATTTGCTTTGATTCAGTCAATTTCAAAATAATTTGATTGTATTTTAGTTGATGTTTTTTTCTACCGTTTTCTGCCAAAGTTAAGAAAATTAAGAAGTTTTACGAAAAATAACAGAAAAAATCATATTAAAAATTTAACCGTTTAATCGACCGATTTTAATCGATTATTCGGGTCGAATATTATTTGTTTCGATATTGACGAAATATAGGCGATTAATCGAGGAATCTATTAATATATTAACCGAATTGGAAACACTAGTTTTAACTGCAGCATTGTTTATTTTGAAAAGAGAGGTGAATTCGAAAAGAAAAGAATTTTAATCTATATATGTTAAATCTCTTATACGTGTTCCCATAGCACCTTACCCCATCGAAGTGAAATAACATAACAGCACTATGAACTAAAATGATTCAACAATTTCGCCAAATCTCCATCAAATGGGGAGCAACAACTCTTCTAAGATATTAAATTTCATAACAAATCGAACTCTTCACTAAGAAAGTAGACCCACGGGGCATGTAATTTTTTAATTGTCCAATGTCATATTGAGGGTTAAAAAAAGCGGGATCAAAAATTACCACATATTTATGTTGTTTTTTTATGTCAATTTCAAAGATACTTTATAGATGGTGATAGACAACTCGTTACTGGCGATTAAATTATCATAAGGGTTCTAAATGAATTCTGTTTAACTTTATTTGGAGCTAACCTGTCAGTTACGAAGTTTCAACTTAAAACCATTGATATACAAGTTGTGGATTAATTGAGAATTATTTTAAAGATATTTCCAATGATGTAATAAAAATATATAAAAGTTCTTTAACTAACAAGTTTCGAACAGCCCATTTTTATGTTAACCCCTAAAAATAAGATTGGCGAAATATGTTTCTCATCGAATGTTTTATCCCTTTAAACGCATATCCAAGTTTTATTAAGATCCGATAAAGATCCCCTTTGTAAGTGAACTAATAATAATAATGTTTTAAAGTCATCAAGCAACATGTTGCAGCAACATATCGCTATTTCATTTAGGATATTTGATGTAAATAATTTATACACATTTAATTCTCACGTTTAATTGTAACATAATAAATGTTGTTTTACAAATGTAAAAAAAAAATTGATTGAGATTTTGATTAGATTTATACTTAATGGAAAAACTAATTTATTTATTTAAACAAATAAAACTAATGAAGGTAATAAAAGTCATTTAAAAACAAAAAAGCATATTATTTAAACTAATCATATGTTGTGCATAATCAAGTGTGTGTGAATAAATGAATGAATGAGTGGTTGGTTATGTAGACTAAAACAAAAATTTTCCAATCACTGAATACGTTACCTTTTTTTGCTAAATAATTATTTTTAAAATGTTACAATACTATTGTTTAAATTATATAAACTAAATAGATTATTCCTAAAACTTGATGACAAACGAAAATAGAAACTGTAACAAATTTGTTTGTTTACTCTCCAGTGGTTTTTTTTTTTTTGGATTATGGAGTAGATAGATATTGGCCATTCAAGCGTATCATTAGGTGCGTCTGGTTATCTGTTTACATAAACTAAAGACCAATGACCGTACCTGTTACAAATTTAATTTCTACCCAAAAGGGTTGTTTTTTTATCTAATGTTTCCAATTGAGATTTTTAAGGTGTATTGCAAATTTTCCATTTATTTTGATTATATTTTGTGTCGAAATTTTCAACGTTATAAGTGTTTTTAATTTTGGGATTCATTTTTTATTTTATTTTTAGTTAAATTGTCAGACGAATTTCATGTAAAATGTCGGTGCTACATACCATGTTATTATTGGCTTTAGGTGCTACCATGACTTTGGCCCAAAGACGTTTAGCTTTACCTGATCCTAGAAGTTGTGCCAATCGTAAGTAAATTTGAACTAAAACTTTAAATATCAATCATATAATTACAAATAATATCCTAATAACCTAACCGAGCACTAGCAACAAAGGCTTTCGGCTCGTTGTAGCGAAAAACAGATCAGGGGCTCTGGTAGGAATTGAACCCACGACCCCCACACTGCTACCAACTAGCCTACCGGGGCGCTCAAATTTTTCTCAAAAATTTTTTAATCTGTTTTACGAGGTCTGATCAGTAAGTCCGTGACTTTTCGAACTTCCCTCGTAGCTCGTTGCTCCCATCAAGTACCACCTATTAATAGACTACTGTCAAATTTTGAGCAAGTTCCGTCATTTACTTAGCGTTTAACGGCTGTTCAAAACATACAACCTCGTGGATTTTTTTAAAAATGGAAAAGAGTGAATTTCGATTGCTCATTAAACATTATTTTTTGCGAAAAAAAAAACCGTCAATCAAACCAAGGAAAAGCTTGATAAATACTATGGGGACTCTGCACCATCGATTTCAATGATAAAAAAGTGGTTTACTGACTTTTGTTGTTGTCGCACAAGTACAAATGACGCTGAACGTTCTGGACGTCCAATTGATGTAAATACACCCGAAAATATCGAAAAAATCCACGATATGGTGTTGGCCGATCGAAGAGTAAAAGTGCGTGAGATTGTTGATGCCATAAGCATTTCATATGGCAGTGTGGTTTCGATTTTAAATGATCAGTTGGATTTAAGAAAGCTGTCTGCAAGATGGGTGCCGCGTTTGCTTCTTATTGGCCATAATGCACGGGTACACACGTGTATAGTCTCAATGGCAAAATTCCATGAATTGGCCTACGAATTATTGGTACATCCTCCGTCATATTCTCCGGATTAAGCCCCCAGTAACTATTCCCTATTTCTAAACCTAAAGAAATGGCTCAGTGGAAAGAGATTTAGCTCCAACGATGAAATTATTGATCAAACAAATGTCTATTTTATGGACCTCGAAAAATCCTATATTTTGGAAGGAATACAAAAATTGGAGAAACGTTGGACTAAGTGTATTGAGCTAAAAGGAGATTGTTGAAAAATATTTTTTTTCCAGAAAAAACTGTGTTTCATTCAAAAAGTCACGCTCTTATTGTATAATAACTATTCTTCGGGTACGAGATATTTTGAGTTTGTGCTGATATTTTTAAGTGACGGTCCAGAACAACAACGTGCTGTATTTTTCCATACAAGTTGACAATTAAAACGCCTCGAGCTTTGCAGTTGTGAAATAGAATCAATTTCATTTTCAAAAGATTTTTGTTATTCTCTAGTTTTTTGTTTCTTATTCTCTTAACAGAGTTCCCACATTTCAAAATTGTTCGTAAACAAAAAACATATAATGAGTAAGACTAACATACAATATTCTATGGCTCTCATATTCTCTTTGTGTACCAGCGAATGAACAACATACTATAAACCAACTTAGTATGTTCCCTTATAAATTTTTCTTAAAATAATTATTTTGTTTTTAGAAAATTTAAATGTAAAAACCAAAAAAAAAAAAAAGGAAGGTGACTCTGGAGAGTAAAGAATATCTAGGGTACTTTTTACACTAAAATAAATATGAAAGTTTTTGCAGTCACCGCCGTTATTTTGGGCGCGTTGTCTCTCACAGGAATAATCGTTGCTGTTAGTTGTTTTTTGGGTCCTAAATTAGTAAACCCGACTTCTAAAGTTGAAAGTAATTGTTCCGGCCATTGCTCACGGGCCCAATACTTGTATTTTTTGGCCAATAGTCTCCCTCACTAAGAGGTTTTCGATTTCAAAAATTATAAGTCAAACTCTTAAAAATTCAAAATGGTGGATTCAATATGCGTTAAAAATACATTTTTATGAGATCAAACAGAATTTTGCGGTTACTGATTCTAATTCTGCCATTAGATTTTGAAAATTCACAAAAAAACGCACGCAATAAATCTGACGAAAATAGCTTTAACTTGTATTTTTTTGCTGAATTCCTTTCTCGTAATCGCAGCTGTCTGCTGAAACTCTGCGTAGCAAAAAAAAAAAAAATTCAAATGAAATTTAATAAAATACCTAATTTTTTTTTTATATATTCTAGGTGTACGACATGCCTCATATCGTGATGCTCGTGGTGTATCTCACTCCTACTTCTTCAGTTGGGAACATGCTCCCACACGTAGTTTAGAAGTTGATTGGTTAGATGCTCGTAACATATGTCGTCGTCATTGTATGGATGCCGTTTCTCTAGAAACTCCTCAGGAAAATGAGTTTGTTAAACAGCGTATAGCCCGTGGAAATGTTCGCTACATTTGGACGTCTGGTCGTAAATGTAACTTTGCCGGTTGTGATCGTCCCGATTTACAGCCTCCAAATGAAAATGGTTGGTTCTGGTCTGGTTCGGGTGCTAAAATTGGACCGACCTCTCAACGTAATACCGGTGATTGGTCTCAAACTGGCGGTTATAATCAACCTCAGCCGGATAATCGTGAAGCAGCCCAAGGTAATGATGAGTCATGCCTTTCCATTTTGAATAACTTTTACAATGACGGTGTCAAATGGCATGATGTGGCTTGTCATCATCTTAAACCATTTGTCTGCGAAGATTCTGATGAACTGTTGAATTTTGTACGCTCACGTAATTCTGGTCTACGTCTATAAAATATTTCAGATATTGTCATTGAAAATTGTCCCTAATCTGCCCACTACCAATCATCACCTTTTTCTGATCTATGTATGGATAATTGTTGAGAAAGATTTAAAAAAATAAATTGATTATTTTGTAGTGAAATGAAAACAAAAAAAAAATACTTTAAGTTTAAATTTAAAAAGAAAAAACAAAAACATAATTTATAATTTCTGTTATTGTTTACTCATATTTTTCTTTTTGTTATACAAAATTCATTTTGATATGGATGGATTTTTTTTTCTTTTTTTTATATATAAAATTGTTGTCGTTAGTAAAACAAATTCATCACATTTATTATTTTTTGGCTTTAAAATATGTTCAAAATTCATTAAAAAAACCCTGCATTTATTTAAATAAATATAACAAAATTATAAAAAAGAGTTTGTGTTTAAATTATTTTGTAGCCATATGAGATATTTTATCAGCCACCGCAATTTATAATATTTTTTACAAAATTGCAAATTAACCACAATGTTTCTCATAAAAAAAATACAAAAATTAACAAAAATGTTTTAGAAACAGATAAAATTTTATATAAAAATATTTACAATATAATTGGGTATCATTCGAATATTTTCTATATTTTCGTATTTTTATAACACTATGCAACAAATTTTTGGGTCATTGAAAATTACCTCTATGATTTGAACACAGGATGAAAGTAGACCATAAGAAAGACAAAATTGCCAAGGGGTTTGTCAGAGTTGATTCGAAAAAAAAGTTATGGCTTCTTGAATTTGGGCATTTTTGACCAATTTTTCACCATGAGTTTATATTAAAAAATTTTTTTTTGCTTCTATTGCTTCCAAATATATTTTTATTTTTTTTTTTTACAAAATAACACAAGTAAAACTTTTTTTTATTATACACTCAAAAAAAAATTTTATTAAAAAAACTAAAATTTTTATTTTTTTTCGTTGTTATACAAAAACACGTTTTTCGATGAAAAACAAGAAATCTTATGAAAAAAAAGTTTGAAGTTTAAAGTTAAATTAAAATAAATGCTTAAAGTTTTAGAGACGATTTTAAATTAAATTAATTTTATAATAATATTGAAGTTTAAGCACTTCTTAAGTTTTTAAGATTTTAAGGTCAATAAAGAAAAAATTAAATTTTTAATATACTCATTTTAAATAACTTTTAGAAAAATGGTAGAAAATGACAAATTTCAAGTAGCCATAACTTTGTTTTTCGAACCAACTTTACCAAACCCCTTGGGGATTTTGTTCTTCTAATGGTATACTTTCATACTGCGTTCAAACCATTGAGGCAATTTTTTTTGTTGCACTGTGTAATTTAAAATATATATAAAGAGTTTTGCACACGTTGACCATTTCTGTCAGTCCATATCTACTATTTCCCAGTATAGGGGATACAAAATTTCAAAAAATTAACAATTTGTATCTCCAAAACTGAGAAATATTAGAAAAATATATCTGATAAAATTTTCGAAGAAGAGAAATTAATTAAATTATTTTTCACTATATTCAATCAATATCCCCAACCAACACAATTCTGAGCGCTTAGAAATTATGACTATCAAAAGACTTTTAATGTAGAAACACCCTAACTATATTTTTTTATTTCTTTATAGGAGAAGGAATAAACTTAACTGAATCTAAAAAGGTTTAAATATAAAATTTCTTTCAATATTCCTTATCGAGCTAAAGATCCTTTATTTATAAAAAATTTAATTATAAATATTTATTTATCCCAATATTTCGTCACCACATTGGGTGACTTCTTCTGTGGAAATTGTCTTTTTCTTTATAATTAATAAATTAAAATTATAAACTGATTTATAAGTTTTCAGTTTATAATTTTAATTTATTAATGAATAGAGAAGATCGAAGAAAACTAAAATAATTGTTATAAAATTTCTTTAAATGATACAAAAAAATTTCATTAAAAGATATTTTATATAATGCCGCATTCAGCCCCAAAATACGTATTTTCGTTAAATAACTTGAAAATTCAAGTTTTCGATTTAAAATTTGTATGGAATTTGAAAGTTGAAAACTTGAATAAAACGAAAATACGTATTTTGGTAATAAGTGTGTATAGGATTAAGAAATAAAAAAACTGTGTTAGGTCGTTTCTACATTAAGCCATCGATGTGATAATTTTCAAATCGCTCAAATTTTGAAGTAACAAATACAACGCAATTGACATATATGTATGAACCTATTTAAAAACTTTGTAAAAAATGTTCAGCATTCACAAATGATTCATAAAAATCGCTCAGAAAGAGGCTTCATCGGTAAAGAAAAATGCCCTCATATATCCACTATTTTAGAAGGTTTAAGAGCTCTTTTATGAGTCTTTTTAGAAATTGTTGTCGTTAGTAAAACAAATTGAACGCTGGATATCTTATTGTAAGAATAAACATGATTTTGGTATTTATTTTTTTTTATAAAATCAAACAAATTGATGCAACTGTAACAAATCAATTTAATTATAAATTTTTTCTTAGTTCTGAAATATAGCGTTTTTATAAATTAACAAAAGTTAAATTTTATTAACTTTCAAATATTCTTTGCTTTTCAACAAAAGACATTAAAATCAGTTTAGTAGATTTCGAGATAAAACAATTTATAGAAACCCCGCATAAAATTTATATTGTTGCGATTATGGAAAATATACAAGTTCCACATTTTTTTAATAACTCGGGAAATGCTGGGCCAAATTGGCTGGAAAATTTACTGTTTGGGATTTTCGATGCTCTTTCTGAATTTGTCATCCAAAATTATTTCAAGTATCTCAGGGTTTTTTCGAACACATGGCAATAATGGTAAATAAGACTATTTTTAATATAAATTTCTTTTAAATTGTCATAATTCGAAAACTAGTAATGATATTTGGAAATGATAGAATCTAATATGGGCTATTAATTGGTATATCGCACCTGTTTCTCTAAAGGGAGTCAACTAAAAATTTAAAAATTTTCAGTAGGCACAAAAACTGTTTTTTCTTAAATATTCACTATAAAATTTAAAAACAATATGACATTATACGAACAAGAAGTATACAATGGTAGTTCTTTTTGCAATTTTTTAAGTGATTATCGAAATATAACAAGTTTTTTGAGTTGTTAGTCTTTTTTTGAAATTTGTTAATTTTTACTTAATGTCAGGCGAAAAAAATTACTGCAACACTGAAAATAAAACGATTTTAATACAAAGTATTAAAAACACCACCAAATTTCCAAATATATAGGGAATTACTTGACCAATTTATCTGAAAAATCAATAGTAAGCTACGTTTGCCAATCTTTTAAAATATCGTAAGAAAATTTGATATTCCACTTTTATAAATTTATTTTTTTATTTTCATTTTTTTTCTCTCTTATTTCCTATAAGGTTTTTTATACACCTATAGGTACTCAGTAGGGTATTATATACCAGATAACCACTTAGCTAATTACTTATTTATTTTTGTATATATTTAATAACCACAAGGCTAATTATTTGAACTATGTTGCAACTCTGGCTAATAAGAGATTTTAAGTGTCAATTTATTTCCAATAGGTCTAACTCGTTAATATAGATTTATTTACTTTATTTATTAATCATATAATTACAAATTATATGTTAATACCCTAACCGAGCACTAGCAACAAAGGCCTTCGGCTCGTTGTAGCGAAAACCGACCAGAGCCTCTGGTGGGAATTGAACCCACGACCCCCGCACTGACAAGCTAGCACGCTACCAACTAGCCTACCGGGGCGCTCCCGTTAATTAAATAAAACAATATATTGATTAAAATTTCGTTTTTGTTTTTTTTATAACATTTATTAACGTAAGACATATTTGATGACGATTTCTAAATTCTAATCATTAATTAATATTTGTTTTTTGTAACACAAGAAAAATCTATATTAGTAACTAATATCTCGTTAAATAATTATATTATAGGTAAATGTTTTGTTTATAAATATATTTATGTAGTTTCAATACTTTGGTAGTTTTTGCAATTTTTCTTTCATTTCAAATTAAGCATAGAAAACGTCTAAATAAAATTATATAAAATATACATACATATATCGTGTAAATACAATAAATACATTAATATTACTATGAAAAATAATTTTATAAATTTTAGTTTTACAACAAAGGCATAAAATTTGTTAAATATATTCTAGTAAACACTTAACAATTTATAAAAAAAATATATATTTTAAGATATTAAGGAAATAGTTTTAAGAAGACTTAAATAATAAGAATAATATGAAAAACTTTTTATGCAAACTTTCGTGAAAAAAAAATTACATTTTAATTGTTATTTAAAAAGTGATTAGTTTGTATTACCCAGCTTAAATAGTTTCGAGTTTGTCAAAATGTTTCACACGTAAGTTTGTTAAAAAGCTACCTTATTAATTTTTCATTTAAAATACTATAATATTTAATATCTACGTTTTTTAGTTTTGATTTAAAGTCAAACTGAGATTTTTATTTTTGGACATTTGATATAGAAACTTAAGTGCAAAAGTTAAGTGCAAATATTTAAAAAAAGCTTAACATTATAAATTTATAACAAAAAAAAAACATATATATAGACCTGTTCGGCAATGCATCACTGCTTTGCATAATACTCGCATGGCATTCGTAAAAGCATCATATGGCAACACTGCAAATGTCAGATGTTCGAAAATGAATATGATGAGCAAACAAAAAATTCAAACACGCATAACAAAAATAGCTGATGCCATGCAAGTGTAAAGTATAAAATTTGTTATTTAATTTCTTTTTTAAATTTATTTTTATTTATGTATTTTTTAGAGTCGAGATTGGTGCAATCCAATATCCAATTAAAAAATTAAATTTTCTATTAAGTTTTTCATCTTTACGTTCTAAAATATAAACCAAACTGCTAAAAGTATCGGCATCTCAAACTAATCACAAATGCTCATTAGATGCAGTGCAGTGATGCATTTCCGAACAGGCTGTATAAATAATATTAACAGTTTAACTGTAAAATCAAGCAATATATTACAAATTAAGAAAATCATATTAATTGCATTTGAGTTATGAGTCTTATTTTTGGGATCGGGAAATGTACTATTTGAGGTTTTAGGTCTCATTTTATTAGTAATTAAATTTTGTTCATATTCATTGAGATTAAACGGCAAAACCAAAATCTAAAAAAATAAAAAAAAAATTTAAAAATGTTAATTATTAATAGACGACAATATAAATACAATTTTCTTGCATGTTCGTTTTTACCAAAAATACCATCACAATGCTATAAAAAGTATGCATTACTACACATCTAGAGAGATTCCCATTATATAAGTAATAACTAATAATATCCAAAAATTATTTGATAAACTTTTAAATTTGTATTTATGTTTTGCATTTAAAAATCATTTTTTTAAATAAGACCTTAATATAACTCAATTTCGTGAAAAAAAAGTTAATAAAGTTGTAAGTAATTTTTCGAAAATCTTGATTCTTTCTTTGAAAGAGTTCAAAAATAAACTACTTAAAAAGTTTTAATATAACTCACTTCTTTCAAAATGTACTAAACAATAATAGCGCTTAAAAAAACAAAGACAATTTCTGTCCCGCCTCTTAACTGAAAGGGCAACACCGTTCCTGTCAACAGGCATCTGTCAGTTGACTCCTATCAAAATTTGAATAAGCTGCGTTATTTAGATTGTGTTTGACGGCCATTGATAGCAGACTACCGCGTGATTTGATTTGAGGATTGAGGACAAAATGGAAAATGGCAGTTTCCATGGCAAAAATCCATGAATTGCTTCCTCATCCGCTATATTCTCTGATTTTAGCCCCAAGTGACTATTTCTTGTTTCCAGACCTATAAAAAAAGTTCGGCCTATTTTGATGACCTCGACAAATCTTATTTTTTTATCCAGAAACCTGTGTTTCATTCAAGAAGTCACGGACTTATTGATCTACCCTCGTATATTTCTAATTTCCTAAAATTCATGTGCTTTCCTCATATTTTTAAATCTCAAGTTTTGAAAATAATATATCAAAATTTTATATAAAATTTTAAAGATTTTATTTTAATTACTAAAATATGGCATCTCTGGATAATAGGAAAATTTTTAATACAAATCTTATTTCGAGAATTAATGCAAAGATTTGGTATGAATGTTTCGATGCTTCTTCAAAATAATCCAAAAACGTTTTCAAACTTCAATGGCTTATTATTAATTATTATAAAATGGAAACTACAGTTAAAAATACGGAAAACTGACGCACTGCGGTAAAACACTGTCTACACTGCGTTTGACTTCAAGCTTAAAACAAATAAGGGTTGAGAATATTTCGACCGAGTTACAAACAGTATGGCGATCTGTTTAGCGTAGAAGAAATTTTAATATGAAATCGTTTCTTTTAAACTTTTTTTTATTAATTTTTTAAACCAAAACGGCCTTACTATAAAAGAACATTTTAAATTTAATAACAACTTTGTGCTCGAGAAATCTACAAAAATATTTATTTTTTTTAAACAATTTGATTATAAAATTAACCAGGTCAAAGCAGACTAATATCCAAAATTTTAAATTTAATAAAGAAGTCTACTTTAAATATTTGTTTACAGAAAGGATGAAAGACTCGTAAGGAATTTTTATTTAAAAATATTTTGTACAAAATTTGGTTGAAGTGTTGCCATATTTCTGTACAAATTGTTTTTGTTACAAAAACAAATTTACTTCAACTAAAAGATTTATTAAATAGAGTGTTAAAAGTTACTAATGTTAATGTCACTTAACTTCATATAAAAACCTCTGTTTTATTACCATCATTAAGTTTAATTTAAATTATTTTCTAAAAAAAGAAAATCATATAATTTTGGACACTATTAATTAGTACTCCTAATATTTTAAATAACATGAGGATTATTCTAAATTTAAAAATTACTTGTTGTTAGTAACATATTAATAGAGATCAGGGATGGAAAATATGTTTTCTGTTATTGTACCAATCAGACAAACAAATTGTACTTTTTCGATCCTCGCGGTACCAAAAATTTTTCCGCTTTTTTTTTTAACAATTTTGTCGACTTAAACAAATTAAATTAACCGGGTGAATCAAAATTTATCGTTAATTTTATGTAGTCGCATAATTCCCACAAAACATTGTAAAATTTTACTATAATTTTTATGACACACCTTTTTTTCTGGTTGTCCGCCTCCTTGGGAGGGCAAATTAACCTTTTCAGTATTTGCTATTAAAAAAATTTAAGGGTATTTAATAACTTTTTAACAATAATACACTTTTTTCTTATTTTTTTTTTTTGTTTAGAGAGGTAATTTAGAATCAGCTGTTCAATGTTGCCACTTCCGAATATTTTAGTACAATGTTTATGGAAACATTTGGTACATTTGATGTGATACCAATTTAGAGCCGGTTCAACTTAAAACTAACTTTATTTTTTGTATAGTAGCTGAATAAATAAAAACAGGTTTTTAAATTAAAGTTGCTTTTAAAAAAAGTCGACTTTATATTATGTTGTTTTATCAAGTTATAAATTGAAAATTTGAAAAAATTTCAAATTGTACTAAATGAGCCGCGGTAGTACCACGGTACCAACTAAGGTAAAAATGTACCAAAAAAATTACAATTGTACCATGTTTTCCATCCCTGATAGAGATACACATTCATACACACAGAGAGAGAAAGAGAGAGAGAGAGAGAGTGACATAGATATAAAAACTACGTTTTAAATTTTATTTTAATTTTCTTTTCTCGATTACTACTACTAAGTAGAAGCTAGAAGTGGAAGAATTACTTAGGGCATTTGTGTTTAGGCAGTACTTGAATTATTTGAAGCTCCACTAATAGCATTAAATAAAGCCATGCTATTGCGATGTGCATTATTGGCACTATCATCCAAAGGTTGGAATGGTTCATTCAACAGCTCACTAAGACTCTGGCAAAGTTTTTGATAATTCTCTTTTAAAGCATTATGATATTCCTTTTGATCACTACTAATAATACGGCCATTCAATTGCAAGGCAGTGTGACAAACACCAATAAAATCTCTAAAATATAAGAACAATTAAACAATAAATTATAAACAATTTAAAAAAATATTTTACCTAAAAACATCTTTTAAATCTTCTACACGATCTACTGAAAAGTTATTTATAACTTTAGATTCTAAGAAAGCCTGGGCATAGGCCAAGGGTCCAGCATTTACTTGTACTGCTACACTGCCTTGTAGTCGCAGTTGTAATTTTTTAACATCGGCTGGTGGTAGGATAACTTCTTCTAATTCTGATACTTTGGTTTGCATTTCATCGATTGCCACTTCGATAGGACTTAATTCTATAATTTCACGTGATTTAACTGGTATACGTTTTAAGACATATGGGAAGGAATAAGTAGCTGTAAAAAAACATTACATAAGATTATTACCAGTTTATAGGAATTTTGAAATAAGGTAACCCTTGATTTAATGTAATCGAAAAAAAAAACACTGCGTAAATGTAAGCTGCATAAAATTAAATATAATAAAATGTTAAATTTTGTTATTTTTTAAGAGTTTACTGGCTAAAAATTTACTCTAAGGTACCGCGTAAATCGAGGGTTATTAGTACTTTATAAATTATTACTTTTTATCACTGTTTTACGTTTCCATTGTTCTTCTACGGCTCCACGTGCTGCTCCCGATTTGGTAAAGGGTGTCTCATACATAAATGTGTCAACATCATGATTTTGTTCAAATTCATTAAGTCGTTGGTCCAGTTCATCTTTTGTAAAGAATGGTATCACATGAGTAACTTGTATGTAAGCTAATTTCGGATCGAGTTCATTAACATTCACCTGTTATTACAAAGAATAGAATTTATTAAGATGTAGTTTCTTTTTTTATTTGAATATTAACAAAAAATTGAAAAAATTTAAAATGTTCACATAGAATCCCTTGAAAATCTTCTGTAAAAAGTGTGATTTTTTTGCTATTTGGTTTATCAGTGTAAAACCAAGATCCGCAATGTTAAAAATGATCAGAAGTTTGCCATTTTACCGTGAATACACTAAAAACAAAACAACGCTTGCAAATCATAAAATTTTATTATCAAAATTCGTGCTGTGTAAGATATGGTTTTGTACACTCAGAAAAAAAAAGTTAGTAGAAAAATTTGTAAACGGTTTTCAATCCCACTCTACTACTTTTGTACTGATTTTTAGTAAAAAAATTATTATTTAGCAAATCCTTTTGCTATTTACATTTTACAAATTACAGAATTTTTACAGAATATTTACAAATTTTTGTTGCTAATTTCAGAAATCATTTTACAAATTTTTGAAAACCGATTTGCTTAAATTAGCAAAAAATATTACTAATTTTAAAAAAGTGGATATTGAAGGAAATGTTATTTCTAATTAAAACTTACACCTACAAACTTAAATTTCCTTAAAATGTTACATAGATTAAAAAAGGGATCGGAAGCGAAGATACCGACTGATGTCTAAAAAGAGGACATCCACTTAAAATAGCACTAAAAAGGTTTTTTAGTTCTAAAAATCCGCCCTAAAAACAATTAAAATTTAAATTTTAAGAAAAAAATTGACCAAAATATTTTTTCAAAACATAAATTACCAAATTAAAACAAAATGATTAATTCGTTTTCTAAAAAATATAGTCAAAATTTTTGATGCTCGATTAGAAAAATAAATTCAAAGCTTTTTACTAATATTAATAAAATTTAGTAATTTTTTTGCTGATTTTAGCAAACATATTTTAAATTCCACTTTACAAAAAGTCTACTAAAATTTAGTAGCGGCTACTTATTTTCCTACTAATTTCATTGTACTACACGGCAGCAGACATGTGTTGCTAAGATTAGCAAAAAATACCGCTGGGCTCAAATTAGCAGAATTTCCTGTAATTACAGCAAAATTTTCAGTTGCCATTACAGACTTTTTTTGGTGAGTGTATCAAAAAATTGTCTTCAGCGAAGAAGCTTATTTTTGGCTCAATAGGTACGTCAACAAACAGAATTGCCGAATTTGGTCTGAGAGCAACCAGAGACAGTTCAAGAGCTGTCTGTCAGTTTTTGGTGCGGTTTGTGGGCCGGCTGCATCATTGGACCGTACTTCTTCAAAAAAGATGAAAAACGACCGTCAATGGAGCAAGGTACCGTGCGATGATTACCGACTTGCGCAAAAAGGAAGAATTGGACTTGGTTGACATGTGGTTTCAACAAGACGGTGCCGTGGCATGTGGCACACCAATGCCATTTATATATAAAGATGGAGGAAAATGCATAATTACCTTAGTGTCTATACTTAGCAGCAGATGGCGCTTAAGTAAGTAAAAAACAAATTTTTATGTTAAAAACAAATTTTCATAGATCAAAATGATATTTTTCGTTACATTTGTATAATTTTCAAGTATTGAGGCATTGGAAAATGCATATTTATGTTAATTCTTTCTTTTAAAAAAACAAATACACATACGGAAAATTATAATACTGTGCTCTCAAACATCTAAATGAATATTGATTTAGAAAATTAAAGTAAAACATATAATTTTGTGTAGTTTTTGGCAAACATTTTTTTATGTTACGAACGAAATAGAAAAATCAATAATACCCTGTTGCATATTGTAGCAGAATATGCCACCTATTGGTAAATAGTTTCAACTAATATTCTTTCTTTAAAAAATTAATGTCTTTGCGGTACACGATACCATGAACCTTTTGAAAGGCGAGTTTGGTGAGCAATTAATCTCACGTTTTGGAGCACTCCATTGGCCGCCTAAATCATGCGATTTGACCCTACTAGACTATTTTTTGTGGGAATACATAAAGCAATATTTACATGAAATAGTCTTTAAAAAATAAACGACAGGCATTCATTTATCGCCCCAAATAAATATTTAATTCACTTTTGCAAATTTTGTTTTTTTTTAATTTTCAAAATCCAAACGGTTAAAAAATCACCCTTTATATTCAATTTGTTATATGTTTTGTATAGTGCTTTTGGTAACAAAGTTAATAAAATTTAATTTTAATAAATTCAACAATAAGTGTGTTTACGAATTAAAAAATTTGTACAAATTTGTAAAAGTTTTTACTAGAAGGTGTTTGTTTACACAAATACTCAGCAAGGAGAGAGCAAAAATAGAGAATAAAGTGACAGTTCGATGGAAGAGAAATTTCTGGTTTTTACTGGATAAATTTTTGTCAGTAAGAATTTGTAAAAAAAAACAACTGCTGATTGAAAAAAAATATAACTGAAAAACAAAGAATTTATCCAAACACATTAAATATTTTTATACCCTTCACCATAGGTGGAAGGGTATATATAAGTTTGTCATTCCGTTTGTAATTTCTACAATATTGATCTTAGACCCTATAAAGTATATATATTCTGGGTCCTTATGAAGAGCGAAGTTGATTTAACGATGTCCGTCTGTCCGTCTGTGTGTTGAAATGGGTTTTCCGAAGAACACAGACATGATGAGGACTTGATTCTTTTTTATTTCTGTTACATGTGATCCATTTCTGTTTGCTATTAAAAATCAGACAGATCGGTTAATAAATGGCTGAGATATTAGCAAAAAACCAGGACTACCTCTAATTTTTCCAGTAAAATCCCTTTGTTTAATATGTATGTAGAATTTTGAGCATAACAACACATCCATGTGTTAAAATTCAATACACAAACAACACACATACAAAGATTTGTCATTTAAATAAAAACCAAACAAATCTCTAATTAACGAAGACTTTTATATATGTACCTCTATTGACGATGATTTTGTGTGAGCTTCAATAGCTCAGTTGTCTAGACGCTGTGTCACAAATACTTTTTTTTTTCTCTAAGGCCGTGGGGTTCGAGTTTCAAATCTCGGTGAGGTCAATTCACTTTTTTTTTGTACATTTTTTTTTATTATTTTCTTAAGACTTTTTTTTTGCTTATTTTTGTTTTTTTTTTAACATTTAATAATTAATTTATATAAAATTTTATATTAATAATTAAAATTCTTTTCTTTCATGTCCACCTTTTATACACAAACAACACACATATAAAGATTTGTCATTTAAATAAAAACTAAACAAATCTCTAATGAACGAAGACTTTTATATATGTACCTCTATTGACGATGATTTTGTGTGAGCTTCAATAGCTCAGTTGTCTAGACGCTGTGTCACAAATACTTTTTTTTTTCTCTAAGGCCGGGGGGTTCGAGGTTCAAATCTCGGTGAGGTCAATTCACTTTTTTTTTACATTTTTTTTTTATTATTTTCTTAAGACTTTTTTTTTTGCTTATTTTTGGTTTTTTTTAACATTTAATAATTAATTTATATAAAATTTTATATTAATAATTAAATAATCCATAAATAGGCTAAAAACATCAACATTTTTATAAAAACCCTCTGATACAAACAAAATACAAACGTTTTTATACCTTTCACCACAGGTGGAAGGGTCGCGGGTTCGTTAAGATTTTTTTTTTGTTTATTTTTTGTTTTTTTTTTTTACATTTAATAATTAATTTAAATAAAATTTTATATTAATAATTAAATAATCCATAAATAGGCTAAAAACATCAAAATTTGTATAAAAACCCTCTGATACAAACAAAATACAAACGGTTTTATTTCTATTTTTTGCTCCGATTTAAAAGAATTTATAAAAACATTTTTAAACCATTTTATTTCTCACATATTAAGAAAATGTTATACATAATTTACCTTTGAGGGCAACTATTTTAGGTCATAACTTATAATAATTTATAAAAAAAATTATAAACAATTTTCCTTCAAATTTTTAAAATTAAGCTAAAGAAATTACAAATATTTCTAATAAAAAAGCGAAATAAAATCCTAAATGCAAATTTGCCAGCTAAATCAAACTATTTTGTAGAAATGAAACACATGCAGTTGTAGTGATTTCTTTTAACGATTTGTTGAAATTCTTTTCTTTCACCTCTTAACCTTTTATACACAAACAACAAACACTATTCTAGAGCTGTATTATGACCTATGGATACGTCTTATATAGCAAAAGATCGAAAATCTTTAGTATAACATATTTGCTGAAAAACTCGGAAATATCGGTTCAGATACAAAAAAGTTATGCCCAAAACATACATTTTTTTAAAATACATATTTTCTGGAACCATAAATCTTCCCGAGTCCAA
Source organism: Eustalomyia histrio (assembly GCA_949748255.1). NCBI lineage: Eukaryota > Metazoa > Arthropoda > Insecta > Diptera > Anthomyiidae > Eustalomyia > Eustalomyia histrio. The sequence goes on from OX456526.1 coordinate 6,825,122, forward strand.
GTTTTATCTCCAAACTAAATGGTTAATTTCCTCTTAAAGGCGTCCGTATATAAATCTGTCCATTTCATATATGTCCATATATAAACTTCAGTTTTTTCCCAACCATGGTGAAGGGTATATAAGATTCGGCATAGCCGAATTTAGCCGCTCTTACTTGTTTTTTATAAAAGTAAAAAAAATATATATTTTAGGAAGGGAGAAGTATGATGGAAGTCCGTAATGTTCCTGGAGAACACCTCAAATCTAACTTCCGTTATTTATTCATATTTTCCACATTGACCGGTTGAATTTTTTTGTTTGGTATTTACAATGAGCTCTTTTAACTTCCTTACTAATTCTTAAAAATTTTCCGTTTGCGTACTTTTTTATATATTTTTTTTATTGTGAGTATATTTTGTCTTACTCTCTGCAATTTTTTTACTGAGTAACTTTAACTAAACTTTACTCAAAAAGTACACAAACGGATTTAATAGATGATAGTACGATACAACATATGGAGCTATGTTTAAGTTTGCTAATAAGAAAAAACCCAACATAGAACCGCAGAGAAATTAAAATTTTAACAACTCTGTTTTTTTTTTAATACGACTATCCAACACTTAGCACACCTTATAAACTATAGGTTTTAAAGAAATTTTCATATTCATTATTCGGTTTTTTATTCGACATTCTAAGGTTTTTTAACGTATTGATTTTTTAAAGTGTACCTGTTATTAGTTCTATTCGCTTACTCAATAATTTGTACAAAATTTTACTGAATGTCGTTCGTTTACACAAATACTCAGTAAGCATAAAGAAAAAAGAGAGAATAAAGTGACAGTTTGATGTTGAGAGTTCTTCTTTTTTCTGCAAATTTTTACTGGACAAATTTTTGCCAGCAAGAATTTACAAGCAGAAAAAACACATGATTGGAAAAATGTGTTTAAATTTTTGTAAATTAAAAAAAAAAAAATATATTTTACAACTACGTTGTTTTATGCAAATGCAAAGCAACAAATATTAACAATAGGTGTGTTCGACGTACGTTACCGCGTGTGCCCGCGGGAACCCAATTTTACCAGAAAGCGTTTCTTGTAACAAAAATTGGGTAAATGAGAGCGTTCATGAGAGAGTAATTGTGTTTCTCTTTTAACCAGTACTTACCCGTACTTTTTGTTTGGGTAAAATGGTAAAATTGTCAAATCATCAGCTGCTGCTAATAAATTAACTGTTTTGCATTTTTGAAAAAAAATCAAAGTTAAATAAAACTTTACTATAAACAACTTTTCCTTCTTAATAATGAAAAATACATTTGAAAATGTAAATAGATATTTGCCATTACAAATATATTTATTAATTAAGCTGTTTTTTAATATCAATAAATTTGACGTTTATTTTTAGGTATGAAATGTGGTTTTGTGCGTTCGCAGTATTTTGGGCATTTTTATGGTTTTGTGAGAGAATTTTTTGCTTACTCTCATTTTACCAGACTTTACCCAAAATTACCTCGTACAGACCTAATATTGAATTATAGAAAAGATAAGAAAACCTTCTAAAATGTTTCTACTTAAGATTTTACAACAAGAATTCTCTTTTTTCATATCGACCAGTTATAATTTATTTTTGCATTTCGTTTAACAATCAGCTGTTTAACAAACTTGTAAATTATTGCAAATTTCCGTTGGCGTACTTTTTTTTAGAAAATTTTCATTTTGAAAGTAAATTGGTCTTACTCTCTGTAAGTTTGTTACTGAGTAAATCTTACTGGACTTGACTGAAAAAAGTAAACGAATGAACTTATTGTTATGCCATGGAAATGGATTAACCTGAACTCTCATACTCGTGGACACTTTTGTCATAAAAAAACCTCTCAGATCCAGAGATATTTTCATACCCTACACCACTAGGAACAGGGTGCTGATAATGACCGTCTGTCTGTTCATGTATTCTTGTTCGTAAGTCAGAAATATTAAGATAATTTCATTTAAATTGGTAAAGTAACTCAATCTAAGGTCGAAACCTATTGGTTAAAATCGTATCCCCAAAAATTGTCGTTTAATATTTTTTGCACGCACAGGTCGCAGCAAAAACATGATATCAATTACTTACCAGCCTATTTACTCGCTAATTACTTTTGTTCGCGATGTCCCAAAAGTAATGAGTAATCATTACCATCTTCACTTACAAAAAACACAAAGTAATGGGTGGTCATTACCCTCTCGTTTACAAACAACCAACATATTATGAGTTCCCATTACTTTTTGGTCATCGCGAACAAAAGTAATTTGGCGTGTAAATAGGCTGGTAAGTAGTTGATACCATGTTTTTGCTGGGTAAATACAATTAAATCAAAGTAGACAGACTCATAAGGGCCCAAGGAAGAATTCCATTAATTTTTATTAGAATCGGTCACTAGGTCCAAAAAACCTATTGCCCAAGAACTAGTTCTCACTCATACAAGTGGCAGACAGACAAATTCAGATCTGTTTCATGTTTGGAAATAATATCCGAATAAAAATATGCAGCATAACAATAGTGTTGGTCCGTCTCTGGATCATATTTCCGATTTTCTCAAAAATATTCCTTAACAGGCAAAATAGAAAATTCTAACTAATTTTTTATTGACCCAAGTCCATTTTATTCCTTCAAAAGTTCGGACCCAAACACTTGTTGACTTTTAATTAGACTGCTATAGTCAGAGAAACTCGCAGATTGTGAGACATTTTCTTATTAAAAACGTTTCTTAAAAAAATAGAAAAATTTAGTAAAAAGAGCTGTTTTTGAGTTGACCTATTTTCCAGATCATCAGATATCTCAAAATGTTAACATGGCAACTCTTATAAAATATATCGAGTTAATTTGAAATACTTGAAATATCTTTTGATGTTTTGAAAGTTGTTTATTTTTTAAAAATATATTTTATAAAAAAAAAATAATTATATTTTCCACTAAACCCCATTATGTCGCAGTATCAAGTGTTGGACAGTGATACAGCACCTAAGAAACAAACAGATCAAAATGAATCCAGTAACAAAATATCATCGCAAAATACTATAATATTTACAGCAAATGGTATTAAAATTGAATCTAATTTAAATCCAAATGCTTTAGAATTTTATCCATCTTATTTGAAAAATAAAATAAATTGCAGTTTAAGGGACAATGTAAATGAAAAAGAATTATGTTCAACGAATAATGATAAAATTATAAGTTTAAAAACCGCTGCTAAAATACCACGAACTCAGGAAAAGAAGTGTAGTGTGTTGAAAATTATACAGGAAATGAAAGATATAAAAGAGATGAGAGAGAATGAGAGAATACAATTTCCTAAAGGAATAATAAAAATGGCAGAAATTAATGATATTAAAGATATTTCAGAAAAAAATTTACCAGAGGAAGACATACAAGAAAATTTTAAAAAACTAATCGAAAATGATGGAGTAGAATCAATTAATTGTGAAGAATCTATAGAATGCAATGAATTTATTAAAGGCAAAGAATTAGTAAAATGCGAAGAAGTCAAAAAATTTGAAGAATCCAAAAAATGTAAAGAATTTATAAAATGTGACGAATCAAAAATATGTGAAGAATTAGATATTAAATATGAGGAATTTGCACAAGATGAAGATCAAAAAGATTATGAAAAATTAAAAACTATTTCAAAAGATTTTATGGATCATCAAGAATTATATTTAACTACTCCAACTGTTGAACAAACCAAATCAAATACAGATTATATACAAAAGCTACTGGAAACAAAAATATCTGAAACCAATACCAATGAAATCGTAGCATCGAAATTAGAATCAATCACAAAAGTTGAGGAATGTTTAGAAAAATATAAATTGGAATACATTAATAAATCTATAATAGAAGAAACAGTAGTGGGCGATCATACAGAAAATCAAATGGATCAATCAAAAAGGGAAATGTTGGAGGATATAGCACCAGTTACTCAAGCTACATTTCAGGAACTTAAAGGAAACTCTGAAATGTTGGAAAAAACTAATAAAGTAAAAATTAATAAAATATCAAAAATTGCTCTGCCACAAAGTCAGAAATTATTAAGAAGAACACCAACAGTTACTAATAACAAATGTACTGGAACATGTAAGAAATCCCTTAATATAACCTCGACATTGACAAAAGAAACCAAAGAGCCTTTAGGCTCAAGAAAGCTTAACCCCAATGCAAACGTAAAAAAGGAGGATCAATTCTCTAAAATGACAAAATATTCAACGAATACAACGACAAATAATACAAAATTTAAAAATTCTTTGATATCCGCCACTAACTCCATTAAAAAAGATTTTTTAACAAAATCAACAACTAAAGATTCTTTATCATTAAAATCCAGTTCTACAGATAAAAGTAGTTTATCTACTGAGTAATTATATGTACCCACCCAAAAGTATAAATTTCTTTAAACCTTTTCTATTTAATTTTCAGATGTATCACCAAAACCAGTACATTAAAAGCTAATTCATCAAAAATTGTTGGAAAATCTTTAGTGAAATCTGTCGACAAATCATCATTGGATGTAAAACCAAAGGTTACTTTACCTACTAAATCACCTCGTGCTACGGTGTCTTCTAGTTTACGCAAAACGGAAACACAAAAAGTAAGCTGAATTATTTACAAAAATGTTGAGGTAAAATAAAAAACTTAATGATTTTTGTAATTTATAGCGTCGAAATTTATTTCCTGATATAGATTCTATTAAAATGTCTGAATTCTTATTTAAATAATTTAGAATAATGCTTGTAAACAACTAATAGCAGAAATCTAATAAAAATAGAACTATGTCCATCAATTCAAATCCTAACTGAATTTAATTTTATGCTTTGAATCTTTAAAATGCATACTACAGACTTATTCTAGAATTTTATTTTTTTTTTTACTTTAACTCTATTTCATTATTTATACTTAAAGTTACACACTTTTTGTGTTTTTCCAAAAATAAACTATTAAGGGTATTCATTTCAGATTTTTTTTTTTTGTTGGAAAAATGGAAAAATAAAAAATTACACTCTTATGCATGGTTTTCACTATGTCATTTTTGATGTCAATTTGTCCAAATTGTTGGCAATTGTATGAAAACGGGTTGTCATATGGTGTCATATGAATTTGCAGTCAGCCTTCTAAAATGACATACAAGTGAAAACGTCAAATTTTAGTTTGTCAGCAGAAATGGCAGCATTTTTTATTTAAAATAAAATTGACAACAAGTTGTCAATTTTTTTTTTATTTGACGATCGCAAAGCTGTTATTTTTTTTTTCCTGGAAAAATTAATTTCAATGCTTTCTTTTATTTTTCCAAGCCCTTTAGTGTTTTAATAACTCAAAACGCCGCACTAGCTACAGCCATTTGTTTCTTTTTTATTATTTTTAATTTTTTTCCACTTTTAATTTACCTCAAATTAATATTTTCTAATCAGCTATTCGCTCGCCAAAAGTTTATGCATCACATTTGACCTTTGTAATGAAAACGGCGTGTCAGTCAACTGACACCAAAATTTGAAATAAGTCTTTGACACGCTCTGCTTTATCGACTTATTGTCAGTTTTCAAGATGTAACGAAAACGCATTTGACACAAAATGACGAGAATTCATTTGAGTCAGTTTTTGTTGTCAGTTCATATGACATAATGAAAACCAGGCATTATGATGTGAGCGGTCATTTTTTGAAATGAAAAATATAAATATTTATACTGTCAAAAAAAAAAAAAAAAAGAAAACAATCATTAATATTTTTCAAGATACATAAATTTTTAAATATTATTTTTTAGAAACTTTTACATCAGATGATGATTTAGCAACTGAAGATAAGAGTTCCACCATCTTGTCTCACTTATAAGTTCTAGTGAGGAAAGAAAGTGTTGATTTTAAACTTGCTGTAGTTCTAAGAGCTAACTATATTATACTTTTGCTAACTTTTCGTTAAGTTTCGTCAAGTGTCATTTGCTTAAGCAAACAGCGAAACTGACCGCACTTTACTTAAGGAATCATATGTTTTTAGAAAAACTGTTTATGAAAAAAAAAACAAATTGTAATGTACGCGGAAAATATTTTTATATAAAATTTAATTGAAAATGTTAAAAAACAAAGTGCATGTATATCAAAAGGGGTGGGTTTTGTATTTGTTTTTCGATTGAGATGCAAGCACTGTTGCATTTTTTAGTACTTTTTTATTTATGTTTTCATTTGTTTCTTTAAATTATTAAAAATTAATATAGATTTACTTGTTAATTGTAAAAAATTTATAAATTGAACACATTAAATAATATTTTTCGAAAAGATACATATATTTTAGAAATATAAGAAGAAAACAGTTTTTGCAAAAGTACAAATATTTGCAACTAAGTGTAGTAAGTATTTAAGTTTAAAAAGTACATTGTAGCCACCCAAAAGTCTTCAATAAGTTGATTAAGCATTTGACAGACTTTTCGTTAATTTTTGACAGTAGCTTAAGTTAGCAAAAGTATAATATAGTTAGCCCTCTATACAGATTCCGGGGATTCAGGATATATAACAAAACGAGTATTTAAAAAAATTTTGTTTGGCCCAATAGAGACGAAAAAGCTCATATTGTGAAGTGAATTACCGCACTGTATTCGTTACGTAGATGGCACAGAATTTAAATTGGCCGAAACACCTATTTATAACCTTTTGGATAATTTTTTTGATAGAATTCATTTATATATTTTTTTCTTAAAAAATTACGGTTCAATTGAACGAGAAAAAATCTAATTTTTAATATAAATATCACACATGATTTTTAAAATCATAGTTGTATAATTCAGGGTTTTACAAAAAGAGATGTAATTTTTCGTACTTTGAACTACAAATTAACGATTTTCTTAAAAGTGGCAACATCATTTCGTTTGACTTTTATAGTGGAAAATTACAACTATTTATCCAGATTTTTTTACACTTGGTTATACGTTGTTAAAAATACAACTTTTGGTGGATATTTTTTTCCATGTGTTTGTTGTAACAAAAGTTGCATTTTTCCACTTTTCCAACTACTAAAAAAACGGAAATGAATACCCTTATTGTTAAAAATTCTGATTACGAAATTTTTTATCAAAAATTTATGAATATCAGGTATTTTTACTAATTTCGCTCTAAAAGTAAACAAAATTTTTGACAGCCTTCATTAACTTACTCAAAATTTTACCTGAAAATTTAAGGTAAAGCTAACACTCATCTATGGCAGTCGTGATCGTGACATACCCGGACGCATATCGTTTGTTATAAGCAGGGCAGAGGCTTTCATGCAAATGAATGAATAACCCATAAACGATTTTGACATCTTTTATTATTGTTAGGGGTAACCCTACCAACCATAAAGGAATCTGGCATCACTATTTATTCAGCCAAAATATAGATACATAAAATACTTTTTCTAGAACTTAACTATAATATTTATATTCTTTAACCATCCATCGCAGTAAGTGGGTTAATTTTTTCTTATTAATAAATATTTTAAGCTGTATTACAACCCAAGAAACATTTTTACCGACTCTCCGACACGTACGGATTCATGAATCCGGTTATACTGCACGTTTACGGACCGTAAATACTTGTACGTAAACGGAATATTAACGGACCGTATAATTGAATTTTCGAAAACAGTACGTTTTGACTCTGTTTTGCTGCATCCGTTTCTGTATCGTCAAATACGTACTTCGTCGAATTTCGTTAGTTTTTTTTCCGCTGCTTTTGAATTCGTTTTAGTGTGAAAAACGAATAATTGAAACATGTCTGTGATCATTATAACGGTCGCGCGCTAAAGTTTAGAAAAACAGATGCTCTCTTACATCTCACACCGAAAATAAATTTAAGTGATATCTACGAGGTAAATATTTATGAAATTTAAAACAAATTTTACGGTGATGTGCGCAAATTTTGATTTTGCAAATAAAAATATTGTCTGCCAATTTATAATAGATTTTGTTAAAAAATTTGCAAATTTGAGTTGTATGTTACGTCATTTCGTAAACGGCACCAATTAAATCTAAATTAAAATTTTGTCTTATTTTTCATGATATTCAATGGGCCATAACCGCAGTAATGGATAGAGATGCTGGTTATGCTGGAGTTGAATATTACATTTATTTAAATTTGTAAAAGTTTTATTTTGTTATTTTATTTTGTTAAATAAATATATAAATAAATTTCAAGAAAAAATACTACAATTTGTTGTTAAAAATAAAAAATTTTGGCATTTTCAAAAGTCCGTTTTTTGTTGAAGAAACGGTACGAATACGGACCGTATAAGGACAGTCATTGACGGACTTTTAACGGACAACTCCGTTTTTCATCCGATATATCCCGTCCGTAAACGGTCCGTCATTGACGGTATTTAAACGGATTCGAATCAATTTCGATGTTCCTTACTTACGTACGTAAATGAAGTTGGATTACGTTTATGACGGACCGAAAACGGTACCTAAACGCAACGTATTGTTTGTTGGGAAATTGACTTTTAATTAAACTTTAAAAGCACAACAATTATAAATGCAAATTTTGTCATATTTGGTGCACATTTTTTGCATATTTAATGATTTTTAATGCATATTTTTGCATATTTAAAATTTTAGTGCATATTTTTTTTTTTTTTTTAATTCAAAAAAAGTTAATTACAAATTAACTAAAGGAAGAATTTTTTAACCTTGATATAGCACATACTTAAAGAAAGAGCATGCTGTTGTCATATACTTAGACAATTATATATGATTTTATAATAAAACCTATGCAGCAAATTTTAAATTCAAATTCTTCATTTGCAGTGCATATTTTTAGATTTATAGTGCATACATATTTTTTGTTTTGTTTTTAGTGCATATTTTCTTTAATCTGGATGTTTTGATTTTTTTCCATATTTTCGATTTTTTAGTCTATGAAAGTAGCTGCCCTGGTTGTAAGGATCAAAAACATACATATATTGATGATTGTAAGCTGACACCTCGTAACTGAAAATGTTTTCACAACTTGAGATAAAAATGCCAAATGAATTCAATTAATTTTTTTTTTAATTTTTAAGTCCCTTAAGCCAAGTATAGTTGGGCCTAACGAATTCATTTTTTATGCTTAAGTTGAAAAATATTGTAAGTTATAAAGTATCACTAATAAAGTAGGGAGGACTTTCTATATTTAGCCACAATTTAAAATATTTAACAAAAATTCAGTATTGCTTCTTTTAAAAAAATAATAATATTTTTAACAAAAAATTAACTTTCAACAAAAAATGTATTTTTTAAAAAATGTTCATTAATTAATTAACATAAAACTTACCGGTGATGAATCCATTATTAATTTAACAACATCAGCACCAAATTTCTCTTTATACTGTTTAGCCAAACGTTCGGATATTTCACTTAAAGAAGTTAATTTTGGTTCTTTATAAACATATTCCACGGCATGATCTTCTTCAAAATACATCTTAAATATGAAAACAAAAAATTTAAAATTATAAACAATTATAAATCCTTGCAAAAACAAACAACAACTAAATCGCCGCCATTAACACTTACCATGCCATAGAAAACCACACGATAAAATCTTCCCAACATGCGTTTACCCGAACGATTAACTTCAATGATTTTAGCATATGCTTTAGCTAAATGTTCATACGATTCTTGCAGATCATTATAATTGCGAGATTTTTCATAAATCGGTAAAATAAGTTTGTACAATTCACCCAAACATTCATAACGTTCAGCAGAATCCAAAAAGATAGCACATTGTTTAAGTTGTTCCAAAAGCATTTGTTCAGTATACTGAGAATCTTGAGAACCAGCATCCAGTTTAAGACCCCGTTCATCACGATTAATGTTACGTGATATTTTGGCAAATGCCGACGAACCCCAATTGATGGTACCGCCTCCTTTTAATCTTAAATACTCTGACATCAGGGCGGCTATATGAAGATGACAACAGGCCGCTTCGGAAATATTACCATTTTGTTCATGATTACGTGCCATTGTTACCAACCATGTATGACGTAACTCTGGTGTGGAAGCATAGGAATTAGCTAAAGAATATTGTAGCTCCAATAGACGTTCTGGATCCATATGATGTGCTTGCATTTGGGCAGTAGCCATTAATACAGTTCTTACTCGACGGGTGAGATCTTTAACTTCTACTGGGAATCCTGTACCCTTCATGGCCTTATCACTATTCGCATAGCTATTGATAACCGATAAACTCTCTTGGAATCTCGCATTGTTAAGGCCTATAACATTACCTATCATCTGCGATACTGATATGATAACCTGAAGGTGTACTCTTGTCAAACCTTTGCGACCACTAAATTCAAAATTACTACGCATTAACAGATAGAGTACAGCACAAGATTCATGTCGGATTTGTACGAGACGACTGTCGCAGGCTTTTAAAAGTTCATAAACCATTTGGCCACATAGTATAGCATTACCTTTAAATAAAGCGGGCGAAAAATTGTTTATAAAGGCTCTTAGAGCTGCAAAAACATGTTTTGACAATGATTCCGATTGTCCCAATTGTAGAAATTTTAAATAAACTCTGGCTAGTTTTGGTAATATTAAACTATCGATAAGTTTAAGTTTGAATTGTACTGCAAAGAGACCCAAACAATCCAATATTATCATACCAACTTCTGTAGCCAAATTGGATTCGTATAAAGCCTGTTGTGATCTAGCTGTTTCACTTAATAGATTTTCACGATTTTGTGTTAAATTCAAGGTGCCAGTTTCGTGAAGATTTTGTTGATTTTCCATTGAAGCAGGTGAAGTTCTGGCTGGCAGAGTACTAGCTTTGGCGGCTCTCAGTGCACGAGCATCTACTGATTCTTCATTTATGCTAAGGTTTTTCTTACCCACATAACGAAATTGTATCAGACATAATTCCAATATTGACATAAAATTAAGAGTCTCCGTTTCGTTGCAATTTTGCCACCAACCAATCATTTGTTCTTGTGAGAGATGTTTTATGACAAATAGAAAACCCAAGAGTAGATCTTTACTCTCAGCTGCTGAGAATTTATCACATCTTTGCATGACAGTTGCATGAGTAACACTTATAGAACGATTATGACCATTTCTTAAGGATACTTCCAGATTTTCTTGATTATTATTATTAGTGGCGCCCAACGTGGTATCTTGAGAATTTTGTGAATCTGATGTTAGGGAATTAATAGAACTATCCGAACATCCATTAGTAATGGCAGAACCGGCTATAGCAGCTAAATAATTAGTATCTTTCAAATGCACCGAAGCTCTAACTGGACTGGGATGTTCTATATGTAAAGTAGCACGATTTTTACCTCTTGGTGTAGAGGTAGTTGAATTCAATGTAGAATCTTTACCAAATACATAGCTACTGGAACAGGATAGTCTTTGAGTATAGGAAGCCGAATCAGCATAAACATGACCATTGGGTGTTGAAACTTCTGACAAATCATCGATTCTTTGTAAATTATCCATTACTATACCCAACCAGGGTACATACAGCAATGCTATTCTTGATAATTGTCCACGATTTTGATAACGATCATCCAATTCATGTTTGGCCAAAAGATTTTTCAACACCAACAAGGCATGTTTTCTAACATGTCCTATCTCATTTAAACTACTTTTCAATTCTTGCAACAATAAACCCGATAAGAAGTGTTGACGACAAAAATCTTCGGTTAAATTAAAATGTTGCATCATTTCGGGTGGACGATTTTTCGGATTTAATACAAATGGCAAATTGAAGGGTACATAATGTTCATGTTGGCAAATTTCTTGTATAAAATTAAATTTAAATTCTTGTAAAATACGTGGATCTCCGGGAGAAAATTGTTCCATATAATAGCGTATTAGTTTGAATACAAAACCACGATCCATAAACGTTAAGGCTTTGCGTATAAATTGTGACAATGACTTATTAAGATGTTGCGTTTCGACTGGTAAATCCTTGTAGCGTGAGATCAAATATGGTATTAATACTTTAATAAGATTTTCTACTCTCTCGGGAAATTCTTTAGGAAATCTTTCATTTCTTAGCATTTTTATTCTTCCAGTATCCAATAGATGTTGTGCCATACTTTTGATAATTAATTCAAAAAAGATACCAGAATATTTCATAAATTTATTCACCACTAAGAAATCAGTATTATTGGGATGTAGAATAGTTGGCAAATGTTTGCATAATTCTCCGTGAACAGTTCTGGTGATTTTTTGGGAATAATAAGGAGCATGAAACACAAAGTTAACATATGATGATAATAACTCTCTTCTTCCCGCCTCCTCGGTTATCATATGAATAATATTGATTAGCAACCGTATAATATTTAAGCCCACTTCTTCCGATTGTGTATGCACCAATAGAGTAAATAATTCATTTAATAATGTTGGCAAAAAATTAATCAGTGTTGTTATATCGATAGCATGAGCTGCTTTCAAAATTTTACAAGTTTCCGTTTCGGCTGGCATAGCTGAAGTTTTTCCTCCCTCCAGTAATCTTTCACAATGTACAAAGAAATTATGTAAATGTTGATCTGCTGTATGTACTGTGGAGTCCATACGTAATGCTACACCAAATAGCGGTCTCTGATTGTCGATCCATTGTATATCTGGTCCACAATTCTGCTAAAAATATGGTATTGTTTGGTAGATAGCCATTTACAAGTAGGGTTGTTTAACATAAGTGATAAGCAAGCATATGTGTGTGACGATGTGTATGATGGGACATGTCATGACAGTGAAAGTGTGGAAATGTCATGTATGTAGTAATGAAGTGTATGACCAGTTCATGTGAAAATTTTGGAAATGAAATATTAAAAACATGAAGAAAGTTAGAAAAAGCTTGAAATATACATGGGTGTAGGGAAAAAATAAAATAACAATAAATTTAAATAATATACTTTTTTTTAATTTTCCTAAAGAATTGCAAAAATCTATTTATTCTTGTGGTGAAATCAACTTAAGTACCAACGACAATTGACTTAAGTTTTGTTTTGGTATGAAACAAAATTTTAGAAATACAAAATTTCATTTTAAAAAAATTTTGAGTTTTTGTTTCATACTGATACCTGGGGTCAAATTACGGCATTCGTGATCGAATAAATTCGTCCGAAAACTTTTTTTTTTATATATAAATACAATAATGCTACGAGGGCGGATCAATAACTCCGTGACTTTTCTAACTTCCCTTGTAGTTACATGAAATGCAACACTGCTCCCATCAATTGCCACCTGTTAGTAGACTACTGTCAAATTCTGAGCAAGTTCTGTTAATTACTTTGCGTTTAATAGCTGTTCAGAACATACAACCTCGTGGATTTTTTTTAAAATGGAAAAAAAGTGAATTTCGAAATATCATTAAACATTATTTTTGCAAAAAAAACCGTCACTCAAACCAAGGAAAAGCTTGATAAATACTATGGGGACTCTGCACCATCGATTTCAATGGACGCTGAACGTTCTGGATGTCAATATACCCGAAAATGTCGAAAAAATCCAGGATATGGTGTTGGCCGATCGAAGAGTAAAAGTGCGTGAGATTGTTGATGAAATAGGCATTTCATATGGCAGTGTGCTTTCGATTTTAAATGATCAGTTGGATTTAAGAAAGCTGTCTGCAAGATGGATGCCGCGTTTGTTCTCAAGTGACCATAAACGTAATATTGTGACAACTTCAAAGGATTGTTTGGAGTTGTTTAACCGCAATTCGAATAAGTTTTTGCTGCCTTTTGTATTTGTGGATGAAACATGGATCCATTACAACACTCCGGAGACCAAGCAGCAGTCTAAACAACGGGGTTTTCCGGGTGAACCGGCTCCGAAGAAGGCCAAAGTAAGTTTGTCGGCCAATAAGGTGATGGCAACAGTTTTTTGGGATACACGCGGGATAATCCACATCAATTACCTTCAAAAGGGAAAAACAATAAACGGCGTATATAATGCCAACTTATTGGACCGATTTAACGAGGATTTAAAAAAACGACCCCATATGGCCAAGAAAAAAGTTTTTTTCATCAAGATAATACACGGGTGCACACGGGTGTAGTCTCAATAGCAAAATTTCATGAATTGGGCTACGAATTGGTACCTTATCCGCCATATTCTCCGGATTTAGCCCCCAGTGACTATTTCCTATTTCCAAACCTAAAACCTAAAGAAATGGCTCGGTGGAAAGAGATTTAGCTCCAACGATAAATTATTGATCCAACAAATGCCTATTTTATGGACCTCGAAAAATCCTATTTTTTAGAAGGGATACAAAAATTGGAGAAACGTTGGACTAATTGTATTGAGCTAAAGGGAGATTATGTTGAAAAATAGTTTTTTTTGCAAAAAAAAACTGTGTTTTATACAAAAAGTCACGGACTTATTGATCCGCCCTCGTAATAATGAAAACACCAATTTTAACTCGTATTTTCAATCTAGGATCGAACTACAACATCCATAATAAAAAAAAAATTCTTGTAAATATTTTATTTAAAGAAATAAAAAAAATTTCGATCGAAAAATTAAAATCACAAATGCCGTAATTCGCCCCTGGCTACTGTTTCTGCCTTTAATACAAAAAAAAAAATATTTCACTTAATTATTTTCAAATAAAAATTTTTGAAGAGAAGCATCTTCAAGTACTTATCATAGATTTAACAGTTCTTATTTTTGAAAGTAAAACTGTAACTGGCAACACTGTATAAACACATAGTGCGAATTAAGCTGTTAAGTCAGCAGTACTGTTAACAGTTAACCAATATAAAAATAAACTGTTAAGTCAGCAGTGATTTCCAAACTGTTAAACATTAATGGTATTTTAAAAATTAAGCTACAGTGTACTCCATAAATAAAAAAAAAATACCACAACATATTAAATTAACATTAACAAAGGCAACTTATTTATAATGTTAAAGAGTCAATGGTGATGTTTAATTATGTTTTATTTGTAAAACCAAGGAGTTTAAAAAATAAAGAAAATCCAATCCTTTCAGATACAAGAAAAAAAATATGCTCTGCAAACAGGAAATTGAAATATTTTTTTCGCAACATTTAATTAACAAATTTATATTATATATATTAGATTTATTTTAAATTAAGCATAAAATTTATTAATTCACCTTTGCGTTTTCCTAAAAAATTTACCATTTTCTGTTTGCAGGCATAAGTTTTAGATGAGAGAATTACATAGCCATTGGTAAAACTCGTTTGATATGAAATCAGCTATTTTTGTTTTAACCTTCTGACTCCAGATCAGAAGATTAACTCAAGAAAGCTTTAGCTTTGTTCAAATAACGATCGCGACAATAATTGTATATAGTTTTAAATTTATATTTTTTTATTTAAACCTTTCATATTATATTTTTTTTTTATTTAAACCTTTCAATATTTTATATTTTTTTGTTAAGTTTTATGAGATTTTATGCTCGTTAGTTTTACTTACCCCTTTACCTAGCCCCAAGGGTTGTATGCTAAGATAGCCTACTGGCAACGTAGCTGCTACTGGAATTACTTGTTCATCCAAATTAATTTTACCCTTTTGCAATAGTGGCAACCAAGCATAGCCAATTGGTGTCTCAAACCAAGCGTTGGCATCTCGTTTTTTACCCAAATTGCACGAAACATGATAAAATGAAAACAATAAATGATGTTCGGGGAATAGTCCTAATGGAAGACGTAATTTTAGTTCCTCATACCATGATGGTGTGGTATTGTGATGTAATACGGGACAGGCGATTTGGGTAACAAG
Organism: Eustalomyia histrio; assembly: GCA_949748255.1. Classification (NCBI taxonomy): domain Eukaryota; kingdom Metazoa; phylum Arthropoda; class Insecta; order Diptera; family Anthomyiidae; genus Eustalomyia; species Eustalomyia histrio. The sequence goes on from OX456526.1 coordinate 6,840,827, forward strand.
AAAATCATGACCAGGACGACCATAAATACACTGAAGGATATAATGGGAATGAAGACAAGAACATTTGTGTTAATAAAAGGAAATTTACATAAATTTTAGAATTAAAAAAAAATAATAATTACACAGAATTAAAAGACTGGATTATCATTATATCGCAATAACAATTTACCGTATTTTTATACTGTATTACCGATATAATGTATTATTAGTATAATGTATGATCATTATTATTAATTGTGTCTTAATCCGCGATTCAGACAGACATCGCTAGATTAAGTCCGCTATTTATCCCCTCTTTCGTGTTGTGAACTTTAAGAAAAATATCGCGTGTTGCGTCGAAATCGAAAATCATCGCGACAGAATAGATTTTCGAAAAAACGTATGTTTAAGCAGTTGAGAGAACATAAGAAAAATTTCAATACAAAAACCGTATTATCATTATACTGTATTATCAAATAAATAATAAATTAATAATAATAATTATAATTTTAATCTTTATTGTTTATTAGACAGCGAATTAATAAAGTTAGTACAAATTTTAATCTTTATTGTTTACAATATTAATTTTTTGACAATTAAAAGTTAAACTTTGTCAGTTTAAAATACCTACATATTGGCACCACGCCAACATGAAAAATATTGGCGTTTGCAAAAAATTTGTCGCCAGCGCAAAATATTTTTGTGAGAGCGAACGTTAATTTTTGTCAGACATTTTATGCGCGTTTTTTTAATGTTGGAAAGCGCGGTTATAACAAAACACAGAGTTGCACACAATAAGTACTTTAAGAAAAGTAACTAGATTAACAGTTGGATTAAAACACTACACAGAACCTTACAATGCGGTGTGCGATTTTTGTTTTTATATGAAGATTTGGCATATAAAATCGCTGAGGAAAAACGCAATAAAATAAAACTTATTTTATTTTTATTGCGTTTTCTCTTACATGGTGGTTACACGTTCAATTTCTTGCTTTCAATTCCTCTCAATTTTCAATACACTCACACTTTTTTACTATCTGTATAGTAATAAAATATGAGTGTACTGCAAATTGAAAGGAATTGAAAGCAAGAAATTGAACGTGTAACCACCATGTTATGCTGTCATTTGTTAAATTTTTTATCTCACCAACGTTGCCATATGTTTGCATAATTTTGTAAACAAAGACATATGGTGTATTAATCATTGTAAATATTTCAAGAAAAAGAAGAAGCAAATTTGGAGCAAAAAAATTTAAAAATTAATTCAAAATGGAGAATAATGATACTTTCGAAAAAATTATAGAAAAAGTTAAAAAATATGTTTGTATTTATAGTTTACAATCTCTATTATACAAAAACTTTCAATAAAAAGAAGATTTGTGGGCTAGAATAGCAAATCAGGTTGCTTATTAAATAAAGCTCCTCAATTTATTTCATAACCCTTTTTCGTCTCTAGAGAGATTTACTGGGCGTAACCAACATCTCCTGTTATTATGAGGCTCATAATCATGTTCCAATGTTTTGTATAATTTAAAAGTGGTATCTACCACATCCAAAATACTTTAAAGGGCTTATATTTGCTGGTTTACCGACATTTGTTAATATATTTACAAAAAAAATTGCAAAAGCTTGAAATACTATAAAATTAAAATAAACACACACAAATGTATATGTAAATAATTTAGACAATTAATGCCGTTGAACGCATCATTTAAATTACATTCTCTCCCCGCAGCGTGAATCGTCGCCGTCGCCGTCGCCGTCGCCGTCGCCGTAAGGTTCTGTTTAGCATCTAACTGTTAACTAAACAGATCAAAATATGGCTTAATCGACTAGTTTCAAGTGTTCAATTGAGCACTTAAGCCGACTAACACTAGTAAATTGGGTATAACATATTTTAAAGAGTTACAAGCGATTTGAAAAACTGATAAAAACGGTTTAACATGTAAAATATTAACTTACTTTTAAAGGTTTGGAATTTTCATGATCGGAATCTCTTAATTCTACCACTACAGTAATATTACGAGCTCTTGAAAATAATTTTTGACTATCAAATTGTAAATTCAACGGATACACAAACAAATGATTACAGAATGTTGTATAAGGATGGCAGTCTCTTTCAGAAATACTTTGAAATTCAGTAATTTCTATACAAGCTGGTTTAGCAGGTGGAAATGTTATATTAGCCAAAGGAACTAATGATTTAGTAAATGAACCTGGTATGAAAAAAATAATATTAAACATTATGTTATGACTTGAAAAATACATATTAATCTAGCTTACCTTGAACCTTTTCTATCTCTTCAACAACTAATTGCAATTGACCTGGTATTATTGTCAATTTGCCTAGTTTATCGGGTTTTCGATATTCTGCCAATAGCTTAAGCAATTCCTCATCTTTAAGTTTATTTGGTTCTTGTCTATACAAAATATTAAATTCAAATTCACCATCTTTTTCCGTATCCAATTCACTGCTATACAGACGAAATAGAGGTTTAGCCGCCCAGGCAAATGGTTGCCGATAATGACCAATATTCTGTGCATAATTACGAATATTTTTATGTAGCTTTTGAGCCAATCTAGGATCTCTATTTGCCTTCAAGTAAGGTTCAACGGCCTGAACAATATTTCCTTGCAATAATTTCTCTACTTTCAATACCAAAAATATATCGGGATGAGGAGCAGTAACGGAGAACACACCCTGTTTCAATTGGGCAAAATGTTCTTTTGTACATTTCTGCAAGTCAGCAGCAAGATTTTCTATGAGTGTACTATAAGCTTGAGAGGTGTGTCTTGTGCGTTCATCATGTGCATCCTTTTTGGGAACATTTGAAGAAGCCACAGAATGTGGCACCGGTGTGGAGGGTAACATATCACGTACATGATCATCGTTTATATTAAAATAAAATGATTCTGTAAGTTTGCGTCCTGCGCGAACATCATACAGAGCCAGACTAGTTATATACGGTTCGACTTGGCAGACATGACTGCCTTCGGCTGAGATTTGACTATCAGAAGGACATTGTAAACGAAATCTTAAACTTTGACAACTTAAAAAGATACGTTTACCAAATTGTTCTCTAAATTGATCCACATTATCGACTGGAGTTGTCTTAACAGGTGATTGGTAATTTGCAAAAAGCCTTCGTCGATTTTCTCTTCTTGACTGAGCTATAGATATATCAGTTTCCCGGCCATATTTAATCAACTGTGGATTCATTGATTGATCGAGACCTTTGAGTGTACCAAATATGATGGTATTCGGAGTAGGAGGTGGTGTTCTTTCAAGTGAAGCCACACGTTTATCTTCTTGAATTTTATTTTGCTGTAGCACTGACGATAGTTTAAGTAACCAATCTTTAAGATCTTCTTCATTTTCGGCAGCCAGTGTAAAGGATTTATGACCAGCGGTCATACGTAATTCAAAACAATAACGACCACGTTTTGGATTCTAAAATAATTATGAATTAAATTAAGCTAAATGTAGTAATGAACGTAATGAAGTTTAAATGAATATAGTAATAATAAACATCGTTTAATAGTTTATTAAATGTATGTTAGTTTAACTAAACATAGTTAATCTGAAATGAAAGTTTAACTACGTTCAAACAACATTGTTCAACTACATAGTTCTAATAAACGTCGGTAAATAGTTTAACTGAAGTCAGTTTAACTATATCTAAGTAAAGGTACGTTAGTATAACTGATTTGAACTAAACATAGTTAAACTTCACAATGATAAATTAACGTAATTAAATTCCCAAATGTTGAAAACTTTTTGCGAAATTCACGAAACAAATTTGATATGTTTAAATTAAATTTCTCAACAATTTCAACAATATGGTTAAATTTTAATGGCCGATGTTGAATGTGAACCGCACCTAAACGAAAAGTTTTTTTCTGCATTTCATTTGACATTTCTCAATTTCAAACTCAATTTGAACCATGGAAAGATACACAATCGAGCAACGCGCTAAAGTTATTCAGGCTTATTATGAAAATGGGCGTTTAAATCAAAATGCATTTCAGCATAATCGACCAAATGTGTCCACAATCGGGAGAATTGTGGGCAAATTTCAGCAAACCGGGTCTGTGAAAACACCTGTGCATGCTCGCCCAGTTCGTTCTGCGGAAAACATTGCTGTTGTTCGCGATAGTGTGTCATGAGGTCGGCCAAGCATTAACAGTGAATGGTGTTCGCTATCGCGAGATGATAACTTATTATGGCCAGGAATTGATTATATGACCCTGGACGATATGTGGATGGTGCCACTTGCCACACAGCTAACGAAACAATGGCTCTTTTGCGCAACAAATTCAATGGCCGTGTTATCTAAAGTGGTGGCGATGTCAATTGGCCGCCAAGATCATGCGATTTGACACCGTTGGAGTTCTTTTTTTGGGGTTATTTGAAAGAAAAGGTGTACGTCGATAACCCAGCAACAATTCAAGTGCTAAAGGATGAGATAATTCGGCACATTAACAGCAGTGAACCTCAATTATGCCTCAGCGTCATCGAAAATTTGGACCATCGGATGGAGGTGTGCCGCCGAGGTCGCAGCGGCCATTTGGCCGATATTTTGTTCCATACATAATTGAACCATACCATATTATCATAAAAAAAAAGAAATGACAAAAATTTCCTAAATAATTTGTGTTTTATTCAAAATCAACATCGGCCCTTAAAATTTAACCACCCTTTATAATTAAAAAGACTTACTTGTACAACTTCAGTACAAAAATCCATGACTATTGTGGCCTTAGCCTCACCCTGTTTTTCATCTTTGTGCAATTCCAATATATAAGTACCATCCACTTCCTGACGTAGGTAACAGTATCTGAAACAAAAATAATTAATGGAAACCTATCTATGACAGATAATGCATAAATTGTTAACCTTCTTTTAAACGATTTATTACCAATATTGGCAAACATACGATCTGAACCAGAATCAGGACCTTTTAGTAAATAACCCTGTTTGGTTATAGAATCTGCTTGGGATCTGGACATTTGTTCATCGATACGATCTTGATCAGCATCAATTTCATAGACTTCTTCCTTTAAAATTTCTGGTGGTTTTAATCTAAATAATAAAAGATTTTAAAGAATCGTCCACTGAACAGAAGTCATTATCAGACTTACTTTGGTAAATCATGACAAGTACCACCGTATTCACTATATTTGTAATGTATCAAATGATTTTTAGCTCTATAGGTGTATAAAGCCTGTCGCGTAAAACGTGAACATTCAAATTTTGGTTTCGCTATGAGAACAATTCCATTATTTGCTAATGAATCTCCTACATTATCCAGATCATCATCATCTTCGGGTTGTGCTAAATTTGATGATTTTAGTGTTGATGATGAGGAAGATATCGATCGATTTGTTGCCCCATTAGAATGACTTAATGCTGACTCGTATGATTCGTGGGATGCTGTTGGAGATTTAATGAAATTAAGTTGTGATGAGGTTTGTGATGACTTTCGAGAAATGTTGACACCATTTTGTGGCATGGAACCACTAGATGTTGTTGACTGATTACTTATTTGGCGGTGCGTCGTGCGGGGACTATTGGAAGTATTACTATTTTGTCGCGTTACATTGTGTGAACTGTTGGGGGTGGCTGCATTATTAGCACCGTGCAGTGGACAAACTATAGATTCATTGGGTGGTTCAAAACGATCTGTTATAGATTTAGATTTTGTACGCAATTTCCGTGGCAGAATTTTTTCCTGAAATTTTCAGAGAGAAGGATGTTATTTCAATATTTTATATGGTGTTTAGTTTTTTGACAGAAATTAACGATATTATATAATAGTAACTGTTCTGCGATATTTGCTTTAATATTTTATTAACTTTGTAATATTGTTTTAAGGAGAGAAGTGATATTTCCCATGCACTAATCGAAGAAAAGAACAAAGCCACCAAATTCGACATTTTTTGATCGATTCAATAAATTCCATTTACCATGGTTGACTGGGAATTTCCTTAATGAGCATTTATTTGAACTAGAATAGCTAAGCCGAAATAGGTTAAATAAACAGATAGAACAAAATTGTAAACATTTTTCCTAAAGCTACTAAAAATTATTTAAAAATTACCTTGCAGAAAAAACTGTAATCAACAAAAAATTGTACTGAATATTAGTAGAGAAAAAACAGTAAAATTTTGGTTATATTGGGTATATGTACAAGTTAATAGTGTCGATTTGGACAACAGGTGGTATAACTATCATATACGGTTTGTCTCAATAATATGGTATTTTGGAGGGTAAACATTAGTCATTACAATTCAGTATTCGATAGACGCCAAAGTGTAAACACACATTTTTTTCAATCGCTATAATAATGTCGAATTTTGTGCCTAAAAAAGATGTTTTGAGGGGAAGTCAGATAACCTTCTTTCATTTGAAGAAAATGGCTGCTGAAAGTTATCGATTGTTGGTAGAAGCATGCACCAACTCAAAAAACTTGTAAACGATGGTTTGCGCGATTCAAAAGTGGAGAGGCCTGCTCAGCCGAACAAATTTGAAGATAAGGAATTGGAAGCTTACACGACGAAGATTGTTGTCAAGAAGAACTTGCATTATCATTGGGAGTCACACAACAAGCCATTACCCTACGTTTAAAAGCAACAAGCCATTACCCTACGTTTAAATTGAAGCCGAGAGACGTTAGTCTCTATGTGTTTAGTATCAGTGGATGATGATGTGTTCGATTGGCGTCACTAGTAGATATGATGACAAAATTTATGTTTCCAATTATTCGACGGTTAATCGATTAGGTTATTATTTAAGAAATGAAGCAAATTGATTAAGCGGTTATTTGGGTCGATTTATCGGAAAAATTGGCGATTAATCGATATATCGTTTAATGCAAAATAATTGTATTTTATTCATCAATATGTTAAGTCTTTTGCATTGGTTTCTAAAGTGTTTGTTTAGCACAATTCCAAGCATAAAGAATCACTAATCTTGGGTTTTCTCAGAGGAATCTGACGACTCTTTAAAAAGAAAATGTCGGACGTGTTCAGTGTTTATACTATATGCATCGATAGCTCAGTGGGTAGAGTTCTTGGCTGGCAATCAGATTTCCCTGGTTCAGTTCCCATCTTGACCACATTATTTTTAATTACAAATATTTTAAATAAAATATTTGTAATAATTTTTTTTTTTAATAAAAATTCCTCTTTTTTAAAAATTCTATTTTTAGACACATTACTTTTTCCATTTTCGTAACCCCTTACATTATCACCTCTAAAGTAATGGGTATATACATTACTTTGAGGCTCATCGCCTGTAAAATTCATCACTGAAGTAAGGTGTAAAGTAATCCATCGGCCCCTATGGCTATACATTACTTTACCCATTATTTGGTAATGTGTGGAAACATAAATAAAATTTGTCTATCATATTTCCTAAAACCTATTTAACATTTGCTTTGATTCAGTCGATTTGTAAATAATTTAGTTATTTTAGTTAAAAAAAATTTTGAAGATTTAAGAAAAATAACAGAAAAATTAATATTAAAAATTTAAACGGTTAATCGACCTATTTTAATCAATTATTTCAATGAGTTTTAAATTATTTGTTTCGAAATCGATTAATCAATTATCCGAATTGGAAACACTAGACAAAATACGCAACAAAAAAAGTGGATGTCATCTATTAAAAGCAAAACATAATTAAGATCTAAAGGTTGGGCCCGTAATAATTGTCTTTTTAGTTCATCAGCTGTTTGACCGGTAGCAGCTTTAATAATAGGCAACAAATAGTTTACGAAATTTCGACTGACTGTAAAATATGTCAGTTTCTGCTTAGATTTTATGTGATTTTGATTTGTTTAACTTACCGACACATCGTCATTTGGATATATGAGTAACTCCCTTTGAGGATCATTTTGTATTAATGTCTTGTTTTTTGATATGAAACCTTCAAAATCAATCGGTTCTACCACCAAGGGTTTGTTCTGTAAATAAAAAAGGAAAGCAAGTTAAGATCAATAAAACATTAGAAATAAAAAACAATTCAACTAAATGCTTAAATTTTAAAAATTGTATCAAATACCCTTTCGATTATTTCGATAAAAAAAAAAATCTGAGAACATTTTATACCGATAATTTTTTGGGACCACTTGCCGGCTTTACGCAAATAGATAAAGATACATTTTTCATAAACTCTATTTAGGCTCATTTTCTCAAATTTCCAGTTAGCTACTAATTGGGACGTAAACAAAAACATTTGATGTTTTTTTTTTCATACTGGTGATTAAATTTTAACTTACCATTAAGTAGTCGGACCTTAGTAAATATCTTTAGTATAGAAATGTTTACGATTAAATTTACACCAATTTCCTTAAAATACATTAAGGCAGGTTGTTGTAGATAATGGCAATAAACGTTAAGGAAACGTTATGTTAACATTTTCTTAAGGGTTGGGTTTTTAAAAATAGATTTATTAACACTTTGGAGTGGCTAAGAAAATTAATTATTAGAAATTTATATACACTATAGGAGTTTACAAAAATGCTATTAACAAAATTTATGATTTGACCTCATACACTAACAGAATTGAGGTAAATATTACAAAATCTAAACAATATGAAGAGAAATAAATGTTTTTGTTTATTACAAATTTGGAGAATAATACATAAATAAAACTATAAAATATTAAGAGCACACAGATACATTTATTGTATGCAAAGTATACCAGCAAAAGTTTTCATTACCACATAAGTGGTTATGTAATGCAACTAAAAATTTTTACATCTTATAAATAATTCATCGTCAAAATTAGTTATTCTTATCAAGCGAAGTAATTTTTATAAGCAGTTAAGCTTACGCGAGACTTATTTAATTACAAAGAGTAATTAAGAGCAAAGGCATATCCCACAATGAAATAACCCCCAAAGGGAAATAATGCAATAACGTCCAAAAAATCACGTACACTTGTTTTAGCGTTATTTGATTTTCTTTGGCGCTTGTTTCATATTCAAATTTTTATTGTAATAAACAAAATTATGAAAAAAACCCCAATAAAATAAACTGTAATTAAAATTGTTTGGAGATTATTTCATTTTCACTTCTTTTGGAGAATTATTTAATTTTTAATAATTTTAATTTCCTTTTAATAATTTTCTGCTTTCATTTGCTGTTGTAGCAATAAAATGTAACATAAACAATAGCTGCTCCCAAACTTGGAATATTTGTAAAGGTAATATAACCTCTCCAAATATTATATTCTATATTATAAATAGTATATATCGACATCATAATTAAATAAGGGTGGCTAAATTTTAAGGGCCGATATTGAATGTGAACCACACCTAAATGTCAAGTTTTTTTCTGCATTTCATTTGACATTTCTCAATTTCAAACTCAATTTGAACCATGGAAAGATACACAATCGAGCAACGCGCTAAAGTTATTCAGGCTTATTATGAAAATGGGCGTTTAAATCAAAATGCATTTCAGCATAATCGACCAAATGTGTCCACAATCGGGAGAATTGTGGGCAAATTTCAGCAAACCGGGTCTGTGAAAACACCTGTGCATGCTCGCCCAGTTCGTTCTGCGGAAAACATTGCTGTTGTTCGCGAAAGTGTGTCATGAGGTCGGCCAAGCATTTACCGTGAAGGGTGTTCACTATCGCGAGATGATAACGAACTTATTGTGGCCAGGAATTGAGGATATGACCCTGGATGATATGTGGTTTCAACAGGACGGTGCCACTTGCCACACAGCTAACGAAAAAATGGCTCTTTTGCGCGACAAATTCAATGGCCGTGTTATCTCACGCTGTCAATTGGTCGCCAAGATCATGTGATTTGACACCGTTGGACTTCTTTCTTTGAGGTTATTTGAAAGAAAATGTGTACGTCGATAAGCCAGCAACAATTCAAGAGCTAAAGGATGAGATAATTCGGCACATTAACGGCATAGAACCTCAATTTTGCCTCAGCGTCATCAAAAATTTGGACCATCGGATGGAGGTGTGCCGCCGATGTCCCGGCGGCCATTTGTCCGATATTTTGTTCCATACATAATTGAACTATACCATATTACCATTAAAAAAAAGAAATGACAATAATTTCCTAAATAATTTGTGTTTTATTTAAAATCAACATCGGCCCCTAAAATTTAACCACCCTTTAGATAAAAAAAAACTCATTTGTACGGGTAATCATTCACTAATTGTGAAATGTAATTTTACAGTCATTTTCCTTAAAGTGTTTGATAAATAAGCCTGTTCAAACCATAAGTTGTTGCGGGTGGGTGGTTCTTAAGGAGGCTGACGTTGAGCTGGTCGCTCAGGTCGAAAATGTGCACAATTCTTTCTATCTTCTCTTACATTTATAAATTAGTGTTTACTATTCCTTAGTAACATTTAATTATGATCTCGAACCTGATAAATTCTAAAATATATAATTATTAGTTGAAAGAGGAGCCGCATTCCAAAAATTTAGTTTGGTTTAAAATCTCGAGCGATTTTTAAACCAAACAAAATTTTTGACTGGGGCTTCAATTTATAAATTTTCAAAAAAAAAATTATATCAATTTTATTTTTAAATATGTTCTGGAAATGCCACATTAAGAACTACTAAGAGCTCCGAAAAAAACATAACTCAGAAATAAAAGTACAATAGTTCAAATTTGGCGTTTCCATTAATGAACTTAACATGTACCTGTCATAGAAAATAATCGATAGCGTTGTAAATTTACCAAATTTTCAGTAGAAAAATATGCTTGTGCGTCAAGTTTCTATATGTTGTTTAATTTTTGTTTTGTTTTATTTTTGTATATGCTTTTTGAAGTAATCCCTAATTTTTTTGCTGGGACTTATTTAATTTTTGGGCTTTATTTCATTTCTTCGTTTGAGTGTTATTTCATTGGGCAGTTATTTCATATTTTCATATTATTTACACGCAAAGAAAAAACATGGTTGGGTCTATCATATTCGAAGAGCATCATATATTTTTGGGTTTATGGTTGTGCCAACCATAATCATACTATATTATGGTTATCATATTATGATAATAAAATAACCATATTTTTACCATAATATGGTCCCTACAGTTATATTATGATTCAAAAACTACCATATCATAGCATTAAATAAACATGTTATAATGAATTTATCATAATATGATCGCACGTAATCATAGTATGCTCAAAATTTTATCATATTATGGTCCCTCATAACTATGTTATGATTCCTGGATTATCATTATAAGATCCATAATCTAAGTTAATTTCTTAGAAACTATGAAAAAGCTTTTTAAATTTAAGAATATTTCCTTAAAAATGTTTTTTCTAAAAAAAAATAATATTAAAGACTTTTTGGAAGAAAGATTGTTAGGGAAAAAATCATAGACTTTAAGAACTTTTCTTTCTCTGATTGTATAATTATTAATTGATTGTTGCCAGCATTTTATCGTTGCATAATTATCGTATATTTTTCATAGTCCGAATTTTTGTTACCACAGTATGGTTACAGCCAATCATGATATAAAATAGAAGGTGCCAATCATAAAATAGTAAAATATTTACTAAATAATGATGGTAGCGTCCATGTTGATGGTTAAAAAACTAATAATTTGGTTGTGACAACCGTACCCGATTGCAGCAAGCACAATGTAGTAGCAGTGATCATATTGCTACCATGTTTTTTCTCTGCGTGTACAAATTTGTAACAACTTACTCTGGTAATTACTAACTTTTTTTTATGCATCGAATATGCATAACAACTCACAAATTGTCTTATTAAAATAATTCATTTTTACACCGAATGATACTGCTTATTATTTAGGTTTTACTAATGACAACCCATTACTGAAATTGTGCTGGGATATGTGTGTTCTACCAAAGGCGGTCAAGGTTAGTTACAATATTGTAAGACATACAACAGAATTTTAAAATATTCTATTTAAATTTATATTTTATATAGAAAATTTCGAAAATTAACAGATGATGTCTTAACACAAGTTAAATCATAAATCTTAAAGAACCATTTAACGAAGGGCATTGAACGTAAAAACCACTTAAGAAAAATTTTTACAGTAACATATTTTACTGAATTTTTCTTAAAAATACAAATCTATTTAGTATAAGTGTATTTAAAGTCACAATATAAAATATTCCGCTGTCTTATTTAGGTATTTTTGTAATAAAAATTACACATGTTTTCTATAATAATAATAATACGTTTTGAAAGACAACTTCATAAAGGGAACTTGTAGCAAAAGTGTTGGAATTTATTGATTAAATAACACACGAATGTATTATTTTATTCTGAACAATTTAAATTGATTTTTGTTTATAGATTTTTTTCATTTCTTGCTTTGAATATTTTGTAGTAGAACTGCATTAAAAATGTTTTACCTATAATACAATCGAATCTCAGTACTTTAAACTAAATATAAAAATTTTGTTAAAATAATTCTGTTAAGTATCTAATAATTGCCATACTGTCGCTCTTACCTATTCAGCGATAAGTATTTCAAGCAAATCTACGTTAAACCGATTAAAGTAGAACAGTTAACCCATGTAAAAATAGAAATAAAATGAGCAGAATTACAAAATGAGGAATAGAGCATTACAAAATTTAACAGAACAAAATACAAAAAATATGTTTCATAATAAATTTATATTAAAATAATATATTCAAATTAAGTATGATCTCTTTTTTTGAATGAGCCAGTGTTAATGAATTTTGTTTTATTAAAAATAACAGAAAAGCCAAAAATAAAAAAACATTTAAAAAAATAATAAAGAGAATGATTATTTCCTAGTACGAGTTTTGAAGATTGAAATTGTCTGACTATAATCTAGATATTTTTAAATCTTTATTTGAGATATTAATTAAAAACAGCTGAACGCTTATCGCGATATCTAGCTCTAGATATAGTGCGTGCTTTAAAGGCAGCTGCATTCATTTAATGTCTTTCCAATTTAGAAGCTTTGTTTTTGGGTGCACCATTTAAGTTGTTAACTTTGGCTCCTAAACAAAATATCTCTCTAATAATGTCATTTTCTTGTAATTGTGAAGTCATACCAGAGGGTCAATTCTCGTTCTGTGATAATGTGAAGTGAAAAAAAACTTTTCATTTTCGTTTTCATAAGCACTTTTCACTCGAACTTTTCACAAACACATAAATTGCGATTCTCGAATGTATTATGAAAAAAATGTTTCATTCGCACTGTACCCATGAAACTTTTGTTACTGTGTTATCCAAAATTTAAAGCAAATGTCAAAACAGAGATAAACGTAAACAAAAATGAATTAAGTTCGTAAAATGTATTTTAAATAATTATATAAAAATGTCTGGATTAATTGTATTATTGGATATTACTCAAAGAATTCGGGATGAACAAAAATAATTTAATAATTTATAGGAATTTTTTGAGAGTGCTGAGACGCATAGTTCGTGATGGCCAAAATCCATTCGAGAAGACAACCGACGAGCACTTCATGGATTTATATCGGCTTGCTTAAGTGAGCTATATTACTTAAAGCAAATAAAAACATTTCATAAAGAATATAAATAAACTATAAATAAATAAACCTTAAGTCGCTCCAATTCTTTTTCCATTTTTCACCGTCCTTTTGACTGTTAAGGCTCGCGGCTAATTCGTTACACTTTTCGTCTCTAAATTTGGCACCATCTGCAGTTACAAATCTGTAAATATGGGGTTTATAAAAGTGTGCTTATGGTAATTAAACAACTTATCGTTTGCAATGTCCACATGCTTTTCTAAATAATTAATATAATACTCCTTTTGGCTTTCGCTGGCACGCTTTCCTCTTACAACCTTCTCCATGTTTATTTCACTTATAAAAAGTCTGTGTAAACAATTTTTTCATATGAAAATTTTTTGACAGTTGTTTGCACTGTTACACAAAACAAGAATCGCCAGTGCTGTGCAATCGTGAAAAATCTTGTTTCGTTCCACTTTTTTTTTCATATGAAAACGTTTTGATATTTCTTTACATTTTTTCACAGAACGCGAATCAAAATGACTATGAAAACGTGAAAAAACTTTTCATTTCGCCGTTTCACAAAACGAGAATTGACCCTCAGGACCCATAACAATACACAAAGCTGAATATTGATGATGTATTCCCCAGGAATCTAATACCAAACAATCAGTGCCGAAACGTATAGTAATTTCTGGTGAGATGACCTCTTCTAAATAACGTAAAACATCTCTGAATTTAGCTCTTTGTGCCTTACGATCACGTTTGGCTTGACAGCATCTATCAAATCATTTAAGCACTCATCCAAGAACACTTCATCATGAGCACAGCCACATTCCAAAATTAAAGCTAAAGTTTCACAAACAGCCATGCGTACGTACATCCAGATGGGGAGATTGCAGTAAGCCCATAAGTTTTTCAAAATATGGCAACATATATTGACCACTAGTCATCCAGGAAACAAAGTCTCCTGGTGATATCATAGTCAATAGTAAACCTCATGATGATAAAGCTTCAGCATGCAATGTATCGGCATCAGCACTAACGGAAATGGGTGTCTTGTCGTCACCGTTTAAATAGCTACCACTAAAAATTGCATTAATTCCAATATGTCACCAGTATCAACATTGCCAAAGAAATTCAATAAGCCCAAAGTAGTATAACATTTAGCACGAGCATTAAATGATACTGATTTATCCTGTACAGTGGTAAGTAGACATTGGTTTATGGTCTTTGAAATGCCTTCATCACCTCCCAACTGCAAAACTAGGAGTGAAGCCAATCTAGCACCCCAAACCTGTTCTGTGCCTTTTCTACGACGTATACTCTTCTCGATACAATCAATCGATCAATTTTACTTTACGGTCATCAACGTAATCGGGCATATAACGGTGCATTATTATTTCACAAATATTCTGTAAAGCCAAAGCTCTAGTTTGAGCTGATTTTTCATAGCTTTTGCTTGCTAAAATTTGTCTTCGTAACGTTCATCAGAATCGTTAACAGATGAGGGGGCATTTTCAGAGAAGTTTGAAATTACTGAAACAATATCATTATATGAATCATCTTCGGAATTAGAATCGCCAGCGCGACCTTTTTCTCCTTTCTTATTACGACGTGGCATATTGGATTTTTTGTTGCTTTTAGATTTTTCCAAGGATTTAGAAATTTTAACTGAATATAAAGATCCCGTTGTTGAAGAAGAAATTTTGAAGGATTTGCAAGCCCATATATGAACATGTTAATAAATATATATTTCGATTTTTAAATGGGAATGTTCATTTTATTTGCTGTGTAATCACGAAATCTTTTTACGCTCAGAAAAAAAGTTAGTAAAAAATTTTTTAAACGGTTTTCAATCCCAATTTACTAATTTTATTCGAAAATTATTATTTAGTAAATTTGTTTGCTATTTACATTTTACAAATTTTTGAAAACGGATTTGCTAAAATTAGCTGCAAAAAAAATTACTAATTTTACACTTTTTTAAAATTAGTAAATATTATTAATATTAAAAGAAATTTTATTTCTAAAAATTAAAACTTACACGTACTTACAAACTTAAATTGCCTTAAAATGCTACAAAGGCTGAAAAAAGGTATCGAAAGTGAAGATACTTTTCACAACCGACTCATGTCCAAAAATAGGACATCCACATAAAATAGTACTAAAAAGTTCTAAAAATCAGCTTTTTAAACAATTACAAATTTGACCTAAAAATTCAAAAAATTGACTCTAAATATAATTTTCAATACAAAAATTAGCAAATTAAAACCAAATGATAAATTCGTTTGTTTTTACTTTTATTTTGTCTTAAATATTTTTTTTTTAAAAAAAGTTAATAAAATAAAAAAAATATTGTTGCTCGACAAAAAAAAATAATTTGTGACTTTTTTTCGTTAGGCAATTTTAAAATAAATTAGCAGCTTTAAAGTACAACAAGTGTATTTAAAAATAATTCAATTAATTTGTGCATTTTTAATAATTTTTTTTAAAAGTCATAATTTTTCAATATTTTACAATTCATTGAGTTTAGTTTGCAATAATATATCAAAAATCTTGGTAAATTAGAGCTTATTTATTTTAATAAACTTTGTACAGAATTTTGCCAATGTTAGCCGTTGTTAAATTTCCTCTATTTCTATTTTACTAATATTTAGTACATAACATTTTTTTTTGTTGATTTTAGCATGGATGGCAAGCAATACCTTTTGATTATAACGGTAGTTGTCTACCACACTCTGATTAATACCGATACGAAAATTTTGAAACTGCGATTCGAATAGAGGCATGTGTCTTTTAATATTACGGGGATTTTGTTATACCTTTGTTATACCTAATTTCATTGTATTACACGTCAGCAGACATGTGTTGCAAAAAATACCGCTGGGCTCTAATTAGCAAAATTTCCCGTAATAACAACAAAATTTTCAATTGTCATTACAGACTTTTTTGTTGATTGTAGAAGTTACGCTAGAAGTAAAAATGTATAAACGTTGAGTTTTCAACATTGATAATTATCCAGGTTGAAAGTTAACGTGGATACGAAAATTAATGGGGGTACACGTGAATTTTTAACAGATATAGTTAAGGCGAAAACACAGCTTCCAATGGGAAAATCGTAAAATATACAGCTTTTCATGTGAAAATTAAAATTCATATGAATATACGTGACCATACTTGAGCTTGTATATGATCATTCATGGGCATACGTGGTCTATGCATAGTTTAATATATGACCATATATTTTTTAATCCAAAATTTGAGGGTCATATTTGATTCATATTTGCTCATATATGATTTATATATGCTTATATATGATCAGATCCGAAGATATATGAAAAAAATTATGGTCATGTACGGTCATATATTAACATTTGCATGGACGTCTATAATCATATATTTTCATTTGTCACCATATACAATCCCATGTATGATCATGCATTCCTATTTACATTACATATTTTTAAACTTTCCCATAAGAAATATAAATTTTATTTATTTATTTCTTAAATATTTAATACAAGATGCAAACAACGCTAAATTGAAAACCTATAAATAAACTAATTTGCTGTTCTACATTTTTCTTTCATAAATTATGGCATTAATAATTTCAATCATTCGGTAAAAGTTCATTGAGTTTATCGCTTAATACAAACACTCGTTTCCTACATCCCTTGATTTTGCATTCAAGTATAGTATTCAATTCATAAATTAAATTATTAAACAAAAAAAAAAAGAAATTTTTTTATAAACTACAGCACTTCAGCGATATTTATAAATCATTGCAATGGTATTTAAAATGTTACAATTCTTAAGAAAAGTTTGTTCCAATTTTAAGTTTTCAATTTCTAAATTAAATATTGAAGATTATTATGCCGATATGCATGTTATTTTCCAAAATTAAACAAAATGCATGCCTTTTTCTATTTAAGCATAAAAACAAATCTTATCAAGTTTTTGTCCGTTTCATGTCCGTTAAAAATTATTATTATACTCGTAGTATACTTGAAATTGTTGTTGATTAATTGCAATTAATTCTAACAATTTCTGTTTAACTGCAGCACTTGAGTTTACAATGAAAACATTTAATAATTTTTCGAATATATTTTCATTGTTAGTCACGACTTTTTCTACACATGAAAGTAAATAACTTTCCAATTTACTTGCATATATTTTATGTGCCATTAAACTGTTTTCGTTTTTTTGTTTTAATTCTACACTAAAATAAACTTTAAAATGTTTCAATCTTTTATACAAAAAAAAAAATAGGAAACAGTTTTTGAAAAATTCTAGACATCGTCTCTTTTGTAATATTTTACATATTAAATACAGTGAAAACTTTTAATAGCAGACAACGAAGGTTTTTCAGAAATAAGGAAGTTTTCGCTAATAAGAGTGTCCGTCATGGGGTTGTTTTTATGTACTTATAATTTTGGTATCCAATTTATATAAATGATGGTCATAAGTTGTCACTTTATGACTGTGTATTATTTGATTGCGATTAGAATTAGTATAATATTCAACTTCACACCACAATGTTTCACTTCACCCCATTTTTCCTTCTTTGAAAAAATCGCAAAAAAAAATCCAACTAACGTATAAATTAATTTCATTTTGTTAGGGTAAAACTTGGAATGGATGTATTAAATGATTGGTAGATTAATTTTAGGTGCTGAAAAAAGGCTTTACCCACTTCACCCCACCTTCCGATATATATTGTCATATGGTCATAAAAATTGTGAAAAAATATTTTAAAAAAACCGCAAACCACTGTCGTCTACGCATAAATTGGCAAATATAATTTGTGGTAGAAATTGGACATTGACATTTTAGTGTTATGGACCTTTTTGTTGACTTCAAAAATAATGAATGTAAATTGAGTTGATCATAAGGTTTGTAACAATTTTTAAATGTATGTATTCCATGTTAGAAAATTTATTATTAATCAAGTTAGAAACAGTGTTGCATGATCCACTTAAAGAAATCGAAGGGGCTGGATCGTATAGATTTTAATGCCGAAAACAAATCCTGTCTTAGAAATTGTCTACCACGTTAGATTTCAGGGTAATTAACATCAAAAGGTCAAAAATTGCCATTTTAAACAATTTAATAAATTTATTTTAAGAAAATAGAACCTTCTTCGAAAAAGCTCATAGTGAAGGCCATAGGTCTTGGGCATTAAAAGACTAGGGCGCTCCCAAAATTAGCCGACCTGACGTATATATGACGGCATTAGTTTGTCAAAATTACTTTGGTGAAAAGTTGTAACCTTAGAAAATATATGATTAAAGTTTAAAGGTGCCACGTTGTTTAATATTTTTTTTGGAGCCATCAAAAATAAAGGATCTCAGTGAATTAGTAAACATGAAAAATTTTGGTCACATGCAAAAAATTGGCCAAAATCAATGAATTAAAGTTCAAATTGCTTCATCATGCACCTTATTCGCCAAATTTAGCTCCCTTTGGATTATTTTCTATTTCCAAACTTGAAAAAAATGGCTCGATGGACAAAGATTTGCGGCTGAGGGCTATTTAAGGAGCTACCTGGGAAAAGTGTATGGGGCTAAAAGAAGATTATGTATCACGTATTCAAAAATTTGTTGTGTTTTCTTTGTTAGGTCGGCTAATTTTTAATTTTCGCCTTGAATTTCTTTGACTAAGACATGCAAGTTTGAATGTAAAAAGATTAGATCAGATCAGATCACATATGTTGTGATTGAATCTAATTAGATCTGCTCCCATTTCTGATCATATATGATATAATTATAATTATAAGGACACTCCTCTTTTTAATTTTCTCCTAAATTATTTCTTGGATATATAATTTATATAATTTTTTGTTGTTGTTGTTGTTTAACATTTTTACAATACCCATTATTCAGTGTTTCATAATTATGAGATCACTTTATATTTTTATACCCTCCACCATATATGGTGAGGGTATATATCAGTTTGTCATTCCGTTTGTAACATGTCGAAATATAGGTTTAAGACCCCATAAAGTATATATATTCGTGATCCTTATGCAATTTTAAGTCGATTTAGCGATGTCCGTCTGTCTGTCTGTTGAAATGGCGATCACGACGCGAAGACGCAAGCGGGGGTGCCTATTTTTACCCAGATTATTGAACATCCTCCCGAGCAGTTTGATATTTAAAATGAGCAAAATCGGTTCAGCGGTTCAAAAGTTATGAGTGAAAATGTGAAGGTACCTCTAAATTTTCCATACAAATTTGTACAATTTTTCTGTATCTATTTTTGTTTTCTGTTAAGTAAGTAAAAATGTTATTAAGTCTTCTTCTTGTTCGATTGCATTTAATGTCTTACATACTATGAGAATTATTTCATTTTAGAGCTATATGTGTGTTACTCTTAATAAGTTAACGTTAAAAGCAACAATGTTAAAGTCGCTAACAGAGCAGACCTCTGTAAATAACATTACTAAAACTAAATAACAAAAGTTCGTTACATAAATTGACAAAACATATTCATATTACAGTTCTTCAGCCCCTATGGTGGAGGGTATTCAAAGATTCGGCACAGCCGAATTTAGCCCTTTTTTACTTGTTTTTTTTTCTGTTAAATAAGTAAAAATGTTATTAAGTCTTCTTATTGTTCGATTACATTTATTGTCTTGCATACTCTAATCACACCATGACGATGTCTCTCACGTCGTAAAAAAACGATCTCTTAGTTTTGTATGTGCAGATTTCAAAGGTTCAGCATCTTTTTAAATTGGATTTTTTGCGATTCCAATTGAATTTCTTTGCAAATCCAATTAGTTTTTAGCAGCTTTCCCAATTGGATTTGGAAAAAAGGTTTAAAAACAGGGAAATTTACTCAAATTTTTGCAGAAATAAGGGAAATTTGCTCAATTTTCCCCTGTTTTCTCAAAGTTTCCGAACCTTCGTATTCTGTATAAAATTTTATTTGGCTGCTGACGGCGTTGCATCCTCTATACTATTCTTCCTCTATGCTCTAATAACTAAGTTAACGTAAAAATCAACAATGTTAAAGTCGCTAACAGAGCAGACCTCTGTAAATAACATTGCTAAAACTAAATAACAAAAGTTCGTTACATAAATTGACAAAACATATTCATATTACAGTTCATGCAAAATTTAGTATATACGTATATCATCTTCAGCCCCTATGGTGGAGGGTATTCAAAGATTCGGCACAGCCGAATTTAGCCCTTTGTTACTTGTTTTTAATAAAAAATAAATAAATAATTTTTAATTATGTTTTTTATTAGTAATTAGACTAAAAATTCTGTTTTTCATACAATTAACTAAATTTTTAATTATATTGTCATAAATTTTTTCCCATACTTCTAAAATTGCCGTTTTTAGTAAAGATATATTATCAAATTGGCAGTTTTCGGAATAAACACGGCGAGATAAAATTCCCCACATATTTTCCATGGGTTTCAAATCTGGGGAACATGCTGGCCAATTACTATTTTTCGATAAAAACCCATTTTTTGTATACGAGATTTTTGAATTGCGACATTGACCTGCTGAAATATTAATTCTTTTGTGGGGTTTTGAGCTAGGAAATTCATTAACCTAATTTTAAGAGCTGAGGCTATTCATTCTACATAAAACAAACTGAATCTCCATCAATCCATCCGCACAAAATGCTTTCCAGATCATAAGTGAGCCACCACAAAAGTTCTTCTAGAGAAGTTGAGGGGTGACTTTCTTAGATCTCTCCAGTAGCCCCGATATCCATCCCTGCCATCAAAATTCCATTTTGTTTTTCGTTCGAAAATATAACTTTAAGTTGAAATTTCTTATTAAAAATTTAAATTGCTTATTTGTTCCCAATTGGTGTTCATATTTTCACGAGCAAATTGAAGTCTGTTTGTAATATGGCGAGGTAATAATCTTGGAACTTGTTTCATTTCGAAGTAAACAAAATTTTCATTATTTGAAATACAATAGTTCGACGTATGAAACAGTTACTCTAGATATTTGCCGAATGGACCTGCGGCTGTAGGAAGAATGACTCGTCAAATGCGTAATGTGCGTTATGTCTCGTTCTGAAAGTTTTTTGCCACAATTATGCTGATTATTAAACTTTTTCTTATAAATTTGTTCAATTTGTCCAGATTGGTACCAAATTTTTAAGCGTTTCTCAAAAGCACAAAACAAAAATGTATATTAAAATTTAATTTAAAGGGTTATGTGATATAGGTATACATTTTTTTAATTCTAGTTTAAACCTTTTATCCCTGAGCTTTTTTTCGAAATCTGATAGCGTTTTTTCAACTTTGACGAAAAATACAATTATAAGGCTAATATATGAGATGTTTGGGATACATGAGTACTCGGAAATCCTTTCTTTATCCTGGGATATATAATCCCAATTAGATTTCTCGGTGGGACATTATGTCACAATAAAGCTAAAATAAGCAATAAATAACTGATAGCTATTTTTATATTTATTTATATAAAAAACAAAGGACAAACAGAAATTATTGGCTTAAAAATGTACACAAAAAAGGAAATAATGAACTTAACACAAATGGTGGAAAGGTGCAAAACAAGAGGGCTATAGAGCATTGCTAGCGCACTCGAGTTTGGTCATTGTCTCTTTCTTTTTGGATGTGCATCGAACGCAACGACATTGCGAGGTGATTCAAATGGGTAAATGATTGCCAATATTCAAAATCTCATTCTTCGCTTAGAGGGCCTGCCGCCTGTTCGACGGGTTTTTATATGCACAGTAGTTCCTTAGAGTCCCTCCATCTTACAGCTTATAAACCATCAGAGTTAGTTTCCAGTATAAATTTTTACGTCATTAGTATATCCGATCTTAGCATTACACCTCAGCCACATTTTTACTCCAAGTTTTATAGGCCTTATTTATTGGCATGTACTGCTTTAACAAGGAATGACTCTTGAATTTCGTCATGCACTCATCTATTGATTGGGAAGGACTTTCACTTCTAGCCTCCGAATTTTTTTTTTAATACAAGCTTCAATTTCAGATATGTAATAGTATTTTAGAGCTCCATTCGGTTTTTACGTCATTAAAGTATGATGTAAGAAATATTGCTGGGACATATGATCCCAGTAGGGGCGAAAGGGTCAAAGTTAATGTTTAATCGATAAGATACCTGCGGGAAAAGGACCTATCCCAGGACAAGTCACATGACCGGTTCATTGTGATAGGGGCCGGTCACAGGACAGGTCTAAAAGGACAAGTCGTGACTTTTTAACCGGTCACGTGATAGGTACTTTAGGAACCGGTGCTCTTTTCACCTATCTTGTGATATGTTTTTTCAGAACCGGTTTAGTTTTCACCTATCCCGGGACAGGTCCCAATTCCCAACTGATTTCTTTTTTCCTGCAGGGATATTATAAGATGAAGTATATAGAATGTAAAAATTTTCTTTTGGAAATTATGGCGATGGTTACTACCCGGTTAGTACATAAGCTCTAAAAAAATATAACAGAAATCGATAATGAATTTTATAAAAATCGTAACCTTAAACCGTAGCGAAACCTGTAGTCACAACTGAAAAGTTCGTTTGCTGCAGCTGAACCGTACGAACCGATTACTTTTGGTGTTACAAACAAACTTTATTGACAATAGAGCGTTAGAAGAACAGTTTTTGTAGCAAAAGAAGTGGTTCTACCAAGGACCCTATAAACCACGATGAACAAACTACATAATTTTTAGCCACCCATGGTGCCATGAAGCCATGATGCCTATTGATGCGACTGCAAAAAATTCTTAGCCAAGACCACGAAATTCTTAGCCGATTTTCAGAAAAACTTAGCCTCTGGCAAGGGTTGCATCAATTCAAACATGTATATATTCACATCACAATCACTGTACTTGCGCTACAACCCTTGCTAGTGGCTAAGTTTTTCTGAAAATCGGCTAAGAATGTTGTGCTCTCGGCTAAGAATTTTTTGTAGTCGCATCATTTGGTATCATGGCTTCATGGCATCATGGGTGGCTAAAAATTTGGTAGTTTGCTGATCCTGGTTTAAAGTGTCCTTGGTTCTACAACTGGTCCTTAAGAACAAAAAATGTAGCTGAAAGGAATCAAAAACCCATCGCTTGTGAGCTAATTATGGTGCATGCTTACTGAGTGATATTGAAATAAATTTTCTGTCATATCAATTGTGCATTAGAGCGTATTCGAAAGCGATAATATTATTTAAACATTAATTATTTAATCTATTGTAATACAGTTTCGATTTTAAATTTCTTTTTCAATTTCATGCTTTTTGTGTGTGTGTGTGTGTGTGTTGTAAATAATTGCCAAGAAAACTTTCCATCATCATGATTTAATGTCAACATGATGGTAGGCAATTTGGCAAATGCTTGTTACGACAAGTAGTGCACTCTTAGTCTTCACTTGTGTTTGAATTGTAAATTATTTCTTTATCTTTCTGGCTTGTTTGATTTTTATATTTTCATTTTAAAAAAATAACATTTTGCTGTCGTACACGCATTTAGCTTCAAACCATTCAAGCACTTTATATTACTAAAAAAACTAACTTTTAAACATACAAAGTCATGGTCTAGTTCAGGTACAGTGTTGAACTATTACCACCACGAACCAATGTTGCAAGCGATTTAATATTTTAAACATATATTTAATTTATTTTTATATTTTAAGTTACCAACTAAATGTTAAAATATATTTTGTCAATTATTTGGTATTTTTAGAATTTAATTTTATTTTTGTTTTATATTTTGCGAGAAACCCTTGAAACTTAACAATTTTGAAAGTAATTTTGGAATATGCAAATTGATGAATAATTTGCTACAAATAGTATCTAACAATGAGCACTTGAAAAGTGTTTTTTGTTGTTGCACTTGAAAGAGCTGTGACTGACTTCCGGCAATTAAGTATTTGTAGTATATTCACACATTTTAACCCTTTTGCATTTCGATAAGAGTTCAAATAAAGCATTATGTTCAACCCTGTGTTTTTTTTAAAACAATATGCTACACAGCATAATATTTCCTAATAGTACACTCAGAAAAAAAAGCTAGTAGAAAAATTTGTAAACGGTCTTCACTTTACTATTTTTGTACTGATTTTTATTAAAAAAAATTATTATTTAGCAAATCTTTTTGTTATTTATATTTTACAAATTAAAACATTTTTACAGAATATTTACAAATTTTTGTAGCTAATTTCAGAAATCATTTTACAAATTTTTGAAAACCGATTTGCTAAAATTAGCAAAAAATTACTAATTTTAAAAAAGTGGATATTGTAGGATATGTTATTTCTAATTAAAACTTAAACCTACAAACTTAAATTGCCTTAAAATGTTACATAGATTAAAAAAGGGATCGGAAGCGAAGATACCGACTCATGTCTGAAAATAGGACATCCACTTAAAATATCACTAAAATGTTTTTTTCAGAAATCATTTTACAAATTTTTGAAAACCGATTCGCTAAAATTAGCAAAAAAATACTAATTTAAAAAAAAATTGATATTGAAGGAAACGTTATTTCTAATTAAAACTTACACCTCCAAACTGAAATTGCATGTTACATAGATTAAAAAAAGGGGCCGAAAGTGAAGATACCGACTCATGGCTGAAAATAGGACATCCACTTAGAATACGTGGGCGGATCAATAAGTCCGTGACTTTTCGAACTTCCCTCGTAGTTATATGAAATGCAACACTGCTTCCATCAAGTACCATCTTTTAATATAATATTGTCAAATTTTGTGCAAATTCCATCATTTATTTTGCGTTTAACAACTGTTCAAAACATACAACCTCGTGGATTTTTTTAAAAATGGAAAACAGTGAATTTCGAGTACTCATTAAACAATATTTTTTGTGAAAAAAAATCGTAAATCAAACCAAGGAAAACCTTAATAAATACTATGGGGACTCTGCATCATCGAGGAGGTCTCTACCCCCAAAATAATTAAAAAAATTCACATTATGGCGTTGGCCAATCGGAGAATGATTGTGTGATAGATTATGTAAGACATAGGCATCTCACATGGCTTAGTGGTTTCAATTTTGAACCATCACTTGGGTATGAGAAAGTTTTTCGCAAGATGGCTGCAGCGTTGCCCTCAATTGACCATAAACGTAATCGAGTGACGTGTGTAGTCTCAATGGAAAAATTCAATGAATTGGGCTACGAATAGGTACCTCATCCGCCATATTTTCCCGATTTAGTCCCCAGTGACTATTTCCTATTTACAAACCTAAAAAAATGGCTCGGTGGAAAGAGATTTAGCTCCAACGATGAAATTATTGATCAAACAAATGCCTATTTTAAAATGACGGACAGGTGGCACATGATGGGAGCAATGTTGTATTTCATATAACTACGAGGGAAGTTCGAAAAGTCACGGACTTATTTATCCGCCCTCTTATCACTAAAAAGTTTTTTTTAGTTCTAAAAATCAGCCCTAAAAACAATTAAAATTTGACCTTAAAAGTAAAAAGATTGACTAAATATTTTTCAAAAAGAAATTATAACAAAATGATAAATTCGTTTATGTTTTTACAATTTTTAAGTCTTTGATTTTTTTTTTTTAATTTTTTCTAAAATATTTTTTGAAAAAAATTAAATAAAAAAATTTTGATTAATAATATTTAGTAAATTTTTTTTGATGATTTTAGCAAACAGATTTTAAATTCCACTTTACAAAAAGTTTACTAAAATTTACACGTCAGACTCAAATTAGCAAAATTTCCTGTAATAACAGCAAAATTTCCAGTTGCCATTACAGACTTTTTTTGGTGAGTGTAGTATATGTACAATGTACATATTAAATTTAAAACATGATACAAATTTTGTTGTATTATTTTAATATTGAAACCACCAGCATCATTAATTTGCTTGTTTATTATTTTGCTTGCCTCAGTCCATATATGGGATGTGTGTGTATATGTAATAAACAATTTCAACAACATGCATATAAAAGTAGTTGACATATATTTTCATTATAATGTTGTTTGTAAACAATAAAAAATAAACTAAAACTAAAACTAGACAATACTTTTTGTTTATTATCTTGAATATTTATGGCAAAGTCCAATGAACTTTTTAAAACTTCCAACTTAACCCATTTCCGGCTAGTCATTGATTTGCCGAATATTAGTAAACAAAAAGCAGAAAAAATATTTGCTAAAAAATAGTATACTGCTGACTTCTGAAGGGTAGATTTTTTTACGCAATAAAAAAAATTAAAAAGTGATCTTTTAAAATTTTTAATTAAAAAAATATTGTTGACGATTTTTTTAAATACCTACTGAAATTTTACTTCTAATCAATTTCGTTTCAAATCAAATTCCCATTCAACAAAGGGACTCTGTATCTTGTTTTATTGTCTTCACCCTTTATCTATTTTTTCTATTTCTTTTTATTTTCAAAAAAAAATGCATTATCTCAATACAATGTATCACATCGCATGTACTATATACATATGTATGCAAGTATATCACTTAGCAAAAAAAAAATATTGTCTCAGTGTTTCATCTTTTGAAGTATTATCCACTTTAAAGTTTATTCATTAAACTTCAGCATGTAGTTGTTCCATGAGAATGTTTAAAGAATTCAATTTCAATTTGTTGTATTAATACTAATGGATTTATAAGAAACAAGTGGATGATAGTTATCTATAAGGGAAGAGTCAACTGGAGTTAGAAGATTTTTTAAATAGAATAATAATAATGACAAAATATAAAGGATATTCTTTGACAATATTTGCAAATTGGAAATAATGATTTGATTCGCCTTTTTTTTAAATTTCTTACTGAAGATAAAAATAAATGAAATGAAATAAGCTACACTATTTTAGTTTTACTAAGTATTTGTACCCTGCAGGAAAAGGACCTATCCCAGGACACGTCACGTGACCGGTTCATTGTGATAAGAACCGGTCACGGTACCGGTCACTTGTCCTAGGAGGGGGTCAATTGCCCTCTGTGAAATGTCACAGGACTGGTCTAAAAGGACATGTTGTGTTTTTTAAACCGGTCACGTGATAGGTACTTTAGAAATCGGTCCTATTTTCACCTATCTCATGATATGTATTTTTGGAAACGGTTCAGTTTTCACATATCCCGGGACAGGTCCCAATTCCCAACTGATCCCTTTTATCCCGCAGGGTAAATAGAGGCCTAAAGTTTTCGGACTTACCAAAAAAAAATTAAAATAACTTTAAATTAAAATTTATCAAATTAAATTCCGTCCAGTTCGATTTGTTTTCGTTTTATCAAATCAAATTATTAAAATTAATAGGAACGCGTTCATTTTTTATAAATCGATCTGGAAAATAAGAAGTCGTTCAATATATCAATGCGAAGGGTAAATTTCACTTAACCGTGAATTATGAAAAATATATATTTCCGTGAGTGATTTCAAAAAAATTTATGTATTTCCGCTCAGTGATTTAAACAAATTTTTCCGTTCAGTGATTTTAAATTAATTTTTTGCCGTTCACTGATATTTAATGGATTTTTATCGTTCATATATTTTTTTTTTCAAAATAAATAATAACATATCTTTAGTTTATAAAGGACTTCATATTTCGAATACTACACATTTAGTATTATATATGAAAAATCCACGGTCTTTTTCGGTCACATATACGGCGTTTTAATATCGTTGCTCGCAATGGATTAAAATTTTGTTGAAATAATATAGACATAATTTTGACTTAAGATTGAACAAACTTATTTAAGTTGTGGAACATAAATATTCTGAATCTGGCTCTTAAATTACGAAAGCATTGCGTTTTTCATACATTTACATTCCCATGTTCGGCGTTTTATGACTTAGGTCACTAAAATTTGGAGAAATAATTTAGACGCAATTGTGACTTGCAACTGTGAACTTTGTTTTAACTTGTGGAACAAAAAAAATCTAAAACTGACTCTTGAATTCAGAAAGGCCTTCACTTTCCACACATAAATATGGTTATGTGTGACGTTTTTATGTCTTCACAATGAACTAAACCTTTGCAAAAATAATCTGCATAATTCTGACATAAAATTTACATAAAATTTATATAAATTGTAGGAATTTTTCTATTATTAAATTACAACAGAAAAGTATCAAAAACGTTCATTTGGAAAAAGTACTAAAACTCGGTTAACCGGGTAGACCTGTCTACACTCTCATCCGGTCTAGACCGTAAAGACCGGTCAACCGGTTTTAAAACCAGTCTGACCGGGTACACAGGTCAACAGAGTTAGAATTGCTATTATATTTTGAATTAATCGAAACTTTTAACTAATCGAAATTTTTAACTAAAAATTTTGTTGATATGATTAAAAGTGTAATAGATCCAAATTTAATTAAATTTCAAAATGTACAATATTTACAGAAAAAAGTTAGTAAAAAAAAATTGTAAACGGTTTTCAATCCCACTTTACTATTTTTGTTCTGATTTTTAGTAAAAAAAACTATTATATAGCAAATCTTTTTGCTATTTACATTTTACAAATTACAGAATTTTTACAGAATATTTACAAATTTTTGTTGCTAATTTCAGAAAACATTTTACAAATTTTTCAAAACCGATTTGCTAATTTAAAAAAAAAATATTAATTTTAAAAAAGTATATTTTGAAGCAATTGTTATTTCTAATTAAAACTCACACCTACCTACAAACTTAAATTATCTTAAAATGTTACATAGACAAAAAAGGGATCGGAAGTGAATATACCGACTCATGCCTGAAAATAGGACATCCACTTAAAATAGCACTAAAAAGTTTTTTTAGTTCTGAAAATCAGCCCTAAAAACAATTAAAATTTATCCTTATGTTTTAACAATTTGTAAGCCTTTGATTTTGTTTTTAATTTTGTATAAAATATTTTTTGAAAAAAATAAATAAAATAAAACAATTTTGATGCTCGGTAAAAAAAATTGTTACACAGACAGAATTTTATCGAAGTACTGCATTAATTAAATAAAAAGTTTTTATGGACGAGTTCAAGCGATAACATCATTGATGTTATGCTAAAAATTTATAAATATTGTGAAGATAATTCTCTTAGTGTTGTAACGTACAGAATATTTAGAACAGTAATATTTTATATGTGAATACCCCTAATTATATTACAAATTATTTTTGATAAGAACACATTATAATCTTTTAAACTGTTTATTGTTTAAACGAATAACTTGATTTCTGAATAATTTCTAGTTAACCAGTTTTAAACTTAAAAAAAATGTACATATATTTTTAACCTTTTGAACTTTTTAAACATCAACATTTTGTAATTATTCATACTTTCGTCTGACTTGCAAACACCTTTTATTATGCTAAAATACTGATTTCATGTGTATGACATTCAGTTTGCAGTTAAAATATACGAGTAGTTACTCTGATTCGCTTCCCTTTCATAATAAACCTACTTAACCAGTAGCCTTTCAACTCAATACACCTGATATTTTTATCTGTAACTCATATTACAATTTTAAGTAGCGGCTAGTCTTCTTTTTATACCCTTCACTATATATGGTGAGGGTATATATCAGTTTGTCATTCCGTTTGTAACACCTCGAAATATAGGTATAAGACCCCATAAAGTATATATATTCGTGATCCTTATGCAATTTTAAGTCGATTTAGCGATGTCCGTCTGTCTGTTGAAATGGCGATCACGACGCGAAGACGGAAGCAGGGGGTGCCTATTTTTATTTTGATTGTTGGACATCCTCCCGAGCAGCTTGGTATTGAAAATGAGCAAAATCGGTTAAAAAGTTATGAGTGAAAATGTGAAGATACCTTTAAATTTTCCATACAAATTTGTGTATTTTAGTACAATTTCTTAGAAGCGACAGGTACAAAATATATTTTCTCATATTTTTTCATCTGTCGCTTAGAAATTAATAATATTTTGTTTGTATACACCTCAAATATTTGTCACCTCAAAAAATTTTTATCACCACTAAAATTTTTTTTTCACCACAAAAAATTTTTTTCACCTCAAAAAATTTTTTCCACCTTCATAATTTTACTTCAAAAGTTTTTTACATTATTTGTATCAAAAACAGTAGAGAACATTTTTTTAGGATATTGGTGGAGAGTATTCAAAGATTCGGCACAGCCGAATTTAAGCCTTTTTTTACTTGTTTTTTTTTTATTGTTTGTAATGTCTTTTTAAACTAACAATATAAGTTAAATGTTAAACAGAAAATAATGATAATACCACATAAATAAATTTAAAGAATTGCAAGTTTTTCTACAACATTAACAAACTAAACTAAACAAAACACACAAATCATCATAATTAAAATTCTTTATTTCTTAACAAAAAAAAACAACTTTCGCAGCATAATAAATACATGAAGTACTTATACTAGAGTGTAAGTAGTAAGTGCACCTAATCCTTGAATTACACTGTTCTTTCTTATTTAAGAATTTTTCTACTTTTCGATTTACTTGACATTTATATAAAATCTATTTTGATGCACTAGGATTTTTAAGCAAACTATCTGTTGTATATCGGGGGATTGGTGTATGGTAAACATGTCAACAAAGTGATGGGTCGGTTGGATGGTCTGTTGGTTGGTTGGTTGGTCAGTTTGGGTAAAATACTAGCTAGCTTGTTAAAACGTTTTGTTACATTTAATAAGCAATTAAAAGAAAAAGACATTTATGCATGA
This sequence comes from Eustalomyia histrio, assembly GCA_949748255.1. NCBI lineage: Eukaryota > Metazoa > Arthropoda > Insecta > Diptera > Anthomyiidae > Eustalomyia > Eustalomyia histrio. The sequence continues at coordinate 6,871,917 of OX456526.1, forward strand.
CTTAAAATAAAACTACTTGGTTAGAAATGTTCAGTCGATCAAAGTCGATCATAAGAAACCCTACATCAAAATTACATAGAAAGAATTTTCTTAAACAATTTCTAATGTAATTTTTCATTTTGACAATTTGTTACCCGTAGCATGTTAAAGTTTGAACTTTGTTTCCAAATTCTTTGCACAGTGGGGCAGAATCGAAATATTTTGTAAATAATTCTTACCGGCTGGCTGGTTGGATTACATTGCGATACAGAGTAAAAAAAAACGTTGGTCTTTTAAATTCAATGGCGAACTCTAATTTTCACTTATCGTCTGGTTTTAATGCCATTTTATAATTTCACGCAGAGAAAATATATGGTTGCAACATGATCACTCACCAAAAAAGTCTGTAATGGCAACTGAAAATTTTGCTGTTATTACGGGAAATTTTGCTAATTTGAGCCCAGCGGTATTATTTGCTAATTTCAGCAACACATGTCTGCTGACGTGTAGTACTAATTTTTAGTAAACTTTTTGTTCAGTGGAATTTAAAATGAGTTTGCTAAAACCACCAAAAAAATTGACTAAATATTTTTAATATTAGTACTAAATTTCAAATTTATCCTTTTTATCGAGCATCAAAATATTTTATTTTATTTATTTTTTTAAAAAAATATTTTAGACAGAATTAAAAACATAAACAAATTTATTAGCTTGTTTTAATTTCTTTTTTGAAAAATATTTTAGTAAATTTTTTTACTTTTCAATTGTTGACTTTTAGAACCAAAAAAAAACTTTTTAGTACTATTTAAGTGGATGTCCTATTTTAAGACATGAGTCGGTATATTCACTTTCGATCCCTTTTTAAAATCTATGTTACATACATTAAAAAAGGCAACTTAAGTTTGTAGGTGTAAGTTTTAATTACACTCACCAAAAAAAGTCTGTAATGGCAAATGAAAATTTTACTGTTATTACGGGAAATTTTGCTAATTTGAGCCCAGCGGTATTTTTTGCTAATCTTAGCAACACATGTCTGTTTAGTGCTATTTGAAGTGGATGTCCTATTTAGAGACATGAGTCGGTAAATTCACTTCCGATCCCTTTTTATTAATCTATGTAACATTTTAAGGCAATTTAAATTTGTAGCAGTAAGTTTTAATTAGAAATAACATTTCCTTCAATAATCACTTTTTTTAAATTAGTATTTTTTTTTTTTTGGTAATTTTATCAAATCGGTTTTCAAAAATTTGTAAAATGATTTCTGAAATTAGCAACAAAAATTTGTAAATATTCTGTAAAAACTCTGTAATTTGTAAAATGTAAATGGCAAGAAGATTTGCTAAATAATAATTTTTTACTAAAAATCAGTACAAAAGTAGTAAAGTCGGATTGAAAACCGTTTACAAATTTTTCTACTAACTTTTTTTTCTGGGTGTACTGCGGAAGATAACCCATTTGTCTATGAAAAAGCTGTTTTCAAAATGGGAACCGCATTTGCTCTCCACCAAGACAATGTACCGTGTCACAAGTCGTTAGCTACCACGGTCAAATTGCATGAAATACACTATAAATTGCTGCCGCACCAACGTATTCGCCAGATTTGGCTCTCAACGAATTTTACCTGTTTTCGAACCTCAAAAAATGCTCACTGGAAAGAGATTTAGTTCGAATGAAGAGGTGATTGCCGAAACAGAGGGTTATTTTGTGGCCAAAGATAAATCATTTTATAAAAGTTTTCGAAATGTTAGAAAGGCGTAGATGTGTTATAATGCGCAGCCCAACATTTTGTAAGTTGGCAATGATAATCTCCCAAGAAAATCATTCAGCGCTTACATGCCGATTTGCTTAAAATTCAAATATGTAAGTACAAGAGAATCCAAAGCATAATTTGACAGCCCAGTCCCTTAGTTATACAAGTCCATATAAAACATAAACAATTTTTTTATGTTTTTAACAACAACAAAAATATAAAAAAACTAAGGTAACGGTATAAGTCCTTTAAAATTTATTTACATTCAAACTTCTTTCTTATGCAGATTCCTTCAGAAAAAATGTTTAAGTAAAAAAAATATTAATTTTTGATATCTTATTAATCCCCTAAATATCAGATGTAGCCCAAAAAGAAAAAAGAAACCAGTAACCTTAGATTTAAATTCTTTATCACAAGTCCGAGCTTTATGTTTTAAATTGTAATCGGAATAAACTTAGAGAGATAAGTTATGGATTGAATTTTTATTTATTTATTTATTTATTTATTTATTTATTTATTTATTTATTTATTTATTTCAGTCTATGGACACACAATTCCTTACAGACTATGATTAAAGTAAATGTAATATATAATTTAAAATTAGTATAAAAAATATTTATAAGAAAAATAAATTTTATTGTAATACGGCAAAAAGAAATAGTTTAAAATTATCTTTTGTTGTGCAAAATTCAATAAATGATTTAGATTTTTTCTGAAGACTCAAATTAATATGATTAAAAGTAATAAATGTGCGGGTTAACGTACCATTGATAGCATAATTAGTCCGATGTATTGGAACATTAAAGGCATCAATAAACCTAAGACTTCTTAATGGAACATAAAATGGAATCAAAGATAGCAAGTCAGGACAATCAATATTATGATTGATTATATCAAATAAAAGTAAAGGCGATTGAAAAGTTCGCCGGAATTCTAAAGTTCGCAAACCAATAAAAAGGCATTTAGATTCATATTGAACAGATTCCAGGTAATAAAGTGATCTTAACGCAAATTTTATAAATAAACGTTGAACTCTCTCAATACGGGAGATATAAGTAGAGACATGAGGACTCCAAACGACAGAAGCATATTCTAACTTCGATCTTACGAAGGAAGTATAAATATATTTAAGTGTGTAAGGATCAGAAAATTTATAACAATTTCTCTTTAAAAAAGCAAGCATTTTATAAGCTTTAGGAACAATGTACTCAATATGAGGTACAAACGACATAGCGGTATCAAATACCACACCTAAGTCGAGTTTAGATTTAATTCTTTTTAAATCATAGTTATTAATATCAAAAACAAAAGAAATAGGATGCAAAGACCTATAAAACGAAATATGATGACAATTGCCAAGATTTAAATGTAGGTTATTTGATTTACACCACTCTTCAAGATTATCCAGATCGTTTTGTAAATCAAAAACATCCCTCAGTGAGTCCACTTGTAAAAATATTTTTAAATCATCTGCATATAAAAGAAATCTTGATTTCTTAAAGCAAAGAGAAATATCATTAATAAATAAATTAAAAAACAACGGGCCCAAAACGCTACCCTGAGGTACACCCGAAGTTTGCATATAGGGTCTGGATTCAAAGCCTTCAATTACAACTGTACATACCCTATTAGATAAATATGACTTGATCCAGCATAAAAAGTTTGAATGAAAGCCAAATTGCAGTAATTTTGAAAAAAGAATGGAATGCGACAATTTGTCAAATGCTTTAGAAAAATCGGTATAAATTACCTCAACTTGGCTGCCATGTTCAAGAGCAGTTAAACAATATTCACTAAAAACTGTTAAGTTCGTTACCGTAGATCTACCAGAAAAAAAACCATACAAAACATACATAAAACACAAATAATAGATAAAATATCAGCGCTGATACTCGCATCCACTATGCACACTCAAACTTGTTTCTCGCATGAACAAGTTGTCGCAACAAGCGTCAGCCAGCTCGGCTCGGCAACAAGCGGCCACTCTGTAAGCACCCTAACTTGGAAATAGGTCTGTAACACATCACGTCATCCCTCTTCCCATCCTTAAAAACTGGTGTAATTGTTGCCGATTTCCATCGATCAATAAAAACACCTTCTTTTAGCGATAAATTAAAAATATATGTTAAAGCAAGTGTTAGGGAAGAAGCACATTTGTTCAACAGATAAGCACAGAGACCATAGACATCTGATTTAAAGCCGTTCTTAATTTTAGAAATTGCATTAGATACATTTTTATAGATATAAGAAAAAGATAGTTCCCTTTTCCAGTTATAATATTCAGAATTTGTTCCTAGAAATTTATTTTTATTACTTTTAATCATGAGTCATTAAAAATTCAAAAAAACTATTATACAAATGAACCTCTAGCTATTACAAATATATGTACACAAAAATTATTATAAAAACAGCAGTGAGGCTTCATTTTATAGACAAATTCCAATATAAGTTATTTTGAATATGAAAAAAAAACTATTATCATGCTCATAATTGTAAATGCAAATATTTTAAACTTTTACTACTTAACTCTTTAATTTTACAATCGATAATAATAAATATTAATGAAATTAAGTACTAACCGCAACGAAAAAAAAGTGTATAATTTTTTAGCAGTTAAGTTGTAGTAAAGTATTAAATTTCAGTAGTAATAATAAACACAAAAATTGAAAGTCACGTTAAGGGTTTTATTTAAAGTAATGTGTTTAAAAAAAAAAAAGAAAAATTGTTTGCGAAAAATGGTTTAGTAAAAAAAACCAGCAAACACAATTTTCATCTTGAACATAAAAGACAATACAACAACTTGTTTAAACAATCATCTTGTAACTGAAGTTTTTTAACCTTTTAGTTAACCAATATATTTTGTGGAATAAAATATTATAATACCATCCACCACACCTTTTTGAGCACCAACAAAAGGTAAAAAAAACACTGACATTTTTAGCAACATAATACATACAAATTTAATTACGTAATATTTTTAAAAGCAATGTTGAAAAAAAAATTATTCAAAAAAAAAACAAGTTTCAATTTCAAATGATGCTAAATTCTTCTTCAAAAGTTGACAAGCAATAATATTAAGAACAAGAAATTATAAGGTGATGGTGAGAAACAGGAACAATTTGCCATCACAACTAAATTTTTTATTTCATTTCATTTAGAATTTTTGATTTAAAGATTTTGCTTATAATAGTGAGGATCTACTTTGTTCAGTTTTTAACCCTTATTTTTCTAGCATCGTCATAGGAGATCTGTCATTGATATATAACAGCGGGGTAAAAAACATAAGAACATAAAAACATCAAAGTTTAGCTACATATTGATTTAAAAATCTCAATGACGGATATATATATATATATATTTTTTTTGTTAAAGACAAAAAAAAAATTAATAAAAAAAAAGTTAATAAAAATTTAGTTTTAAATTTTTTTAAGAAATTCTTGATCAAGTCGATTGGAAAAAATTTGGATCTACCAGTGTAAAAAGATCTGCTTAAATCTAATTAGATATGGATGAATCTAATTAGATCTGGTGCCAGATCTGATCATATCAGATTAGATATGGCATATGTGATACACTTTTTGAACAGATAGATAGTACCAGGTATGTTCATATCTAAAGCGATCTGGAAAATTTGGTGACTTTTTTTTTGGCCAGATATGATCAAGTCTTATAAAATATTAGATCTTATATAAGATTGTAGCCGTTTAGCTGTTTTCAAACGCACCAAAATAAAAAATTTAGGTAAAAAAAATTAATGTGTGTTAAAATAAATGTGTTTCTTATTTTTTACTAATAATATCCAGGGCAAATTGGACCTGATGCGCGCTGAGTAAATTTGAAATTGTGGACAAATTTGAGATCTAATTAAATCTGGTACAATTAGATCGAATGAGATCTGTTCAAATCTGATCTTTTTTATACCGGTATTGAAGAATTTCAGCCGGTAAGCTACTTTGGTTACTATATCTGCTAGGAGGCGGCGGGTACGCTAATAAAAATCCCAGGTAGAATAATAAAAAAAGAATAATCTTATTTAAACACAAGTTTTCGACGATATCAATTTTCGCACGATTTCTTAATTCAGGAGAATATTGATTAATAAAAAATATTCATTATGAACAAATTTAATAGAAAATATATGATTTACAAGGGGTGGATTTCATCATAAGTGTATACACATTTAAAACCGATGTCTTGGGATCGGGATGCAACTTGCCCCAAGTTTAGTCCTATTGGGCACAAAATCAAGGACTCTCCGAGTTGGAGGGTGTTTAAATTTGACATTTTCGTCAAACAATCCATGATTCATAGTTTCATGATCCATGAAATGTGGTGTAGACCCATTTAAGATCGGGACCCCAAAGAGGCCCTAAATGGATCTAGAGGGAGCCACATCTCATGGATCAGAAAACAAAATGAGAACCTGAGGAAATTTACTTTCATTTGAGTACCTGCACTTAAAAAAAAAAGTTAGTAGACAAATTTGCAAACGGATTTCAATTCCACTTTACTATTTTTGTACTGATTTTTAGTAAAAAAATTATTATTTAGCAAATCTTTTTGCTATTTATATTTTAAAAATTACAGAACTTTTAGAGAATATTTAAAAATTTTGTTGCTAATTTCAGAAATCATTTTACAAATATTTGAAAACCGATTTGCTAAAATTAGCAAACAAAAATTTACTAATTTTAAAAAGTGGATATTGAAGGAAATGTTATTTCTAATTAAAACTTACACCTAAAATTACCTAAATTGCCTTAAAATATTACACAGATTAAAAAAAATGGATCGGAAGTGAATATAGCGACACATGTCTAAAAATAGGACACCCACTTAAAAATGAAAAATTTTTTTAGTTAAAAAATCAGCCCTAAAAACAATATAAACAAAATGATAAATTCGTTTATATATTTAAAATTTTTAAGCCTTTAACTTTTTTTTAATTTTGTCTAAAAAATTTTTTTGAAAAAAAAAATTTTGATGCCCGATAAAAAAAATAAATTTGAAATTTTGTACTAACATAAATAATATTTAGAAATTTTTTTTGTGATTTTAGCAAACAGATTTTAAATTCACCTTAACAAAAAGTTTACTAAAATTAAGTAGCGGCAGCTAATTTTTCTACAAATATCATTGTACTACACGTCAGCAGACATGTGTTGCTAAGATTAGCAAAAAATACCGCTGGGCTCAAATTAGCAAAATTTCCCGTAATAACAGCAAAATTTTCAGTTGCCATTACAGACTTTTTTTGGGGAGTGTACACTTATATGTTACAACGCGTACTGGTTTTAGGGGCCTGAGGGCAAAGCTCTGGCCCTAAAAACGGAAGATCGAAACACAATTTCTTTTTTTATTGTTTGAGCCAAAATGGCGAATACACCAATAATTGAAAAATCTGTTGTTTCGAGTTATTAAACGTTTATTTTGATAGATAAACAAGTCGCATCAAAGCTCTTAAAGAAAAAAAAAGAGTTAAGCTTTCTCAAAGAAATATATAAAAAGGAACCCATTTAAAAAAAATTTTTTTCTATAGATTTTTTTTAAAAAGTGAAGAAAAATCTAGCAAAACATTTTGGACAAGATTTTCTAACTACAATAGGTAATTAGTTAATATATCCAAAAACAGGACTGTTTGAAGTAAATGTCAAAATTCAACACCCTCCAACTCTATGAGTCCTTAACCGATCCCGCTGAAAATTTGTGTCATAACTACTACCCAATAGGACTTAACTTGGTGCAATTTTCATCCCGATCCGAAGACATCCGTTCTAAAAGTTCATACACTTAAGATGAAATCCACCATATTTTAAAAAATCTCGAGATTTCGACAAAAATCTAAAATTTCTTAGCAAATAGAATCTCGTACTTTTTTTATTTTGGACGAAATCTAACAAAAAATGATGTTACGGCAAAATATCATTAGTTAAAGGGTGGTCCAAGTACAGGTAACTTTTTAAATCATTTGTCAAAATAACACTAATAAACTTTTTCTTTTCGAAATATTTAGTAAGACTGATAGTTAATATTTCGAAAAGAAAAAAATTTTCAGTGTCAAAAAACATGCTTTTAAAAGATACCTGTATTTGGACCACCCTGTACATTGCATACCATACACGAGATAAATGAAAAAATTAAATTATTTCTTTATATGTACGTGTTGAAATACAAAGTTTTGAAATTAAAAATAGTGATTTAAACAGCAAATTACACACAAATGTCAATGCATTAAATAATTTTCTTACAATGTTGGCATAGACTGTCTAGTCAGAAGATAATAAATTAAGTAAATTATAAGAACATTAACATGTAATATTTTTTTACAATGGGACCAATAAGTTTTCGGACAAAATCTTTTAAAACTTCCAACGCCCCTTTTTATTGGCGAATTGTTTTGAGGGATATCTCTTTGAAGGGGGATTAACACAATATGAATGATTAATTATAGTTGAAAAAAAAACACAGCGCTGTTTAACCTCAAAACCCTGTATAATGAATTCATCGTACGCATCACAAAATTTTACTCAACTTTATCGGCAATAATTAGCAGCGGATTTTTAAAACAATAAAACACAATTTGCATAATTTATTTTTCATTAATGCATAGAGGAAATTGGTGTACCATGGAACTTTTGCAATTTAAATGTCTGTAATTCTATCAAATATACAGATATGTTTTAAGAAAGATAAAATATTTGCTTCAAATGGAGCATAAATGTACTGTATTAAGAAGATTACAAAATTTGATAATTTTGCAAAAAATTGGTTTTTCAAAAATTGCATATTTGGTTTAAGGTACACTTTTTTGGGGGACCTTAAAATGTGTTCAATATTTTGCGAAATTTGCAAAACTTACGATTTTTTGAAATCATTGATCATGTCAAGTAAAATAATTGATTTTGATCGGATTTTCATTAAAACTGTTTTTGATCACAAATATTTTCACACAAAATTTGCAAAAACGAAAAAATAATGATTTCATACCTTTTAATGCAGGATAAATAATACTAGTGCATTATTTTGAAAAACATTAATTAAAAAAAAATAATACTTTTGGAGTTTCAAGGAACACCACCCTCTCCATAGAGCTAAGTCTATGGTTAACACACTCAAAAAAAAAAGACATAAACTAAATATTAATCCAAAATTTCCTTTAAAATAGTTTAAACATTTTCCTGAATTTAAGTAAAATTTTATTAAAACTTAAAAAAAATTTTCTAAAAATGAATAAAAATTCTTACGAAATAGTTTATATACTCAGAAATAGTTCATAACTTTCTTAAATATTTCTTGATTTTAGGAAAAAAAAAAACAAGTATATTAAATAAAAATTTATCAATTTTTTAGAAAAAACATCTTTGTTTTAAGAAATTTGCATACTAATATGTAATAAAATTAAGTTTAGTTCAAAAACTAATTTTAGAACATAATTCACTCCCATTTAGTTCAAAAAATGTGTCTAATTTAAAAAGAGAAAGTACTTGAACTAAATGTGTATTATTTTTTTTTCTTTTGCGAGTACTAAAATTAACTAAATTTTAGAAAGCCATTTCTAAATTCAGTTTCTAAAAATTAGTTCAGACAATTAAAAACAAATTTTTTTCCTATGTAATAATAAAAATGTATTTGGTTTTAAAAATAGATGAACTATTTCTAAGGAAAATTTTCATCCAACTTAGTTCGGGTAAATTTAAAAAATTTTAATTAATTAAATATATATATATATATTTTAAGTAAAAATTTTCTAATTTTTGAAAAAAAATAAACTTAGGTAAAGGAATTTTTTTTTTTGTTGTTGGAAAACGTTTAATTTATTTTCAATATTCTTTCCCAAAAAAAAATAAAAAACAATACATTAAAAACAAACTAATTAGTTTTCCTAATGTTCAAGAAAAAATATTTTTAAAGAAAACAAATTAAAGTAACCATTTAAAAAAATTATAGTGCATGATTGTAATTTTTGGTTCGTGATCGTGCATTTTTCCATTTTAAAATAATAACAAGAAATGTAACTGTGATATTTTGTATTTTTGCAACAATTTCCTTAAATTAATTAATTTAAGAATACAAAGGACCCCCAGTGTTCCTTAGCCATAGATGCCGTGTGTCACTTAGGGCGTCCCTTTTTGTAGTTCTCTCAAGCAGAACAGTTAATTAGCTTCACAAAGGATCTGACTTTGTCACAATTTATTACGAGTCAGGATATCCTGCAGTATATTTTTTTTTAATTTATTTACCTTTTTGCTAATGAAATTTAATTTATATTTTAAATACATAAGTTTACTATAATTCAATTTAATTTAAAGACAAAAATGTATAGCAAAAAGCTTCCTAAGAGCAGTGTCCTTCCTAAGCGTAAGTCCTCCGAAAGTAGGAAAATACGTACACAATGATTGTAAAGTACTTTAAAATATATTATCTTTAGCATATTTCATACTTATTAGAACATTTTTTTGATCAAATTTTAGGATAATTTTCACTTAAAACATGTTAAAAAATATTTTCTTATTTCTAGGGAGTTACGTCCTAGTTTTTAGTAAAAAAAATATCTATGAACTTAAATAAAACATTTCCTAATTTACAGTAAAATTTTAGATGATGTATGAACTATTTAGGAAGAAATTTTAATGTTTTCTAATTAAAAGTTAGTTCTCAGTAATAATTTTTTTTTTTAAATTTTGACCAAATTTGAAGTTAAATTTGTTTTTTAAATTCAAGAAAAATTTTATTAAATTTTGGAAAAAGTTTCTTTGCGCCGCTTTCATTTGTATTTTTCCTCCAAATAAGTTAATTTTTCTAAATTCTTTTTTATTTGCGTAATGCTAAATAACACTTTCATGAAAAAAAAATCGAGAAATATGCAAACAAAAAAAAATTGAATGTTTCAACGTACACTCGTTTCATGGCACACCCCACTTTCCCCTACATTTTGTTCTTTTATTGAAAAACTCCGACATACTCAATTAAATTGACTACATCATTTGTTTATACTCGTAGTTTATTTAATGTTTTTATTTTCCGCCAACTCTAGATATTTTTGCGTCATTTAATTCAATGATTACATTACCCATATATGTGCATATGTATGTATGTATGAATGTACATACTCATAACAATGTAGATTTATGTATATATGTATGTATGTATGTACGTATCTTTTTCTTCCATCTTCATGTGAACACAAATCACGTTAGATAAATGTCATTCAAGTATTACAACATGAAGAGGAAAAAATATCAAAATAATTTATTTTATTTTATTAATTTTTTAGTTGTTTTCACTAGGAAAACGAGTTAAAAGTAGGTTTTTTTGTGGGAAAAATAAAGATTTACTATAAAATTGAAATTATAACAAAAGTGTAGTTCTCAAAATGAAGTGTAATAATAAACTGAAATTTTACCTATAAAACCGCGGCACAATGAACGGTCGGTCTAGGGAAAAAATTAGTTTTGGAATTTTTGGAATAAACGTAAAATCTAATAAAAATTGTGCGATTTCAAAGTCTAGTTGTGATTTTGATACTGCCAAAGGGTGGTTCAACCATAATGCACGATCTTAATGGTAAATAAAACTAAAAGTTTTTCGAGAATTATCTTAATATTTTTTATTACTACAATTATGTGTAACCCGGGGGTTACACGTTCAATTTCTTGTATTCAATTTCTCTCAATTTGCAATACACTCAAAGTTTTTTACTAACACAATCACACTTTTTGAAATGGAAAACTGGATCGTATTCAATTTCTCATTCAATCCGTGAGGCAATCTGAGAAACAATTTTAACAGCTGATCACAATTCTCTTGAATACATTTTCATGTTTCATGCTACAAGTACTCTGCCACAACATAACGATGCCACAGTAAAATAATTTGTACTTTTTTCCTTGATAAAGGCGTTTTGGAAACGAAATTGCGTTCAGCCTACGTCACAGCTTTCAATTCGAGAGATTTTGACATACAGTATATAAGAAAAATTGAAAGCAATAATCTTGTACGTGTAACCGCAGAGTAAAACAAAATATCGACCAAATGCTCGCCACGGCTTCGGTTTCATACCTTTATCCAGTGGTCCATATTTTCAATTACTCTGAGCCATAATTTAGGTTCAATATCGTTAATGTACCGAATTATCTAATCGTTCAACTCTTGAATTATTCTTGGCTTAGTTACGTACACTTTTTATTTTAAATATCCCCAAAGAAAAAAGTCCAACGGTGTCAAATCACATGATCGTAGTGGCCAATTAACATCGCCACGACGTAAGATAACACGGCCTTTGAATTTCTCGTGTAAAGGTGCCATTGTTTCGTTGGCTGTGTGTCAAGTGGCACTATCCTGTTGGAACCACATATCGTCAAGGTCCATATCGTCCATTTCTGGCCACAGGAAGTGCGTTATCATCTCGCGATTGCGAACACCGACGACGAGTCAAGGTTGACGGCTCTTTTGTCACACTTTTGCGAACAACAGCAGTTTTTTCCGCAGAACGAACTGGGTAAGCATGCACAGGTGTTTTCACATTTCCTGCAGACCCGGTTTGTGAAATTTGCGCACAATTCAACCAATTGTGCATTTGGATTTGAAAGACCAACAATATTACCGCGCTGTTCAATTGTGTATCTCTCTACATGGTTTAATTAATCTAACACCGAAACAAAGAAGTGTCAAATTAAGTTGAGTAAAAAAACTTGACTTTATGGTGTGACACAATTAACATCGTGCATTATGGTTGCACCACCCCTTATATGCTACCTTAATTCCTTTCATATTTTCCTGGCTTTTCTATGGATTTAGTTCACTGTGAGACACCTTACACTCTATATCCTCTATAAAAAGATTTTGACACAAAATTATCATTGCAGAGCAGAGCATTGTCCGATTATAATGAAACGTTTTTTCGATCATAATAAAGCGTTTACTTTTTTAAGCCTCTCAATCTTACATTTAAGTATTAAAAACTGTGCCAATTAAAATTCTACGAAAAATTCCAATTGTGTAGATTTTAATGAAAATGTGGGTAAAATGATTTAAAGGAAACCTTTTTAATGAATTGTTTTTTCAAAATTGATTTAAAATATTCAATTCTTATTTAAATAATGCTATTCATGTTTAATCTCAAATGTTAAACCATGCGAATTTTGTCACGATTTTTTTTTCCAATTAATTTATTACATTTGTTGTTATTTTATTATAGATCAAAAAAAATTGTCTAATTTGCAAAACTTTAAATTATTATATAATTTTTATTGTATTTTTAGAGAATCACTTTCAACAAATCCCACTAATTTTAATTTATTTATATAGCGTGACTGACTGATTTAACTAATAAATTTTAATACACACAATACATATTATTAACGAAATGAAAGCTCTATTTATGGAGGAATCTTTTTGGATATCTCTTAATTTTAAGAATACATATTTTATTGTATAATAATAACGAAGCGTTAATAATCATTATATTTGTAAATTACTTACGGAAACAGCCAATAATTTTTAGTAAAAATTACAATTTAACTTTTAATCATGCGATTATCGATAACGTTATTTTAGATTATTTCTTTTATTTCGGTATCAGTATTTTAAGCATAACGGTATGTCATTTATATCGGTAACGGTATTGTGTTTGTTTTTATAACGGTATTTTAAAGTCATTATTATCTCAATAATTTTTGTAGCGGTTGTCCTTATTTCGGCGAAAATGAAAAATAAAACAAACAAATAACGTTAATGCTATCGGTAACTTTGTTTCAAATCATTTTATATTTCGGTAACGGTATTTTAAGATTATCGATATTTTATATTTTTTGGTATTAAAGTTATTTTGGTAACGGTATTTTAAGGAAAACAGTATTTAGTTTATTTTGGTAAGGGTGTTTTTAGGGTAACGGTATTCAGTTTAAAGGGATTTGAATCGATAACAGTGTTTTTAAATTTGTAACAACTGCAACAGACACAAAAAACCACAAATTTCCGCTTTGTGTGTATTTTTATTAAATTTTAAAAAATAAATGAAACTTAAAAAATAAGTAAATGACAGTAAATGATTTCGAACAAATGTATAAAAAAGTTAAAATATATATTTCTTTAAAAAATAAATGTATGTTGCTTTATTTTAAAAAACTTTTTTATTAAACTGAGTGTATGTTTCTGATCGATAAATTGTTAGAACACAAAGAAAATACCGTCAAAATTTTAATACTGCAACAGCTCCCTGTGTAAACATGACAAAAAGCTTAATTACCCATTTTGAGAACCAGGGTTCAGTATGTAATGAACCACGAAGAACTATTGCTCGACCTGTTCCCACGGGACAAGCTGTGAATGCTGTACGAAAAAGTGTCCACACGGATCCAACTGAGACTACTCGTCGACGTGCGCCTCAATTGGGAATCTCCAGAACATCGCTTCGGCAGATTCTAATTTTATCTGGGGATGTTTTTATATAAAATTCAATTGACTCAAAAATTATTTCCTGGAGATGCATCACAACTACCTACCAGGTAGTACGAGTAAATTCATTCACAATTAAAATATTTAACTGCTGTAATTAAATTTTTAATTGAATTTTTCTGTGTATTAATTTATTGTGTCATCGCGGTAAAACTTAATGTGTAACACAGTGCGATAAGAAATTTTTGCATCAGTGTTTGCAAAGCGTTAACAAAAAATCACCAAAGGGTTTTGCAAATTTAGTTGGAATTTTATAGCTTCCTAAAATGTCTGATTAATTTGCTGGCGACCAAAGAGCGAAAATGCATGTTTTTTATTCTCCTTAAAAATGATTAAAATCGATCTAGCGGTTGAAAAGTTATAAGTGAAAGTGTGAGGACACTTTTAAAATCTCTATACAAAAAACATACATTTTAGCAAAGCACTAAAATTACCCAGTATGATAGAAAACCTCTTCTAAGCTTTTGGAGCGATTTCGATAATTTTTAACACCAAACTACTCAGGAGAATAACGAACAATCTAGCAAAAAAAAAATTGCAGCTTATTTTGATGCCGTTTTCGCGCCGTGATTACCATTAGTCCGAACAGCAGTTGTAAGAGAACAAAAAAATAAGAAGCTAAGACAATTTTGTTAAATCCTTTGGAGGTTTTGTTTTAGCACTAGTGTACTTTTATTTCGTAATGGAACCATTGAGACAAATGGTGATCACCCAAAATAAATCATTTCATAAATGATAATTTAAAAAAAAAACCCCTTAAGAAGAAAAAAAATGCAAAGTTCTAAGGTACACGACATTCCCCTACAAAAAGTATTTTATAGAACGGTTAGGAAGAAAAAAATCAAAAGACATTTCTATACAACAACAAGTAGCATATAAATAAATGTAATGTGATAAAGAGATATAAATTCAAACAAGGACGAAAAGTAAAAACAAAAATCGCAATATATATGACGAAGGAATAAAAATTAAATCAATATACGAACGAGTACATATTTATAAAGTAGGGCAGAACTTTTTTGTGTGCAAGATTTTTCAAACACAGAGCTAAAATATTTATAATTTTAAAATTAATTTTAAAAACAGAGTTAAAAATTTCTTTAAAAATAATAATTAATATTTTTCTTTTCTATTTGCTTTATATAATCACACGAATTCAAACACAATATTTATATGCCCAAACTATGCAATAAATATTTCACACAATTAAGTTTCACCTTAATATATATAAATTAAGAACTAAAAAACATGCCACATTTACAAAGGAAACATTTAGATGATAAAGAAAATAACCTTGTAAACATATACAGCAATTTTATATGTAAGTAAGTGTATTATGGATCAAGTGTATAAAACAAATTCGTCTCGAGAATTGTGTGAACAAATAATAATAATGATTTGTTATCACAAAAGTTCATGGATAAATAACTTAAATTACAAGAAAAAATTGTATTCGTGTTGGAGAACAAATATTTAAACAAAGAAATTAAAAAAAAAAGTGGCAAACATCAACAAGTTGGAATATAAAAAATATTAAGAAATATTTGTATACCACACATGGGAAAAAATTACAACTACTTTTCCAAACGAAGAGTCCTAATTATCCAAGTTCAGTTAAGCACTTTTTAAATTAAATTAAGTACTAAACATAATTACAACTATAATTGCAACCAAATATTTAAATTTTAAACATTAGTCATGATTGATTTATTTACGCCTGTCGTTTGTCGTTGTAATTGCAATCACGTTGACTTATAAGTGTTATTGTTGTGTGATATTTCTCGGATAATTAGGATTCTACTTCATTATACAGTGTAGTATACCTATTTGTTCTAACATATGATAAAAAATGACGCATTTTGTTTTCAACATTACCCATTGTTTACTATTGCGATGTTTGGTAGGACATTTCATCTATGGAAATTTGTTAGTTGTATGGTTGGCGATTACAAAAAAAAAGAGAAAAGAAAAAAAGAGAATATTTATTAATATATATGTAAATATATTTTATGTTAATGGTATGAATGGTTTAATTCAAAATTATCATGTATAACAATGTTAATTAGATTATATTGCATTAATTTAATTATAGCATAATTTTTTTGAAATATATAGTGGGGAGGAAAAATATAATTAATACATATTAAAAGTTAATTGCAAAAAATCACTCAATCATAATGAATATTGTATTAAAATTTAAATTTTTTCAATTTAAGAAATTTATGCATTCAAAACTTTTTTAGATCCAATAACAAAATACACTAATATCCAATTAGCTATAATTTGTCTTGCTTTATAAAAAGTGGGTTATTATTATATCCTCCACCATATAACATACGGTGAGGGTATATATCAGTTTGTCATTCCGTTTGCAACATGTCTAAATATAGGTTTAAGACCCCATAAAGTAAATGTATTCGTGATCCTTATGAATTTGTCCATACAAAGTGTTAAATTTTAGTACAATTTCATAATAGCGACTGACAAGTAAAATATTTTTTGTTGTTTTTTAACCAGTCCCTTAGAATTTAATAATATTTTATATTCACCTTAAATATTTTCAAGCCGAAAAATGTTTTTCGCCAGTAAAATTTTTTTCACCTAAAATTTTTTTTCCATCCATGAAATTTGTTTTCACATGCAAAAAAGTTTTTCACCTCAAAAAAAATTGTTCACCTCCTCGCGCCATGATCACTTAGAAGTTAATAATATTTTATATTCACCAATAGTTTTTTTTTTCACCACAAAACATTTTTTTCACCACAAAACATTGTTTTCGATTCAAAAATTTTTTTCCCACATAAAATTTCTTTTTACATTCAAAAACGTTTTTCACCTGAAAAAAAACTTTTTTCACCTCCATAATTTCACTTCTAAAGTTTTTTACATAATTTGTATCAAAAACAATGAGAACATTTTTTTAGGACATTGGTGGAGGGTATTCAAAGGCTGTGATAGTTTTACTTAATAGTTTTACCTAATACTTAATCCACTAAATATAAAGGGTTTTCCAATAGGTACTTGACAACTTTGAATGTATTTGTGAACGCAATATTTCACTGATCATCTGTTACTTTCCTTTTTTTCAGTAAAATCAACATTTTCATCATGGTAAAGTACACGGACGAACAACGTATGCAAATTATAAAAATGTAATACTGAACTTCGGAGTCGGAGAAGATGTGATAAGATGATGAATTTCATCGCAAAATTATCTTCAGTGACGAAGCCCATTTTTGGCTCAATGGGTTCGTCAGTAAGCAAAATATGCTTTATTGGTTTGGTGAAAATCCACATGTGCATCATGAATCGCAACTTCATCCACAAAAATAACTGTTTGTTGCGGTTTGCATGCCGGCGGTTTCATTGAGCCATATGATCGTCACGTTACTGTGAAAGGCGATCGTTATCGCGCAATGATTACCGATTATTTTTGGACCGAATTGGAAAACTTGGACTTGGACGACATGTGGTTTCAACAGGACGATGCCACAAGCGACACAGCACACGTTACAATCGATTTATTGAAGAGTAAGTTTGGTGAGCGTGTTATCTCAAGAAATGGACCAGTCAATTGGCCGCCTCGTTCGTGCGATTTAACGCCTCTATACTTTTTTCTTTGGGGCTGCTTCAAGTCATTGGTCTATGCCAAGAAGCCGACGACGTTGGAAGAACTCAGAGCCAACATTGAACGCGAAATAGCGGCCGTTAAGGCCGAAATGTGTGACCGAGTCATCGAAAATTGGGTCCAACGAATCGACCGCTGCCGACGTGCTCGCGGTGGCCATATGAACGAAGTCGAGTTCCGTTCAAAAATGTTTTGATTGTATTTCAAGTCAACCATAAAGTTTTGGAAATATCTCAAATGGTTTGCGTTTTATTTAAAAAAAAGTTGTCAAGTCCTTATTGGAAAACCCGATATAAAAAGACAATCCAGTGATTTTCAAAAATGTAAAATTTGCAATCGTCCCTCTATCACCTCTCTACCAAAAAAAAAAAAAAAATGATACCTAAATTCTAAAAATTCGTTAAAATATAATTTATACAGTCGTGAATATGGGCTAAACATAGTAAGGGGTTTTCCAAATATAAAAAAGACTGCTTTTATTTTGTGTATTTTTTCAAAACAGGCAAAATATTTGGATTAATGCCAATAAGTCATAACAAGAAATAAAATATAAACATGGTAAAACAGAGGAGTTTCAGTTTACCGAACAGCTCAGAAAAAAAATCATACAAGAAAAGTATGTAAATTTAAAATTCCAATAACTTAAAAATGGGGTATTTACAACAGATGGCGTATCTTTTACACATGGCTTGTGTCTTTAACTTAAATGTCATTTTGAAGGGTAAACATCTGTCATTTATTCTCACGAAATAGTGTAAACAGCAAGGTTTTTTTTTTTTTTTGCTTCGAAAATGTCAAATTTTGTGCAAACAAAAAAATCCAGCAATTTTAAATTATACTTCATTATATTTATGAAACTATTTGTCATCACAAATATTATAAATTTTTCATTAAAATTAATGAAAAATGTTTCATAAATCTTTATCATTTCATAAAAAAAAATCTATAAAATCTCATTTTTTTGAAACATTTCACAAATACTATAAACTTTTTATAAGAAATTATGAAAACTTGATAACATTTCGTGCAAACCCAAAATTTTTTATTCATTTTTGAAAAAATAAATAAAATTGAATTTATTAAGATGTCCATTAGAGATATAACTTTTGACATTTTTTGCAAATATAAAAATTTGCTTTCCAAAGCTGAAAAGTCGCGATCGTTAAAAAAGGTTCCGCACCAAATGCGATGAAGTTTGAAATAAGAATTTTTTTAATGCTACTATTTAAAATAATTTTTCAGATTTTAGTTACTCTTTGTTTCAATACCGGGAAATAGAATTAATAATCTGAATAAAATTGTTACTTTAATATCTAGGAAGGTATTGATATGTATATCTTTTTTATACCTTTTATACTTTTTCGTTTGTGATTTGTTAAATTTTTATTGTTATTGATTATTTCCCATATGTATTTTTGAAAATATAAATAAAATAAAGTCTGCAGCAAGAATTGATAAGAGCGTACTAGACAACTACCGTTATAATGAAAAACCGAGAATATGTACGTCGGTTTGGCGTTAGTTTAAATGTAGCTTTAGCATTTTGAACTGGGTTATTAAAGCAAAAACACATTCCAAACAAAGTATTCTAGTTTTAAACTTGGATAAACCACAGTTAAAGTTAATCAAATCTTCTCCATAAATATAATGAATACTTCTTCATAAATATAAAGAAGTCTATCATAAATTTTTGTTGATATTTTTAAAAAATTCATCATATTTAAGAAAGATTTTAAAAAGATTCAATTTGCTTATTTATGAAACAGCTTCATCATAATTATGAAATGATACATTACACAAAAAACTATAAAGATTCTCCGAGTGTAGAAAAATTTTTTTAGAATTAAAGAATATTTTGAAAACGTACACCAACCGCTGCATTAGAGTATTCAAAAACCGAAACCGAAAACCGGTCAACCGGTTTCTTTATTTTTAAAAACCGATCGGTTTCGAATATTTTGTAAATTCGAAGAAAACCGAAAACCGGTCTTTTTTGTTCGGTTAACCGGTTTTTTAATTACATCATCATCTGGGTTACTTGGTATCTTTTATTTTTTCCGAACACTTATAATCGTTTGTTTGGTTATGAAGATTTAGATGTTAGTCTGATAGATTCCGATGAAGACTTAACTTTGGATATTCCAAATTCAAAAAGTTTAATTTCTGATCTAAATAACACAATAAACTATATTCAAAATCCTAAAAAAGAGACTGTACAAAATCATTCATTATATGATGATTTCATATATCTTGATAAATGCGACCAAAGAACTGAAAAGTTGGAAAATTTATATAATTGTCTTTTGACTATTTGTCCAACATCTCCTATTAGTGAAAGAGTATTTTCCACTTCTAGCTTTATCAAAAGCAAACAAAAAAAAAATCGTCTAAAAACGAAACATATAAATTGCTTATTATTTCTAAAATATTATTTTAGAACTGAAAAATAGATTTTCCTTTTACATATTTAAAATGTAATATTAAAAAAACTTATTTTATCAGGCTCAAGATCATAATTTTTTAATGTTACTAACGAATAGTAAACACTTATTTATTTTATTAAATGGAAAAAATTGTAAGGATCAGCGAGTTCGGTTCGTTAGTAGCATTAAAAAATTATGATCTTGAGCCTGATAAAATTAGAAATATATAAATAAAACAGATAAATCAAATAATATACAAAATTTACACTTAAAAAAATTTATTTGATGCCAAACATTCAAATTACTAACGTACCTAATTTTAGCCAATTTACAAACTTAATGATCTGTATTCGCTTGATATGAATATAGTTTTATAATATTAATTTTAAAGATATGTTAAAAAACATTAAAACCAATAAATAAAATGTTGAAATGAAATACAATTAAAATATATTATAAAATATATTTTTTTTTTTCAAAGAATGTATTTTTTTTATTTTTATTACTTTATATATTAAATTTCTTTTTTTTTTGTTTGTAATTAAAAAAACAATTTATATAAGCTTTTTATTCAAATTAAAAAAAAAACGAAAAAACCGTTCGACCGGTTTTTTCTGCAAAAACCGAAACCGAAACCGGTTTTTTTAAAATTCGATTTTTCGAAGAAAACCTAAACCGGTTTTTTCAAAAGGCCGGTTTTTTGAATACTCTACACTGCATCCAACAATATCTTAGAGTTATATATAGGAATATGTTCTTTATGTTCACGAAAACTCAAAAAATTAGACTCCCTAACGAATTTTTAATTTTTCTATCAAAAGTTTAATATTATAAAAAAAATAAACCCTAGAAAATTTTAAAATTCTTGTAATTTTTGATTAGAAGAATTTAAGTAAATATAGAAATATTTATTTATAAAAACGCATCAATTAAACGAATATAACGGTTTAACGCTCAGTCTTGACATTACATCACTTGTAAAAGCGGGACTACACTGTATATGTATACAATATTCAGACTTATGTACTTCATATAATAGAGCGGTAAATTATCTTAAGAAATCTTTAGAAATTTCATTTCATAATTTTAACTAAATTGTATTTAATGAAGAAGAAAAAAACTTAACAACAAAGAATTTAACATATATTTTAATTAAATAAACATTTAATAAATAGTTCACTAGAAATTAATAGCAATAACAAAATAATATTCACTCCAACACAAGGTCAAAATCACATTTAATGACGCAAAAAATATAACAATATTATTTTCGATCATCGAAACTTGTGTTGTGGATAATCTGTCTACCGATTGGTTGGTATTCACACGTTTAAAATTTTAAATAAAAAAATGTGTTCAAACATCTGTTTTGTAGGTATTATTTACTTTTTTTTAAACAAAAAAATAATAAACATTATAATATAAATTAAAAATATAATACACATTTGTTTAAAATGCTGGTACTTAAATAAAAAACCTTTAAAATTATGGTTAGTATGTTATGTATTTTTTATGTTTTTCCCCGAAATATGTTGATGAAAATTCTGAAATGAAAATTTATTTTTCGTTTTGTTTACTACAACAACTTTTCTTTACTTTTTTATCAACCCAACCACGTGTTGAGTATTTATAGCTTTTCCTCTTAAATGAATTTAATATAATTTATTAAATACAGAAGTTACATGAATAGAAAGTTAAAAATGCAAATTGAAGGTTCTCGTAATACGAGGGTGGGTCAATAAGTCCGTGACTTTTTGAACAGGTTTTTTTTGCAAAAAAAAAAAAAATTTCAACATAATCTCCTTTAAGCTCAATACACTTAGTCCAACGATTCTCTAATTTTTGTAGCCCTTCCAAAAAATATGATTTTTCGAGGTCCATAAAATAGGCATTTGTTTGATCAATAATTTTATCGTTGGAGCTAAATCTCTTTCCACCGAGCCATTTCTTTAGGTTTGCAAATATGAAATAGCCACTGGGGGCTAAATGCGGAGAATAAGGCGAATGAAGAGGCAATTCGTAGTCTACTGCATGGATTTTTGCCATGGAAGCTAAGCTGTCATACGATTCCGTTGGTGGTCGATTGTGAGCAAACGCGGCAGCCATCTTGCGGAAAGCTTTCTCATACCCAAGTGATAGTTCAAAATTGAAACCACTGAGCCATGTGAGATGCCTATGTCTTCCACAATCTATCGCACATTCAATCTGCCATTGGCTAACAGCATATCGTGAATTTTTTTTATAGTTTTGGGTGAACAGACCTCAACTGTGCGTCCAAAACGTTCGACAACTTCCGTGCTTGTAAGGCCACAACGAAAGTCAGTAAATCACTTTTTTACCATTGAAATCGATGGTGCAGAGTCCCCATAGTATTTATAAAGATTTTTTTAGGTTTGATTGACGGTTTTTTGTCGCAAAAAATAATGTTTAATAAGCACTCGAAATTCACTTTTTCCATATTTAAAAAAAATCCACGAGGTTGTATGTTTTGAACAGCTGTTAAACGCAAAGTAAATGACGGAACTTGCTTAAAATTTGACAGTAGTCTATTAACAGGTGTTACTTGATCGGAGCAGTGTTGCATTTCATATAACTACGAGGGAAGTTCGAAAAGTCACGGACTTATTGATCCGCTCTCGTTTATTAGGTAATGCCCGAGTAAAAAGTTTTGGTAAAGTCTATGTCGTCTGTATTCGGTACTTTGGAGCTTAATTATCTTCTTACATTTAATATGTTGTAACAAGAATTATTTATGAAACAGCTTAAGGCCGAACAGGATTGCTAGCTTTTAAATATGTATGTTTTTACAAAAAATTTTACGGTGACAAGTTCGCTCCAACCAACAGTTGGCCGTTGTTATCAATCGGATAACATGACAATACTGTCAAGATTGTCAATCCCATGTTATGCTGTCACCGTTTATGGGGCAAACATGTCACTGCACAAACAAAAAGTCGATATTGAAAGGGTATATTTGAATTAAAATTTTTGTGAATAAATTGTGAATAATTGAATTAATTCTTTCAAAGCATGGGTTTCAAAAAGTTTTTTTGTTTTTAAATTACCTTATGAAGAGGTCATCTGATTTCAATTTTATAAAATTTTATTATTAATAAAAATATAAAAAATTTTTGTGGTCAAGGTTTTTCTCTCTTTTCATAAAAAAATTTTAATTTGAAAACAAATAAAAATCAATGATGTACACTATATTCTAAGTGCATATGGGCCATTCCGCACTAGAAAAAATATATGACCGTTTACAGATTTCGCAACCGATTCTACGAAATCGTTACTTGTAGTATTAATTCTGGAATAAATGGAGTTGAGAGTCTATAGTGATTTGAGTGTAACTTTAGTGTATTATTTAGAGAGCTCAAGTGATCATTTTAAAAGCATTTTTAGGATCAGTATAACAATCGTTAGTAATGCTCAAAACACTTTAAAATCTTAAAATCTCAGAAAAAAAAATCACTTAAATGTTGCTTAAGTGTTTACTATAATTCCGTCTCCTATTCTATAAAATCTTTATGAAATGTCTTGCATAGAATTTTTAGTTCACAATGCATTTTTATAAACTGGCCCAATTGTTGTGGATTACATTATATGTTTGTCCACAATTTGAATGATAAATGCTCGTGAGCACACTGTAAAATGACATTGTTGATTTTTAGTATACACTTATAGAAATAAGTTTGTAAAAACAGTAGAAACGGTTACTAAATATACAGTGGTGTTCAAAACATTTGCAACTGAAATCACATTTCTCCTAATTGTTTATTTTTTTAACAAAGACTTCCAGCATACGTTTTTTTATTTTTATACCCTTCACCACAGGTGGAAGGGTATATATAAGTTTGTCATTCCGTTTGTAATTTCTACAATATTGATCTTAGACCCTATAAAGTATATATATTCTGGGTCCTTATGAAGAGCGAAGTTGATTTAACGATGTCCGTCTGTCCGTCTGTGTGTTATTTCTGTTACATGTGATCCATTTCTGTTTGCTATTGAAATTAGACAGATCGGTTAATAAATGGCTGAGATATTAGCAAAAAACCAGGACTACCTATAATTTTTTGCGTAAAATCCCTTTGTTTAATATGTATGTAGAATTTTACGCATAACAAACACATCCATTTGTTGAAATTCTTTTTTCATCTCCACCTTTTATACACAAACAACAAACACATACAAAGATTTGTCATTTAAATAAAAACCAAACAAATCTCTAATGAACGTTGTCTAGACGCTATGTCACAAATACTTTTTTTCTCTAAGGCCGCGGGTTCGAATCCCGGTCAATTCACTTTTTTTTGTGCACTTTTTTATTTTCTTAAGACTTTTTTTTTTGGTTTGTTTTTTTAACATTTAATAATTAATTTATATAAAATTTTATATTAATAATTAAATAATCCATAAATAGGCTAAAAACATCAAAATTTTTATACAAACAAGATACAAACAAAATACAAACGTTTTTATTTATATTTTTTTGCTCCGATTTAAAAGAATTTATAAACAGATTTCTAAACCATTTTCTCATATATTAAGAAAATTTTATACATAATTTCCCTTTGAGTGCAACTATTTTAGGTCATAACTTATAATAATTTATAAAAAAAAAATTATAAACTATTTTCCTTAAAATTTTTTAAAATTAAGCTAAAGAAATTAAAAATATTTTTAATAAAAAAGCGAAATAAAATCCCAAATGCAAATTTGCCAGCTAAATCAAACGTTTTTTTTAGAAATAAAACACATGCAGTTCTAGTGATTTCTTTTAACGATTTGTTGAAATTCTATTCTTTCACCTCTTCACTTTTTATACACAAACAACAAACACTATTCTAGAGCTGTAATATGACCTATGGATACTTCTTATATAGCAAAAGATCCAAAATCTTTAGTATAATATATTTGCTGTAAAAACTCGGAAATATCGGTTCAGATACAAAAAAGTTATGCCCAAAACATAATTTTTTTTTAAATACCTACTTTCTGGAACCATAAATTTTCCCGAGTCCAAGTTTTATCACCAAACTAAATGGTTAATTTCGTCTTAAAGGAGTCCGTATATAAATCTGTCCATTCCATATATGTCCATATATAAACTTCAGTTTTTCCCAACCATGGTGAGGGGTATATAACATTCGGCATAGCCGAATTTAGCCGCTCTTACTTGTTTTTATCAAATTCAGTTATTGCAATTATTTTACAAAAACAAAAAAAAAATATTCATAAGTTTACAACAATAAAAAAATTAAGTTTCAAAAAATAAGTGTAAATACAAGTGTTAGAAACATTTGCAACTCTTTAAGAGATCATTATTTAAATCCAAAAATTAATTTCAATATTCAGCATAGCCGTTATTTTTTATTACCTCAGAATATCTTTTGGGCATTGAGGCTATGAGCTTTTTAATATAATCTTCGGGAATTTCATTCCACTGCTTTTGCAACTCGGCGAAATATTCCGTTTTGCAATCATCCACAAGTTCTCGGATGATTGTGGCGGCCACGACATGACACTAATATTATTTTCCTCCAACCATACTTTTGCAACCCCTGCCGAATGTTTAGGCTCGTTATCGTGCTGGAATGTCCATGAAAGTAGCATTTCCCATTCACCATATGGAAGCATAACTAAGCTTAAAACGTCTCTTTATATAGTGGCTGGCATTGTATTGGTAATCGCATTCCCGAAAAACATCCACCACCGTGCTTCACTGTGGCGGTAGTGTATCTCGGATTAAATTTTTCACCTCGTGGTGTCGAATGTAGGCTGTTCCATCTGAACCCCGTAGGATGAATTTAGACTCATCGGACCATAGCACGTTCTTCCATTGCTGTTGAGTCCAATTTTAATGGTGCGGGCAAAGTTAAGCCGAGCTTTTCTATTTTGTTTTTCGACACAAAGGGTTTTTTGTGCATCTAAAACTTCTAAGACTATATTCTTGGGCTCTTCTTTTAATGGTGGAAAGACTGGCATCTATGGAAAGTTCAGTTTTAACGTCTCTAGCAACTGCTTTAGAATATTTCGTGAAAAAATTTTAAATTTTTCTGTCTTCTCTTACAGTAGTAGTACGAGGTCTTCCTTCTTTGTAAGTTGTATGGATGTTAACACTATTAACAATGCGACAAATTGTTGATTTTGGAACGGAATATTTTAAGTAAATGTCTTTTTGAGAAAGTCCATTTTTAAATTCATTTAAAACTTTGACCTTGAAATCAGAATTGTATTTGTGTCTTGCAATTTTTCACAAAAGTAATTGTTATGATGTTAATGCTTTCAATATCTCGCTAAAACTCTTATAGCAAAATAATTATGATGAGTTTTTAAATAAAATGCAAACACAAATTTATAAAAGGAATGCAATTACCGTTATTTCCTAGCATTTGTTAGTATTAAGAGTAAGAGTAATAAGAAATGCAAATGTTTTGATCAGCTGCATTTAGAATACATCTTTTAAATATAATTATTTTGTTGTTTTACTTTAACGGAATTTGTTTTTTTAAATATTTTTAACAAAAATAAATTTTAGTAACGAAATGTGATTTGGAGAAAATTATTCAATGAAAAGTTAAAATGCGATCTCAGTTCCAAATGTTTTGGCCGCTACTGCATTTTATCGTAAATTGGAATATATAAGAATATTTGGAATGGGAAATGTTTGCTGTGAAAATGACATCTGCATATTAATTTAAATGACAACCAAATTTTTTAACCCTGAGATAAGGTTCTAAGAGAAATCTTCAGTTGAAATTAATTATTATGGTATTTTAGTTTCAATTGAATTAGTGGAAAATGTTTTTTGCAATTTATAGCGAAAATATGAATTTTTATTCAATCTTGTTAAAATCAGCAAAATCGATTATAAAAAATTAGTAAGTAAATTTTAAAAAAAAATCACATTAAAAAATTTAATGTTAAGTCAAGTCAGACGTAGCTGAATATTTAACTAAAATCTCAATTTGAAATAAAATTTTTTTTAAAATCTTGCCAAGATGGATAACCAACTGTTCACAAAATTTTTACTAACTTTTTTCTCTTAGTGTACAACACTATTTAATTTAAATTATTTTATTATTAACATTGGAAAGTTTTGTTTAATTTTTGTTTACACTCAACACAGTCAATGCGTGCGTGCTACTTGTTACCTTACAAAATACAGTGAACAGCAAAAGTCATGGTACCCCTGCCTAAATAAAAAATCTCCCCAAATTTCTCAAAAATTACCTAACTGAAAATGTGGCACTTATTTTTATTTTGTGTATTCACTTGTGTATTCACTTGCAAATCCAGAAAATATTTCACTTGTTTAACTAAATAAAACTTGTAAAAATTGTAGACATAACTGTAGACATAACTCCATATGTAAACACAGCATAAGACATAAACGCTTTTATATTAGATTTACCTTATAAAATTTTATTGCAAAACTGTTGGCATCCCTTAGACTTTTATTGATTCCCTTTTAAAACGTAACGGTACTTTCCAAATTTCCATGAAACATTTGTTTATGACAAGAAGTGAAGTCGAGTAATTTTTTAAAATTTCGAAAACAGAGTTAGCAATAAAAGAACGGAAAATAATAATTAATAGTTACGAAATGGGCAAATCATACACCGAAACTGCTTAAATTATAAATAGGAACAAATCAACAGTGAAAAAAATCAAAGATGAAAAAGAATTGAAAAATAACGAACTAAAGCTCAATAATTAAGATGGACGAAAAATTTAAGCAAGTATTAAAAAGAGTCTTTTAAGAGAAGAAATAATTGGGTGCATTCTGTACGCCGGCAGAGAACTGCGAAATCAACTTTTTTCTTTATTTAATCATACACAAAAATTTTTGTTCACATTTAATAATTCAACAAAATTCACTGTAGAATAAAATCAGCATCATGTTACTGAACGCGTAATTGGGATCAGTGTGAATCATATGTCGATTATGTTTACTGCAAATGTAATCACTCAACAAAAAGTCAGCGTTGAATAAATCAGAAAAAACAACAAACAACGCATATGAGTGTATTCATAATTACAACAAAATAGAAACACATTTCATAAATGTACATTAGGGTTGGACTTAAACCCGCTTTTTTAGAATTTTTATTTGTGAAATAAAAATATTTTCTTGGAAAAAAAATTTAGGTCGATATCTCAATCTCAAGCTTGCCTAATCCGGAAAAATTTAAATATTGTCTAAATTTTTTTTTTCATTTATTTTGATTGGAAAATTAGGCAATACTTAACTTAAACCGGATTGGGAGAGCCTAAGATATCGACCAAAATTTAAAAAAAAAATTCACAAAGAACAATATTTTTGGTATTACTAATAAAAATTCTAAAAAACCGGATTTTAGACTCACCCTAATTTATGACATGTGTTTCTACAAAACCACTCCCGTTTTATAAATGAGAAACTATTTTGTTTTAATTATGAATACACACATACGCGTTATTTATTGCTTTTTCTGATTTATTCTACCTAAAAATAATTATTGTTGACTCAAACGAACAAGAATAAAATCAATGGTATTAAAACGACCGATGATTATAAATCAGTGACAACAATTTGCACGCCGTTTGATTGATTTAAAATCATCAACAAATATGTGTGTTAGAGTATATTCAACGTTTGAACGCAAACACATATTTATTCTTGTGTTGATTGCGTATGAACGTTTTGCAATCAGCATTTGTAGTTCTCTGTACGCCGGTTACATTGCTCGTACTGCTCAAAAGAAGCTGCACTTTACGTAACAAACAGAAAAAAACTTATGGATTTGCAACGGAATATAAAATTAAAGCAATCTTCCTTCGGAAAAAAGTAATTTTCTCAGACAAATCAAATTTTAACATTTTTGCATCGAACAGACGTGAATTGATTTGGCGCAAAAAGTGCAACGAGCTAAATACAAAGAATATTATAAAAACTTTGAAGTATGGAGAAGCTTGAGTAATGGTATGGGGTTGCATGTCAGCAGCCGGTTTTGGAAATTTAGTAATCATTGAGAAAACAATGGACAAAACAGTTCTGATAGAAATCTTAATCAGAATGCTGAAAACTGAATATTCGAGATATTTATTATTTGGAACAGACCAATGATCCTAAGCATACACCAGCTGACGTTAATATGTGTATCGCAAATAACACAACACATATGCTCAAAACATCTCCTCAAAGTCCCGGTTTGAATCCTATTGATCACTTGTGGGATAATTTAGAAAAACGCATACGAAATCACACAATTTCTTATAAAGAAAATACAAAAGACTTTTTATTATACCATGACTTTTACTGTACACTGTATATAACTTAAAAAAGTCCATACTTGCATAAATAGAAAAATTGTGTGTGGACAATTTGTTGATGATTAAAAATGACAACAATTTGTTTGGCAGTAAGTAGGAGGTTTTAATAAAATTTTTATTTCAAAATTAACTATAAATTTATTACAAATTTTTTAAAATTTCTGTAAATTTTTATATCTTCGTAAACTTGGTATTATATTTTTTTGTTTTTCAATAACAAACTAATTAATCTGAAGGAAAACATCTGAATTAAAAATAAAAATTAAAAGTTTTAGCCAACATTATCATGAATATCATGAATTATTAAAATTTTGTTTTCCTGAAGATGCTAACAAATTGTTAGCGAAATATCGAAAATAAAATAAGAAATTTTATATAAAAAAAAAAAGATCTTTAGCTTAAAAAATTGAATATTTATATTAAAATAAGATCATATAAAGTTATATAATCATGAATTTAAAATAAAATAATTTTAATAGCAAAATATTTTAGTTAAAAAGTTGTAACCCCACAATTTTTTTTTTTTTTTATTTTGAAACATTAAAGAATCTTTAAATTATAAGGAGCTTCAGACATTGTGGTTTTCAATATCATAATTTCACGTTTCTCCCGAAACGATTATCGGTGGAATTTTGATATCATGATTTGCTTCCCGGAACCTTCATTAATACCAATAACTAACAAAAGACAGTAGTACCAAGGACCCTATAAACCAGGATGAACAAACTACCAAATTTTTAGCCACCCATGACGCCAAATGGTGCGACTACAAAACATTCTTAGTCGAGACCACGAAATTCTTAGCCGATTAACAGAAACATTAAGCCGCTAGCAAGGGTTGTAGCGCAAGTACAGTGATTGTGATGTGAACACTCAGAAAAAATTAACTAGAATTAAAAAAAAATTAACTTATATAGAGGAAAAATTGAAATGAAAACGGCGCCAAAGACACTTTTTACCAATATTTATTAAAATTGTTCTTGAAATAAAGAAACAGATTTTACTAAAAATTTGGTAAAAATTTCTAAATTATTGAAAAATTTTACTACTGCGAAGTAAATTTTTATTAGAAAACAGTAAAATTTCCTCCTAATTAGTTCATACATCATCTAATTTTACGTTTAGTTAGTAAATGTTTCCTTGGTTTTAGGAAACATTTTATTTAAGTTCATTAGATAATTTATTTTACTAAAAACTAGGACTTAACTCCCTAAAGATAATAAAATATTTTTATTTTCTAACATCAAGTTAATAGCACTTCTTTTAAGTGAAAATTATCCTTATTCTGCTTCTATGGTAAAGGTAATATATTTTACCATATAAATATAAATATAAAATATAAATTAAATTTCATTAGCAAAAAGGTAAACAAATCAATAAAAATGTACTGCAGAATATCTTGAAACGTAATAAATTGTGAAAAAGTCAGATCCTTTTCGTAGTTAATTAACGGTTCTGCTTGAGAGAACTACAAAAAGGGACGCCCTACGTGAAACACGGCATCTATGGCGAAGGAACACTGGGGGTCCTTTGTCTTTTTAAATTATCTAATTTAAGGAAATTGTTGCAAAAATACAAATTATCACAGTTATATTTCTTGTTATTATTGGAAAATGAAAAAATGTCAAAGTTTATTTTATGATATTTTTAGCTTAAACTTTATTTGACATATAACTTTTTAATTATTAAGTGAAAAAAATAGTTCGATAAATATAAAGTTTAATAAGCGCTACGTCCATTATAGGAAATTATGCCGTAATGTATAAAATGTGTCTGCGATATTTTGTATTGTAGTCAACAAACAAATTGATTACATAAAAGCGCAAATTCGAAATTTTTTACCCTTTGCTAACAAAATTTTAAAATATATTTTAAGCTACTTTTAGTTCAATATTTAAGACTGTTAGGATTAGAGATGGGCACGTGAGAGATTTTTAACTCATGTTCACGCACGATCACGAACCAAAAATTTAATAATATTTTTTCTTGAAAATTAGGAAAACTAACTGATTTGTTTTTAATTGATTATTTTTTTGGAATAGAATATTAAAAATAATTTAATCGTTTTCCATCAAAAAAATTCTATACCAAATTTTTATATTATTTAAAGATTAGAAAACTTTTACTTGAAAAAAAGAATATTTTATCAAAATTTTTTAAATTTATCTGAACTAAATTACATGAAAATTTTCCTTAGAAATAGTTCATCAGTTTCTAAAATCAAATAAATTTTTATTATTACATAGGAAAAAAATTATTACTTTTTGTTTTTAATTGTCTGAACTAATTTTTAGAAAAAATTCCTCAAAATTAGAAAGTGGTATACTTAAAAACTGAATTTGGAAATGGCTTTCTAAAATTTAGTTAATTTTACTACTTGCGAACAAAAAAATGAACACACATTAAGTTCAAGTACTTTCCCAAATTAATTTAAGACACATTTTTTTTTACTAAATGGTAGTAAATTGTTTGATTTTTTTTTTTTTTTGAACTAAACTTAATTTCATTACATTTGAGTATGCAATTTTCTTAAAACTAAGATGTCTTTTCTTAAAATTAATAAATTTTTATTTAATTGACTTGTTTTTTTCCTAAAATCAAGAAATATTACTTAGGAAAAATATGAACTATTTCTGAGTATATAAACTATTTCGGTTTTCCTTAAACTTAGGAATTTTTATTCTTTTTAAGAAAATTTTTCTAAGTTTTAATAAAATTTTACTTAAATTGAGGACAATTTAAGTAAAATTAAAATTAAAATTTTCGATTACATTTTAGTTCATGATTTTTTTTTTTTTTTGAGTGTGTGTATTTCAATTACACACAAACATAAATGGTATTTATATTGTTATAGTTTTATTACTGAATTTTTCGTGTAAATATTTGAAACTTCCGTTTTAGTATTTTGTTGAAAAATTACATTAATATCATTTCCATATTTATTATGATTTTATTATTAACTTGGATGACGAACAATCCAGATATCCACCCAACCAACCAACCAACTGACTTACTATTTAAGATAATAATTGTCGTTGCTGATTAATTTGTTTTTTTTTTATTATTCAAATTAGGGTATGTACACAACAACTATGTCCAGTTTTTGATCCATGACGTTAAATCTAAAACACGTCACTTTAAAACTTCAAACAAAAGTTTTTTATAGATTAAAAAAAAAAATACAAATATTTATATACATTGCGAGTGCTTAACAATAAATAAACAAAATTAGCTAAACAAGTTGTTTTAGCTCTAAAAATAAATATAGAAATTTAAATCCAAACAAGTATTCAACTTCAATTATTAGCACACTAAAATCGTTAAATTAACGAAGTCATTTAATTAATTAATGAAACTTTTTTATGTTTTAAATGCCACCAAAAAAAGATACAAATTTAATTATTTGTTGTGTCTTAATTTGTATTATTTCATAATGTTATTTATTCTTTCTGATTACTTTTGACACAAGTAAGTCAAAAACTTTTGTAATGAATTTAATTAAGTTTGAAGTAGTGTTTTCAATTATTCGAACCTGCTGGTTAATCAATTAGGTCATTATTCGAAAAATTAAGAAAATTTATTAATCGTTTTATCGGATCGATTAATCGGAAAAATGGCGATTAATCGATTAATTGTTTAATGCAAAATAAATATATTCCTTTCATCAATAAGAACACAAAGATATGCTTTTGGCTGAAATATCAAGTTAAGTCTATTGCGTTGGTTTACAAAATATTTGTTTAGCACAATTCAAAGCATCCTGGAATTTTTTCAGAGGAATCTGAGGACTCTTAAAAATAAAATGTCAGACGTGTTCAGTGAAAGTAAACCTTTAAAAACGCAATATAGTGGGACATTAAGTTGGTTTTTATTTTCGATAAAGTTGGTTTTTATTTTCTTTATATGACACTGTCCAGAATAAATCAAAAAACTGCCTAAATAAACAAGAGCTGCCTTCAAAACAAAATTCAATAACAAATTCTTAAAAATATGGTATGAATAATTTTTGCGGAATTCACACAGTTTGGTAGAACTGCCACTGTTCCCTGACTCCTTCACTACCTGGTTTAAGATTTAGAGTTAAAGAGGTTATCTATTAGAACAGATATAAAAATCACTCATATTCCTGACAAGTCCTCATCGATTTTTCTGTGTTTGTGCAATTAAGAATTCAAATAAGAGAATTCTTAAATATTTTTGACTAAACAACTTAATTCTACTGAAGTTCTTACTTCATCAAAATTTGTTGATAAATCAAATAAGAAACAAAATTCCATACTATTTTTTAGTTTTTATAAATTTTTTCATAGAATTTTAAGTGAAAATGTTTTTAGAAAATACAGTTTTCGAATTTAAAGCAATTTTACATTATTATTTTATAACATAAGTAACGTCATAGTGCTTGTTAGGAATATACCTAGTGACGTTGATTCATTGCTAAGGAGAATAATAGAGGCTCCAGCTTTTCTAAAACTTCGCGTTCTGATGAGATATTTTGTCAGCTCGAAATACATGTATTCGGAGGTTGTTGAAAGCTCTAATTCAATTTTTTTGGACATGCAAATATAATTTTATATTATTTAAAATTTATTTTTTTAAAGCCTATATGTGACCTTCTCCGAAAAAAGGACCTAGTGTGTCAAAAAACGGGTTTGGACTTAAGAGTGGATTCTGGTACCTAAAAGGGTGTAGAATAAGATGAAATGAGTTAGATTTCTGATAAAAATATATTTACCCCATAAAAACGTACAAAACGAACTTGGGAAAATCGATAAAAATTATAAAAACATTAAAATTTTACTTTTTTTATTTTTTGGTTTAAAATTGTTTTTTTTTTCGTCGATCTCATCATCGCCATAAACCGAGTCTAGTCTTTTTAAATCATCATCAAAACTGTCAGAAATATCCATTTTTTCAAAAATTACTTCAAATTAACATCAACTTAGTAACAAAATTACAAAAGAACTAAAATTGCGAAACAACTTTTGAGATATTGATAACACTCGTTATACAATTGGCACAAGACTGAAGCGTCACTTTATTATTTTCCTTTCTTATAGTTATTTTTACAATATTCTTCGTATTAGTATACGCACATCAACCCTTTGCTGATAGCAAAAAGATAGCTGAGAACGAACAGAGCATCAAAAATAGCAAAGGTATTGTCACACTAAAAGCAAAAAAAAATACGTCACCACATAGGCATGACTTCACCAAAGTCGGCACCCAATCATAACTAACCATACCAAATGGCATCTCCCAACTGAAGGTGTGTTCACAGTGATAATGCGTTATGAAACTTTAAATGCGTTTTTCTCAAAACTTCATTTTCACACACTAGGTCCCTTTTCTCGGAAAAGGTCACATATAACATTTGTTGTGATTCAGTCGATTTGAAAATAATTTGATTGTATTTTAGTTGATGTTCCTTTCTACGATTTTCTTGCCAAAGTTAAGAAAATTAGGAAGTTTTAAGAAAAATAACAGAAAAATATTAAAAATTTAAGCGGTAAATCGATTATTCGAGTCGAATAATTATTTGTGTTTTAAAT
This sequence comes from Eustalomyia histrio, assembly GCA_949748255.1. Lineage (NCBI taxonomy): Eukaryota > Metazoa > Arthropoda > Insecta > Diptera > Anthomyiidae > Eustalomyia > Eustalomyia histrio. The sequence goes on from OX456526.1 coordinate 6,907,023, forward strand.
TATTTGTTTCGACATTAACCGAAATAGAGGCGATTAATCGAGGAAGCGGTTAATCGAATAACCGAATTGGAAACACTACTTTAAACCCTCATTATAATGAAAACGTGATTAAACTATTTATGGGGTATAATTCACTTTTAAGAAATATGTAGAAATTTGAATTATAACAAAAATCTAAATCTAGCTGTGTTTGTTTAACATACGTATCAGCATTAATTAAGTCAAATGATTTTTGGCAATAGACGTGATTAAATTTAAAAATATCAAAATATTTAAGCTAACGCCGATATGGTATGCACTGTACAATGCTATTTTAGGTAGTTGATGAAAGCTAAGGACTTTAGCTCTATTTGGGTGCACACAAAAAATAAATTTTAAAATCAAGCATTTAACACTAATTTTAATATAAAAAACATTGAAATTAAGCTAAGTTTATTTTCTTTTTAATTTAAAAAACTTCTTTGGTTTATAAATATTTTAAAAATTAAAGTTCGAAGCTAAAAATAGTTATAATACAGAATACATGGAGAATTATTAAATTTCGTTGACGTTAGTCTATTTAAGTGTTGTTTCGGGTTTTCTAATTTCTTTCAACACTCAAAATAAGTAGATCATTATCAATCAAAACGGGTAGGGATATTGAATATTTGTCTCTCTTATAAATTTTATTTTTAATTTATAGTCTCTATAATTTATTAATTAAATTTGTCATATTTCTTTACATTTCAACAATTTTAGGCTTAACAAAAATTGATTTAAGTGACTAATTAAAAGATCAACTATATACATGGTGGGCCATTTAAAATTTTAAACTTGAATCCGCAAACAAATGTACTGATTATTTCTTAAAATTTCTGTTAAATTTATTGGAAAGTTGAACTTTGTCATTTAAGAATGGAACACAATATCATTCACATGACTACCACGACTGACTTGGCAGTACCTCATCCGATCACCCAATTTTTTAGTACATTTTCGATTGTTTCGGATCCAATCTGCCATTGCCATTGAGACAACTTCCGATCTCAAGTTCAAATTTCTCTGGATGGTTTGCGTAACACTTATCCTTAATGGCTCCCCACAGAAAATAATCCAAAGGGCTCAAATCTCAGCTTCGAGGCGGCCCACAGTGCTTTGTCCCATAGGCAAAAATCAAAAATTAAGCATGGGCTCAAATTGTTCTTAAAAGTACATTTTTTGAAAGACAAGAAGTTAACTGAAATAAATATGCAAAAAAAAATTTAGTCTGATTGCTTTCGCCGTCAGTAGAGGGCGCCAAAGTTTGAAAATATTAAGCAAAAATTACTGAACAAAAAATATTGTTTTCAGTTGTTTCACGAAAATAATTCTCAAAAATATATTTTTTTAAATACTGATTTAAAGTTTTATTTTTTGAATACTTAGATATATTTGTAGTAAACCTTTAATACACTATTTAATATATATTTGAAAACAAATATTTTTTACAACTCCAAAAAATAGGTTTTTTTTTGGTGAAAATTCGAAAATTTCTTAAGTTTGATGGAGTATAATAAAAAATTATATAAAATTAAATAATTTTTTATTTCGGTTTTTGTAAGTCTATAATATTAACTAACATATTATTAAAAAAAAGTGCCGGTTTTTCACAAAAAATCAAAATATTGGCTTATGTAAAAATGGCTAAATTTGTGATTTTTACCGCATTTGTTTGAAAAAATTTATTATCTTTGATTGAGTATAAAAAAAAATTATATAAAATTATACAACTTTTTATTTCGGCTTTTCTAAGTCTATAATTTGGAAATTTTTTCCGAATCGGATAAAATCTCTTGTACCTAGTTTTATCCGAATTGGATACAAAATTTTGCATATCCACCGTACAAATTATTCTTCTAGTTCCCGATTACCTAGTATTCTTATGGAAAATTTTACTACATATTTTTGATAGAGCATAAAATTGCATTGAAAACGATTGCTATCGTTCTTAAACAAATTTAACATTATTTTGAAGTTATTTTACAAAATTTGAAGGAATAAGTGTAGCCCTTTTTAAAATTATCAATTTTTGACATATTTTCTCTATACATATGTATATACATAATGAAGCAATTTTGTAAAATTTATTTTATAATTGTAAAGTTATATTTTTCGATAATGGTAAATTGTATGAAAAATTGTGTATATTTGATTTTTGGATATCTGTGTAAAAAAATAAAATCCCAGAAGTATATATCTGTATTAATAAATGGCAAAATTGGGAAAAACTTAGTTTTTGAGAAAAAGGACATGTGGGAGAAAGTCAAGTACTTGTACCGAATAAAAAAAAATCTCCAGAGATCTAAAAAGTATCTTTTTAAAACTTATTATCCGTTTTTAGTGCATTCTGATCATTAATGTAGCTAAAATTCAGTTTTTGAGGAAAAGGATATATGGGAGGTAGTAATGTCCTTGCACCGAATGAAACGAAAATTGTCACAGAGCAAAAAAGTATAATTTCATAAACTATTCCGAATTCTTACTGTATTCTTATCATTAATGTAGCCAAAATGTAGATTTTAAGAAAAAGGATATATGGGAGGTTGTTATGTCCTTGCTCCGAATGAAACAAAATTAAGCACTTAGCTAAATGACATAATTTAACAGAGATTTACCAATTTTTGCTTCATTCTGCTCATAATAGTAGCTGGAATTAAACTTTTAAATTTAAGGATGTATCGGAAGTAGGCGTGTCCTTGGGCCGATTTTTTCGAAACTTCAAATTTTTCTTAATTTAGATATTCTGAGCCAGCATACCAAATTTCAAGTTTCTGCGACAACTCCTCTAATTTTGCCGATTCACTATATGGGGACAAAGCACTGTGCGGCCAATTGACATCACAATTTCGGCTGATTATTCGTTTTTCGAAAACAATGCGTAAAATATCGATGGTTGCGTGAGATGTGGCCCCGTCTTGTTAAAATCAAATATCATCCATGCTATTCTCTTGAATTTTTGGAAACAAAAATTCGTTGAGCATGGTACGGTAACGCTCACCGTTGATGGTAGCGGCGACTCCTTGCTTATTTTCGAAGAAAAATGTACCAGTCGTAATATTTCTTTCCAAAAACACAGAAATTTGAAAAAATAATCATTACTTTTTTTATAGCCGAATCAAATTTCAAATTTTAACTGGCTCACCGTATATAAAACTTTATCGTTTCTACTATTTTAAAAATGCAAAAACAAAATGATGAAAAATCTTTATTGTAATTAAAAACATTCAAATATAAAACATCAAAATCTTTAATAAAATTAATACTTACTTTAAACATTTTGTTATAAAATGAAGTATTAATTTCAATATGATAAAATAAATGTTTTAAAAAGTTTTACAGGCTTATTCTGTAATTCAGTTAAGTTTTTACAAAAATCTGGGCCAACACAGTATGCAATAAATTGAAAAACTAATTCAACTGTTCTTCTCGCCTAAATTTTTTTATTTTCTTCATAAAACCCGATATCGTCATTTTTAATTCGATATCAAAAGCTACTCACTCATATTCTATTCTCATCTGCCTGAACTATTTGAACATTTGAATTGCAATGACTCATGTAATAACTAAATTTATTTCTTATTTTTTTAGGATGTTGTTAGGAAAACTTGAAAGAATTAATTCGTTATGGAATAAATTTCTTAAGAATAAAATTGAATTTCTTAATGCAAGGTAAGAATTCAGTAATAAGAACAAATTAATTTATTAATTCATTAAGTGCTCAAGGAATTCATTATCTACTTTATTAAATCCTCTTGAATTCATTCAATTGAGCACTCAACTCTCTGATGGATTTGTGGAGGCTTCCTCAATACAACTTTTATGGATTTTTAGAATTTAATGTCAAGAATTTTAAGTTTATTTTTGAAATTGATTTTGTGAAAAATACAAAATGTATTTTATAAAAATTAAATAAAATTTTTAATTTTAAATAAATAAAAATGGGAGATTATCTTTGCTCTCATAAATCCTAAAACGTTTAATCTAAATAAACATGGGAAATTTTCATTGCTCCCATAAATCCTTAATAAAGCTAACTTTTTCTCTTAATTCCATAAAGAATGTAACTTCTTTATTTAGTTCCCTAAAGGGATTATAATTTTTTTAATTCCCTAATTTTTCACATAATGTCCTGAAAAACTAACCTTTCACCTAGGACTAGAAAATGAATATAAATAAATGTTGGTTTAACTAAAATCAATTTTAATAAAGTCCATGAATACCTTCTTAAATGGAGTAAATTGCATATATGTCAATTTAAAAATTTTAAATAAATTAATTATCGTCGACCTGCCTGCAAGTCCTTGTGCGATTTTTATTTTTCTATTATTATTTTTCTTATACCAAGAGAATTATATTTTTTTTTTATTTTATAGTATTATATGAAATGATAAGTTCTTCTGCGTATTCCACTTAATACCATAATTTCTGAGAATTCAATCAAAAACGCAAAATTGAATTCCTTGAAGGAATTAAGTGAAAATATGAACTGCTTCAAGGAATTAAGCGCACAACTAAACGAATTCAAGAAAAATCCATTTAGTAGGGAATGAGTAATTTTAATTTTTTTTTATTAACAAACTTAAATAAAATATCAGGTGAATGGATTCACTAATCAAATTTCTCCGAAACTCTCCTGTTTTGAAGACTAGGTGGCGCAAAAAGTATTACCATATCAAACGATTCTATAACTTTTTAGTTTTGTTTTAATATTTTTGAAGTAAACCGATTCAGAATACACGTCGGCAATGAATGCTATATTCCTCAAGAACTCTGAATACTCATAACTGTTTAGCAATGTACATTTTTCTGTAAAAATTTATAGTGAGCGAAGACGCCCACTTTTATCTGAAGGGATACGTAAACAAACAAAATTCGCACTTCTGGGGCACTGAAAACACACGTATCCATTACATCTACTTGATATGTCAATGCATTGTGTGCCATTTACGCTGGAGGTGTTATCGGGCCTTGTTTTTTTCGAGAAGGCCGTGAGCCATGATGAAGGACTTCTTAAAGCAGCAAATTGATAAATTGGTTTTGGAGGGCAACTGCACACACAGCTCGCGCGACAATACACATTTTAAAGGATGTGTTTATATCTCATTTTGGCGAATTGCAGTGACATTTAACATTCCTTACTTTGGGGTTTTTTGAAGCGACGGGTGTACATGAACAAGCCACAGACTCTGGACGCTCTCAAAGAGAATATGTTATCCGACAACAGTGCAAGAATCGCCTTAAATTCTCTACAGAACGATAAAAAATGCGGTAAAAATAGCCAAAACGATCCAACAATGGCTGTACTTACTTGACCGACATAATTTTCAAAAGTTAATGAACTAAACTTAAATGTTCAAATAAACAAATAAAACAAAATTTAAATTACGGCGTTTTATTTTAAAGATATAGCAAACCAACATCGGATAAATGTTTTTGGGGTACCCTCTTTACAATTTATAATTTTTTATTTAGACTAAACAAGGAAATATTTTGATAAACTTGACTACGCAGTTGAGTGGTAACATTTTATGAAAGAAGTAGAAAAAACTTAAATAATTCCTTCAAGATAAATCCAACAATATTAAGGAATTCCTTCAATTCCTTAAATTTGTTCAGGAAATTTTCTGCCAAATTATAAATTCAGTTTACCAAAAAGCAATTAAGGAATTAATTCATTCCTTGTTCTGGTTGTCAGGGCGTTTTATGTTTTTGTTTGCTTACAAATTTCTTATCACTTTAATAAAAAGGTCAATAGACTCGGACAACTGTCACAATAAACAAAATACAGTAAAATATGTTAAAAAAAAACAAATATCGTAGCTCGGGTTAGTTATTATGATCTCCTGAAAAATGTTTGTATAACTGGAGACATTTTAGAGTTATATGGTGGATTGTCTCAATATTGTTTCTTTTACTGTTTGCTGAAATGCATAAATTTATGTTATTTAAAGAAAATTACTGTACACGAATCCATGATAAATAGTAAATATGCATACATGCCACGTACATGATATGACGTTCAGAAAGAAGTATGGAAGGTGTTTGACAAATGCATCTTTTTTATATTTTGCATTTACATTTTATGTATTTTACAAAAACAAAATAAATAACAACGTAACAGCGATAGCATAAAAGTTGCGAATAATTTGCTGCTATATAAAACGACACACCCTTTTATGGGAAATAAAAAAGGGTCTTAAGCAGGACGGTGGACAATAAATATTTATAAAGGGGGGGGGGGGGGCTCACAAAATTTATTAATAAAAATGTAATGTCATTTTATAAAATAGTACATGTAAGAAAAAATTTGTAAAATTGTACTTTAATTTGTTTGCAATTTGTAATCCTACCGAAACTGTTTTTTTTTAAATACCGAAACCGAATATTAGTTCCAGATAGCTTTATTCGACCGAAACTGAATCTGAAACTTTCATTATAATTATGAAGACCCAGTTAGAAATTGACTAAGGCACAAAAAAAAACAATACTGGGAGAGTATTGATTCCCAGCAAAACCACACATTACCAAATAATGGGTAAAGTAATGTATAGCAATAGGGGCTGATGGATTACTTTACACCTTACTTCATTGATGAATTTAACAGGCCATGAGCCTCAAAGTAATGTATATACCCATTACTTTAGAGGTGATAATATAAGGGGTTACTTATATGGTTACGAAAATGGAAAAACTAATGTGTCTTAAAATGGATTTTTAAAAATTATTACAAATATTTTTTTTTAAATATTTGTAATTAAAAATAATGTGGTCATGATGGCAATCGAACCAGGGAACTCTGGTTTCCAGTCAAGTACTCTACCCACTGAGCTATCGACGCATATAGTATTTGATTGCTTTCAACTTAAATGAGTTGTTGCGCTTCGTTTTTTCGCTAGTGTTAGCAAAGCAAACATACATTAACCTTTTGCTTACAAAAAAAAGCACAAAGTAATGTATCTTAAAATAGATTTTTAAAAATATTTCAATTATTACTTTACATTTATAAATCATATATTACGTAATCAATAATCAGTAACTTATTACTTTATGCTTGCAAATAATGAAAAAGGTAACGAACTATCATTATAAGGTAACGCATGAGAATATCACACCCATTACCAAAGTTTTGCTGGGTTCCTTTATTTTTACAGTATTACTCAATTTCCACAACTTCGGAAAATGTGATTTTTAATGAAATATGAAATATATATAAAGAATTGCTGCAAGTGTGTTGTGACTTTATAACTCACGAACGCTTTGTTCGTATGGTCGTGTAGATGGATTATCTAAAGTTTGGACGGAATCGGTCGACGCGTTCGAGAGTTATGACTTTTCATGTCAACATGTGATTTTGTCCAAAAAAAAAAAAAAAACAAATACGTAGATAATTTTAAGGTTATTTTTTCATCGAAGTCGCGGATCAAGAAACCAATGAATTTGATTCAATGTTAATATTCATGCGTAGCGAAGCACGCCGGGATCTGCTAGTTTTTAATGAAATCTAACACTTTTTAAATCTATGACGGGTAACTTATTTTAAAAACAACCAAAGTAAACGTTAATTTTAGATATTGCTATATAAAATTGACATTTATAACTATGGTTTAAGTTTAAGTGATTTGTTTTAATATTTAACTTACAATTTACAATATTTTAAATTATTTAAATCATAGTTATTATTGCTACAACAAGTAAAAAAATTTATTGTACTAAAAGTTGCACGAATTTCGAATACAGTAATTTAATAAATAATTCCCGATTACTTAATGTCCCGTTATAATTTAACAGAAAAACTAAAACTTTATATGGAATACAACAACAAATATGTCAATTAAATTCCCAGGTAGATGATAACGGGGGAGATTGTGAGATTTGGAAACATCAAATGATTTTATTTTTTCAATAAAAAAGGATCATACAAGAAAACTTCCTCTCTATGACACCCCTATGTAAAAATCATTGGTTCTGATCAAAATTTTCACAACATTGGAATCAAAATCACTGCTTCTTTTTATCTTCTTTTGCTACATTTTTATTCCTGGGATACTTTTAAAAAGTATAGAAGAGAATATAACTTTGATCAATTGATTTTTATAAATATTAACATAAAATTCAACTTTTTATATGACTATCTCTTGAAGTGAAATATGTTTTCTGTAGACTACATTCCACGCTCTGGAAAGCACCATAAAGTGTACATTTTATAAGGACCAAAATTATTGCTTAACTAAAAAACACAAATTCTATTAATTTTAAAATTTAAAACTTTTTTGAAATCGGTATTTTCTTCCCAGCAAAACAATACTAGATTGTCGCAATTGAAAATAATATTATTCAAGTTCAAGAAACATTATCATTCTGGCATGAAAGAGGTAAAACTAAGATCTTACGGGCAACGAAAGGGCGGACTGTCTGACCAACCGTGGTGCACGTCGGCCCTTCATAGGCCCTGCACCTTTTTGCGGGGTGCCCATGGGCTCAGGATGTGGAGAGGGTCAAAGTTTTACAATTATTGGCAAACATCTCGTGGCCTACGACAGACCAAGAGATTTTTATCTATGCCCAGTGGTGGGTCTGGGCGACTATTAGCCCTAAAGACCTTGACTGGGTACTTCACTGGGCATTGCGACCTTAAGTACCATAGGCACAAAAAGGGTCAATCGGACATTAAGTTGTGCAGGTTTTGCGGATTGAAATCGGAGACGTCAGAGCATGTCCTCTGCGATTGTCCTGGGCTTTGTGTCAGGAGGATCAAGATTTTGGGTGACCGTTTCTTGTCACCTTCCGACATTTGGAACACTTCTTGGCTTCATCAATAACTTGAACCTTTAGGGTGGTTCTGGGCAGCACAAAAGAACTATTGTGGTCGCGGTGCGCAGTACCATTTGAAATAATAAGATCTTACGTTTTTGAAAGAAGTAAATTTTAGCATGTGAATTGAGTTTGAAAAAAAATGAAAGCCAATCCTATTTATTGATCCTTAAAAAGTAAAACTGCCAAAAAAATTTTAATGTCTTTTTAAAATCCCTCCAACAGATTTCAAAATCAATTGCATATTTGTAAACGAAGCATTGCGAAATAAGCTCTATGTACACTATGTACAAATACATATTGGAAACTATTAAACAAAAAATTTTGTTAATACTGGGCGTTTAGTAAAGTATTCATACCTATTTTATTTGACCCAAAAAAAATCCAAATTTCATCAAAATCTAATAGTTCACCCTATAATAGAGTCCTGGTATGATGTGTGCAAGAATATAATGGCCACCACCAGTCTACGCCCCAGGTTCTTTTTATATAAATAACATCAAAATAAATTATAATTTAAAGAAAACAACAATAAAAACACAAATAACTTACCAATATTGCACTCTCTCGAACTACTTGTGAAACAGACTCACGTAATTGGGCAGCCATACCCGGCTTATTTAAAGCTCGAGTAAATTTACGTTCTGTCATAATTTAAGCACGCGAAACACACACAATATTTAAAATTTTAATTTTTAGTTGATTACAAACTTTTTAATGCAAAATCGAACTTTAAACGCACAAATATTACAACAAAATTTACAGTAAAAGATGATATAGAGAAGATACGTTATAAGAATGACAGCAAAGACAGACTGATATAAATGTTGTTGTTATTATTTTACACAGTTTTCTTGTTGTTGGTATTAAACTTAATAATGACGTTGACAATCAGAAATGCGAAAAAAAGTTGAACATTGAAAAATGCGACAGTGATGATGATGACGTTAATAATAATGACGTGATGAGTAATTCGTATAATCCAGTTAGAAAAATGGAAATCCTTGTTTTTTTTTTTTATTTCTTTATTTTCTTATACACTTTTTTTAAATTTAATTACAAATTTTATAAAATTTTGTATAAACTTTTTTTAATTCCTTTAATTTTTATTACTGTTGATTTTTCTTCTCCTTGTTTTTCATTTACAAGGGTGTCTAGATTTTTTAAGCCGTTGCGGCTTTTTTTTTTTTTGTTATGATACACACCTTTTTAGAATTTTTATAATTTTTTTTTATTGGCAAAACATATATTTGTTTATCAGAAATAAATAAAATAAATTCTTTGAATTCCGTTAAATATATGTTATGATTTATCACATGTTTTATGTTAAATTCTTTTATTTTCACACAATCATAAAATTTATTTTATACACCTACACATATATACCATCCAATTGCATATTAATTTTTCGCACTTCCTTTTATCTATAACCGCAAAACTGTATATTTTCTTTTATTTATAAATTATTTTCACTTTTTTTTGTTTATGTGCTCAAATTGAAAGCGAAAAGAAGAAACAACAAATGTTTTGTTTTTAAAATTTTACTAAAAAAAATATACAAAATAATGAATTAATAGAACCGTCTAACCGCTATGCTTTAAAAGTAGAACTTGTTTTGCGGACGCGTAAAAATCGAATGAGATTTTTTTAAACAAATAACAGCGAATGTCAGTGAAAAGAAATAGGAAAAAATAAGAAAAAAATATTTCAATTTCTGTTTATAGCTGCCAGACTTGAGGTTTATTGTTCTTTGGCGATTTTTTTAAATACATGTCAGAAATAATTTCATGAAAAAGAAGCTAATGTAAATTGTCTCAAAGTATGCACGGCTTTCGTTTTTTGTGCATGCTTTTGTTATTTCTCTTTCTCACACATTTGTATTGTTATCTTGTTGCTTTATTCACATTCGGTTTTAGAAAGAAAAAATAAAAAATGTGGAGCAAAACAAAATCCCCGTATAAATAGACATGATTTTAGGAACTAACTTTTCAAAGGAATTGATAAAAAAAAGTATGCAAGTATGACTTCCCGCTTTCAAAAATGTATTCAGTAAAAACTCTGACATCGAACTCACTTTACTCCCTCTTTTCTTTTTGTGTAATTTTTCAAAAAAAAAAAAAAAAACCTATTAAACCCTATACAATTTTGTACGACTTTTTGATTTTTCCAACTGAACGATTTTTGCAAAAATTTACTATTTATACCTAACTTATCTGGCATCTCTCTGCTGCTTTTTAGCAATTTTTATTGTTTTTTTCGCCATCCCTTTTTTAGGGCTGCCAGAATAAATTTACACTTTTTATGTTTCTGCTCTAGCTCTAGGCATTCGGAGAAACCAAAACAAAAAAACAAATGCCAAGACCACTTTGGAGATTTTTTTTGGTCTTTTGGGATTTAGGTAATTTTTAGCTATTAGCTAGACAATTACACCGCAACTACTGATTTAGTCAATTTTAATTTATAATATTTAAACATTATTTTTGCTATTTGTGTTTTGACTGAGCAATAAGTTCGATCTGTCTGCAAAATACATATTACAAATGGAAAAGAACCTAATTAATATGGTTATTAAAAAAAATTAAAATTTTCAAGTGGTTTTTAGCTAAATAAAATGTATTGAAACAAATTTTGTTACTATTTCATTGAAACGAAATTAGTAAAAAAACATAACCAGAGATTTTCAACTCAAGGTAATTAAATTAAATTCGACTATGTTCAAACTTCAATTTATTTATCGTTGTTAGTAAATTCCTCCATAGATTAAATGTAAAATAAACAAAGTTGCCTTCCGACGGTTATTTCACTAATGCCATTTTAAGGGTGTATTTAATTTAACTTTTTCTTTCGATTTTTTGATCTTATTTAATAACTTTTCTTGAAATAAGTTGGCAACAACAGTCAATAAAAGAGATTGAAAAACCGGGTTTGTTGAACACAAAAATATAAGCACTTAGTTGTTTTCAAAGTAACGAGTAGTTAGGTTGTTGACTCCGCTAACTAAAACAAACCAGTGTGGCACATTAAACAAATTTTATAAACTCCCTAGATTTGTCAATATTTCCATCGATTCTTCGATAAAACAGTGCTGTCAATTTATAATTGAAATATTATAGCTGCATTTTTACATCACTACTCGGTCACGGTATAATAAGTATGTATGAACTTTGAATCGTCCGCTTGTCCAAGTAAACTTTTCAATTAAACTACAGGTCACATACAAATATTTAGATGAAATTTGGTTTTTAAGTTTTATTTGCTAACCTCTCTTGGAAATATTCTATCTGATTAAGCTTAAATGAGCGTAGTCGTTGTGGTGTAATAATTAGCGCGTTGGAATGTTACACAGAAGCTTACGGGTTAGATTTCCAGTGACGGTATTAAGTATTTGGGTATTAAGTACTCAGTACTTAAAAATACTTACTCAATACTTGTATTTTTCTACATCTACCCGTGGAAATAAAACGCTGTTTTTGGTGTAAAATACAACCTTGTTTTTGTATGAACGTAAAAGTATTGAGTAGTAACGAGTTAATTATTCAAAGGTATTATGTTGTATATGATAGTATGTACATATTTACATTTGGCAATTCTGTTTCCCAGCCCTGCCCTGTACTGATCATAAACTCTGTGTATCATCGCTTTTTTATCTATAGTTATTGACATCACTGCACCAGGTTCGTTATAGTTGAGTTTCATCTTTTATACTAAAGAAAATTTTTTCCGTCAGAAGTTGTAGTTTATTTAATATAAATATATATTTAAAAAGGTAAATTATTGATAAAAGATTCAAGTATTACGTTGTTTAACAAAATTTATTAAACTTGATTTATATTTGTTAAAATCGACTAATTAAATATTGGTTTGGAAAATTTCTATATTCGTTCTCCTTTATTTAATTTTGCAACTCGTTGTTTTGTTGAGTTTTTTGCATCCAAAATTCGCAAAAGAAAAAAAGCTCAATGTCAAGCTGTGTAAAAAGTTAGTTTATTTTAATATACAGTATATATTTTAAATCTTATTTGTTAATCAAATATTTAAGTACAATATTAATTAAAATATTTAGTTTTGTTAACAATTTTTTTAAGTGTTTTAGCAATTCCTTTAATTCCATTTTTCAACTCGTTACTTTTGTTCAACTCGTTCATTAATTTATTGTTTTGTGCTCTAATGCAATTCCCTAAAACTATTCAAATGTTGCATAAAATTAAGCTTTAATTTAAAATAATTTACAAATTAACAGGTAATTTATTTATTAAATGGCAAACAACTATTTTCTAATTATATTTATTTTATTAAATTTGTTTTAATTTTTGTTTGCTTTGCGAAAGTATAAATAAAAAGTGATTTTGCCAAAAAAAAACTTCGCAAAAAGGCTCGACGAGATTGTTATAAGAAAGGCAATTAAATAATTTTAGTTAAGTAGCTGCATTTTAAGAAGCAAATATTGCACTTCTTGATAAATTGGATCTTTAAAGTAGTTGACATTTATCCTTGTAGTTGACATTTATCCGTCAGAGCCGGGTTATGCACCTAATAGTCGGCCGCCAGTCTCGTCAGCGTTAACAGGGAACATGTCCAAGGGAACATGTACACGGCAGCTATCGCTTGAAATTACGTCCACAAGAGGTGTAGATCGGAAATTGCTGTTGTAGATCAATATAATTTTAAGGGCAAATGTGTTACTATTCATTACTTTTTCCAATATGTTTCAGCACTCGCACTTTAGCGACTTTAATTTATGTTTGAGATTAATGTCAGCCGTCTCCACAGTGCCACATATTTTGACATATAGTAGACTCACTCATATTAAGATATTTCTTAACATGCCTATATTTTGACATAAGGCTAATAATATTTTTAGTTTCTTAAGGCAAAAATCTTTCGTTATCAATGTGTTCAATAATTTTAAAAACTATTCTAAATTAAAAGTTATTATGAGTAATACAAATTAATATATAAATATTTGAAAGTAAATTTTATTTTCACGAAACTAAATATTCAAGATTGTAAAAATGTTGATTTTCGATTTTCATCGCATATTTCGTATTATATTAAAATAGATAGATATTGAAGTCTAAAAAAAAAATACCAAGGCACAATTATTCCCCTTTTTTAAAAAGCATCCGTTGTTTTTGATAAGTCCACTAGATAAATCCTTAAATTACTCCTGGTCCTGTAATTTTTTTAATTTTTAATAAAAATTTTAATTTAAAAAAAAAAATACAAAATTCAGAACATGAGTGTTGTTTAACAATGATTTTTTAAAAACATTACAAGACTCGGTACAAGAATTTTCGGGATTAAAAAATACACCATAAAGTTTTTGCCCACTGTGCACAAAGGTCGGTGGACCTTTTTTCCTACTCAGTTTATTGCAAAAATTTAGAAATATCGGTCATTGGCATCAAAAGTTATGTGTAAAAACATACTATTCCAATAAACTTGTCCGATTCCAAAAACTTTTCGATTGATAACCATTGGCTATATGGGAAATCTTGACTTCAAACATACAGGTATTTCAAAACCTCTTTCCTTGATAACTAGTATCATACCGGTATTAAATTGGGTTTTATCAAAATCATTTTTTTTACATTTTTAAAATTCAAATTGTAAACGATCTTATGTTTTGGTTTATGTATAACGAAGGACACCTTTTACTGAACAATAAACGTAATCATACAAAATGTTTCTTCTTATTTTGTTTCATCTATAATGAAACAAATTGTCATTTAAGCCAAAATCAGATGATATCTAATTTGCTTTCCTTTAAATTGTGATATATTTGCAATGAACTGTTTGCAATATTTTAGTTCCTTTTTTTGTCAGTAATCAATCAATGAAATGGACAAAGAGTCATGAGTAACAAGAATATATTTTATCTATCTTTTTTTTTTTTATTTATATTTAACTGATTCACAATTATATTAAAAACTTTAAAAAAAAAATCACATTTTAATTTAAAAAAAAAAAATAGATTTCATCACTTTTATTTTATAAATTATATCACTAGCAGTGAAGAGTTATAATAAATTAGATTAGACAATATTTTTTTAAACTTGAACCCACGTTCAGGCGATACTCCTACTTCCTTTCTATTTCCTCAATTTCGACACCCCCCATTATACACTTTTTATGTTATTTTGACATTTTTTTAAGTTTTTTTTATAACATGGTTTAATTTTATTTTATTTAAAAAGATTTGTCAAAACAATACAAAAAGGTTACCACCGATTTATATTTGAATTAAAATTCTACAGAAACTTTAACTAATTAAAAAAAAAAATATTGGTGGCAATGCTTTTATTTAAAAAAGGCAAATGACATTAAACTTACACATAAAGCCTAGACGAAAATTTTTTAATCGTGATACATAAACCAAATTTCTTACGTGATCATTCGTTTCCCTTGCAAAATGAGATTATTTTCTCTGAAGAAAATTAATTTTATTTATTTCTAATAAAATGCCGCAAGCCCATAGGGCCGAATTTGGCACAACTACAATACAATTTCAACAATTCATAAAATAATTATAAAGAAACACATGTATGAAGTCCCTGATATTTGCACAAACCAAACCCTAATATCACAAAAAGAAAGAATTGAATGGTACCAGCCTGCAATAGCAAATCTACAAACTCGATAAAGAGTGTGAATTTTATTATTGCTTATATGTAAGAAAATGTATTTTTTAGCCTGGTTCGAGATCATAGAAATTTTTTTTTTCCAAATGAAAAATTTTCATCAACATTCTTCGTGCCCTTGAAAGTGTCAATTATAAATAACTCTATTTAACTCAAAACAGAAAGTAGCGGACTAGAAAATGCATTCTATTCAGCTGGTGTTTATTCTCCATGATTACTAAAATAAAAATAAGAAAAATTTTCATTTGGAAAAAACAATTTTCTATGATTTCGAACAATATTAAAAAATACATTTTCATACATATAAGTATTAAAAGATCAACTATAAAATATAAACTTCACAGTTATTATTATTATTGGAAATAAATAAATAAATTTTATATATGTGAAAACAACTTTTATTTACTGGAATACATTTGTTTGTTCGAATATTTTGTTTTATAAAAAAATCGATGATTCTGCGATCCATTTTATATAGAAGCAAATGGTTAATTCTAAAATATAAGTATCTTTTACAAAATTACTTTAAGATTTGTTTTCAGATTTTTCCAAGATTTTGCAGATTATTTTTAAAAGATCTTAAACATTTGCCTTTATTTTATAATCCTATCAACAGATTTGTTTCAAAATGTCTAAAGATCGCAAAGAATCTACGAAAAAACATTTAAAAAAGGCAAAAGCCACTGAAAATCAACCTCATAATGCTCTTGATACTTTTTTAAAATCTCAGCAAAATGTTATAGCTCAACTTAAAAGAGACTTGCAAAATTCCAATAACGAAATACAACAATCTATATCATTTATTGGGGAGAAAAATCAATGCATTGTCGATTTGGAAAAAAAGTAAGTACTAAATATATAAAATACAGATCACAAATATAACTTAATCAAAACCTTTAGTCGCTTAACATTATTTTTATTTTTTAATTTCTAGTTTACAAGAACGAGATTCAGAAATTGAAAAACTTCATAGTGATGTAAAACAATTAAAGGATGAAAATACACAAACTCTAAAAGATTTTTTATTGTTTAGAGATAAATTCTATGAACTTGAAACACATTATGATAAATTATCTCAAATGCTTAATCGTGATATTCATGAACTAAAGGAAAAACTTCATAAACAACAAACCGATGCAAACCGTGAAATTCAAGAACTTTCCTCTAAATGTGACGATTTACAGCAACAATTACTTGTTAAATCTCAAAGTGTAATGAAATTGAATGAACAGTTATTGGAAAATATGCGTAATTTTGATCAAATGAAAAATCAGTTTGAACGACAACAAAAAGATTTTGAATTTTATAAATCTAAAGTAGTAGAGGAGAAGAGAACTTATGATGAAAATAATAATGTAAGTATGATTAAAGTGTGATTGCACAGGACTGCAACGTGATAGGGATCAACAAGTATATACATTTTTTATACCTTGTACAATATTTTTTGAAAAGTGCAACATTTCCGATTTTTTTTTCTTTGTGAAAAACTACGTCACTTGTTTGTTTACTAAAATATTTTTCGGTAATAATGACGTTGGTCGACATACGTTTTCTTGCATTTAAGATTGCAGGTGAATTATTTTCGAAGAAAACAAGCACATATGCACATACCTTGTAATGTTTGAATTGTTGATTATTTTTTGTTTTTTTTTTCAGTTTTTTTTTTTTAAAGAAATTAACGGATCACCACTTACGTTGTTATGGTCTGCACATACTTTAATTTCCGTAATAATATGCTTTTGAAGGTTTTCGTCTTTTTGAGAAATTTGACTAAAATTTTTACAAAAATTCAAAATTCAATGTATTTAAAGCAGGGACTGAAACCGAACCCAAACGGGTTCAGGTTCGCTGTTTATTAAAACTTTGAACGGGTTCAAAAATATTTCAGCTTTCACTGCTCGACACTATATCTAGTCCTTCTACACAAATACTTTATCAGTGCAGAACTATTTGCAAAAAAAATGCGAACACCAAAAATTTCTTCTTTAGCTAAAAAGCTAAACTTGAAAAAAGCCGTACTACACCTTTTCCAATTGTATTTCAGAAATAGTCAATTGTATTTCAGAAATAGTCAATTATATTTCAGAAATAGTCAATTGTATTTCAGAAATTGTCAATTGTATTTCGGAATAGTCAATTCTATTTCAGAAATAGTCAATTGTATTTCAGAAATTGTCAATTGTATTTCAGAATAGTCAATTGTATTTCAGAAATAGTCAATTGTATTTCAGAAATTGTCAATTGTATTTCAGAAATTGTCAATCGTATTTTAGAATAGTCAATTGTATTTCAGAAACAGTCAAATTTATTTCAGAATAGTCAATTGTATTTCAGAAATAGTCATTTCTGAAATATTTACAATTGAATATTTCTGAAATACAATTGACTATTCTGAAATACAATTGAATTGAAAATATTTACAATTGACTATTTCTGAAATACAATTGACTATTCTGAAATACAATTGAATTGTAAATATTTCAGAAATGACTATTCTGAAATACAATTGACTATTTCTGAAATACAATTGACTATTCTGAAATACAATTGTGTTGTAAATATTTCAGAAATGACTATTTTGAAATACAATTGACTATTTCTGAAATACAATTGACTATTCTGAAATTCAATTGACTATTTCGAAATACAATTGGAAAAGTTGTAGACTGCCAAACTAGATGGAATTTCAGTTATGACATGGTTCAAGCCTTATTTGAATATAGAAGTTTTTGTTCGGAATTACTGTATGCTTCATTAACTATGAATGATAATATTTGGAATATTTGTAAAGAATTCGTAGAAATTTTTGCACCTGTTAAAAAATTAACGCTGAAACTACAAGAAGAACAGATGATTGTAAATTAGAGCTAACAAAAGATAACAAAACAAAATATTTTCACAAGAATTATATTTAGGGTTTGGTATAAAATTCTGTTCGACGAAAATTCTGGTTTACAAAATTCTGTTTTACAAAATTCTGTTTTTTCAAAAATCTGGTTTCCAAAATTCTGTTTTTCAAAATTCTGTTTCACAAAATTCTGGTTCACAAAATTCTGTTTGTAATTGCATTTTTTATTTAACTGAAAATGCAATTACAAACACATACATAAAAATAAAACAATTAAGAAATCACTTTGCCCTAACTTTCCCTTACATTTTAAAAAAATACTGTTTAAAAAAACAAATTTGGAAATTTAAATAAAATGCATCACATACACTGTGTGTGTTTGGTCAAAAATTATCTTCCAAAATTTTATTTAAAATTAGTCGCAATTGCGTTGTTTAATGTGTCGTGTTTAAAAAAATAAAAATGAATAAACTGCAATTAATAAAAACCAATAAAAATAAAGAAGTATTGTGTCTCAACGGATATTTTTATTATTTGGAAATGAAAAGACAAAAAGGAACCTTTAATTGGACGTGCTCGAGAAGAATTCCAGATAAGTGCTCCTCTCGAATAATAACAGCAATGGAAAATAACGAGCATGGGAATAACATATTTCAAAAACCAGAATTTTAATAGACATAATTTTATTAAAAACAGAATTTTGTAAAACAGAATTTTAGTCAGACAGAATTTTTTTTTTTTTAAAAACAGAATTTTTGTAAGACAGAATTTTGGAAAACAGAATTTTGTGGCTATCCCTTATATTTAAATATTATAAAAATAGAAAACCACTTTATTAATAATTATTTTGATTGCAGCATTATATTTAATAGCAGATTTAAGTCCCAAAGATATTGAAAATGCTAAAAGAAAACATATTTTAAAAACAATTCAAATTTTCAAAAATGGAAATTGAAGAAGAGAATTTTATGAGAGATTCAATACCTTGTTCTTCAGAAGATGAACAAGTTCTAAAAAAGAAGAAACGATTTTTTTAATCAAATTAATCAATTAAATTAATTAATTAATCAGCCTTGAAATTCATTTTGTCATTACAAATAACAAATTTGAAAGAGGAAAACTTAAAAAATATTTTAATTATGAAATTAAACGAAAATTCTTTGAAGAATAACCCAACAAACAATACGTTCCGTTTACGTACCGTTTTCGGTGCGTCATAAACGGAATCCAACTCCATTTACGTACCGTTTTCTGGATCCGTATACGAACCAGAAAACGGTTTAAATACCGTCAATAACTGAACGTTTACGGACCGATATATCGGATGAAAAACGGAGTTGTCCGTTGAAAGTCCGTCAATGACGGACCGTTTGCGGATTCGTATTCGTACCGTTTTTTCGAAAAAACTGATTTTTGTAAATGCCTAAATTTTTTTAATTTTGAATAACAAATTATAGTTTTTCTTTAAATTTATTTATAAAGATATGTAATAAAATAACACAACAAAACTTTTACAAATTTAATTAAATGAAATTTTCATCTCCAGCATAACTAGCATCTCTATCCATCACCGCGGTTACGACCCATTGAATATCATGAACAATTAAAACAAAATTTTAATTTAGGTTTAATTGGTGGCGTTTACTAAATGATGTAGCATACAACGCAAATTTGCACATTTTTTAACAAAACCTTTTATAAATTGGCGGACAATATTTTTATTTGCAAAATTGCATAAATTTGTGGCACATCACTGTAAAACTTGTTTTAAATTTCATAAATATTTCACTTAAAAAAAATAACTAGCAGAAAAAATATTTTTTTATATGAAAAAATCACTTGTAATGCAAAACAAATGGGAAAGAAGTAATTTAAAGCTTAAAGATCTTAATAAATAGCTATTTTAAAGCTGAAAACAGGAAAATCAAAAAAAGCAAAATAAGCAAAAAAAAAAGCAAATTTGTCTTTAATTTAAAAAATTGTCTACCAAGACAAAATTTTTAATAGAACATTGTTTTGGCTCTTCTGAAAAATAAGATTTTGTCACATACGTGGTTATTGCTGATACATAATTACTACCAGTGGGTTAATGCGGCCCTTAGGGTCGCATGTCTTTCGATTGCCAACTTTACTTTTAAAAAAATTATAATGTAAATATTAAATATTATTTAAGTACTACATAGAACAAACATTTATAACATTTCTGATGGTAAAATTATTATTAAATTTAAAAACTCTTTTAAAACTATTGCCTACATTATTATACTTGTTTTTCAGATTGAATTTGCAAAACTTAAAGATGAAATAAGCCATAAAGATGAGATTATTAAACAATGTTTGCTCAATAAAGACAATTTAGAAAAGGAAAAAAATGTAAATATTTAATTAACAAAACAATATAAAGTAAATATTCTAAATATTTCGTTTTTACAGCGTATTATTGAAGAATTGAACTACAAAATACGCAGAATTGAAAGAGCATTTACACAACCTACCAAAGTCGTTCAGCCAATTGCTGCGACACCCAATACAACAAATGAAATAAAATCTAATCAAAATATTGCAGAGGTATGTTTTCCAATTCTCAATCCTGCATTAAATATGTATTTAAAATCTTTTACAGTATTCTTCGAATGATAATGTGGCTGTTACCAGACCTCAAGTGCGTGAGCCCTTGGATAATGTGTCACTGCATCATGAACAATCTACAATAAATAATGAAAATGAAGAAAGTAATAGTAATTCAACACAACGACCATATAAATTTAAACGACCAAATCAAGTTCATCCCACCGTTTTCCAAAATTCAATTGCTGCTTCTACCAGCAATTCGAATAATTATCAACCAATTAGACTAAAGAATAAAAAGTTAAACTTACCAGCAACAGCCTTTTTAAATGAATTTTCATCAAGTTCTAGTGATGAGGATGAGAGTGATGATAGTGTCGTTCGTACACAATGGCGTCCAAAGAAACTAAGTGTAAGTAAACATTCATGTAGTTTAATTGTAATACACTATCAGCTTTCACTTTGAGCACTAATAAATTTTAAAAGTTTGCCACTCTTAACTAAAAACAATAAACAGCAGCACAACAAAAACAATCTCAATTGTCATCACCCGTTATACAAATATTTTTTACAACACCTTTTAAATTATTTAAAATATTCTTTTCAATTTAATTAACCAATAACATGCCCTTCCAGTTCTAATAATATAATTGAAAACCATCCTGGAGATTAAAAATAAAAAAATACGTTCCCAGCAAAACAAGGACAACATCATTTTCAACTGAAATTGAGAGCTTTCCGAATGAAATAATGACAATTCTAAAAAAAATTGAGATTTTTTAAATGAAATTGGGAAAATTCTAAATGAAATTGAGACTTTTTAAATGAAATTGAGAAAATTTCAAAAGAAATTTAGATTTTTTTTTTTAAATTGAGAAGTTTCCAAAAGATTATGGGATTTTCCATTTCAAATTGAGAAAATTCCACATCACGTTAAGATTTTCTTTTTAAAATTGGGAACATTCTAAATGAAATTGAGATTTTCTAATTAAAATTAAGAAAATTCAAAATCTTCTTTTGAGAAAATTTCATTTGATATTGAGAAATTTTCAAATGAAATTGGGAAAACTCCAAATGAAATTGTGAAATTACGCAATTTGTTTGTTTAATATTACTCTTGGAGAAGATAGTTATTCCATTCTAAAGCATTTAAACACGCGTTGGCCGTTATGCAGAACTGAAATTAATAGTAAGTATATTTTCTTCAAAGTTATACAATTTAAACAAATATTGTTGTTATATTTCTGTACAGATGCAGAAAGAGTTGAACGTAAAAAGTATAAAAAATATTCAGATCAAGATCGTAATCGGATTATCGATGCTGCTAATAAGGTAAGTGATTGGACAGAGCTTACTGATTTATTAAATGTTGCTCATCATTGGGTTAACGATGTCTTAATTTAAATTGGAATTTTCCCAATTTAAAACGAAAAATCCTAATATCAAATGGAAATTTCTCAAAACAATTTTGAATTTTCTCAATTTCTCAAGTACCACCTTTTAATAGACTGTCAAATTTTAAGCAAGTTTCGTCATTTACTTTGCGTTTAACAGCTGTTCATAACATACAACCTCGTGGATTTTTTGAAAAATGGAAAAAAGAGAATTTCGAGTGCTCATTATTTTTTTGTGGAAAAAAAATTGTCAACAAACCAAGGAAAAGCTTGATAAATACTCTGCACCATCGATGGTTTACTGATTTTCCTTGTGGCCTTACAAGCACGGAAGATACCGAATGTTCTGGAAGTCCAGTTAAGGTCTCTAAACCCAAAACAATTGAAAAAATTCACGATATGGTGTTGGCCGAACGGAAATTGAATTTGTGATAGATTGTGGAAGACATAGGCATCTCACATGGCTTAGTGGTTTTAATTTTGAACGATCACTTGGGTATGAGAAAGCTTTCCACAAGATGGCTGCCGCGTTTGCTCACAATCGACCACCAACGGAATCGTGTGACAGCTTAGTTTCCATGGCAAAAATCCATGAAGTAGACTACGAATTGCCCCCTGATTCGCCTTATTCTCCGGATTTAGTCCCCAGTGACTATTTCCTAATTCCAAACCTAAAGAAATGGCTTGGTGGAAAGAGATTTAGCTCCAACGATGAAATTATTGATCAAACAAATGTCTACTTTATTGACCTCGAAAAATCCTGCTGTTAAACGTAAAGTAAATGACGGAACTTGCTCAAAATTTGACAGTAGTCTTTTAACAGGTGGTACCTGATGGATGCAGTGTTGCATTTCGTATAACTACGAGGGAAGTTCGAAAAGTCACGGACTTATTGATCCGCCCTCGTATTTGGAATTTTCTCAATATAAAATGGAATTTGGAATTTTATTAATTTCAAATGTCACAATTTAATTTGGAATTTTCTTAGTTTAACATGGACTATCTGAATTTCATTAGGAATTTTCTCAATTTAAAATGGGAAAATCTCAATTTAATTTGGAATTTTCTCAATTTCATTTAAAAAATCTCAATTTCATTTGGAATTTTCTCAATTTTACTTGAAAATGGTGCAGTTCTAATTTGCTTTTTCACCTATAATTTTTATTTAAAATTGTCACACTCGCAGCTAGTTCTAGGGAATCGTGTGAGAAGCGGGTACTACGAAACGGTTCTAGAACCTTTTCTTGAATCCGAGAAATTGATATTGCCTCGCTTGGAACTAGTTCCAACAAGTCATCAAAGGACATTAACTCTTCAGGCAGATGAGTTTGGTCATGCTGAAATAGTTTTAAGAACTGTTAGTCAAAACTTTGTGCAAGAATATATTTTATAAACAAATAAAAAAAAAAGATTTGAAACATAATTTATTAATTTAGATTAATAAGCATTGATTTATTGTCAAACATTAATGCAATAGGTGTTCATCATTAGCCATGACCTTTTACCATCTTTCTAGAAATATATGGGTTCCGCGCCAAAAGAACTGCTCATTTATTGAGGCCAAGAACGAATCAAGCGGACTTTGTCTTCTGTGTCAAAATCACCAAGCTTCGCTTTTCGAAATAAGTTAACAGTCATAAAAGTTTTTTATTTTTTTTACAGTATTGTGAGATTTGTATACACTAAGAAAAAACATTTTAAATCAAGTAGAAACAACATTAAATTATTGTAGAAACAGCTTTGAAATCAAACTAAGTTGGTTTCTATTAAATTTAAATATATTTATACTTATTTTTAAAATGCGATAATAAACTTTTAACTTAATAAAATTAATAATCAAAAATTTTTAATTTAAAGTTGAAAAAGTTGTTAAATTAATATTGATCATTTTTGATTTTACATTTTCTCCCAACTTTGTATTGCTCTTCATTTTGATACAAATAAAATACAAAAAATTCTTCATATTATTTTTTTATTAAAATTATTAACAACATTTTTTTTAAAACATAAAATTTTCCTAAAATCAATTGATTTTCATTGCCAATTTTGCAAAATTTATTATTTCACAATTGTTAAATTTTAAATTAAAAAGTAACATTAATATAACAATATTTTTTAAAATGGACACATATTTAAATCAAGTACAAAAATTTTTAATTTAAATACAGAATTTTTTTATCGCTTTATTAATTGACATAATGTAAACTTGTAACTGACATTAGGATGGCAAATAATGGAGGACAAGACATTTGCTTTGCTTTACTCAAGCTGTACAAATATTAGTAATTGCAAGCAGTCAACTTATGATCATCTAACATATATTTAATTTGTTATTGATCAATTATTATTTATTATTATGAATACAAATAATTTTGAGTGTTTTTATTTAAAAAAATTTCCAAGTGTGCCAATAGCTTGAACTGGTGGTAGTGTATTAAACAAAAACAAAACTTAAATTATTTAAGTTAATATTTGTTTGGTTGCAGTTTGTTCCAGATTCTTCTGATGCTTCTGAAGGTTTTAGTAAACCAAAACGTTTTAAGAAGTAATTTTTTATTTTTATCTCAATTTTATTTTCTTTTTTTGTTTTTTGTTAAATAAAATTAAAGTAATGAATTTTGTAATATATATTTTTGTTATTTAAAAACAAACTTGTTAACTATAAGAAGTATTAATTTAATCTAAATAAAAATAGATTAAACTAGAAGAGCATTTTTGTAAAAATATTTATTTAACAGCAGAGAAGAAGGCACATTAAATTAGTCTTATTGAAAATGAAGAATTAGTTCTAAATTAACGAAGTGTTAACATTTAAACACACAAATTTTCACAACCTTAAGATAAATTAAAGAGTTTGTTAGAATACATTTTTTATTTTTAATATGACCATAATTTCTATCGAAGTGCAATTGGTATGGTATGTAATTTAAATCTAAACCGAATTAGTATTAAACTGTTTTTTTTTCTTATTAATTTAGATAAATTTTGTATTTTTATTCAAATCTGTGATATGATAATAAAAATTGTCATTACAAGTATAATTTAAAATGGACATAGGCATTGAAAAAAAGCATTTGGAGTCTTAGAAAATCAAACCTGATGACAAAGTGTTAATATTTTCCAAACATTCAATATCCGGAAAAAATGCATCAATTTACAAGAAAGCCGACCGCACAACATCTGATAAAGGTGGTAAATAAAGGAAGGAAAAGGACTGAAATGACATATTAATATTGGTAAGTAAAAATATAAAGTTGTTATATATTTTTATAAATTTTATATGTAATATCTACGGCTGGAAGCTAATCAAATATCTTTGCGAATCAACAAAATGGCAACGATTTGTTAATGGGTCATTCCATGTCAAACCGCACAGAAAACTATCATTTTCGGATTTGTCATCACCGATTTTAATGAAATTCGCCACAAATATTGTAAATGGGTAGTGTTTATTAAATCATTAATCTTTTGGTCCAAAACCCTTTCGGTTTTCGAAATAAGACGTCATGAAAATTGGTAAAAACAATGCCTTAAAAATGGCGTGCCAAAACTTTTTTTCTATTAAAAGGTTTAATATGATTTTTCTAAGTTTAATCTTCAAACATCCATATCTCGAAATTCAATTTTTTTGAAATTCTGAAGAAAATATATGTTAAAAAATAAGGCCTCTCTACATTTGAGGCAAAATTTCAAGGTGGAGACTCATTTGGTTCCTGAGTTATGAACCTAGAAAAATTTTAGGTTATATAGTTAAGAAGTTATGGGCGACTTTGTATGGACACTTTTTCGATATTTTGACGTTTTTGCCAATTTTCATGACGTCATTTTTCGAAAACCGAAAGGGTTTGTTGTGGAAAGGTTAATGATTTGATAAACACCACCCATTTATAATATTTGTTGCGAATTTCATTAAAATCGGAGATGATAAATCCAAATGCTGTGCGGTTTGACATGGAATGACCCTAATGCATATTTTTTGTATATTTTGCAACATATTTATGTGTTTTGCATATTTTGCTTAAGTCATATTTTGGTAAAGGTCACGGGTTTTCTTTAATGAATTATTTTGCTTAAATTATATATTTTTTTTTGTACAAGAAAAAATTTTTCTACTGCTTTTCGCTTATTTTGTAGACTTTGTGCATGAAAATGTGGCAACGCTGGTCATCAGCTGACTAAAAATACTAAAAATAAGTCTGTTCCCGCACGTTACCGCGGGTTCTAAAACTTACCCAAAAGCGTTCCCGTACTCGAAAATTGGGTAAATGAGAGCATTTATGAGAGTGTATTAGTGTTTCTCTTTTTACCGAAAGTTACCCAAACTTTTTCTTTGGGTAAATTGTCAAAAGAACAGTTGATAAACAAAAACAGCTGTTTTATAATTGTAAAAAATAAAACTAGGGAACTTCTGCGATGCTAATTTAGCCCTTTCATGTTACAATAAGCGGTTTTTTACTTTCTAAAAACTGCAAATATTTTCTGTTTATAAAACAGGGACAGATCGGCACCTTTTAATTTTTCTTACTGCTTTTTTTTTTTGAAAATTGTAACCCCCACTTTTACATTGGCACGAAATCTCGAGATTTTTATATACACCACTTTAAAAAAAAACAATAAAAAAAGAACATAGACATTAAATTATAAGAAAAATATATTTATTAGAAATAACTATGTGTGTTTTTTCAAAGAGGAAAATATCAAAATCTCGAAATTTCGTGCCACTGTAAACGGCGGGCAATTTTAATATATTTGTTTGAGTCTTTTATTTCAATTTTCGCATTTCTCCATTAGCGCGTTTTCACTTGTCGTGTTACACTTATTGCACCTAAAAGTTTGGCAACACTGATGCATTTTGACATTTTTTTTTTGGGCTAGAAAAGTGTTTTTTTGCGTTCCCGTACTTTTGGGTAATTTTGTCATTTTATGAGAGTATTTTGTGCTTACTCTCATTTTAACGAACTTTACCCAGAAAGTAAGGGAACACAGCTAATATCACAAAATAATAAAATAATTATTAAAAACATAATAAAAATAAATTTGAAACCAATAAAAATATGCAACTAATCGAAAGAAGTGTTGCGAGTTTCTAATTTTTGCTTCTGGAGTAGGAAAATAATAAAGAAAGAAAGCTCTGCGAACTACCTTTCTTCCTCCTACCATTATATTGAAAACTACCGATTTTAGCTTCTAGTTTTAGCAGGAAAATAAATTTCCCAGCAAAACCACACACATTACCAAATAATGGGTAAAGTAATGTATAGCCACAGGGGCCGATGGATTACTTTACACCTTACTTCACTGATGAATTTTACAGACGATGAGCCTCAAAGTAATGTATATACCCATTACTTTAGAGGTGATAATGTAAGGGGTTACTTATATGGTTACGAGAATGGAAAAAGTAATGTGACTATAGATTTTTAAAAAAGATGAATTTTTATAAAAAAAATTATTACAAATATTTAAACGTTATTAAAAATAATGTGGTCATGATGGGAATCGAACCAAGGAACTCTGGTTTTCAGTCAAGAACTCTACCCACTGAGCTATCGACGCATATAGTATCTAATTGCTTTAAATTTAAATGAATTGTTGCGCTTCGTTTTTTCGTTAGTGTTGTCAAAACATACATACATTACCCTTTTGCTTACAAAAAAACACAAAGTAATGTATCTAAAAATAGATTTTAAAAAATATTTCAATTATTACTTTACATTTATAAATCATATATTACGTAATCAGTAACTTATTACTTTATGCTTGCAAATAATGTAAAAGGTAACGAGCTATCATTACAAGGTAACGCATGAGAATATCGCATCTATTACCAAAGTTTTGCTAGGTTTACATAAAATAATGGAAATTGTACTCCGCCAAATAAAAAAGTGCAGAATTTGAAACCGCGATCATTTGTTTGGAAATTATCTTTATCCAAATCAATTCAATAATTAAGTGATTTTTATAATGTTTTTCAAAATTACTACTAAAACAGCAGTAAAAATACACTAACTTTGGAAGCAATGAAGAAGTGGTTTGTAAAGCATGACTCCATTTTTTTTTTTGCTGGATAATTTCAGTACTTTTTTTACTTATCTTTGTTCGTTTTAGTGACTGTGTAAAATTCACTTTATTTTTTAGTAAAAATATAAAAGTATTCCCATTTTTAAAAAAGTCACCTTTAAAATAGTTTTATGGTTTCTATATTTTTTTTTAAAAAAAGATTACATTTATAAATTCAAAATTTTTGATTTTAAAAATTTTTGTCTTTAGAATTTTTACGAAAATTCATGTTTTATTCAAATTAAAAAGTTATGTAAAAAGCTGGGCTTCGGCCGAAAATTTATAAATTTGGTCACAGTTCGTGTTCGTGCAAGAAATGAATACGACCAGATACTAATAGAAAATTGTTTTTTTGTCTGAAAAAATTTCTCTCAAACTTAAAGGGTCTCAAATCGTAATTTGAAATGTAAAAATTAAAATTTTTTTTTATTTTGTAAGAAAGTCACAATAAACCGAAAATGTCACTTTTTTGCCAGAAAAATAGAAGTCTGTCTATATTAAATATGAGTGTAGAGAAGTTTATACACAATTTTTACGTTAAACTCATTATTGTGAATTATCATTTTAGGCTAGTGTTAATATAAAATGAAACAAATAAAAAAAAATATATAAATTCTAAGAGATGCTGATTAGAGTTCATATTTTTTCGAAATTAAAAAAAAAAAACAAAAAAAAAAATGTAAAATGAATCCACACGTCTGAGTATATGTAGAAGAAAATGAATACTATTATTACTTAAAAAACTGTTTTCACCTTCCATATATATGTTTTTTTTTTAGATTCATTCTCTTAATGTTAAGATTTAAGAATATTTTCGAAATTTAATGCTCAGCATTAAATATCAAAAATTTAATGCTAGATTTAGCATTTTTCTTTTTGAATTTAAAAAGTTAATGTAGTAAAAATGGATTATTTAATTGCTTATGTTTGTAATGAAATTAAGCAGGTGCCGAATTACGGCATTCGTGATCGAACGAAATTGTTCGAAAACTGTTTTTTAAAAAAGTTACCACAATAATACTAATAATGATAACACCAACTTTAACATTTATTTCCAATCTGGGGCCAAACTACAACATCCCTGATGGAAAATATTCCGTTCTAATGTTTGATTTTTAGAAATAAAAAACTAATGTTGATCGAAAAATTACGATCACGAATGCCGTAATTCGACCCCAGTTAATATATTTTTTACTAGAGTAACTTTTCAGCCTAAAGGCATGTTTTTAAAACTCCTGTAATAAGTCCGAACCAGTTCACATTTAAAAAGCTAACACAAACAGAAAGCTTTTGTACACCCGAGATGGTCAACTCTGAGACCGTGAATTAAAACGGGGTGACTATAAAAATAATTTTCTAAAAGCTTAGGTTCTCTTTTTTATATATGGTGAGGAGGGTATATATAAGTTTGTCATTCCGTTTGTAACATGTCGAAATATAGATCAAAGATCCCATAAAGTATAGGGTGGTTAAATTTTAGGGGCCGATGTTGATTTTAAATAAAACACAAATTATTTAGGAAATTATTGTCATATCTTTTTATTATGGTAATATGGTATGGTTCAATTATGTATGGAACAAAATATCGGCCAAATGGCCGCCACGACCTCGGTGGCACACCTCCATCCGATGGTCCAAATTTTCGATGACGCTGAGGCATAATTGAGGTTCTATGCCGTTAATGTGCCGAATTATCTCATCCTTTAGCTCTTGAATTGTTGCTGGCTTATCGACATACACCTTTTATTTCAAAAAACCCTAAAGAAAGAAGTCCAACGGTGTCAAATCACATGATATTGGCGGCCAATTGACATCGCCACTACGTGAGATAACAAAAGAGCCATTGTTTCGTTAGCTGTGTGGCAAGTGGCACCGTCCTGATGAAACCACATATCGTCCAGGGTCATATCCTCAATTCCTGGCCACAATAAGTTTGTTATGATCTCGCGATAGCGAACATCATTCATGGTAAATGCCTGGCTGACCTCATACCACACTATCGCGAACAACAGCAATGTTTTCCGCTGAAATTTGCCCACAATTCTCCCGATTGTGGACACATTTGGTCGATTATGCTGACCAAAAAAAAAATCACGAAGTGCACGAAATGCATTTTGATTTGAACGCCCATTTTCATAATAAGCCTGAATAACTTTAACGCGTTACTCGATTGTCTATTTTTCCATGGTTCAAATTGAGTTAGTCTGAAATTGAGAAATGTCAAATGAAATGCAGAAAAAACTTGACGTTTAGTGTGGTTCATATTCAATATCGGCCCTTAAAATTTATTTTTTTTTTTATTTTATTTATTTATTTATCGTAATATTTAAAAGCCACAATTAGGCCAAAAGTATTAATGCTAATAATAATAGTATTAAAACTAAATTTAAAATTTAACCACCCTTTATATATAATCGTGATCCTTATGCGATTTTAAGTCGATTTAGCAATGCCAGTCTGTCTGTATTGAAAATGAGCAAAATCACACCAGCGGTTAAAAGGTCATAAAGTGAAAATGTGAAAGTACCTCGTAATTTTCCATACAAATTGGTGTATTTTAGTACAAGAAAAATATTTCCACTTGTTTTTTCACCAGTCGCTTAGAATCAAAAAATATTTTATATTCACTTTAAATATTTTCCACCTCAAAAATTTTTTTCACCACAAAAAATTTGTTCACCTCAAAAGTTTTTTCCACCACAAAATTTTGTTTTCACTTCCAAAAAAGTTTTTCACCTCAAAAAATTTTTTCCACCTCCGAAATTTCACTTCAAAAGTTTTTTATATTATTTGTATCAAAAACAGTAGAGAACATTTTTTAGGATATTGGTGGAGGGTATTCAAAGATTCGGCACAGCCGAACTCAAACTTTTTTAACTTGTTTGTGAGGTGAAAAAATTTTTTGTGGTGAAAAAAAATTTAGTGGTGAAAAAAATTTTTTAAGGTGAAAAACTTTTTTGGATGCAGAAACAAACTTTTTGTTGGAAAAAAATTTTGACGTGAAAAAAAATATTTGAGGTGAATTAAAAATATTATTCACTTGTAAGCGACTGGTGAAAAATGAAATGAAATTATACTAAAATACACCAATTTGTGTTGAAAATTTAGAGGTTCCTTCACATTGTCACTCATTTTGCTCATTTTCAATACCAAACTGCTCGGGAGCATGTCCAAGAATCTAAGTTAAAAATAGGCACCCCCGCTTGCGTCTTCGCGTCGTGATCGCCATTCCAACAGACAGACGGACATCGCTAAATCGACTTAACATTGCATAAGGATCACGAATATATGGGGTCTTAGACCTATATTTCGACATGTTAGAAACGGAATGACAAACTGATATATACCATATGTGGTGGAGGGTAAAGAAAGATATATTTTTTCAACCTTGGTTGAAACTAATGGAAATGGAAGAAATTTCATTATCATTTAACCGTAATGAAATATTTTTGAATATTAGAAAAAACATTTCTAATAATAAAAATTTGATTAAAAAATCATTTTTTAGTTAATTCACTTAATTAATAAGTCGAATGCATGAAAAAATACTAGTTCAGAACCATTTATATACCAATCTATTGGAACCAGACAACTATGTAGTACAAGTTCTACTGCTTCTCCAAAAAAAACTATAGAATTTAACAGGGAGATGCCATAAGGTACGAAAAATTGGAAGCAAAACTGGTACTAAAGTGACACTCGCGGAACCAGTTATGAGGTGACCGATAGTTTTCTCTTATTTAGATAATAAGGTCCATTAACTAACTGATAATTATTTTGAGTTTAGTGTAGTCACAATAGTAGTTTTGGTGTTTGTTTGCAAACTCAGAGTATATTATTTAAAAAAAAAAATGCCAATAAAATAAGAATTTAAAAACTCGTATTTAAACTAAATCCTTTCAAACTGTTTCTGCACAGTTTCTATGAAACTAATACCCAACTATGTTAGTTGATAGTTATTGTTTTACGACATTTACGTCACTAGTTCTGAAGTGACTCTTTGACACCAGTACTGTACCAGTTTATTTGTACTTTAATTCAATTTACAATAAAAAAATTAAGAGCTTATTTTCAAACTCCGATTTTATTATTATTTATTACTCTTAGAGCTGATTTAAAATAATTATTATGAGAACTAGTTATGTAATTGCTAGTCTAAAAATTAGTACTTTTTAAAAATAGTTCGACCTTTTGCTACTGGGTAATCCTAAAATCTAAAAAAAAAAATATTGAAAAAATTAAAATACATTGTTCAGATTGTTATTAAATAATGTTATTAAATAATTTTTTACTCGTATAAAGCCCTGTTTACATTATCACATTTATGCTGTCAGTGGGGAACAATTCCACACTTTTTCTATAAATTGAAAAGTTATTGATAGCATATTAATTCATAGAGTTTTGTTTTGTATAAATTATGCCAAGTTAGTTAATATGCTACCAATTACTTGCCAACGAGTATTATATATAAATATGTTTGATATTTTTTAAAAGTTTCAGCGAAATGTTTGAAGCAAAAAGCAGCCCTGACACTAAAATAAAATGGGATAATGTAAAGAGGGCTTAAGTCTTGTTTAGTTTAGTGACTTAATTCATAATTTTAAAGGAAATGAGTTTACTAAATGTACTGATAAGAAATATTATTTTAATCTAAACAAGTATTAAAGATTAAATTCGGCTGTGCAGAATCTTAAGATACCCTTCTTCGTAGTACTCGTATTTTTATTAATCGCTTTAAACTCCCAAAAAAAATACGTTTTATTTAAAGATAATGATGGGCAGTGATCAATGTGACTTCATTTTGCAGTGAAAGTTAAAATTTCATGTGGTTTTTTGGCTTCTAATAAAGTGTAAACGTAAAATTGACTTGGCGTAAAGTAAATTGTCAAAAAGTAACGTATCACGATGTAGCTTGAAACAGAAATGTTATAAGAGTAACTTGAAGTAAGGTGATGAAAGAAATAAAAAATCTGGTCAGTCCTTTAAAACATTAGGCATAAATATAAGTGTTGCCATATCACAAGTAATTACCAGGGCAGCGACTTTCATGTTGTGAAAAATTTAAAATATGCAAATATCCGAAATATCCGCTAAAAATATGCACTTGAAAGAAAATATGCACTAAAAGCCAAAATATATGCACTATAAATTCAAAAATATAAACTAAAATAAAAAAAAATGCAAATAAAGTTTACTGATTTTTAAAAAATCATATTTATTACTCCAGAGCGTTGGTTTATAACTTAAATGTGTGTCTTAAATTAAAAGCCAAATATGTAAAAATATGCATTTATAAGAAAATATGCAACAACAAATCGATGCTTCTGGGGTACAGCCAAAGATTATATTTTATATAGAGAAACTACGCTACACACTGTTCTCTCGATAATTAAAGAACTAGCAGCTAAGAGAAAATTGTATAGTAAAACGTATTCATAGAAAACTTTACAAAATAAATACTCTGCTGTATGTATTTTATAACGTTGAGTACGAAAAAGAAGCTTAGAATTCCACTGGTAGAGCGTGTTTTTTTGCTGTCATGTGCATTTAGTGTGCAATTGAAAATTTTCCTTTTGAACCCGAATATAAATATTGAGTTAATAAGATTACGATTAACTTCTCAAGTTATATCAATTAAATCGTATGGTTAATGAATAAATTTGAGTAAATCAATTGACTCAAAAAATTGGAATACTTAATCCCCACTTAAAATAACTTACTCTTTTGATAATTTTTAAATCTTTTTTTAAATGATTTTTTAGAAATCCATATATTGGCAGGGAAAATGAGATTCTAAATTAAAGTTATGAATACGAGGGCGGATCAATAAGTCCGTGACTTTTTGAATGAAACACAATTTGCAAAAAAAAAATTTTTTCAACATAATCTCCTTTTAGCTCAATACTCCTTTTAGTCCAACGTTTCTCCAATTAGTGTATCCCTTTCAAAAATAGTATTTTTCGAGGTCCATAAAATAGGCATTTGTTTGATCAATAATTTCATTGTTGGAGCTAAATCTCTCCACCATTTCCAGACATTTCTTTAGGTTTTGAAATAGGAAATAGTCACTGGGGGCTAAATCCGGAGAATATGGCGGATTAGGTACCAATTCGTAGCCCAATTCATGGAATTTTGCCATTGAGACTACACAGGTGTTCACTCGTGCATTATGGTCAATTGAGAGCAAACGCAAATCCAACTGATCTTTTAAAATCGAAACCACACTGCCATATGAAATGCCTATGGCATAAACAATCTCACGCACTTTTGCTCTTCGATCAGCCAACACCATATCGTGGATTTTTTCGACATTTTTGGGTGTATTGTGCGACCACAACGAAAGTCAGTAAACCACTTTTTTACCTTTAAAAACGAGGGTGCAGAGTCCCCATAGTATTTATCAACCTTTTGCTTGGTTTGATTGACGGTTTTTTTTCGCAAAAAATAATGTTTAAGGAGCACTCGAAATTCACTTTTTTCCATTTAAAAAAAAAACCACGAGGTTGTATGTTTTGAACAGCTGTTAAACGCAAAGTAAATAGTGGACCTTGCTCAAAATTTGACAGTAGTCTTTTAACAGGTGGTACTTGATGGGAGCAGTGTTGCATTTCATATAACTAGGAGGGAAGTTCGAAAAGTCACGGACTTATTGATCCGCCCTCGTATATAAATATTTTTTGAGTAATATTGTTTACACCAAAGAGTAGTAGTTTTGAAGATCTCTTGTGACAACATTGGTGAATATCTTAAAGATACACTCAAAAAAGTTTGCCCATAAAGTCGACTAAAAATTACAGTTAAAACAGTTAAAAAAGTCCACAAAGATATTTATCATTAAAATAATTAAATATTTAGTACTATTAAAAAACAACTAACAAATGTACTAAAAATAACTTACAATGTCGTAAAAATAACTCAGAAATTATTGAACAATTCATAAAACTTGATAAAAATTACCCTTTTTATAATTATTTTTTTTTTTTTCAAATAATTTAATAATTTGTTCTTTCAATTACAAAATAAGTGTTTCATTCTACCTAAAATTTAAAGTCAAAAATTTCAAACTCTACTCCAGCTATTATATTTTTATTAAAAACTTTTTTGTGCATTGAAGATACAATAACCATTTTCTCAATTCGATTTATAAACTAATACATATATCAATAATAAGAAATTTTAAAAAACAAGAATTTTAAAAAATGCTGCCAATTTTTTTTTTTTTTTAACAAAAACTGTTTTGGTGGTTGTTTTTAAAATGTAAAGAAATTACTGCTTTAGCGAAATACAGTACTTTTCGTTTGTTTTGTATTTTTCAATAGAAAAAAAACGTAATTGCAGTTAAAAACAACATTTACTGATTACAGTACAACCAACTGTTATGCAGTAACTGTAAAACTTTTTTGAGTGTATTATATATTATATTCTATCTGTTGCTCGAATATCTTTAAGATACTTTTTTTATATCTTATTTTGTATATTACTTCTTTTTAAAGTATGTATACGATATAATGAGAGAGTATATACGATCTTTGACGATAAAGAGAGTTTTTATTTTGTTGATGTACAAGAAAATAATACTTTGTAGATATTTTATGGCATTTACAGAGTTTAGTTGTGAGCTAAACATTAATGTTAAATCATCGGGTAACGGTTCAAGATTGATATTAAAATTGTTAAAAGACTTTTGGGGAAAATAATACAACAAAAAAGTGTTTGTTGTATGTTGTAATTTTATATGTGTAAAAAATATTTATTCCCATTGTCTGTCTGTGTGTCTTGCATAGAAGAAAAAAATTTAATATGAATTATAAGGGGCCCAGGAATAACTGAAAATTTATCAATATCAGCTCTAAAATCATCCACACATGGTAAGTATTTTATTAAAAAAAGTATATTTTTTTTTAAATGACCTAATGATGCATACAGTTTTAGAATAAAACAAGTTGAATAATATTATAATTTTCTTTAAAAAAACATTAACTGAACATGTTGTAAAATCTTTGTGGGTTTTTTTTTTCTTCTTTTGTTTTCTTTTTTTTATTTTGCCTGTATATTTTCTTGTCTACTTTTATTGTGTTTTTCTTTTATATGGTTTCGTTCCACAATTTTTATTTTTTTTTTATTTTTAAAGTGCATTTTGAAGCACTTTACTCTGAACTGATCTTCTAAAAATTATGCTTTTCATTTACATGTGTGGTTTTGTAGAATAGTTTTTACACATTTTTTAAAATACATATAAAATATACATTTTTTTAAAATATTTGTTGAATGTTGTTATTTAAAGTATTTTTGTGTTAAGTTTTTTGTTTTTAATTCTTAGAACTGCATTGCTAAGCAGAGCATAAAAGTTTCGAAAAAAACTCAAGTTCAATTTGTTTTAAATAAGCGGTTTTTTTAATTGTCGGATTTATTTTATTATTCTTATATTTTTTCGTAAACTAATTTTTCCTTATGAATATAACACTTATTAGCTAATATTGTAAATATTGTTAAAGAAAAAAATTATTTATTTGTAAAAATGTAAACACAGAAAAATTAAGTTCACTTAAGCCCGTAGGACACTAGCTTTATTTTGTATTGGTTTGATATTGACAACAATGTAAATCAAACGGGATTTATTATATAGTTCAACTCTTCACACACATTGTATTCCTATAAGAAAATTCATCAATTTATTTTCAAACCAAAATCAATACGAATTCAAATAAGTATCATACGGACTTAACATAAGAAATATTCCAATGAGTTCGCTCCGATGGAAATTGTGATAGTGAAGAAAAAAATTATAAGACAAGTATTATTAGCGGTCCAATCTTACATTTAGGGGGAAAAAGAATCCATTTTTTTATGAAAACATGTCTGAAATTTACACACCGTTATAGTACTCAAGAAAAGATATTTGTTTTACCCCTATTTGTTTGTCCCAGGGTTGCCACATTCTTAAAATATTTGCAATATGGGTCAAAGAAGCTATTCGGAAAGTCACATTAAACGGTTATCGAAAAAATTCCAAACAACACCTCGATTAAATTACGTAATTATTGTACATTATTAAATTTGTTAATTTGTTAATTTTAGAAAAACATGCATACAATAATTTGAATAAAAAAATTATTGATTTTAAGAATTATTTTGTTATTTTCAAATGTTAACAAAATTTTTATGTTGATTTTATAGCCTGTTCCTCTATTTCGAAAGAACACGTTCGTTCGCTTTCTAGTCGAAAGAAAACTGATTTGGGTTTCTCTAACTCTATTTCTATGCGAACGATGACTCGAACGACAAGTCGAATGAAAACGTAACTGTTTTCATACAAAATTTGGTTTCTCTATTTCGAACAGCTCGAACGCAAATGTCAAAATCAGTCACTTGCTATTTTTTTGTCGAGTAAATATATATTTGATATTTTTAAAAGCAAAATGAAGTAAAAAAGCAATGGATAACAAAATGTAAGTACAAAATAATACAAATATTTATAGTTTATTAAAATTTTAAATTTTAGTTAAAAAAAAATCAACAATGGACCATCCGAAGACGCTTGTATTTTATATGGAAGAAAGGCCTGATTTTGCCAGAAGGACTCTGGTGTTCGGAGGAAAATTTGACCAGAAAACTAAACTCCGTTTCACCCCCTATTACGCTGTTGCTGAGTGGAAAAGGTATGTGTGTGTTGTTTGTGGCTTACGTTTGCCCAAGAAACTCATATTTACATTTTTTATTTTACATTTATCTTTTATTTTACAAGGACTTTAGCAGTGACCGCACCGAACAGACAACAGGCAACAGAAAAGCTCTTCAAACAACAATTTCACCCACAACCAATCGATAACAAACATTTTCACAAATAAACAGACTTTCCAAATAAAAATTGATTTGTTTATTGTTATTTTTTTTATTTCATTTGTCATATACAGCTGATCACTGTTAAACAGGGTTGTTTTTGTCTTTAAGCAGTTTTGTAGTATTTTTGCTACTTTTAAAGAAAATTTTAACAAATGCTCAAAATATATGATCTGGCATCTCTGTGATTTGTAAATGCGTAAGAAACAAAAATTGACACACGTAAGTCAAGTCGATCGAAGGCTTTCGAAATAGAGAAACCCAAATTGACTCGAATTCGAGTGACTTGCTATCGTTCGACTAGTTTTTCGTTCGAGATTGAGGAACAGGCTATTAATTACAGAAAATCTGATTAGAAATTTTGACAGAAATACATATTACATAAAATTGTATGAATCAGATAGTAACAGCTGTTTTCATTGCATCTGATCGTGTAAACACACATACATACATAGATTTGCGAAAACATTTGTTTGAGAAAATTTCATAGAATATTTTTCATTTGATTTTCCTTACGTAAAATGCAGCTTAAACATTGCTAAAATTTAGACTTATATTAGTAAACCGTTAATAAAAATCGGTTTGGTAAAATTACAGTTTGTTTTTTTTTTCTTCTAAATAGGCTCTGTGCGAGGTGGCTTAATAAATTCTAATCTACCCAGCAAAAACATGGTGTAAACTACTTACCAGCCTATTTAGTCGCTTAATTACTTTTGTAATGAGTAGTCATTACCTTCTCACTTACAAAAAACACAAACTAATAGGTAGTCATTACCCTCTCGCTTACAAACAGCCAAAAAATAATGGGTACCCATTACTTTTTAGACATTGCGAACAAAAGTAATTAAGCGAGTAAATAGGCTGGTAAGTAATTGATACAATTGACAAAAAGGTTTAAAATTTCTTTGAAAAATATTTGAATTTTTTTTTTTCTAATTTCATAGAATTTAGAAACTTGAATTTAGTTAAGATATTATTTAGCGGGTTCGTACCCACCCT
The DNA here is from genome assembly GCA_949748255.1 of Eustalomyia histrio. Lineage (NCBI taxonomy): Eukaryota > Metazoa > Arthropoda > Insecta > Diptera > Anthomyiidae > Eustalomyia > Eustalomyia histrio. The sequence goes on from OX456526.1 coordinate 6,946,202, forward strand.
TGGTATATGATTTTTTTTTTCAAATTCAATTTTATTTTTAATATTCTTTGAATATTTTGGAATAAAAAATTTTCAAAAACTGCCCTCAATTATGAAAAAGAAATGAGTAACAATTGTTGTTAATTTCAGCAACTTGATTTTAATAAATGAGTGAAACATTTTGCTTAAACTAGCAACGAATATAATTAAAAAAGTAAAGTGGGATATAAAACATTTTAGGAAAATCTTCTTACTAATTTATGTGTTGCTTTCTTTAGAGAAAACTTTAAAGGTGGTGAAAGAAGAAGGGCTTGAAACACCGAAGGAGGACGTTGCCATATGTATGAGGTATAGAAAACTAATACATATTTTATTTCTAAATTGTTAGTTAAAAAAAAACTAACAAATACACTTTTAGATTTATTTTTATAATAATTTCCTTTTTTGAACTTATTTCTCAAATTTAATTCTTATTAGGGAGATTCTATTTACATAAACAAGATATTTTCCAAAAAAAAGACAAGAAGAATCCGCAAACTAATACAAATAATAAAAATTTGCACTAAATATTTTAACTAAACCTCAGAAGTTTGTGTTAGTTATAATTTTAATTTTTATAACTTTTATAAATATTGTTTTCATTTGTTCATAGTAAAACAACTGAAATTTCTGTAAAAATAACTACTACTTTTTACTACACGAACAACTAATATGCAGTCAGAGCTTCTAAATGACTCAATCCTTAATTCAATTTACAATTCTGATTGACTATGATTGAATTCTGAAACTACATTTTTACGACTGGAATGAATTTTTAATTGGTCTCAATCACTGTAATTTTAAAGGACTTTGTTTACAACTTTGGGAATTCAATGGATTTTTTGTTCTTTCGATTGTGTAATTTGATAATGACATAATTTTTTCAAAATTTGGAAAATAAATAACTACAAGTTTTTATTAAAAAAATTTAAGACAAATATAAGAAAACAATAATTAAATTAAATGAAAAATTATAAAAAAACTTCTATAACCAAAAAAATCGACAAATTTTAAAAAATTATCAAACTGAAAAAATGGCAAAAATTAAAAAAAAAATTTATATATTTATTTTTCAATATTTCTCTACTCCATTGTGTAACATCTTCAGGATGAGCTTAAGATTTGGTTTTTTATATAAAAAATATTATTTTTTTTTTTTATTATAATTATTGTTTCCTGAAATGCTACACAATGGAGTAGAGAAATATTGAAAAACAAATACATAATATTTTTTTTATAAAAAAACAAACCTTATGCTCAAAGAATGAATATGTTATTAAATTCTAAAATTAAAATTTATAAAATCGCTCAAATAAAATTCGAAAACGAGCGCCACGATAAGCGTGCTAGCTTATCAGTGCGGGGGTCGTGGGTGCATTTCCCACCAGAGGCTCTGGTCTGTTTTCGCTACAACGAGCCGATAGCCTTTGTTGCTAGTGTTCGGTTAGGGTATAAGGATATAATTTGTAATTATATGTTTAATATAATAAATAAATAAAGAACGAAAAAAATTGCGAAATTTGAAAAAACGCTCAAATTGCAAAAAATCGTCAAATTTAAAAATCTCTAAATTTAAATCTTAATTGATAGGTATTAAGATCGCGGGTTAACTGTGCTTCGTAAAGAAAAAAAATTAATTTCATATGGAATATCACGCTTATCTCGAAAACTATATGGGATAAATGAAAACAGGCGGTTTTGAACCAAACAAATCACCGTAGAGAGAAAAGGAATTTTATTTAAAATATCAGCCTTACCTTAGACAAATGACCAGAGGTAAATTATTCAATTTCAATTTTTTTTTTAATTTTATCGTTTTTCAATTTTGTTTTCTTTTTTTGGCAATTTTGACGATTTTTTATGTCATTAATCATAGATAACAAATATACTTTCTGCCTCTCATGTTTATCTCGAAAACTATGCATTGCCAAAAAATTTTAATTTTTTTTTTTTAATTTTCTGCTACTATTTAAAACTGAATTTTTTCGATTAAAAAGTAAATCAAACCGAACTTTTGATAATTCTTTCTTTGAAGCTTTATTTTTAGTACACTCACAATATTATTTCGTTAAAAATAATCTAAAATACATATTAAATTAATCGAAAATACAATCAAAAAGAGGACTACTGATTTTTCATTATATTCAGCCCATTTTGTTTTTTATTTTCAATCATTGTTTAATAATCGACATAAGTAGTAAAAACAATCAAAAGTAGTTTAAAATAATCATCAATTTTTAACTGACAAAAAGTAGAAAAAAACGATTTTTGTGGTTTGGTTTTCAATTGGAAATTTTTTTTATTTGTATGTAATTTTTCAAAACACAACACACACAGACGTATATATTTTTTTTATTTTCTTGTGTGTATCTGTATTTGAATAATTTCTTGTAATTTTTATTGAAATAATTTCGTATATAAACAAACTATTTTGATAAAAAAAACAATAAGGAATTGTATGAATTTATATTTTTAAAAACAGAAAACATAAAATTTTACATTTAACAGAAAATAACAACTCCTACTGAATGCCTGTAAATTTTTATAGTTTGTTTTTTAAATGACTTATTCAAATAGTAAAAAATATATTTCTATGAATTTCAATTGATTCTTCGTTTAAAAACAAACTTTACGTATTACTTTTTAAATAAACTACATTCGGTAACGGAAAATATATTGTGAGTGTACAAATGTTACCACAAAACTTTTCTGAGTGCAGTTTATAATGTTTCCTGTCGGTTTTATTTTCTTTAAAACTATGTCGCTCATTTGCGACAAGAATGGCATAACTCAAAAAAGTGTTCCCGTGATAAATGCATTTAAAGTTTGCAATTAAGTCTAACAGCTGAGCAAAGTACAAAAGACTTTTGGTCACCACTCAGTGAGAGAAAGAGATATCGATACTATTTTTTAATATGTCTTAGATTATGGTGTGACCCATATTTCTGCATCAACTCAAAACTCGCGTTTTTTCAGTTATGCCGGTCTTCTCGCAAATGAGCGATATGTGAACATAATATGTTCAACATATGTATTTAAAAATGTGTTGGTCTATAGAATCAGCATATGTGTTTTAATTACAATTTCTATAAAAATATATATAGTACATTATTTTTAAAGAAAAACTGTAAAATAGAAATAAAGATGAGATCAGCGAATTTGAAATGAATTAGAAAAAAAAAAACTAAAACAGAAGGAAACCAAAAAAGTAAATAATAAAAATCATACATATTTAAATAAAATGCAATGTTAAATCTTGAAATCTGAATCTTGTAAATTTTTTGTTTATAAAACAAACACACTCATACACGAAAAATGAATAATTGTTTTATATGAACTTAATTAAAGTGTTAGGCACAAGATCATTTAATGAATTAAAGAGACAGTCACATTAGTGTCAGCTCAGAATAACAGCGACGAGGCAAGCGGTTGTCAGCACTTGGGCACAGATAACACAGAGACTTTATGACTCTCATCAGGTTCTTGAATTTAATGCACAATTAAAATACATCATTAAACTACAAGCTAACGGACTACTATATTTGTTAAATATGTTAAATTAATATAAAAATAAAATTTTTAATAATTTTATAAAATTTACGCATGAAACTAAAGAAAAGTTAGAATTTGTGTCATAAATTCTCTATGTTAACTTTACTCTTTGATATTACCGACGAAGGGTTCTGTCGTGAGTTAAAATATATTAAATTTTAAAGGCGGTTTTTTTTTATTCTTTGGTTTTATGCATCTCGTACTCACATCAATGTTTCCACACTTTTTCTATAACGTGGTGACGTTCATTAAATTTGGAATAAAGTTAATATAGAAAACACATAAATCTCCTGACTCTTCTTTATTTAAATGCATACATTTTTTCAACATAATTTATTTTTTATTGTTTTTATTAAAATTAACTTATAAACTACTTTATTATAAGAGGCAACTAAGAGGTATAAAACCTCTTTGTTTTCTAGCCTCGCCGTACCTATTCTGGACCGACGCTAATGGTCAACAGCTAGACGGATGAACAAAAAAAAACATAAAAATAAACAAAGTTTAATATGTACATGTGTATGTATGGAAACGAATATGTGGCCATTAAAGAGATTTGTAATATTCATACTGATGTCATTGTTTATTAAGAACAAACAAATACTTAAGAGTGTTTTTTAAGTTTGGGACGAATTTTATTGGATCCACTATAGTTTTAAGTTTGTCATTTCGAGACAGACTTGAAACTATAGTGAATCCAATAAAATTGCAATCATTAATATAAAAGGCTGACCATCGCATTTAGCATTCATTAGCTTTGAAGAATTAATTATATAACTAATGAATTATCTTAAAATCGAATTCAATTTCCTTTAAAATCTAATGAATTTAAAGTAGCAGGGAATTCATTCTTTTGAATTCACAAAAAAGGGAATTTAATAAATTTATCTCATTCGATTTTATTAATCACCGAATTTAGTCATTAAATTTTTTATTCATTTGATTTCTTGCTCATTTGATTTATATTTGGGAATTCAATAGATCATTGGATTTTTATATATATATATATCAATTTGGAAATAATATTCGGGTTTCTCTATTTGAACTCTCGTTGGTTTAGCATAACTAAAATGACGTCAAAATTTTTACCATATCGTAAGTAGAACTTGTTTGTCTATCCGCCCTTTTTTGAGTCGGTAGTCAAAGGCTTTCGAAAATTTACTTCAAGAACTACTTATCCGATCAATTGAAGATTTTAAGTGAATTTTTTTTAAAGCTTATTTAGGCTTTTGAAAAAATGTCTGAAATATACAAAATTCAGATTTATTCACAAATGTTAAATAAAGTGTCAACCGAATTGAAAAGTGTATTTTGGGTGCGGCAACCAATAAATTAGGTTAGCACAACCATATTCAAAAGTGATTGTGGAAACTAATATTCAGTTGTATGAACTGATATTAGTCGCAGAAACCAGTTGGAAGCTGCCAAAAGGTTTTTATTTGTATGTTTGTATTCAGCATTAAAGTACAGGGTGTCCGCCGGGAAGGTATACTACTTTGTTTTGCCGCCATTTTGGTAAACATTAGTGTTGACAGTTCATATTTGGCAGTCGTGAAGTAGACACGTAGCAAATTTATTATGAAAAAATATTCGATAAACCAACGTGTTTTAATCGTTAAAACAGCTCGCCCATGACAACCCCGATTTTCATGAAATCATAATGAGTGACGAGGCACATTTTTATTTGAATGGATATGTGAATAAACAGAATAGTCGGTTCTGGGCAATGGAAAACCCTCAAATTATTCATCAATCCCCTTTGCATCCATTAAAAGTAACAGTCTGGGGTGCAATTTGGTCAGAAGGAATCATTGGACCTTACTTCTTTGAAAATGAAAACGGCGTAACGGTAACTGTGAATGGGGAGCGATATCGTGATATGATTGAAAACTTTTTAACGCCACAACTGCATGCTTTGGGCTTGATTAACATGTGGTATCAACAAGACGGTGTAACATCGCATACAGCCAGGATTACAATGGAATTACTGCGAGACCTCTTTCCACAACAAGTTATTTCAAGAAATGGTGATGTTGATTGGCCTCCACGGTTGCCTGATTTGACTCCTCCGGACTTTTTTTTTTGTGGGGATATCTGAAAAGAAAGGTTTGTGCAAACAAATCAGAAACGCTTGAGCAACTCAAACAAAATATTCGTGATTAAATTAATGAAATACCGCGTGAAATGTGTGAGAATGTAATGAAAAATGTGCTCAAAAGAGCTCGCATTTGTGAGGCTAACAGAGGCGGAAATTTATCTGATATTGTATTCCATACCTAATTGCCAACATTAAATAAAACATTTATGAATATAAGATCCATTCTCTTTCATTTAATCAAAAATTATAAACAAAGTAGTATACCTTCCCGGCGGAAGGTATCATTCAAAACGTTGTGAGGCCGCAAAAAATATTTTTTGGAAATCAGCTAAAAAAATTATCATTATGGAAAATCGGTTCTACCTTTAGAAATACAGTTCTACCCTTAGAAATTTCGTATTGTTTTAAGTAAGTTTAAGGAAATAATAATAATTTAAAATTTAACCCATTAATAATCACGCCGATTTAAAATTTTAGTACTTTTTTAGTGCACTAAGGGCAAAAATTTTTTAATTATAATTCAAATTACCTCATACACTAAAAAAAATTAAACTATCGTACCATGCTTCGGAAATTTTTAAAACGAGTTTGAACCTCAATTATCCTCGTATTTTAACATTAACATATAACAGTGGTGATGAATGGGCTAATTATAATTTTTTGTATTTGTTAAAAATTAATAAGTTTTTGCTAATAATTTGAAAAAGTTTTTAATTTTTAGAATTTTAAAATCAAATAAAAACAATAAATTTAATGAATAAGATATCGATTGAATTCCCAAATTTTTAAAACGAATGATTAAATAAATTGAATGTATTCGTAATAAATAAATGAAAAGATTAAAGAAATCGAATGGTGAAAAATTAACGAATTTATTATAAAACTATTTAGAATTCATAATTAGGAATTCATTCCTTTAGTAAAATTGTAGTCAGATCTGCCATTTAATATAGAATTTTGAACTTTAAAATTTGCCTAACTTGGGTTTTTTTTTTAATTGAAGACCAATATTTTTTTTCTGGAAATAAAAATCACGACTTTCTAAAAGGCATTATATATTTTATTTTAAGCTGGTCACCTTTTTATGCTTTCAATGTATACATATTAACTTATTGCCATCAAAATGTACATTTTTTCATTATAAAAAAATTGTTTTTAAATAAATGTTTATATTGCGGTTTCGTATACATACAATGTATGTTTTCTTTTAAATTTAGTCCAGTCTCAATAAATTTGTCTATATATGATTGATGCTTAGACACGTTTTACTTAATGTCTTCTTTTTTTAATTTAAAATATTTTTTTATTCTTTAAAATTTTGCAGTCAAAAGTTTTAAACTGTATTTATGATGTACCCAGCAAAAAGAAACAATAATTTTAATTCCGGTGTTGTGAAAATTTAGATTTAGAATTTAGATCCTTTTTACATAGGGGTGTCATAGGGTGGAAGTTTTCTTTAATGATCCTTTTTCATTGCATCTATAGCAATTCTTAGGGTTTAGTAAAAAATTAAATCTTTTGATGTTTCCAAATAAATTTTGAATTTTTTTTTATAAAGGTTTTAACAGAACAGCAATAATCGGTTCTTAGACTCATTTTCACAATCCCCCTTTAGCTTTACATGAGAGTTTTACTACACATTTGTTGTTCTTTGTGTATGACTGTTGGTAAATTATAACGGGACATTTAGTAATCGGGCCTTATTTATTAAGTTACTTTATTCGAAATTCTTGCAATTTTTAATATTTAAAATTGCTTACTTTTGGATTCTAAGAATAAGATCTGGTAAATTGTAAAATTGATACAATTACTCGAACCTCATAACTTGTTTCAAAATAACTAAAGCTTAACACTTAACCATAGTTATACAGGTTGGTTGAAAAGTTCCTGCGCTCAGCAAGAGATGGTACTGCTAGCTCCAATTACTCAAACCTCATAACTTGTTTCAAAATAACTAAAGCTTAACACTTAACCATAGTTATACAGGTTGGTTGAAAAGTTCCTGCGCTCACCAAGAGACGGCACTGCTAGCTCCAAACTTTTTTTTTCAAGTTGGTATAACTGTCCTGAGAACACATGCAAAGTTGCAAGTCATTCTGTCAATTCTTTTTTTGTTTACAAGCCATTTGAAGTTGACGTGTCATTGATTTAAAAAAAAAAAAAAAAAAAAAAAAAATTTAATATCGTGCAGTCATTAGATTCTTTGTTTTGAAGGGTTTAAAAGCAAAGGAAATTTATGAACAATTGTTAGAAGTGTATAAGGAGTCCTCACCTTCAAAACGCACCGTTGAATTTTGGGCTGGTGAATTTAAACGTGGCAGTACCAGCCTTAAAGACGATCCACGCGAAGGACAACCAAAAACTGCAACCACAGCAGAAATCATTTAGCAGGTACATAATATGGTTAGTGAAGATCCAAGTTTGACTAAGCGTGAAATTGCTAATGCCATAGGCATCTCAGACGAACGAGTACTCCATATTTTACATGAAGAATTACGTATGAAAAAACTGTTTGGAAAGTTAGTGCCGCACACATTAACAATTCAACAAAAACTGGATCAAAAACAAATTTCTCAGCGTAATTTGGATCGTTTTAAGCCGAATAAAACCGACTTTTTGCAGTCGTTTTATAACTATGGATGAGACTTGGATCTACCACCATGATCCTAAATTGAAACAAGAATGTTTATAGTGGACTGAAGCTGGTTGTTCAGCTCCAAAGCAGGTGAAGTCACAACGATCAGCAAAGAAGGTTATGGCATCAGTTTTTTGGATGCAAAAAGAATTTTGTTGATTGCTTATCTTCAGAAAGGTAAAACAATCAACTCTGAATATTATTGCAGCCTTTTGGATCAGCTGGATGAAAAAATTCGTGAGAAAAGACCTGGTTTAAAGAAGAAAAAAATAATTTTTCATCAAGACAATGCACCTGCTCACAAAAGTGTTTTGACGATGGCTAAATTCAAAGAATTAAAGTACAAATTGCTTGAACATCCACCGTATTCACCAGATTTGGCTCCCAGTAACTACTATCTCTTCAGAAATCTCAAACAATTCCTTCGTGGAAAGCATTTTTCGTCGAATGAAGAGGCCATAGCAGCCGTAGACGGTTATTTTGCAGAGCTTCCGGAAAACCATTATAAGGATGGGATAAAATTATTGGAAGATCATTGGAACAAGTGTATTGAGCTTCAAGGAGATTATATTGAATAAAAAAATATATTTCGTAACAAAAACAGTATTCTTTCATTTCGATCGCAGGAACTTTTCAACCAACCTGTAAATGTCAAATTTATATGGAAATATCTGTAGTTAATATTTAACGTTAGTTGTTTTTAAAATAATTTACCTGTTATAGATTTGAAAAAGAGTTCATTTCATTCAAAGTCACATTTTTTTGAAATTGTGAAAAAGAATTGCTTTAGAAGAAGAAAATCAGAACTAAATGATACTTTGGAATCAATGAAAATTGATTTATTAAGAATTTATTTTTGCTGGGTAGTTATTTTGAAATTTTTTGATTATTTCTTCTAAATAGGAAAAAAGAACAAAAAAACTACTTAAAGCCATAATTTTTTATTTAAAAGATGATTAAAAATTATAATTACAAATAAGTGGTTTTTTGAGTGCATAAATATCTCAAATGTGAAACCCCTTGATATTCCATCAAAGCCCATTTAAACTCTTCGAAATCATATTTATGACCTTCATCTACAACTTTAATTAAAACATGCAAAAATATTTTGTTAGTTGATTTTTTAACAGTCATTTAAATTACATTGCTGTTATTTTTTAACAGTAAATAATAACTAAAATTATGAATAAATTTTATGGAAAATTTTGTAATCTTTCAAATACTTTTTTATTGTTTTAAGTTAATTTTGAGTGGGCTTCTCCAACAAATTTCTCTCAGTGTACAAAAAGAGTTTTTATTAATCAAAAAAATATCGTTGGGAATACTTTTTTGTATTTTTTAATTTGTTTTTTGTATGAATGTGGACAATAAACACAATTCTACAATCCGGACTTTTAAGCAAACAATAAATAAGGTTAAAGTTATTTAATATACCACACAAAAAAAAAAATATACTTTAAAGGGTTAATAATTACCATACCCACTTTATACAATAGACTCCTATTAACTAAAGTATAAATACACAAAAAAAAAAAAGTACAATGCAAATATTTATTAAACAAACGAGATAAAATTTTATTTATTCGAAAAAAGTATATTTCATTAATATGTTTGTTTCTATGATTACTAAAGTAATTTTCACAATTAACTAATAAAACTAAAATTAGGATGAGCTCATATTTTATAATAATTTTAAATAAATGCACTCAATGTTTTGTCTTTTTTTTTTTTCAATGTGACAGAAAATTTAATATAAATTTGTGACATTTTTTTTTTTAAATTTAAAAGAATTTTTTTAATCAGTGAATGAACTCTTATCGGAATTATAATAACTACATTTAAGACACATAATATAGACGAAATATTTAGTTAAACCTTAAAAGCAGATAACTAAAAAGGGTCAACATAGAAATATTAATCAGAGATTTAAAATGATTATTTGTTAAAAGCCTTAGCTTATACATAAAACGTTTTGCCACATTACAGTTATTTGTGTTGCAGCAAAACCTTAAGGTAGAAAGGTTCCCTTACGTTTCTATTGCAAAATCTATTAGTTTAACAAGGGCATGTCCATCCAGGTAACTTCTTACCTATGTTAGTAAGATTTTATTTTTAAGGAGTTTTCAAATTTGAATTTTGTATATAAAGTAATGCAAGGGTAAGATGTAAGGTTCCAAAGTAATACAGGGGTAAGGGTTTTAATATATTACCTGGTAATAAGCATGGCAATACCAACAAATTTCCAAGGTTTTGCTGGGTAGTAAACTTTAGAAGATATTTCAATTGTTTTATTATATAAAAATAACTTACGAAAATAACAACATTTTTGTAAGATTTAAAATATTTATTTCACACAAAAAAGTTTGTGGACAAAATCTACTTAAAATGACAGTTAAAACAAAGGTATGTGCATTTAAAATAGCAATAAATATATTTACTTTTAAAATAAAAAATTTAATAATTATAAAATAATTTGCAAAAACGTGGAACAAAATATTGCACAAAATTAAGTCATTTTTAACTGTTTAAAAAAATGAAAATGTAAAAATATTTGACAAATTTTTTCTGTATAAATTTCGAACTGACAAAAATTAGAAATACTCTTTTTACAGTTAATTTTATATGTTATTTTAATAAAAAAAATTCTTGCAATTGAAAAAAAATCATTCTATCCATCTAAAAATCTACATATTTGAACCCATATGTGACCTTCTCCGAGAAAAGGGAACAGGTTTGGGCTTAAGAGTGGATTCTGGTACCTAAAAGAGTGTATACTAAGATGAAATGAGTTAGATTTCTGATAAAAATTTATTCACCCCATAAAAACGTACAAAACGAACTTGGGAAAATCGATAAAAAATGAGAAAAACATTAAAATTTTACTTTTTTTGATTTTTTGGTTTTAAATGGTTTTTTCGTCAGTCTTCGAATTTTTTTTTGGAGTTTGGACTTTTTTCGGTGTTTCGTGATCTGGTACATCGATTTTCTTCCGTTTGACAATTTCAGTTTTTTCTTTTTTCGGCGCTTTCACTTCACTCGGTTTAGGAGCTACAAAATTCCGTTTCTGTGAATCAGTACATAACACCCTGACATTCTCATACAAATACCATTTGCGATCTAAGGATAAACCACTTGGTGCAATGAGCAGAGAACGAACTGAGCAGCAACAATAGCAAAGGTATGTCACTCTAAAAGCGAAAAAATATACGTCACCACATAGGCATGACGCCACCAAAGTCGGCACCCAATCATAACTAACCATACCAAATCGCATTTTAGAACTGAAGGTGTGTTCACAGTGATAATGCGTTATGAAACTTTAAATGCGTTTTTCTTAAAACTTCATTTTCAAACACTAGGTCCCTTTTCTCGGAGAAGGTCACATAGATTTATTTGAAGTAATAATTACATGTATGCTTTGTATGGAAATTAATGAAAATACATGAATATGTAGAGATTACCTCTTTGCCAGCGAACATGGACATTCGACCGTACCACCTACAAGCAAATAAAAGTTCGCTGTATACCTTCGAATATAAATTATTTTTGCAAGGTAATTTTGAGTATTACCTAAGGCAACGGTTCCCGAATGGGGGATCGCAACCCTCTGGGGTCCGTAGCTGCATCGAAAGGGGTTTAAAATAAGAAGGTAATAATATAAAATAAGAAGGTAATAATATATAATCTTCCAGTGTCAGTTAACATAATTGAATTTAAAAAATGCCAAAAATAATGAATATAACACTATTTTCAAAACTTTTAAATGAAATAAGAACTATGTGAAGCTTAAAAAGAAACTCTGACAAAAAGTTGGGGTATTCCAATTCTTAGGAATTTTCAGACTCCGGCAATTTTTTTTTGTTTAATTGAATACACATTATTTTTTATTTCACCTATAGAAAACGGTCTCAGATTCGAAAAAAATCATCAGAGTTTGTTTAAGAATCAATTTTTCGTATTAATCACAGATATTTGGAAGCTTTATTGTAAACCCCTCAAATTCCTAGAGTTTTTAATTTTTTTTAGGTTAATTTAATTGAAAGATTCTTTCAAAAATGTTATCTGGTAAAACTCTTAAATTCTACAATAATAAAAACGTTTTTTCATTTTTATTAGTACTACTATTTTTTCTGAAAATTATGGATTTAAATGTTTTATCTAAATATAAACAATTTAAAAATTTGGGGGTCCGTCAGACAGTAAAAATGCCTCAAGGGTTCAGTGAAGTAAAATTTAGTGGGAATCGCTGTCCTAAGGAAATACTTCCTTAGCAAAAGTTAATTTTCTGACCTTAGGGTGGTAGGAACTGAGATTTGGTGGGAACAGGATGCATGAGGTCAATAGCCCTTGGAGCAAAACATTGGACCCCTAGAGGCAAAAACATCGATGTAAATGCCAAAGAAAAAAATTAATTCGATCCTTTCGGAATAATTATTTCCTTCACCTTAATTTTTTTTTTTTTTTGCGAAGGCAAGAGTATTAGAAAAATAAAATTGTTTACTCTCTGATAAACGGTTAATTTTAAAGTGATTTTTTTTATAATTTTTAGTACAAATTCTTTGAGACAAAAAAATCACAATACAAAACATGAATATTTCAGAATTCCATTAGCTTTATTGGAAAAATACCAAATGTTTTTTGCAGTTTACGAAAAAAAACAATTAGTTTTCCATTGCTGTGAATTTAGTATAAAATAAAAAAAGTAAAACCTTAAAAAATATTTTTTAAAATAAGTCTGTGAACTCAAGCTAAATTAGATTAAATGTATGTTGGAGTTTAAGTAAATTAAATTGCTTTTAATCAAATAAATAAATACCTTTAAAGTTCTTTTATATTATTGGAAAACCTTTGTTTGAATAACCCTGGATTGAATATGTTTTATATCCAAATTTATTTTTTTTAAATTACGCAAACAAAAATATGCAACAAAAATTATTAGTGCTTTTTTCAAATCCTTTTTTATATTTTTTATGTTAATATAATTTGAAACAAATTAAAAAAAAATCAAAACATAAATTCTCAACGATGCTGATAAGAATTTTTTTTTTTCGAAAAGAATAAAATGAAAAATGAGTCCACATGTCAGTGTATTTGTATAAGAAAAACTGATAAAAAAACTGTTTAAAAACTATAAGGCTTACTTAAAAAATGTTTTTTATCGCCTTCCATGCATACTTGGGATTAGTTAATTGAATGGACCAATTAAGTGACGATTTTGTTGACTTTATTTGCTAATGAAATTTTTTGGTATTTCAATTGTTTCGAGCAATGGCTTTGATCAATGCCAATTACAACTAATTATAATTAATGATCACGAATATAGAAAAAAGAAAAATTTTTAATAAATATTCTATGTCTTAATTTTATCTTTCAAATAAGCTTTTTTTTATAAACAATGCTTTTCCACTTAATTATAATTGTTTTTTAGGCATTGGTGTCATTTCATTACAATTGGTTTAACGCATGTCAATGAAAAAAAAATTGTTTTCGCATTGACTACAAGTAATGCCAATTAAATTGCAATGCCGATGAAAAATATCCAAGTATGCTTTCATGAATGTTTTCAGATTCATTCACATTAATTTTGTATGTGTATGTTGGGCTTTAAGAATATTTTCAAAATTTAATGCTCAGTCTTGGCGAGTGTTTGATCGGGTTCGGTTCATAGCGGTTTAAGAAAAAAAATAAAAAAATAATAACTTTATCTGTTATGAATTTAACTGACGGATACAGTGAACACAACTAACAATTGTAGTAACGTTTAAATAAAAATTTCGTAAAATGTACTAAAAGTAAAAAATTAAAAATGCAGTAAAAACAACCATGGAAAACAGTCAATCTTTTCAAATGAAATTATAAACCACCAAACAAAAATTCATTAAAAAAACAACTGCAATTACCGTTATAAATATTGCATTTCCACATTTTCCCTGGCCTCAGCGAGATAAAAATCTTGTTCTGGCAGTTGTGAAAGTTCGACCAGTACCTATGTTTTTGTCGTCCATTACGCATGCAGGTATATTTTCTTTTATAAAATTTTATTTTAACTTTTTTGCTCTAAACTAAGAAAACAGATTTACTGTAACAACTAAATTTCTGGCAAACCGAATGGTTTGCTTGCAGCCACCGATATATTTTTTGTCGCGAACGAAATTCGGTTAATGCCACAGAATTTCGGTTGAAAGCAAATATTTAATTGTATCAGGTATACATTTCGTTGCGACAACTAAATAATTCGGTTGCTGCAACCAAAATGTCCAGTGGACAAAAAATTCGGTTGACACGATGAATCTGTATTCTTTGTGTAGTTTTTTTTTTCATACCTTTTCGTGTAATGAAATCGGAACTTTGGGCTTGTCGAGCGGATTTTCGTAAAGATGTATTCGGTGCTTTTCGAAGGAGGTTCTCAACTTTTCTAGCCTTAAGAATATACGATGAACCTGTTTTTCTTCTCGATTCATGTCTTTTTATATAACAATTAAGTCCTCTTCGCAACGGTATCACGGTGTAATTTATTCTGTTTTGCTATTAGAAAATAAGACCAAAATGGTTTTCTTGAAAAGTTTTGTTTCAGCACGCACTTTTTTGGTTAATTAATTAATTTAAAGAACAGAAACTAAAAATTAAAATTAATTAAATATCTGGCGTGATTTAAAAATAAAATATTGAAATTGCATAAACAAAGCTATTGGCGAAAATGTGTGTCGGCCGGGTTTTCTTCGATCTCACTCCTTACTTCTTCCTACATAAAATTGAAAATCAAAATTTCAAACGGTGCTCCAGTAATAAATTTTTTATTTGATTGGAGATACAAAAAAATTTTTGATTTGTATTTGCGAACCAAGAATATCCATCCAAAAATGTTTGTGGTTTACTACAATTAAAGATGTTTTTCTATAGAAAAATTCAAAACAACTATTATCACAGTTATTTAAAAATAAGTAAAAAGCACTATTTTTCGTAACAGTTGTTTTGAAGAATTATTTCACCATCCATGATTAAAAATTGTATATTCTACCCGGTTAAAAATCTTCAAATATGTTCATATATGAACATTTATGGTTCAACCATATATGTATGGATCCGAAAAATGAGGTAACACCTAAATATAAAACACTGGCCAATATTATAGCACACTTTTCTATGTAGAAAATTTTACTTTTATATTATGTTTATACGCACTTCCTGGACACACTAGGAACAAGATCTATTTCTAATGGCGAAAATTTTTGCGAAAGTAGAGAGATTCGAGTTTTACAATAGGGCATCCGAATGATTGTTGGATATTCCAGCTTTGAAAGCATTATACATTAAATTAAATACAGACTGAATAGGATTAAAGGATCTACTAAATGAAATATGTAAATATTTAGGGAGGATTAAATGCACATTATTTAAAGTACATCAGGCAAGAAGGTTGTCCAAATCAATTTGTAAATCAAAAACATTCAAAATTTTTTAGAATTTTTTATTTAAACTTACCCTAGAAACATTTTCACGGACTCTCCGACACATACGGATTCATTAATCCGGTTTCTACTGTACGTTTCTTTATTTATCCCAATATTTCGTCACCACATTGGGTGACTTCTTCAGCGGAAATTGTCTTTTTTTTTTGTCTTTTTTTATTAATTATAAAAAAAGACAATTTCCCCTGAAGAAGTCACCCAATGTGGTGACGAAATATTGGGATAAATAAAGATTTATAATTAAATTTTTTATACATAAAGGATCTTTGGCTCAATAAGGAATATACTAAAAAATTTAATTATAAATATTTATTTATCCCAATATTTCGTCACCACATTTAAAAAAAAAAAAAAAAAAAAAAGAATTTCCCCTAAAGAAGTCACCCAATGTGGTGACGAAATATTGGGATAAATAAATATTTATAATTGAATTTTTTATAAATAAAGGATCTTTAGCTCAATAAAAAATATTTTTGTAAATAAATTTAAAGAAAAATAACATAAAATTTGATATTAAAAATTAAAACAAATAAAAAAACATTTACACAAATGCGTTTTTGTTGAAAAAAAAAACGGAATTTGAACGGACAACTCCGTTTTTTATCCGATGTATCGGTCCGTAAACGGTCCGTCATTGACGGTATTTCAACGGATTCGAATCAGTTTCGATGTTCCTTAAAATCCGTCTTCTGGATCCGTATACGGACCAGAAAAGGGAAGCAGAGTTGGATTTCGTTTATAACGGACCGAAAACGGTACGTAAACGGAACAATTTGTTTGTTGGGTATATTAGTTCAGTTAATGTAGGGGACAGAATAAAAAATTTTACACATTTCTACTACAATAAATATAGAATTTCGGCAAAGTGAAAAAGAACCTCTCAAAGTATTTAGTTTAAAAAAATATTCAAGCCAAAAATTCTACATAGAAAAGTATGCTATAATATTGTCCAGTACTTTATGTTTGACCATGGACGCATTTCATCTGATCCAGAGATAAATTATTATATTAGAAACTCATCCAATATATTTTACAGTGTTTCAAAACATTTGTGTATTACCACCAAGCATTATTTGGATTCTATTTCGGAAACTGCTTTAAATTCCTGTAATAAGAGCACAAAATAAGAAAAAATCTAAACGAAATGACCTAAAAAATTGTGTGTCTAAAAAGCATTTAAGCCCGATTCTGATAGGACCCTTATATGCGAGATGGGTCTAAATATGGACCTATAGTTTGAAGTACTGGAAGACGGACAGACTGACATCCTCATATCTAATCAGGAAATAATTATTAGTCGATTAGCACAAATTTAACCTTACCACTTAGTGGTTTTGGGTATAAAAATGTATTATAGATGAATAGTAGGAAAAAAAATTACATTTTTAAAACTTGTTTCTAAGAAAATGCCTTTGACGCCCTCCACCATTGCGCCTAAAAATGCATCATAGTTCATTTAAAAAAAAAAATTATTGCAAACACATTTTTAATATTTCAACATTATTCTTGCAGACTCCCATTTAATTTAATCATCAAGTCGACTTTAATACTAAAGGAAGTAAAACTTTACAAAATTTTTAAGTAAGTACACGGTATCTATAAAAAAAATTATTCATAAATCTAATCCATTTGTTTTATTTTAAGGTGAAGTTGCTCAATACTTATCGACACCATTTAAAGAAAAAAATGATTAGAAATTAATAGACTTTTTTAAAAACAAAAATTTAAGGTTCTGTACCCTTACTCACACAACATTAACTTAAAAATTATCTGTATTCAAAATTACAACAACAACAATAAAAAAAAACATAACGAAATTAGAGCGTCTTTTGCTCTGTATGTAAAGTCTTGTGATTAAGACCGGAAACTTATGAACTACAAGTAATAAGAACAAGAAAACAACACACGCACAATTAAAATAAAAACAACACAAAAAAAAAATCACCGAGAGAAATCTTTTAAGCTTAAATAGCTTAACAACATGACGAAATTATGTAGGAGCGGCAGTAGCCGCTTAACGCTTATCTCCACGATATTTCTTATAGCTGTAATAACAATTTCATGTTTGCTGCAAACAACTGAGGCTCAGCAAAAGCATGCCGGTCGTCGAGATCGTCCTCATAATCCACCTAGGCAGTATGTTAAAACACATCCCTGTGAAAGATCTTCCTGTTATCCGGCTACGGGTAATTTATTGATAGGCCGTGAAAATCGTTTGCAAGCATCCTCAACTTGTGGTCTTCAGGCACCAGAACGTTTTTGTATTTTATCACATTTACAGGATAAGAAATGTTTCTTGTGTGATACACGCGAAGAGACACGTAATGATCCCTATAAAAATCATCGTATTGGTCAGATTGTATATAAAACTAAACCGGGCACAAATGTGCCAACTTGGTGGCAATCTGAAAATGGTAAAGAAGATGTTTCTATACAATTGGATTTGGAAGCCGAATTCCATTTTACACATTTGATAATGTCATTTACTACTTTCCGTCCGGCTGCTATGTTCATTGAACGTTCTTTTGATTTTGGTTTGACCTGGCATGTGTATCGTTATTTTGCCTATGACTGTGCCGACTCATTTCCTGGTATACCCACTGTTTTGCGTAATATTACTGATGTTGTGTGTACATCACGTTATTCCAATGTGGAGCCGTCACGTAATGGTGAGGTTATCTTCCGAGTATTGCCACCCAACATCAATGTTTCGGATCCTTATGCAGCTCATGTCCAAAATATGCTAAAGGTAACAAATTTACGTGTTGTATTTAAGAAACTCCATAAATTGGGTGATAATTTGTTGGACAATCGCTTGGAAAATGAAGAGAAATACTACTACGGTATTAACAATATGGTGGTACGTGGTTCTTGTTCCTGTTATGGTCATGCATCGCAATGTTTGCCTTTAGATGGTACTGAAACTACTGAACCTGATATGGTACATGGTCGTTGTCAGTGTACGCACAATACCAAAGGTTTTAATTGTGAGTCTTGTGAAGATTTTTTCAATGATTTCCCCTGGAAACCAGCTTTTGGCAAACAGACTAATGCCTGCAAAAAATGTGAATGTAATGATCATGCTGTCAGCTGTCACTTTGATGAGGCCGTATTTGAACAATCTGGTCGTGTGTCGGGTGGTGTATGTGATAATTGTATGCATAATACTCAGGGTCAACATTGCGAGGAGTGTATGGCATTCTTTTATCGGGATCCACAGGAAGATATTCGCAGTCCTTATGTCTGTAAACCTTGTGACTGCAATCCTATTGGTTCGTTGGATGAAGGTATTTGTGATTCTGTAAATGATCCTGAAAATGGTGTTGAAGCTGGTGCCTGTCATTGTCGCTCGAATGTTAAGGGTAGACGTTGTGATACTTGTAAAGATGGTTTTTGGAATTTAGTAGAAGAAAATCCTGATGGTTGCGAATCATGTACTTGTAATACTTTGGGTACTGTGGATAATTCCGGTTGCAATATGTATACTGGAGAATGTACCTGTAAACGTTTGGTAACCGGCAAAGATTGTAATCAATGTGCTCCTGAAACCTTTGGCCTTTCGGAATCGGCTGATGGTTGTACACATTGTGATTGTGATGCTGGAGGTTCTTATGATAATTTCTGTGATGTTATCACCGGTCAATGTCGCTGCCGTCCCCATATGACTGGACGTACCTGTTCACAACCGAAACAGAATTATTTTATACCGCAATTACATTTAATTCATGAGGCTGAGGTTTCGAAGCATTGTATTTCTTATACCAATAATGGTAATTGTTCTATGGTACCATATCAGCCACCACAAGATCGTGTTCCTGATTGGACTGGCATTGGTTTTATACGTGTGCCAGAAAATTCCGAATTAATTATTACTGTAGATGATATACCACGTTCTATGCCTTATGATGTGGTAATACGTTATCAGTCAACTTCTCGTGGTGATTGGGAAGATGCCTTTATCACTTTAATACGTCCTGATGAAGTAAATCCTGAGGGTGATTGTGCAGCGGCAGTTCCTCCTGGTTCCAGTGTTTATGAGTCTCGAGTTCCCTTCTATTTGCCGGATCGCGAACGGCAAGTGGTGGCCCTGCGTGAAGTTTGTTTGGAAGCTGGTAAAGTTTATAAATTTAAGATTCACTTTGAAAGACGCCGACATAATGAAGATAATCCTACTGCCACCATAATGATTGATTCACTTACCTTGATACCCCGCATTGAATTGACTGCCGTATTTAGTGGCTCTCCCATAGCTGATTCCAGACGTCAAGAATACTATCAAATGGGTTGTAATCAATCGTTATACGATATGCGTTATAGTGCCTTTGCCGATGAACGTTGTCGGGAATTGGAGAACTATGTTAGCACTGTAATTTATGATGGTGCCAGTATGTGTAATTGTAATCCTACGGGTTCATTGAGTAAAGAATGTGTCTCCAAAGGTGGTTATTGTAACTGCAAGCCTAATGTTGTGGGTCGTCAATGTGATCAATGTGCGCCCGGAACTTATGGCTTTGGCCCTGAGGGTTGCAAAGCATGTGATTGTAATAGCATAGGAGCCAAAGATAATAATTGCGATGTCATAACCGGGCAATGTGCCTGTCATCCCAATACCTATGGTCGAGAATGTGATCAATGTCAGCCAGGTTTTTGGAATTTCCCTAATTGTCAGGCTTGCGAGTGTAATGGTCATGCCCAACAATGTGATGCTCGTACTGGACAATGTTCAAATTGTGCTGACTTCACTACCGGCTATGCTTGCGATGCCTGCTTAGATGGTTATTATGGTAATCCCTTTTTGGGCAGTGAAATAGGTTGCCGTGCCTGTCGTTGTCCTGATACCATAGCTAGTGGTAATGCCCACGCCGATGGTTGTTCCCTCGATTCTCGTAACAACAATATGATATGCCATTGCCAAGAGGGATACGATGGTCCTCGTTGTGACGTCTGTGCTGACAATTACTTTGGTGATGCGGAAACTCCAGGTGGTTCTTGTGATAAATGTGATTGCAGCAATAATATTGATGTTTATGATACGGGAAATTGTGATCGTCGTACGGGTCAATGTATGAAGTGTTTGTACGACACTACCGGAGATCATTGTGAACATTGTCGTAATGGATTCTTTGGCGATGCTCTGCAACAAAATTGTGTACAATGCGACTGTGATTTCTTGGGCACCAACAATACCATCCAGTTTTGTGATCGTGTCAGCGGTCAGTGTCCTTGTTTACCCAATGTCGTAGGTTTACGTTGTGATGAATGTGCGGTAAATCATTGGAAAATTGCCTCTGGTGAGGGTTGTGAAGCTTGCGAATGTGATCCCATAGGTTCCAAGTCGGAGCAATGTAACCGTTATGATGGACAGTGTGAATGTAAACCCGGGTTTGGTGGTCGTGCCTGTAATCAATGTCAATCTAATTTCTGGGGTAATCCCAATGAAAAATGTCAACCGTGTGATTGTGATCCATATGGTTCAGCCGATTTCCAATGTGATCGTGAGACGGGACAATGTGTGTGTCACGAGGGTATTGGCGGCTATAAGTGTAATGAATGTGCTCGTGGTTATTTGGGCGAATCTCCACATTGTATGCCCTGTGGTGAATGTTTCAATAATTGGGATTTGATATTGAAAGAACTGGAAGAAGCCACAGCTGGAGCCATACAAAGAGCTAAAGAAATTAAATTAATAGGCGCCACTGGAGCTTATACTTCCGAATTTAATACGTTGGACACAAAGTTACAAAATATTAGAGATCTGTTGCAAAATACCTCAGTAAGCTTAAAGGATATTGATGGTTTGGATAAGGAAGTAGCCGAACTAAAGACGAAATTACATAATGCTCATCAAAAGCTGATCGACACTGAGAGTAGTTTAGAAGATATATACTCGGCATTAAGTTTATCGGCTGTCGAACTGGAAGGTTTGCAAACACAGTCGGCTTTGGTGAAAAAACTGTCACAAGAATTGAAGGAACATGGCATACAATTACAGGAATCCAATATAGAGGGTGCTCTTAATCTAACGCGCAGTAATTATGAACGTGTTTTGGATTTGTCCAATATTAAAAATGAAGCTGAAGATTTTGCCTCTAATACCGACCGTAACTGCAAACGAGTCGAAACTTTGGCCAACAAAATGAAAGATGATGCCTCACTGATAATGGCAAACGATGAAATTATCAATTCATATCGTAATGAGCTGAGCAATTTGACATCAATGATTCCTAATTTAAACAATGAAGTTTGTGATCGTATGGGTGATCCTTGCGATAACATTTGTGGTGGCGCTGGTTGTGGTACCTGTGGTGGGCTTTCCTGTGAGCGCGGAGCTTTAACACGCACGGAAAAGGCTTTAAATATGGCCAAAGATACTGAACAAGAGATAAAACTGAAAAAAGACCAAGCCGATCAAACTATTCGTTCTCTATTCCAGGCTAAAGTAAACGCCTCAGAAGCCTATCAAAAGGCAAAATCAGCGCACGAAGATGCTGAACGGTATTTAAATCGCACCGAACTTAATATTAAACGTGGTGAAATGATGATTCAAAATCTTACTGATTTTATGAAAAATCAAACTGCCCTACCCAGTGATACAAAGGAATTGGCACAGAAAACTTTGACGTTGGACTTAACTTTAGATCCGTTCGAAATACAAAATTTAGGTGGTAAAATTAACAATGCCGTTTCTTCGCTCAAAAATGTTGAATCTATAATATACAATACTAGGGGAGATTTGGAACGTGTAAATGAATTGCAAGCTAAAGCTAATGCCACCAAGGAACTGGCCAATAATATATTAAATACTGCCAACACTGTTGTAGAAAACCTTGATGATGCTGCCAATTCACAGGATAAAGCCCAGGAAGCAATTTTACAAGCCAATAGTAATATTGAATTAGCTGCCAAGGATCTGGATCAAATTGATGCCGAAACCGGAGAAGCTGAAGCACCAGCCAATGCTACCGCCGACCATGTTGAAGAGTTGGCGAAAAAGGTAAATCGACTTCAAAAGAACATACTTAAAAATGAACTAGATGCTAAAGATGTGAAAAATGAAGCAGACAAAGTAAAGGAATCGGCTAAGAATGCTCATGCCGATGCTCAAAAGTTGCAGTATTCATCATCGGCCGCAAATCAAACACTCACCGATCGTGCCATACACTCAGAGAATGCACGCGAGCGAGCTAAACAGCTGCTGCAGAGAGCTTCTAAACTGACAGTCGATACAAAAGAAAAACTAAGAGAACTAAAACTTATGCAAGATTCGTATAAAGAAAAGAATGATAAATTACAAAAACTTCAATATGATCTTAAGCCATTGCATGATGAACTTTCAAATCATCTGAAAAATATACAAACGAATGCAGAACGTTATCGTCAGTGTTAAGCCTGCATATAAGCCAGACGTAAATGTAAACGTGTCTTTGTGTAGGAAATTTTATGAGTAAAATTCTTTCACTTTTAATTCATTAAATTTCCTATACAAAGCTACATTTACGTCTGGCTAATCCATGCTTTAGAATGAAAATATTATATTTATTTTAACTTTTCGAATATGAAATTAAATGCTTTTGTCATTTCTTTATTTTTTTAAGTGTAATTCATAACTTTTTTTATATATTTGATGTTTGATTATTGAAAAATTTTATATATATGTATAAACATATGTGTTGTTTTTAATACTTGTACATACAAAAAAAAAATAAACAACGTCAACCAACTTTTTCCGTTAAATCGATTTATTGAATTATAAAATTAATAAATTCTCAGTAAGTTTATTTTATTTAGTTAAATAAATATTTTATTCTGATTATTAATTTATTATAAGAATATTATTATAAAATTAACAATGTAATTTTTAAAGTTAAATTTTGTTTAATAAAAAATTTAAATATTTTTTTTCAATAAAAAACAAAGTTTTTTAATAAAAAGTAAATAACAATTGTTTAAACAAAGATAATTAATTATATTTTTAAACAAAAAAGTAAAAATATATTAAATAAAATGGTTTTAAAAATTAAAAAAATTTTGCCATAATTTTTATACTCCGAAAAAAATAGAATAAACCTGATTTCTCTCAAATGGTTATACGCATATGTATAAAGAAATCTATTAATTGAACGAGAAAAATTTACGTAGATTTAGTATAAATGAATAGGATTTAATTTTAGTAGGATCGAATTTACGCTTAAAATTATAATTGCTTTACAATTATATTATAATTGTTATAATTGCTTTACAATTATTATGGTTTCAAGCACCTAAAAATCGTTTTTTTTTTTTTTTTTTAATTTTTCGACAGTGTATAAATATATATTGAACAAGTAACAAACGGCTTAAATTCGACTGTGCCGGATCTTTGAATATCCTCCACCAATGTCCCAAAAAAATGTTCTCACTGTTTTTGATACAAATAATGTAAAAAACTTTAGAAGTGAAATTATGGAGGTGAAGCAAATTTTTTGAGGTGGAAAAATATTTTGAGGTGAAAAAAATTTTTTGGTAAAAATAATTTTTTGTTGAATATAAAATATTATTCAACTCTAAGGGACTGGTTAAAAAACAGTAGAAAATATTTGACTTGCTAGTTGCTACTACACTCACCAAAAAAAGTCTGTAATGGCAACTGAAAATTTTGCTGTTATTACGGGAAATTCTGCTAATTTGAGCCCAGCGTTATTTTTTGCTAATCTTAGCAACACATATCTGCTGACGTGTAGTACAATGAAATTAGTAGAAAAATTAGTAGCCGCTACTAAATTTTAGTAGACTTTTTGTAAAGTGGAATTTAAAATCCGTTTGCTAAAATCAGCAAAAAAAAAATTACTAAATACTATTAATAGTTTTAGATTTATTTTTTTTATCGAGCATCAAAAATTTTAATTATATGTTTTAAAAGATGTTTTATACAAAATGAAAAAATCATTTTGTTTTAATTTGGTAATTTCTGTTTTGAAAAATATTTTAGTCAATTTTTTTTTTTTTACTTTTAAGGTGAAATTTAAATTGTTGTTAGGGCTGATTTTTAGAAATAAATAACTTTTTAGTGCTATTTTAAGTGGATGTCCTATTTTTAGACATGAGTCGGTATCTTCACTTCCGATCCCTTTTTTAATCCTATGTAACATTTTAGGGCAATTTAAGTTTGTATGTATAAGTTTAAATTATTATAAATAACATTTCCATCAATGTCGACTTTTTTAAAATTAATAATTTTTTTTGCTAATTTTAGCAAATCGGTTTTCACAAATATGTAAAATGATTTCTGAAGTTAGCAACGAAAATTTGTAGATATTCTGTAAAAACTCTGTAATTTGTAAAATGTAAATAGCAAAAACATTTGCTAAATAATAATTTTTTTACTAAAAATCAGTACAAAAATAGTAAATTTGGATTGAAAACCGCTTACAAATTTTTCTACTAACTTTTTTTTCTGAGTGTATGAAATTGTGTATTTAACCCCATTTGTATGTAAGATTCGGAGGTACCTTTACATTTTCACTCATAACTTTTTAACCGCTGGACAGATTTTGCTCATTTTCAATAACAAACTACTCGAGAGGATGTACATTAATCTCGGTTAAAATGAGCCCCTCATAGTACATGTCTAAATATAGGTCTAAGATCCCATAAGGTATTAATATTCGTGATCCTTATGTAATTTTAAGTCTGTTACGTCGCGAAGACGCAAGCGGGATGTTCTCATTTATTAGACATCCTACCGAGAAATTTGGTATTGCAAATGAGAAGGTATCCCTAAATGTTCCATACAAATTGGTTTTTTTTTTAGTACATTTACAATATTATTTCATTAAAAACAGCTTAAAATACATATTAATTTAATCGAAAATACTATCAAAAAGATGACTACTGATTTTTCATTATATTCAGCTCAATTTGTTGTTTATTTTCAATCTCTGTTTAATAATCGATAAAAGTAGTAAAAACAATAGAAAGTCGTTTAAAACAACCATAAATTTTTAACTGACAAAAAGTTAGAAAAAAAAAATTACTTTTGTGGTTTGTTTTTCAAATTGAAAGTTTTTTTATTTGTATGTAATTTTACAAAACATAACACACACAGATGTATTAATTTGTATTGGCCTTGTGTGTATGTATATTTGAATAATTTTTATTGAAATAATTTTGTATATAAACAAACTATATTGGTAAAAAAAAAACAAAAAGGAATTATATGAATTTCCATTTTTAGAAACAGAAAACATAAAATTTTACATTTAACAGAAAATATCAAGTACTACTGAATGCCTGTAAATTTTTATAAATTGTTTTTTGAATGA
Organism: Eustalomyia histrio; assembly: GCA_949748255.1. Lineage (NCBI taxonomy): Eukaryota > Metazoa > Arthropoda > Insecta > Diptera > Anthomyiidae > Eustalomyia > Eustalomyia histrio. The sequence continues at coordinate 6,972,275 of OX456526.1, forward strand.
TTGATTCAAATAGTTAAAAATTGTTTCTTCATTTAAAAACAAACTTTACGTATTACTTTTTAAATAAACTACAGTCGGTAACGGAAAATATATTGTGAGTGTACAATAGCATAGTAGCGACTGACAAGTAAAATATTTTCACTTGTTTTTTCACCACCCGCTTAGAATTAAATAATATTTTATATAACCTCAAATATTTTTCACCACTAAAATTTTTTCTTAACCACAAAAAAATTTTTTCACCTCAAAAAATTTTTTTTTACCTCAAATTTTTTTTTCACCACAAAATTTGTTTTCACATCCAAAAAAGTTTTTCATCTCAAAAAAATTTTTTCTTAACCACAATAAAAAATTTTCTTAAACACAAAAAAATTTTTTTTCCTCAAAAAAAATTTTTTTCTTAACCACAAAAAAATGTTTTCTTAACCACCTCAAATTTTTTTTTTACCACAAAATTTGTTTTCACATCCAAAAAAGTTTTTCATCTCAAAAATATTTTTTTTTCATTTCCATAATTTTACTACTAAAGTTTTTTACATTATTTGTATCAAAAACAGTAGAGAATGTTTTTTCAGGATATTGTTGGATTCAAAGATTTTTGATACTTGTTTATTAATGGCAATTAAATATTTTTCTAAAACGGCTGCGATTTAGACGAAATTTTTGTAAGCACTAAGTCAAGCAACTAGAAACTTTTAGGCCAACTTTTGGCTGACATGGATTATCACAAAATTAAATATGGTAACTAAAATTATGGAATCTTTGGCAAAAAAAAATAACTTAAAATTTATTTTTCTCCGATTTTAAAATAATGTACCTACACAAATTGATTTTTCTTTGTAAATCTACAAAAAATGTATAATAAAGTACCCGCGCGTGCCGTACTCAAGTTTGTGTAATATATTCTAATCTTTGTAGATATTTACAAACTCATGAGATTATGTTTTATTCTCTGAATGGTAATCTGAAAAAATGATCTATTTTTAATCAGTGCTCTTCACTATCATCTAATAGTAAGTGGGTTAAGCTGAAAGTCCATACCACGCGTTTTCGCGTCAACCCTTTGTACGCATATACGCTTTACTCAAATTCAAGTTACATGCGACGTTTTGCGACGCTTTTGTTTTGATCAGCTGTAGTGTAAATGTGTTAAATAAAATAAAGAACTTAGTTTTTTTTATAGCTTCAATTAGTTTTTTCTTCATTGTGTAGTTTTTAAAATAAAAATATCCTATCAAAATCAGCTGATCTGTTCATACGCTGCTTATGACGCTTACAAATGTAGAAAGTAGGCCTACTTTTCGCGTCAAGGCATCCTAAGCTTTGGTACTCTGTAACTTGCAGCATACAATTACACTGATTCTATTTTTTTGACAACCGCGTAGGACGCAAAGAAGCGCAGTATGCGTAATATGGACTTTCAGCGTTAGAGTGATTTCTAAGTCTTTCAACATATTTTTTTCTACATTAGCTCTGTTCCCTTACTTTCTGGGTAAAGTTCGGTAAAATGAGAGTAAGCACAAAATACTCTCATAAAATGACAAAATTACCCAAAAGTACGGGAACGCAAAAAACCACTTTTCTAGCCCAAAAAAAAATATCAAAATGCATCAGTGATGCCAAATTTTTAGGTGCAATAAGTGTAACACGACAAGTGAAAACGCGCTAATGGAGAAATGCGAAAATTGAAATAAGACTCAAAAAAAATATATTAAAATTGCCCGCCGTTTACAGTGGCAGGAAATTGCGAGATTTTGATATTTTCCTCTTTGAAAAAACACACATAGTTATTTCTAATAAATATATTTTTCTCATAATTTAATGTTTATGAGCTTTTTTTTTCATTGTTTTTTTAAAGTGGTGTATATACAAATCTCGTGATTTCGTGCCATGTAAAAGAGGGGGTTACAATTTAAAAAAAAAAAAGTGGTAAGAAAAATTAAAAGGTGCCGATCTGTCCCTGTTTTATAAACAGAAAATATTTGCAGTTTTTAGAAAGTAAAAAACTGCTTATTGTAACACGAAAAGGGCTAAATTAGCATCGCTGAAGTTCCTTAGTTTTATTTTTTACAATTATAAAACAGCTGTTTTTGTTTATCAACTGTTCTTTTTACCCAAAGAAAAAGTTTGGGTAACTTTCGGTAAAAATAGAAACACTAATACACTCTCATAAACGCTCTCATATACCCAATTTTCGAAAACGGGACCGCTTTTGGGTAAATTTGGGTAAGTTTGGGAACCCGCGGTAACGTACGGGAACAGACTTATTATAATTTTTTTTTTAATTTTTTTTTTGTTATATTTTTACCCAAACACTAAATCAACTTGCTAGCTTACAGTAGGATTTTGATCTAAATATCCTAAGTTTTTGTTTTACTTTTGGCATCTCATCCGAAGAGTTTTAGATTGAAAATGTTAGAGAATTCCAATGCTGGAGTTACTTACAGTATCCCAAAGTTGTATGCCATAAGTCCAAACGAATTTTAATAAATTTTTGAGAAGCAGATGTTTATTGTCGAGGCTTAGCTTGGATTTTTAACTTAATAACTAATACATTTTCTGAGTTTTAATTTTAGATATAGGAATTTTTGCACCATTCAAGAATACTTAACAACAATCAGCTCTTCTTAATGTAAACGTAATATGTGATGATTTTTCAATTTTCCTAAAACAGCAAAAAAAACTTGTATAATTTCACTACTAGCTTTTTTATGTAAAAGTGATTTCTGTGACAGGCAAGTGTTCCATTTGCTAACTGAATCTTTAGATGAGGAACTTGTTTTAATGAAAAATTGAATTTATTCGTCAAAGTTTAACGGAATTGGGGGATTAATCAATTATGCCCAAAATTCTAGCTTTACTTAGATAATCAGTTCTTTGTACATAACATCCAGTCATAGTACGTTGACCCATATAAGCATAACGTCCATGATAGACACGCCAATTATCAAATATCACTATAGTGCCAGGTTCCAGTTTTAAACGCCATTGATTATCAGGACTTTGTACAATTTTTAAAAACTCTCTTAAACTTTCATAGAAATCAAACATCTGCTGCTGGGGTATGGTATCGAAAACAGCTCGATCATAGACATTTAAACGAAACTGAATTATTTCATTGGTAACCGGATCAATTCTTATCACTGGTGCCGAATGTGTATGATGTTGACCATCTTCGATATATTCCGCAGGTACATGAACCTTAGTTAATATATCAAAGCCTTTGGGGTTTCTTCTTTTAAATTCCACAGCACAATGTAAACCATCAACAAAAAAGTTTTCACCACCTTTACCATTTACATGTTGTAGGCAATGCAGAGCCTGCAATCCAGCTGCATCACAAAAATAAGTATTATCCGTATGAGAACCAAGATATTCCTTAGTGTAGGCAGTATCAGCATGATCAAGGGAATCGGAAAAATTCCACATTTCACCAAAAAAGGTTTTCATCACCGGAAATACTCTACGTATAGCCATTTCGGTCATTGTGGTATTTGGTGGTACCTCATCTATAAATACCAAACCATAACGTACCAGCGATGTTACAAGATCCTTTACACATGAATCTTTGGCTATTAAATCGGTAAGTTTAAAATGTAAATGTCTTTCATTTTCTAATATTGTTGGTAAATTCCAAGATGTTTTTTGTGAATTATTACAGCTGTACAATTTTGTATTCTTTTTCATTAAAGTGGAATGTAAAAAATTCTTATCATATTCCGAAATATGACCATCACTCCCTAAAATAAAAAAAAATTATATGACGTGGAAGCTACAAAGTTCAATTAATTATTTGTAGATTTTACTACTTACATTTTATGTACAATATTTTTCCGTTTTCTTTATATTTCAACTCCACGGGCTTAATGTCCTTTGGTATATCCAATAAATTGTATTTTCTCTGCTTCGTTGCAACATTGTAGCAAATTATACATCTACAATGATCTCTTAACCAAAATTCATTAATTTCCAAAATTTGTTCTTGAGGAGAAAATTGTATTTTCAACATGTTTTATTTAAATGTTTCAAGCTTGACTTCGAAGAGTATACTATTTAAGTTATTTTAATTTATTTTTTAAAAAAAAAAAACCATCTTAAATACAAATGAGATTATGCTTTTAATGTATTGAAAACTATTAGATTTTAATTCGTTTTTCTAAACTTAAAGACAGATAAGACAGCTAGAATGAGAGGTATTTGTGCAGTGAGTATTTTCTCTTTTTCATTATATTTTTCTGTCCGATTCATGCACCCATGAGTAATTAAAAAAGGAGAGTTCAATAAAAAAACACCCATGAGTAGTGAGGAGAGTATTTCATCATTGTGAATCTAGCTTAAAGGTCAATTTAGTGTGTTCTCACCCTACACTCAGAAAAAAAAGTTAGTAGAAAAATTTTGTAAACAGTTTTCAATCCCACTTTACTATTTTTGTACTGATTTTTAGTAAAAAAAATTATTTTTTAGCAAATCCTTTTGCTATTTACGTTTTACAAATTACATAATTTTTACAGAATATTTACAAATTTTTGTTACAAATTTTTGAAAACCGATTTGCTGAAATTAGCAAAAAAAAATTACTAATTTTAAAAAAGTGGATATTGAAGGAAATGTTATTTCTTATTAAAACTTACACCTACAAAAAAGGGATCGGACGTGAATATACCGAATCATGTCTTATAATAGGACATCCACTTAAAATAGCACTAAAAAGTGTTTTTAGTTCAAAAATCAGCCCTAAAAACAATTAAAATTTTACCTTAAAAGCAAAAAAAAAAAATAAGTAAAATATTTTTCAAAACAGAAATTACCAAATTAAAACAAAATGATAAATTCGTTTATGTTTTTAAAATTTTTAAAAATTTTTAAATTTTTCTTTTAATTTTGTCTAAAATATTAAAAAAAAAATAAATAAAACAAAAAATTTTGATGCTCGATAAAAAAAATAATTTTGAAATTTTGTACTAATATTAATAATATTTAGTAAATTTTTTTGCTGATTTTAGCAAACAGATTTTAAATTTTACTTTACAAAAAGTTTACTAAAATTTAGTAGCAACAGCTAATTTTTTCTACAAATTTTATTGTACTACACGTCAGCAGACATGTGTTGCTAAGGTTAGCAAAAAATACCGCTGGGCTCAAATTAGCAAAATTTCCCGTAATAACAGCAAAATTTTCAGTTGCCATTACAGACTTTTTTTGGTGAGTGTAATAACCTTTTCTTTTACTCACAAAATGGTTCCCCTATACAGTTAACTATAACTTAACTATTCGAAATGCAATTGGTCATAATTTGAATTATTTGAAAAATAACTATAATATTATTGTGTTTACTTTTTACACTGAATTTTAATGTCCTAATTTTAGTTGAATACTATTTTCGTGAAAAGGAGAGACTCTAAAGATTTTTTTACCTAATTTCACAAACTTTTTGGTTGATCTCTATAGAAACTAAAATATGTTTGTTTAATACATTTGGCACAAACTAAAACAAATGTATTATACAGGTAACCCTCGATTTACGTTATTGTAGTATATTTTCGAACTACGTAAATTTTTGTTTCAAAAGTTTAAAATCTTTACAGAATTATTTAATTTTGATTTACATAAATCCACATTCATACTGAACCCCAAATTACGTATATTTTAAGTTTTCGATTTAAAATTTGTACCTTAAAATTTGTTGATCCCATTTATTCGCTCAAAACGATGGTTACCTGTAGTTTTTCGATTTACTATAGAATGGAGTAATTTCCTTTTCAACACAATAAAAAAAAATGTCATTCCTTGTTATAATAAACATTACAAATTTTTCACTTCGTTCGGGCAAGTGGCGAAATTGTTAAAATTGTAGTGCCGAATCATTGAAAAGGAAAAAATTATTGAAACCAGCCAATTACTATTTCTATAGAACCTTATCTAATTTATACTAATGAAGAGAGAAATAAAAAGAGAGCAGAAATTTGCATTTAAATTTCTTAATGAGAATATAATCAACCAACAAGGAAGTAAATCCGGGCTTACCCATCCTTTTCGCTGAAATTTTGATATATGATGGAGTAGAGGAAATATATAAACACTTATTATTTTTCAGCTGCCCAAAAAAGTATTTAGTGGGTAAAAAGGTAGAAGTGGGCACGTGACACGATATTTCGTGATTCACGTAAATCACGCGTGAGTGTAAGCCAAAATTTAAATCGTGAGTGGTAAAAAAAATTTCGTGCATGAGTTGATTTTTTTTTCGTGATTATTCCTTTTATTCGTTTATTTATTTTTCCGATTTTTTTTACACGTTTTGTTGCAATACTGTTTATATATGTATGTATTAACCCTCTTTCTACTGATATCGATAATATTTATACATTGCATTTGGAATTAACTAACTATGGCAAAAATAATGAATTTTTGATAAATCGCTTAATCTAAGAGATATAGCACAATAAAGTTTGAAGTCGAATCAAGAAATCCACTAATCAAATAATATAAATTTTCGCTATAAATAACACTTTCAATAAAATAAAATTATATACCAAAAATTGGTGATCTAGTTTTGTTATTTTAAAAGTTATGGCGATTGTCGCTTTTTGGAAATTGCGAAATTGAACGATATTGACACTAAACATCAATTAATTTTGACAAAATTAAATTTTCTTACTACTACGAGCATGTCAGCTTTGGAGTTAGAGAGATATTTGTAAAACGTGTCCTGACGGTAGCCTATGTGTTTTGGAATAAGAATAATAACTCATTTTACAGACTAGGTTTGCTATTATCAATAACATTTACCAGAGCGTAAATATATTTTTGACGATTTTTTAAATGTTTGTTTTTTCTGTTTTAAAAAGTTAATTTTTTAAAATTTATGAAATTTTGACTTTGAAGCCGCTCATTACAGAAAAAATGTTTGAAAGCGAAGAAAGTAATTTATTATGTTTTCTATTGATATAATACAATTACTTTACTAAAATATTGTTATTTAATCAAAAAATACTTAAGATCCGAAGACCGCTTTTTAGCGGCATTGGGCATTAGAGGGTTAAGTATGGTAACACTTTATTGTGAAAAAATAAATTTTTTTATGTTTATTTTTCGAAATATTTTGAATTTTTGAAGTGTGAGTATTTTATGATCTTGAGCAAAAACTTAAATCACTCACGTGATTTTGCGTGAGTAGAAAAAAATCTTCGTGCGTGATTGTAATTTTTGGTAATTTTGAGGCAAAAATCGCTCACGTGCCCATCTCTAGTGAAAGGGAGTGTTAAAGTGTTTTTTAAGAGTTTTTAATACATAAATTTTTGCCCATTTTTTGTATCATTAATTATCTCTCCTCTATCGCATATGCCAATTTCAGCAAAATCAGTGGGTGCCCCCTGTGATATCTTCCTTGTTAGCAACTAATGTTGTAAATAACATACTGACATATTTTAGCCCTTGCACTTACATAAAAACGAGCACTGAGGCGTATACGTAATGTAATACTAACTTAAATACTCATACACAAATAATTGTAATGGCTTATGGCAGAACTTCTCAATTAATTTTACCCTCAAACGCCTGCGAGAGGTGTATGCTGCCATTTTGTAAATTTATCGAGAACTAAATTAACTAATGAATTTACTTTTTACGCTATACATTAAGGTATCTCCAAAATTATGAATTTTCGGCCACCCTTTAGTTTTGTTTCATTTACTCTCAAGTACCAAATTGAACTGCAATTTGTTTATTTGATGAACTTCGACGAATTTTATAAAATTAAATACAGCAAAAATATCATGAGAAAGTAAAATTTCTATGCGCTAATTTTTAACGAAATCGGTTAGAAAATTTTTGAAATTGCTCAAACAAAAAATAAACATTAAGGCATTTGGTAGATTTGGTACATTTTGCCCGGCAGTATGTCGAAATTTTACGGTAAAATTATGTACTCGTGCACAGGCTTGCCAAGATAATTGAAAAATGTACCAAAAAAAACAAAAATGGCTCCGGTAGAAGTTCATTAAATTTTGATAGACCACGAATATTAGAAAAGGAAAAAAATACGTGTTCAATGAAATTTAATAAGAAATATTATATGTGAATTTGACAGTCCTTGGAGTTTGCATCTCCATACACTCATAAAAACAAGTTAGTAGAAAAAATTTGTAAACAGTTTTAAATCCCACTTTACTATTTGTGTACAGATTTTTAGTAAAAAAAAGTATTATTTAACAAATCTTTTTGCTATTTACATTTTACAAATTACAGAATATTTACAAACTTTTGTTGCTAATTTCAGAAATCATTTTACAAATTTTTAAAAACCGATTTGCTAAAATTAGCAAAAAAATTTACTAATTTTAAAAAAGTGGATATTGAAAAAAATGTTATTTCTAATTAAAACTTACTGCTACAAATTAAAATTGCCTTAAAATGTTACATAGATTAAAAAAAAAATGGATCGAAAGTGAATATACCGACTCATGTCTAAAAATAGGACATCCACTTAAAATAGCACGAAAAAGTTTTTTTTAGTGCTAAAAAACAGCCCTAAAAACAATAAAAATTTGACCTTAAAGTAAAAAAATATTGACTAAAATATTTTTCAAACCAGAAATTACCATATTAAAACAAAATGATAAATTCGTTTGTTTTTACAATTTTTAAGCCTTTGATTTTTTTTTTCTTAATTTTGTCTAAAATATTTTTTGAAAAAAATAAATAAAATAAAAAAAAATTTGATTCTCGATAAAAAAAATAAATTTGAAATTTTGTACTAATATTAATAATAAAGGGTGGTTAAATTTTAAGGCCCGATGTTGAATGTGAACCACATTTAACATTTCTCAATTTTAGACTTACTCAATTTGAACCATAAAAAAATACACAATCGAGCAACGCGTTAAAGTTATTCAGGCTTATTATGCAAATGGGCGTTCAAATCAAAATGCACTTTGTGATTTTTTTGCTCAGCATAATCGACCAAATGTGTCCTCAATCGGGATAATTTTAAACATATTTCCGCAAATCTGGTCTGTAGAAAATGAGAAAACACCTGTACATGCTCGACAAGTTCGCTCTGCGGAAAACATTACTGTTGTTCGCGATAGTGTGGCAGAATAGCCGTTAACATCGACTCGCCGTCGGTGTTCGCTATCGCGAGATCATAACGGAATTCTTGAAGCCAGAAATTGAGGATATGGATGTGCACGATATGTGGTTTCAACGGACGGTGCCACTTGCCACACAGCTAACGAAACAATGGCTCTTTTGCGCGACAAATTCAATGGCCGTGTTATCTTACGTGGTGGAGTTGTTAATTGGCCGCCAAGATCATGTGATTTGACACCGTTGGGTGCCAAAGGAGGAGATAATTCGGTACATTAACGGCATAGAACCTCAATTATGCCTCAGCGTCATCGAAAATTTGACCATCGGTTGGAGGTGTGCCGCCGAGGTCGCGGCGGCCATTTGGCCGATATTTTGTTCCATATATAACTGAACCATACCATATTATCATAATAAAAATAAATGACAATAATTTCCTAAATCATTTTTGTTTTATTCAAAATCAACATCGTTCCTTAAAATTTAACCACCCTTTATTAAGTAAATTTGTTTTACAAAAAGTTTACTAAAATTTAGTAGCGGCAGCTAATTTTTTCTAAAAATGTTATTGTACTACACGTCAGCAGACATGTGATGCTAAGATTAGCAAAAAATTCCGCTGAGCTCAAATTAGCAAAATTTCCCGTAATAACAGCAAAATTTTCAGTTGCCATTACAGACTTTTTTTGGTGATCATTTTGGGCATCATCTCCTATGTAAAGGAGTTCAAAAATGTTACCTAAATTGCCACCTTAGATTTTATCTATCACATATCCGAGTTTAATCCAAATGGGTGTGTTTAAAGTTGGTAGGATTTCAAAAATGTCTTGCTTCCCAACAATTTTTCTGGCTAAAACGTAAAACCATAGTTTTCTTTGTAATATTTCACCACCTTGCACAAATTAGTAAAATTGCTCCTGGTAAACTTCGGTTGCACATATGAGAAGTTCTGTCTTATAGTTTGTAAAAATTCTCTGTGGTTTTTTATGAGACAACCAACAGCAGAAATTTTAGTTTTATTATTCTTAAATATCTAATACAACAGTATTGCAAAGAAGAAAAAATAAAAACACTCTGAATTAAGTGGGAGAATTGAGGCAATGTTTTTTTTTTAAGGTGTTTAGTAGTACAGTGCAATCGCTTGTGTTTATTGTTGTCATTCAAACAAAAATAAAGCGAAAAATAAATTAACAAGAATACAACAAAAACATTTTAATTTATTTTTATACGATAAAAAGTTCTTTTTCGCATTTCTCTCTTTTCTGTTGTAGTTGTATTTTGTGCATTTCCCTTACAAAGCAAAAAACAAAAAATAACAATCAAACACATACATTTTTGAATATGTTTTCAGTTGATTTTGGTAAATTCAATAAATTAGCGAAATAATTGTTGTTGCTACAGTTTTAGAAAATATAACATATATAATAAGTAAAATTCAACAATAAAATATATGTATGTTTAAAAAAAAAATACAAACATGAACTTGAAAATTAACACCAAAATATAATTTTAAAAAAGTTGAATACATTTTAAATATCGAAAATATACGCATATTTCCAAATAGTGTCTTAAATCAAATGTTTTATTATAATTGTTTTAATTTAAATATCTGATTATCGTTTGTAATAATGAAGCAGACTTACCGTCGAACAATTGACAGTTTTTTAAGAAACAGTGTTACAATAATAAACAATTTGATTAATTTAAATTTTATTAATAAATTATGAATACTAATAATCATACATTGTTTAGTCGTTCCTTAAAACGTTCTATAAGTTTTAATTCAGGTGAATATTTAATAAATTTTATATTTTTTTGTTGTTTCGATCTGGCTGTCATTTATCAATTGCTTTCATTTATTATTTTTATTCTTTTAATTAAATTTTATTGCCAAAATTCATAATACAATTACAAATGCGCATTTATATCTTTATTATTATCATTCGTTTAATAAATAAATAATAATAATAAAAAAAAAACATAGAGACGACAAGATCAATGACGTTTCCCCTGTGATTTTTGTCATATGATTTCTTTTTATGACAAATATTTTGAAAAAATTTAAACATATTTTCAACACATTTTCCTTTCATATTAGGCCTGTTTTGTTGCTATACGTGTTAGGAAATCCCATACAATTCTTGATATTGTTAAGTGTTAAGTTTTAAAATTTTTCAACATCGATAATTTGTAAATAAATATAAAAAGGGCGGTCTAAATATAAGTATCTTTTTAAAAATGAAATAAAATTATCTAAACTTTATTTCTTTTGACATAAAGGGTGGTTAAATTTAAAGAGTCTCAATTCAGACTAACTCAATTTGAACCATGGAAAGATACACAATCGAGCAACGCGTTAAAGTTATTCAGGCTTATTATGAAAATGGGCGTTCAAATCAAAATGCATTTCGTGCCCTTTGTGATTTTTTTTTTGATCAGCATAATCGACCAAATGTGTCCACAATCGCCCAGTTCCTTCTGCGGAAAAAATTGCTGTTGTTCGCGATAGTATGTCATGAGCTCAGCCAAGCATTTACCGTGAATAATGTTCGTTATCGCGAACTTATTGTGGCCAGGAATTGAGGATATGACCCTGGACGATATGTGGTTTCAAGAGGACGGTGCCACTTGCCACACAGCTAACGAAACAATGGCTCTTTTGCGCGACAAATTCAATGGCCGTGTTATCTCACGTGGTGGCGATGTCAATTGGCCGCCAAGATCATGTGATTTGAGACCGTTAGACTTCTTTCTTTGGGGTTATTTGAAAGAAAAGGTGTACGTCGATAAGCCAGCAACAATTCAAGAGCTAAAGGATGAGATGATTAGGCACATTAACGGCATAGAACTTCAATTATGCCTCACCTCATCGAAAATTTGTACCTTCGGATGGAGTTGTGCCGTCGAGGTCGCGGCGGCCATTTGGCCGATATTTTGTTCCATACACAATTGAACCATACCATATTATCATAATAAAAAGAAATGACAATAAAAAAAGTCGCTGCTCCGAGGCACCCAATTGACATCGCCAAGACGGCTGAAAACACGATTACCGAACTTAGTGTGCAAAAGATCCATTGTTTGATAAGCTGTGTGACATGGTGTGGCATTCTGCTGAAACCAAATATTATCCAAGTTCATATCTTCGACAACAAACAGTCACACTCTCTAGATGCATTGGCTTCTTAACAATGACGTGCGGGTTTTCCGATTCCCAGATGCGTCAAAGTTGTTTGTTGGCATAGCCGCCAAATTCGTAACGAAGCCGTTTGCCTTCAATTGGTAGCATCTTTTTGCAGAATTCTTATCATGTTGATGCGTAAAATGCCGAGTTGTTGAGGTCGATATTTTTGGATTAAGTTCGGCTGTAGCAGCCACATTCTCATCGGTACGCACCGGTCCATGAGTGTTGTCCACTAGTAAGCCAGTCTCATCAACTTTTTGCACAAACTTTCGTACAGCACCCGTTGTGGGTGCTACATTACGATCAAAACTTCTTTTAAACAAACGCACAATTTGGAAAACACAGCACTCACTTTGGAAATAAGTTTGCAATATTTCAAAACGTTGTTCGAGCGTAAAGCTACTGATTTTAGTCCGCGGAGGTATGATACTGACTGATAGTCAATATTTTGAACAGAAAAAATCTATCAGTGTCAAAATTAAAAGATACCTGTATTTGGACAACCCTGTACATACAGAAGGAATTTATTCATTTTTAAAGTGATAAATGGAATCAAAATAAAGAAAAAAATACTATGAAATGAAGGTTTCTAAAGGGTGTCCCAAGAAGAACGCAATTTTTAAATCTGGCAACATTCGAAGGGTCATTGTTTGACATTTGAACAATTATTATTGTTTGCTAGTAGAAGATACGAGGTTAGTAAAAATGGAGCGCTACACGAATGAACAACGCATTCTCATTGTGAAATTGTTTTACCAAAATGGTGAAAGTTTTGCGGCTACAGTTCGCAAATTGCGATCAATTTGGGGTCACAATAATGCTCCAAAAGAGTCAACTGTAAAGATATTAATGGATAAATTTGCCGAAACTGGGTCTGTTAGTGATGTAAAGACAACAACGCGCCATCGACCAGGTCGATCGACCGAAAATGTCGCAGCTGTACGTGATGATGTCGCTCAAACTCCATCCACCTCAATTCGACACCGAGCTCAGCAAATTGGTGTCTCCAAAACCACTTTGCAGCGAATTTTGACGAAAGATTTGCATCTTCATGCATACAAAGTTCAATTGACTCAGGAACTGAAGCCAGCTGACCATGGACAGCGAAGGGAGTTCGTTAATTGGGTATTGGAGAGACAACATGAAAATGCTGATTTTGCCGATAAAATCATTTCCAGTGACGAGGCCCATTTTCATCTTGATGGCTTCGTCAATAGGCAGAATTGTCGCATTTGGGGTGAGGAAAATCCTCGAGTGATTCACGAGAAGCAAATGCATCCTTAACGTGTCACTGTGTGGTGTGGTTTTTGGGCTGGAGGAATCATTGGACCTTTTTTTTATGAAAATGAGGCAGGTCAAGCGCAAAAAGTCAATGGTGTTCGGTATCGTGAAATGATAACCAGTTTTTTCTTGCCTAGAATTGAAGAACTGAATGTGGAGGGCATGTGGTTCCAACAAGACGGCGCCACATGTCATACAGCCAGAGAAACAATTCAATTGCTGCATCAGTCATTTCCCGGTCGTGTTATTTAGCGTTTTGGAGATCAGAATTGGCCGCCTAGATCGTGCGATTTAACACCATTAGATTTTTTTCTTTGGGGTTTTTTGAAGTCGATGGTTTACGCGAATAAGCCGACGACGACTCAAGCCTTAAAAGAGGAAATTGGACGCTGCATTAATGAAATACCGCAGCATTCATGCAAAACGGTCATTGAAAATTTCATTAAAAGATCGCGTGCATGCCAGCAAAGCCGCGGCGGCCATCTGCACGATATATTGTTCCATACATAACCTCATTCTGTCTACTTTACGATATAATAAAGTTTCACGATTTTTTTTTAAATATCTGTGTTTTATTTAAAATTTAAAAATTGCGTTCTTCTTGGGACACCCTTTATATATTTCAAGTTTTAATAAAGTTTTAATAAAATTTGAAACCTGAAAATAATACAAAATTCAAAATTGATAATTGTTTTTACAAAATTTTGTATTGCTGGCCAATACAATATTTTTTTAATTCAATGAAATATTTTTTAGACCTTTGAGAAACATACAATTGGGAGCTTTGATGTTTCTTTAGGAAAATGCAAATATTTTCAAAACTAGTTGGTCAATTTCCATAACTTTTTTTCTTGTTAGATTCTAAACGAAATAGACTTTCACAGATATAAATTTCTTTTGCGAGACTTAATAAGCTTTCGAGATATTTTAAGTCAAAAAATTATAAATTTTTTTTAGTATGCAATTGGGGTTTTAAAATTTCCGAACAAGTTCCATCCGTATGCGTTTAACAGCAAACGGAAAAAGTTAATTTTTATTCTTTTTTGCGAAAATAAAACCGTCAATCAAACCAAGGAAAAGCTTGATAAATACTATGGGGACTCTGCACCATCGATTTCAATGGTAAAAAAGTGGTTTACTGATTTTCGTTGTGGTCGCACAAGTACAAATGACGCTGAACGTTCTGGACGGCCAATTGAGGTCAATACACCCGAAAATGTCGAAAAAATCCACAATATGGTATTGGCCGATCGAAGAGTAAAAGTGCGTGAGATTGTTGATGCCATAGGCATTTCATATGACAGTGTGGTTTCGATTTTAAATGATCAGTTGGATTTAAGAAAGCTGTCTGCAAGATGGGTGCCGCGTTTGCCCTCAATTGACCATAAACGTAATCGTGTGACATGTGGCAAAATTCCATGAATTGGGCTACGAATTGGTACCTCATCCGCAATGTTCTCCGCACTTAGCCCCGAGTGACTATTTCCTATTTCCAAAGCTAAAGAAATGCCTGGAAATGGTGAAAAGAGATTTAGCTCCAACAATGTAATTATTGATCAAACAAATGCCTATTTTATGTACCCGAAAAATTCTATTTTTTGGAAGGGATACAAAAATTGGAGAAACGTTGGACTAAGTGTATTGAGCTAAAAGGAGATTATGTTGAAAAATATATTTTTTTTTGCAAGAAAAACTGTGTTTCATTCAAAAAGTCACGGACTTATTGATCCGACCTCGTAATTTACAAAATAGTGGGATAAAAATCCATTTTTATCCTGCAAAAATTACATAAAGGAATTTCTCAGAGGTCACCGTTAGAGACAAACTGCAAATTCTTTAATTAGAAAAATAATATCGAGAAATTATCGAACTACCGATATCCTTAAAATACCGTTACCGATATAACATAAATACTGTTATCCTTTAAATATCGAAATAAATGAAATACCATTACAGAAAAAATCTGAAATCTTACCGATAACCGCATCGTTTCGGTTACCAACCATAATAAAAATTAATGAAACTTATTCAAAAATATAAAGCAACTTCTTTATAAATTTGAAAAAGTGTTTCATAAATGTTTGATATTTTTTTAAATTCCTCCATCATATTTAAGAATATTTTTATAAATATGAAAAAATATGTATATCATCAATTTGCATTTTTTATGAAACAGCTTCATCATATTTATGAATGGTTACATTTAATGAATATTTTTGTTATATTTATGAGGCTTTTTATCCGAGTGTAAAACAAAATAGTGGAGGGTATTTCGGTAAAGCCGAATTTTACGTAAAATTTCTTCAAACTTTATAAATTAAAAGTCGCATTTCTTGATATAAAATGTCAAAAGTGTCCGCTTAAAAAATGTTACACTGTATATTACAAACATTACTTGGACGAACAATAATTGTACCCAGTTATAGTAATTGGCCCCAAATGTAACAAAACACACACGACTGTCTTTAAGATTATTGAGCTTATTATCTATTATATAGAAGGCAGGTATACTCAAAAAAAAAAGACATGAACTAAAAATGAATCCAAAATTTCCTTTGAAATAGTTTAACATTTTCCTCAATTTAAGTAAAATTTTATTAAAACTTAGAAAAATTTTCTTAAAATAAATAAAAATGCCTATGTTTGGGTTTAAACGAAACAGTTAAGAGCAGTGTCCTCACAAAGCGGAAGTCCTCCGAAAGTGAGAAAATACTTACACAATGAGTGTAAAGTACTTTAAAATATATAGTAAAATATATTACCTTTACCATAGAAACAGTTTCATATTTATTAGAACATTTTTATCAAATTTAAGGATAATTTTCACTTAAAAGAAGTGCTTTTTAACTTGATTAAATGTTAGAAAATATTTTCTTATTTTTAGGGAGTTGAGTTCAAGGAAACATTTTCTAACAATAAAATTTTAGATGATGTACGAACTAATTAGGAGGAAATTTTACTGTTTTCTAATAAAAATTTAGTTCTATAATTTAAAAATTTTGACCAAATTTTACGTAAAATTGGTTTCTTAATTTCAAGGAAAATTTTTTTAATATTGGTAAAAAGTGTCTGGCGCTGTTTTCATTTCAATTTTTCCTCCAAATAAGTTAATTTTTCTAAATCCTATTTAATTTTTTTTTGAGTGTACATAGGTTTGCTTTTTAATAGTACAACATGAAAAAATATCACCATTTGGAATGGTAGTAATAACAAACACTAACCGTCATGAGTTTAGTTAAACTTTGTGACAAATTTGGGTCATTTGTAGAAAATTTAGGATAGAGAATAAAATATAATTTTATTTACATATTGATAGATGATAAATACAATTGTTTACAATGTAAAATTTCATTTGAATTATCTATTAAGCGATGATAAATATAATTGTTTGCAATGTTATATATCGTCACAAGAAACTTAGGAAGACGTAATAGCGAAATTTTTCCAAAAACAATTTTTTTAAATGATTCACATGAATCAATTTTAATTTTTCTAACACTACACACTCACCAAAAAAAGTCTGTAATGGCAACTGGAAATTTTGCTGTTATTACGGGAAATTTTGCTAATTTGAGCCCAGCGATATTTTTTGCTACACACATCAGCAAAAAAAAATACTAAATATTGTGAATATTTGTACAAAATTTTAAATTTATTTTTTTTTTATCGACCATAAATTTTTTTATTTTATTTATTTTTTCAAAAAATATTTTATACAAAATTAAAACCAAAATCAAAGGCTTAAAAATTGTTAAAACATAAAAAAATCATTTTGTTTTTATTTGGTAATTTGTTTTTGAAAAAATATTTTAGTCAATCACCCTTATTCTAGTTGTCGTCATCAACACAAAACAATGTTGTCTTGGGATTTTTTTTTGAAATTGGTATTCCCGTTGTCGTTATCGAAAATAATCGATAACTGTCGACAAGTATTTGGTATTCTGTAAGAAAATGTGACGCCGATATTGTCTTGAAACGACTCTGATTTTGTCGACACAATTTTTAGTAACGACTTGAGGAAAAGTAATGACTGAAAAAAAAAAAACGGAAAAAATGGGAAGAAATATCAAATTTATTAAATGCACTTGGCCCACCGAGAATAATGTGAGATGGATGGCAGAAGGTAAAGAAAGCATGATCATATAAAGTGCATTATAAAAATATAACAAAATTTATTTATAGGTTTGGCGAGACTTAACATTTAAAGTTAAAAAGAAAATGGTAGCCAACAAAGCCGAGTGTAATGCTACAAACAATTTATATTGAGCCCGCTGGAGGAAGCTGTGGCAAATCTTCTACAGTTTCAGAAACAGCTGAACCCTAAGTTAAAGTCGTTTCCAACACTGAGCTGGTACGACCCCTGGGCTAAAAATCTTAATGTAGCTGCCAACTTTATTGTTTTGGAAATAAATGTGGACTTGATTCCGGTTTTCAAATTAGGTGCTATTGTTTCCAGCACATCTTTGAAGGCTGTTTTATTCAGCCGAAAGTAACTTTCAAACCTTTTAAAAAAATTAGAAGATTAACATTCTTTAAAGTATCAGACTTTGATTTTGCTACTCACTTGTTATCCGCCAGATCAAAGATATTGGATTTCTGTATGAGAAGTCTTCTTTCCAATACTAGATTTTCTTTATTTTCTTCATCACTGGTATCAGAATTTAAATTACACATAAAAAACATTTTTTTCGCAAAAATAATAAACAAAATAAATCTGCCGACTCTATTTTTAGAGATGTGTTTTTGTTTAAATCGATAAACTGTCAACGTCGTTACAACACTGTTTTAGAATACCAATTTGGTGTCGAAGTGATGTCGACCTCGAAGCAAAGTGATGTTGACTCAAAAACGACGACGACATTGATAACAACTACAATAAGGGTGAATAATATTTTTTTGCTTTTAACGTCAAATTTTAATTGTTTTTAGGGCTAATTTTCAGAACTAAAAAAAAACTTTTTAGTGCTATTTTAAGTGGATGTCCTATTTTCAGACATGAGTCGGTATATTCACTTCTGATCCCTTTTTTAATCTATGTAATATTTTAAGGCAATTTAGGTTTGTAGGTGTAAGTTTTAATTAGAAATAACATTTCCTTCAATTTCCTCTTTTTTAAAACTAGTATTTTTTTTTTGCTAATTTTAAGAAATCGGTTCTCAATAATTTGTAATATGATTTCTGAAATAAGCAACAAAAATTTGTAAATATTCTGTAAAAACTCTGTAATTTGTAAAATGTAAATAGCAAAAAGATTTGCTAAATAATAATTTTTTACCAAAAATCAGTACAAAAATAGTAAAGTGGGATTGAAAACCGTTTACAAATTTTTTTACTAACTTTTTTTTCAGAGTGTAATGATGAAACATTGAGATTTTAAAAAAGAAATTAAATATTTGGCAAAAACTTAATGAAAAAAGTATTTCTCAAGAAGCGAATAAAAAAAATCTTACATTTCTTAAATGAAATGCTTCATACATTTTATGAACATTTTCCATTGCGTGTATTAATATAATAATATATAAAATTAATTTTTTTTTCATAAAATTTTATGAAAAACTGAACTAATTTAGGGAAAATGTCAAAAAAAAGAATTCCATCGAAACTTCGTTGATTTTATACAAAATTAAAGTAGATAATTCTGTCAGTTTAGTAGATTTATTTTATATTATTTATTATTACAATTCGACCATGTGCCTTTGAGACCATTGATTTGTTTTCAGAAATGATTTAATAAATCTATTAAAAAGATGTACAAGTCCGTTTTTGTTAAAAAAAAACGATATGGATACGGACCCGATTCGGCGTTCTAAAAACGGAGTCATTCCGCTTTTCGAATCAGTTTCGATGCTACTTAAAATCCGTTTTCTGATCGGTACAAACGGAGTTAGATTCCTTTTTGACGGACCAAAAACGGAACGTTTTGTTTGTTACATAGTTATAAACCAATTGTAAACTAAATTATAATAGAATTTGAAGTCAAATATAAAGTGTTTTATACGTTCATTCTGAACCCCAAAATACGTTTTAAATTTAAAATTTTTGGATTTAAAATTTATATGGAATTTAAAAGTCGAAATGTTAAAAAAACGAAAATACGTATTAAAGGTTCAGTATAATAAGGTATGTATTTATATTTGTATCACTTTCATGTTTACATCGCATTTAGGGTTTAACTAATTGTTATTTGTGACACTTATTGATTTGGGTTTTTAAGGCCCAACTACAATTGCCTTTAACAACTATATTATTTTTTTGACATAGTCTGCTTCAAGGGCGATACAATTACTCCAACGCCTTTTTAACATTTCGATTCCTTTTTTTTATAGAATGATTTATCTTTGGCCTAAAAATACATATGCCTCTGTTTCGGCAACCACCTCTTTATTCAAACCAAATCTCTTTCCAGCGAGCATGTTTTTGATGTCTGAAAACAGGTAAAAATAGCTCCCGTGGGTGCGGTACGGAAGCAATTTAAAGTGTAATTCGTGCAATTTGGCCATGGTAGACAACGACTGAGGTATTCGGCGCATTGTCTTGGTGAAGAGCAGACGCGACACCCATTTCCATTTCATTAAAAACCAATGAAAAATCAACACACGAAATTTCTTTGAATCCATTGGTTTCAAAATCGCAAAAGTAGCGTCGCTAAAAAAGCTGTTATTCACTAATGAAGGAATTGTCATAAAATTTTGATAGGTATCTTCTAAGGGTTGTATTTTTCATTATTGCCACTGCCTATGTGTTATCCTACCGATTTTTCAGCCAATGTGTTAGTAAATTAAGCAAGGTATCGGTTTAAAACGTAAATTCAAGATTTGCATTTTTAAAATTTCGTTTTTTACCAAAATAAACTTGAAGTCATTTAAGCCAATTGTAGTTGAGCCTTTCGGAGGTATAACCTAATCTGATTTATTAGTAATTGGAAAAAAGTTAATGTTTCCTCACATTTGAATAGTCACATGTTAGCAATGTGTCCAGTACATTAAATTTAAGTCCACAAAAAATCAATAAAACTAATTAAATGTTTTAACCAAAATATTAACCCTTATTATCCTAGTATCGTCATATGACGACATTACTTCAAGAACCTATTTAGATCAATAAATTTTTGGATACAACTAGAAATTAAATTAGTTTGAATACTCGTATCATTTCTGGGATGCCACATACAGAGATTCTTGAAAAACACAAAATAAAAATTTTAAAAATCCTTAAAATTGCCCATTAGAGAACAAACTTAAATTTGAATTTTGAAAAATTTTAATCCAATGAAATCAATGTTTCGACTTTGGTTGCAATTACCTACGTTAGAAGGCGTGGTAGGATAAAAACTAAAAAAAAATTTATTTGGGTATGTTGAAAAATGTACACTATTTTTGAATTCAGGAGAATATGGGTTAAAACAACTAAGAATACACTAAAAAAAATTCTACATGAAACAACTATTATGAAGGGTAGTTTTCGTTTAATCGGGCATATAGCGGTTTAATTAGCATTTTAACTGAAAAATCGTTAGATTTGCCGTGAGAGTTGTATTTTTTTGTAAATTTTAAAAGAAAAAAAATTTAATTTTATGTGCATTCATATTTTTCGACAACGCCAACCGCAATCATAACCAATATAATACCACAGTTATTGGTTATGATTGCGTTGTCGAATAATATGAATGCACATAAAATTACAATTTTTGTTTTGTTCTTTTGTTTCTTTTTTTTTTTTTGTTCTTCCATATAATATTACAGCAAATACGTACCGTCAACTTCTTTGAGTGCTTCTCTTGACCCATTATAAATACGCCCTCAAGCTACATACATATAACAAATATCGAACTATTATATTGTTATAAATTTGACTTTTCTCTTTCATTTGACATTTATTGTTAGTTTTTGCTTTGTATGAAAATTTCAAACAAAACAAAATGTGCAAAAATAAAATAAATTTAAATTCAAGAGCAAAAAAGCAACGAACTTAAAGAAGCATAAAAATGCTCTCACTTAATAATTGGGATGGGAAAATTTAATTGCCGGTTTTGTACCAGGTGAAAATTAGTGTACTTTTTTCCAATTGGAGGTCATGGTTTTTCTTTAATGATATTTATTCTTTCATAGATTTTGTTTTTCAACATTTTTGAAAGTTACTACTTCCTTTAAAACAGCTGGAAAAATTTCAATACAAAAAATAAACAAGAATTTTGTTTTTTTTCTATCTTTTATTTAACTTTTTTATTTTATTAATAAATATTTTTTTCTTTGAGCTTAAGGTTTGTTTTTTTTTATAAAAACTATATTTATTTTTCATTGTGTAGTAGTCTTAAAAATCCGAAACCAATAAAGCTTCAATAACCGGTTTCAACCGCACACAAAATGAGTCAAAAATATTTAGAATGTGTTTAACTGCAGCCAATGAGTTGTGTTAGTACCAAGGTACAATTGTACTAACTGTTACATCCCTGCTTAGCAACTAACTTAATATACTCTCTACTGCGATGAGAAATACCCTTAACTAGAGTAACATTAACGTTTAATTATTATCTACAAGCTAAACAACGGATGGCAAAATTTCTCACACACAATATTAAGTCGTTTCAGTCTTTGCTATACGGTACTAGTGTCAACAAGTTAAAATAAATATAAAACGACAACGACGAAGACAACGAAAATTGTCTCCTATAAAGAGAAAAAAATTTATTAAAAAAAAAATAAACGGTAAAAATTATATGATGAAGCTTGGCCAATAAAATCAAAACCAAATAAATAAGCAAAAGTTAAATATAGTTTTTTTTTTTGTTCATTAAAATTATTATTAGTAGTACATACACATTGCATTTGGTACTACATAATATATGGTAAAACCTAATTTGTAATAAATATACACTGTGCAGTAAAAGAGGTACAAAACCTATACATATAAAAAGTTAAAAAAAAAATGAAATTGTAAATTATTTTTTTAAAAATGGGAATTGTTAAAAAAATAATCTTATTATAAGAAACGTATATAAAATCAAAATCTTTTAATAAAAATTAAAAATGGTATTGTTTAAAAATAAATTATGCTATATTTAAACGCATTAAAATAAAAGAATCTTGTGTGAATTTGTGTAAAATAAAAAATATAATAAAGAATTTAAGGAATAAGACAAAAATAAAAAGGGGTGAAAATCTTTTATACTTAAAAAAAAATGTTATTCTTGGCATATGACGGCGAAAAAAGTAAAAACAAATCTTGTATATTCAACTGAAACGACTTGGATACACCCTAAAACATCAATAGTTAATAGCACTTGACGAACATTAAGTTTAATATCAAATTAAAATCAACATTGTTTTAATAATCATGCACTCAGAAAATTATGTCGGTAAAATTTACTGAAAATTAAATTTAAATAAACTGCAATTCAAATAAAGAAAAGTTTACTCTGCAATTGCATTTAAATTATGCAAATTTAATTTATATAAAACATTTGACAAATAAAATTAACTTACAAATGCAATCAAACTTACTTTTAAGACTGCAGTAAGAAAAAAGTGCCAGCACAGTCAAATTTTCCGTCATTTTCTTATTGTCTCGTTAAAATTTGGAAAACAACAACAAATGTGTCGGTTAATAAAGTATTTGTTAATATCTTACGGCACATTGTAAAAATTGTCAACTTTAAACTCATACATAAATTAAGAAGAGATACAAATTATTTTACAAAATAGAAAACGAGAATTTTAATTCAATTGAAATGCATGTGAGAAAAATAAAAAAAAAAATTAAACAACTGCATACATATTTTCAATTTTCTAAAAATGCAGAAGTTTACTTTTATATTTTTGGAAAAAATAAAGAATTGCAATTACAGTAAAAATAACTACTATCTAGTGTTGCAATTTCAGCATTTTGAATGCTAAATTAGAATTTTCCTTTTTAATGTACTCGTAGAATGTAAAATAGTGTTAAATGCTACGTTATCATTTATCACATAATGATAATCTAAGTTATCATTTTTTTAAAACATAATAAAAATTAATTAAGAAATTATGTAATCAAAAATTAATCAAATAAAATATTAATATTTGGAATTCATAAACTTTTCTATAAAAAATATTTTAAACAATTTAAGATTTCTACAGAAATAAAGGAATATGTGAATATTTCTATAAAAATGACTTAGAAGAATCTGGGTATTTTTTATATGCATACAAAATATCTCAAGATCTCAGAATTTTTTATAAGAAACATGGATTTAGAGTTTGAAAGGCAATGTTATTGCATGATATCTGCATCAAATGTCAAGTAGCTTTCATTTTATTTTAGTAATAAAACAACATCACAATATTAGTAAATAAAAACGGGAAACATTTTAATTATTTTTTATTTGTAGAAAAAAATTAAGGTTTGTTTTTTTCGAATTTTGTATCTATAACAATTCGTAAAGAAAACGACTATCCTTACTTACCTGACTTTTCTTGATTTTTCGTAAACAAATATAATTTGAATTGTGGGGCCGCCTTTATACGAAAGCTGTGTTTATATATGGAATTTGCGAAATAGAGCAATTATATTGTGTGCCCTGCTCCTTTACTAACAAACTCATAATTCATTTGTTAATTTTTGTCGTTTTTAACACTTTATCAAATTAAAAATAGAAAAATTTTAAATATTTTTATGACAAATACTTTTGTTGACATATAGAAAAGCCAAGAATTTTCAAGACTTGGTAGCATTTTTATTACTATGTATTTATTTTTAAAAAAGCTAAACTTATACCTACTTATGAATTTTGTAAATACTTAATTCGTATGGCTGTAGATTCCACTGAACCTGGGGGGGGAGGGCGACAAAGGTATTTACTTTTAAAAAAACTTAAAATTAAGTTACTTTTAACTACAAAAAAAAAACAACAAGTAATAAATGTAGTTAAAATAAATACCAATGTTGTAAAAATAACTGACAAATTTACTTAAAAAATTTGTAAACAACTATCAAAAATTGGTATTAAAAACTAGTATCTTTTTACTTATATTTTTTTCGGTATTTTTATAAAACAAATTTTTTTCTTTCCTAAAATCCCAATAATAATGCAATATGTATATAAATTCAGTAAAAAAAAAATTGTCGGCCGTTAACCGTTAAAATAACTGAAATTACACTATCAAAATACAACTTTGTTGATACAAACGAAATTGCAATGCTAATATATTTGCCATCTTTGAGGTAGGGGGTATATCGATGTACATTTTACAAATACAATACTCTGCATACAGCTGAGCTCGCCAACAAAAAGAATTAAAAATAACACACAACAAACAAACAAATAATCGAGAGAAAATAACATAAAATTTAAAAGATTTTCACTTCATAATTTCATTTTTGGGTCACCTCGAACAGTAAAAAAAAAGAATAAAAACTTTTACATGTGATAAAAATTTGTGCAAATCATGATGAATTTAGTTTTCTCAACACATCTTTACATTGGTTATTTATATCGTATTTTGTAATTTTTATAGTTTGAATATAAATTGAGAAAAATTTGTGACAAAAATCAAGTGACTTAACAGCTGTTTTTGAAGAAAAAAAAAGAAAAATCTATAAAGAAACATCATTCCTTATTTACATTACTGTCAAAAACGACTTACTTCATTGCCTTTTGAAAAGTATTTTAACTACTGTTCGTTCTCTCACAACTCGTTCCCTGAGTTATAAAACTATTTTTGTTTTTAATACTTTACGCTCCGTTTGTTTCGCTACATGGATGACGAGCTTGAGGATAAAGTTTTCTATCAAACATACGTTTCACACATGAAGATCCTATCAAAATTTGCTGTGGGCTTTTCGTCCATTAACTCACCTTTAGCGTATATTTGGAAATTATGTCGTCTCTATGTTTTACGACCAGAAGTGATATTTTGCGGTGTTTTACTATTCTTTTTACTAATCTATTTACAAGCTGTTGACACATGGTCACGAGGTTTGTTGGGCCGCATACAGGCTACTTTGAGTGGTCGTCAAAAGTCGAATCGTTTGAAACTGCTGGAAGCATCCGGTCACGGTGATCATCAATCATGGAAGGCTTTAAGGGTACAGAGCTCAGCATACGCGATATTGGGAAGGCGACCTCGTATGGAAGATAGGTGAGTAATTTATTGATTTATTATTTATGTTGATATAACTCAAAAAATAAAAAGCGTTAGAATTTTCCAAACAAAATTACGGTTAAAACAAAGCAGTCAAAAAAAATTGTCTGTTACTACATGACAGTTTTTTGTGTAGTAATTAGTAGTTGTTTTTAACTAAAACTACAGTTGTCTTTCTATCGAATAATACAAAATAATTGTTTTTACAGTTTTTAAAAAACCAGCTAAATTAAAGTAGGTAACTGAAAAACTATTCTTAACAAACACACTCAGAAAATAAAGTTAGTAGAAAAATTTGTAAACGGTTTTCAATCCCACTTTACCATTTTTGTACTGATTTTTAGTAAAAGAATTATTGATAATTCTTTTAGTTTTCAAATATTTTTGCTATTTACATTAAACAAATTAAAGAGTTTTTACAGAATATTTACAAATTTTTGTTGCTAATTACAGAAATCATTTTACAAATTTTTAAAAACCGATTTGCTAGAATTAGCAAAAAAAATTACTAATTTTAAAAAAGTGGATATTGAAGGAAATGTTGTTTCTAATTAAAAATTACACCTTGCCTTAAAATGTTATTTAGATTAAAAAAGGGATCGGAAGTGAATATACCGACCCATGGCTGAAAATAGGACATCCACTTAAAATAGCACTAAAAAGTTTTTTTAGTTTTAAAAATCAGCCCTTAAAACAATTAAAATTTGACCTTAAAAGTAAAAAAATATTTACTAAAATATTTTTCAAAACAGAAATTACCAAATAAAAACAAACTGAATAATTCTTTTATGTTTTAACAATTTTTTCCGATTTCTATGCCTTTGATTTTGTTTTTAACTTTGTATAAAATATTTTTTGAAAATAATAAATAAAATAAAAAAATTGAAGCTCGATAAAAAAAATTAATTTAAAATTTTGTACTAATATTTAGTAATTTTTTTTTGCTGATTTCGGCAAACAGACTTTAAATTCCACTTTACAAAAAGTATACTAAAATTTAGTAGCGGCTACTGGTTTTTCTACTAATTTCATTGTGCTACACGTCAGCAGACATGTGTTGCTTAGATTAGCAAAAAATACCGCTGGGCTCAAATTAGCAAAATTTCCCCTAAAAACAGCAAAATTTTCAGTTGACATTACAGACTTTTTTGGTGAGTGCACTAAACACTAATAACTACAGGTTGGTTTAAAGGTTCCTGCGCTCACCAATAGATGGCACTGCTAGCTCCAAAATTTTTTTTCTCAAGTTGGTATAACTGTCCTGAGAACACATGCAAAGTTGCAAGTCATTCTGTCAATTCTTTCTTTGTTTACAAGCCATTTGAAGTTGACGTGTCATTGATTTTTTTTTTAATATGGAAAAAATTGAATATCGTGCAGTCATTAGATTCTTTGTTTTGAAGGGTTTAAAAGCAGAGGAAATTTATGAACAATTGTTAGAAGTGTATAAGGAGTCCTCACCTTCAAAACGCACCGTTGAATTTTGGGCTGGTGAATTTAAACGTGGTCGTACCAGCCTTGAAGACGATCCACGCGAAGGACGACCAACAACTGCAACCACAGCAGAAATCATTGAGCAGGTACATAATATGGTTAATGAAGATTCAAGTTTGACTAAGCGTGAAATTGCTTATGCCATAGGCATCTCAGACGAACGAGTACTCCATATTTTACATGAAGAATTACGTATGAAAAAACTGTGAAAGTTAGTGCCGCACACATTAACAATTCCACAAAAACTGGATCGAAAACAAATTTCTCAGCTTAATTTGGAGGGTTTTAAGCCGAATAAAACCGACTTCGTTTTATAACTATGGATGAGACTTGGATCTACCACCATGATCCTAAATTGAAACTAGAACGTTTATAGTGAACTGAAGCTGGTTGTTCAGCTCCAAAGCAGGTGAAGTCACAACGATCATCAAAGAAGGTTATGGCATCAGTTTTTTGGGATGCAAAAGGAATTTTGTTGATTGATTATATTTAGAAAGGTAAAACAATCAACTCTGAATATTATTGCAGCCTTTTGGATCAGCTGGATGAAAAAATTCGTGATAAAAGACCTGGTTTAAACAAGAAAAAAATCATTTTTCATCAAGACAATGCACCTGCTCACAAAAGTGTTTTGAGGATGGCTAAATTCAAAGAATTAAAGTACGAATTGCTTGAACATCCACCGTATTCACCAGATTTAGCTCCCAGTGACTACTATCTCTTCAGAAATCTAAAACAATTCCGTCGTGGAAAGCATTTTTCGTCGAATGAAGAGGCCATAGCAGCCGTAGACGGTTATTTTGCAGAGCTTCCGGAAAACCATTATAAGGATGGGATACAATTATTGGATAATCATTGGAACAAGTCTATTGAGCTTCTAGGAGATTATATTGAATAAAAAATATATTTCGTAACAAAAACAGTATTCTTTCATTTCGAGCGCAGAAACTTTTCAACCAACCTGTACACACGATTTAATAATTAATAAAATTAAAATTTTTTAATTGAATATTTCTCTAATAGTAATTTAATTTTAAATGCAGAAAATAATCAATAGCTTGGTCTATTTTTAAATAACCTTGCATTTACATACGTTTTAATAATGATAATTAAGGGTAAAATGCATAGGAAATACGACAACAATATACCAGACTATGTTATCAATGCTTTATAATTATCACACAATGTACGATGTCAATTGTTAATTTAATTCTGTAGACAAATCTTGAAAAACTAATACCTATCAGAAGGCAAAACCTAAAGCAAGACGAAAGCATTTATTCTTAAAAAAAAAATAAAAGGGCCACAAATCATTTTGAAAGAAAATTGTATAAGTTTTAAATTGTAATTTTTTACAAAATGCTTTAAAAGAATATAAAACAAAAGATTGTAAGTAATAAAGACAGTTAACCCGAAATTTAAATATTTGGAAAATGTTACAAAAAAACAGTTATTTTCAATATACATATCGCTCATTTGCGAGAAGATCGTTATTACTCAAAAAAAGGAATTCCGAAATAAATTCAGTTAAAGCTTTCAACTACTGAGAAAAGTACAAAACATTTTTGGTCGCCACTAGTGTTCCCAATTATTCTACCCTGCCGGTTAATCGGTTATGTCATTAATCGAAAAATGGAGAAAAAATAAATAAAATTATTCGTGTCGATTAATCGGAAAAATTGCCGATTAATCAATAAATCGTTTTATGCAAAATAAATATATTTCTTTTTAAAAAAGATGGCGACTTTATTTTTCTTTTCCCTGACTCTTTCACTACCTGGTTTAAGCTTTGGAGCTAAAGAGGTTTTTCATTAGAAAATATATAAAATCACGCATAGCCCTTACAAGTCCTAACCGACTTTTCTGTGCTTGTGCAATTAAGAATTCAAATAAGCGAATTCTTAAATATTTTTGACTAAACAACTTAATTCTACTGAAGTTTCTACTTCATCAAAATTTGTTGATAAATCAAATTAGAAACAAAATTCCATGTTATTTTTTAGATTTTATAAATTTTTTCATAGAATTTTAAATGAAACTGTTTTTTCGAATTCAAATCAATTTTATATTTTTATTTTATAACATAGGTTACGTCATAGTGCTTGTTAGGAATATACCTAGTCACGTGTTTCATTGCTAAGGAAAAAAAATATATATTTTTAATAGGTTTTTTTTTTGTTAAAACTCTGCTTAGAGGCTCTAGCTTTTCTAAAACTTCGCGTTCTGATGAGATCTATTGTCAGATCGAAATACATGCATACGAAGGTTCAAAGCTCTGATTCAATTTTTTTGGACATGCAAATATGATTTTATATTATTTAAAATTTATTTGTTAAAGGAATTGAAACAAAAATAAAAATTGTCTATTATATTTCCCCAAGCCTATATAACCTTTGCTTTGCTCAGTCGATTTGAAAAGAATTTGATTATATTTTAGTTAATGTTTTTTTCCCCCGATTTGCTTGCCAAAGTTAAGGAAATTAGAAAGTTTTAAGAAAAATAATATTAAAAATTTAACCGATTAATGGACATATTTTAATCGATTAATCGTGCTGAATAATTATTTTAGTTATTTACTGAAATAGAGGCGATTAATCGAGGAATGGGTTAATCGATTAACCGAATTGGTAACACTAGTCGCCACTCAATGAGATAAAGAGGTATCAATACCATTTATTGATATGTTTAAGATTATTGTGTGGCCCATATTTCTGCATAATTAACTCAAAAATCGCGTTTTTTTTTTGTTATTCCGGTCTTCTCACAAATGAGCAAATATATACTTAAGAAACGCTAAGATATTTTCTAATAAGAGAGAAATTAATAGTATCCCTTCTTTTCTGAAATTTCAAAACTTAAAACCCTTTTTATTCGTCTTCTTCTGAGTGTTTTTATTCAGTATTAACAATTATTGCACTTAATTATAAACAAGTTGAATAAATTAAGTTTCATCTTATCTCTACGCTAAGCGTTTATTTTGTATGAAAGTATATGAGAATTATTTAAATACTCAATATTTAAATTTTCTTCCACTAATTGTTTTAATTTTAGGTCAATAACTTAAAAGCATTTACTCAAAACACTAATTTTTTGTTTGCATTGCCACTGGTAATGTTTGAATAAATTAAGAATTAATTGAGGGGATTCATGAAACTCTCGTATAAGTACATAATATATATTTAAGTATTTTCAGCTACGTACCTTAACAATTGTTGGCACAGTTTAAATATTATTTAACTTTATTTTTTTTTTTAGAAAAATATAATAATTTATAAAAAAACATATTTAACGACAGATACTAAAATATTCATTTATAAAATATAAAAAAATGCCAAAAAATTGTGGAAAAAACTGTTCAGGGCTGGTATTATACTTTTCACACAAAGTGATTCAAATAGAAAAAATTTTAAATAATTTTCAATCCCACCTTACTAATTTTGTACTGGTTTTTAGTAAAAAAAATTATTACTTAGTAAATTTTTTTTGGTATTTACATTTTACAAATTACAGAACTTTACAGAATATTTACAAATTTTTGTTGCTAACTTCAGAAATCATTTTACGAATTTTTGAAAACCGATTTGCTAAAATTGGCAAAAATATTTACTAATTTTTAAAAAGTTGCTCGCCATCTGATAGGGAGTTGGCGAAAATTGTTGAAGCTTTTTGGTTAATAACCAAATAACCCTGTTATGTTATTTTATATCGGTGGCGTTAAGTGCTATTTAAAACACCGAAGGAGGACGTTGCGATATTTATGAGGAAGAGAAAAATCACACATAATATTTTTTCTAAATTGATGTTGCGGTCACAAGGAATCGAACCCGCAACCTTCTGTGTAACAGTCCAACGCGCTAACCATTACACCTTAAAGCCTTAAACTGTTACATTCATACACTCTAATTAATTTCTGTTGAAATTTACCCAACTTATAGTAGGAAACTGTACTCCTACTATAAGTTGGGTAAATTTACTCTGTGTGCGTAAATGAAAAAAAAATACACACATTATGCGTAAGTTGATGAACACATAGTAGGTTAAATTACATTAAAAGTGCGTAAAAATTCAATGAAATTTTAAAATTAAAGAGTAAATTCACAAAAATTGTGCGTAAAGAAGCACGATTTGCCTGTAAATGTACATAAAAATGCGGAAAAATCCTACAAAAATGCGCACATTTCCTACCAATATATTGAAAATTATAAACCAAAAAAATTTTTTGATTTGTAATAAAAAACAATAAATTTATTGTTTAGAAATTCCAAATAATTGATCAATTTAAAAAACTAATGAATCTATTTTTTAGGTTTGAAAATTTTATCGATTTTTTTTTTCAATTCAAAATACTACTATAACTTAGTATATTTACAATCTTTGTGCGTAAAATTTTTATTTAACAAAACAATACTAATTTTAGGCATAATATGTTTAATTGTAAACAAATAGTGTCTAAAAATACTGCGTGTGTGTATTATTGTATATAAAAGTGTGCACAAATAAGTTTTACGTATTTGGTGTTTATATTTACCGAATTTTCGTAATATTACATAAAACTTTGTCCATTTTATAGTAGTAATTTTACAAGCATTTTTTAGAGTGTAGGTTAAAAAAAGGGATCGGAAGTGAAGATACTTTTCACAACCGACTCATGTCCAAAAATAGGACTAAAAACTTTTTTATTTCTAAAAATCAGACTTTAAAATTCAAAATATTTACTAAAAAAATTTTTTAAAACAGAAATTAGCAAATTAAAAAAAAAAATTTAATTCTTTTATCTTTTAACCATTTTTTAATCCTTTGAATTTTTTTTTAATTTTTTATAAAATATTTAAAAAAGAAAAAAAATGTTCGATAAAAAAATATAAATTTGTATATTTTAATTCGTTAGACAATTTTAATATTCTTTTGTAAATTAAAACTTTGAATTATTTTACAATTCATTGAGTTTACAGCAATTTACAAAAATTTAGTAGAGCCTACTATTTTTTACTAATTTATTTGCACTAATATTAAGTAATTTTTTTTGCTGATTTTAGCAAACCGATCTTAAATTCTACTTTACAAAAAGTTTGATAAATTTTAGTAGTGGCTACTTTTTTTTTACTAATTTTATTATACTATACGTCAGCAGACTTGTGTTGCTAAAATTAGCAAAAAAATACCGCTGTGCTCAAATTAGCAAAATTTCCCGTAATATCTGCAAAATTTTTAGTTGCCATTACAGATTGGACCAAAAAGTATATAAAAGATACGAACGAAAATAAAATGTATTTCTAAAATTTCGTTTCATACCAAAACAAAGCTTAGGCCAATTGTAGTTGGGCCTAAAAATTTGAGTTATAATTTGTGAGCGCACATAAATGTGTTGGTTATGTGATTATAGAAATCTATTATCACAAAATTTACTTTACCCTTAACAGCTTTAAGCAAATACATACTTAAATTAAATACACTCTTTCTTTAATTATGTATTTTTAAGTACCAGAAGCAGCAAACAATATTACTTTTAGAACTATGAACTGCGTAGAAACTAGCGACTTTAAACATAAGTATACTCGAATTGATTGTTGTTATCTTCTATACCAGAATTTCATATTAATCATAGTCTCAAAAAAGTTTGTCGGTAGAATCTACTAAAAATGACAGTTAAAACAAATTAAAATATCTACTACGAAATTTCTACTGCAAAAATTATTAAAAATTGGTATAAAAAAACTATTGTTTTTACAGTAAATTTATTTCGGTAGTTTTTTTTTTTAAATGCAATTTCGATTACAAAAAACGTGTGTAATTACTTCATCCTATTTGAAATTTAAATTTGAAACTCAATACGGTACGAGGGTGGGTCAATAAGTCTGTGACTTTTTGAATGAAAAATTATTTTTCAATATAATCTCCTTTTAGCTCAATACACTTAGTCCAACGTTTCTCCAATTTTTGTATCCCTTCCAAAAAAATAGGATTTTTCGAAGTCCATAAAATAGGTATTTGTTTCATTAATAATTTCATATTTGAAGCTTAATCTCTTTCCACCCAGCCATTTCTTTAGGTTTGGAAATAGGAAATAGTCACTGGGGGCTAAATCCGGAGAATAAGGCGAATGAGGGGGCAATTCGTAGTCTACTTCATGGATTTTTGCCAAGGAAACTAAGCTGTCACACGATTCCGTTGGTGATCAATTGCGAGCAAACGCGGCAGCCATCTTGCGGAAAGCTTTCTCATACCCAAGTGATCGTTCAAAATTAAAACCACTGAGCCATGTGAGATGCTTATGTTTTCCACAATCTATCGCACATTCAATCTCCGATCGGACAACACCATATCGTGAATTTTTTCAATTGTTTTGGGTGTAGAGACCTCAATTGGGCGTCCAGAACGTTCGGCAGCTTCCGTGCTTGTAAGGCCACAACGAAAGTCAGTAAACCACTTGTTTACCATTTAAATTGATGGTGCAGCGTCCCCTTAGTATTTATCAAGCTTTTCCTTAGTTTGATTGACGGTTTTTCCCCCAAAAAAAATAATGTTTAATGAGCACTCGAAATTCACTTTTTTCCATTTTTAAAAAAAGGCCATTTAAAAACAGTTTTGAACAGCTGTTAAACGCAAAGTAAAGTCAAAGTAAAGAACTTGCTGATAGTAGTCTATTAACAAGTTGTACTTGATGGGAGCAGTGTTGCATTTCATTTAACTACAAGGGAAGATCAAAAAGTCAGGGACTTATTGATCCGCCCTCGTACTTCAGTTATTAAGTTGTTATCCATTAGAGATACAATAACATTTTTTGATTTTTATTTGCAAACTAATATTTAAGAAAACAAATGAAGATGTACATCAACAACGAAAATCCAACATTAGGTTTAAGAGGTTAAGAATGTATGACGAAATTTTTTATTTTTATTTAATTTTTTTTTAGGATATTAAGAAATAATTTGTAATTATATGTTTAATAAAATAAATAACTAACACGAATTAAATGTTTACTGCAAAAATAAAGTTTTGGTAGTTTGTTTATTATAATTCTAAAAATAACTGCT
The DNA here is from genome assembly GCA_949748255.1 of Eustalomyia histrio. Lineage (NCBI taxonomy): Eukaryota > Metazoa > Arthropoda > Insecta > Diptera > Anthomyiidae > Eustalomyia > Eustalomyia histrio. Next base: position 7,006,471 of record OX456526.1, read on the forward strand.
GTAAACACTGAACGTTTCGTTAGTTGTTTTTTTAAATAACTGTAAAAAATTTATAATAATTAATTTTAACTAATTTTTAATGTTTTTATACAGTAATTCGTATTTCTTAATTTTTAAAATTTTCCTGATAAATTGTTTTCAATTTATTATATATTTTTGTGATTCCGTTAACAGCCCCACATATAAATGGCGCTATTTCTTCTTTTTTTATAGTGAGAATAAATTCTCGAGTATGTCAGAAATTAAGCGAAATAGAGCAAAATGAATAAAAATTCCTTACTTCGCATCTATTAATTTGTCCTTAGAATGCCATTTTAGGGGCCATCTAGAGTCAAATCCTGAGAGCCAAAAACCTAGATTTTAAGCAAAATTGTAACAAAAATTTGAAGCTACATCAGGAAAAATATCTGACTTGTTTAGCCAAAATTAAAGTTTTATTAAAAATAGCTGCTTCAAACTGTTACGAAAAAACTATATAATTGCTTTTTTGCGTATTTTTCCAACTGCTATGTAGTACCTGTGAAACTTTTTTATGTGTAAAATCCTGTAAAGCATACAAAAAGCTGGGAAAATCTTCTGAGATTGCAATGATAGGCAATCAAAGAAAAGAAAACACAGGTACAAATGAAGAATTAATTTTAATTGCAACTTTAAAAAGGATCCAATAAGTGAATCGAAACTTTACAGACATTTTAGATGCACTGCAATGCTCCAAACAAAATTATCTTCTAAAAGCGCTTTCTTCCTTGTTCAAAAGCGAAACTAATACAAACTATATTTTTGATCTACTTGAAGAAAAAATTCACTAGATCACCTTTTTAATCTTAACATTTTAAATGCGAAAATATTATAGAAATTCGAATGAATTATTTAAAAAAATCAATGATTTTATGCTTAGTAAAGTTCGAAGAACCACTAACATATAAGTATCATTTTATAATTTTCGGTCCCTGATCCATTGACCAAAATGTGGTGTAGGGTATAAGAATATATTTTTAAAATATCATAAACAATTTTTTTTTATCCACCTATTTGACAACATCTAATATTTGGAAAAACAAAAAATTTTAGATTCTTTTTTATAATTTGTGTTATACGATAATAAGTCCATTCGTTTACTTTTCTCAGTCAAGTCCAGTAAGAATTACTCAGTAACTAACTTACAGAGAGTAGGACAAATTTACTTTCAAAATGAAAACTTTCTGAAAAAGTACGCCAACGGGAAATTTCTAATAATTTACAAGATTGTTAAACAGCTGATTGTAATACCAAATGCAAAAATAAATTATAACTGGTCGACATGAAAAAAATAGGATTCTTGTTGTAAATTTCAGAACGTTTTCTTATCTTTTCTATATAATTCATTTAAAAATATTTGTTGCTTTGCATAAAACAACGTTAATTGTAAAACATTTTTATTTTATTTTTTTCAATCATATGTTTTTTCTGCTTGTAAATTCTTGCGGGTTCGACGTACGTTACCGCGGGTGCCCGCGGGAACCCAATCTTACCAGAAAGCGTTTCTTGTAACAAATATTGGGTAAATGAGAGCGTTCATGAGAGTGTAATTGTTTTTCTCTTTTTACCAGAACTTACCCGTACTTTTTGTTTGGGTAAAATTGTCAAATCATCAGCTGCTGATAATAAATTAGCTGTTTTGCATTTTTGAAAAAATTAAAGTTAAATAAAAATTTAATATAAAGATTTTGTCCTTTTTAATAATGATATGAAATACATTTAAAAATGTAAATAGTTATTTGCAATTTCAAATATATTTATTAATATGAATAAATTTGAAGTTTATTTTTGGGTATGAAATGTGGTTTTGTGCGTTCGCAGTATTTTGGGCATTTTTATGGTTTTGTAAGAGAATTTTTTGCTTACTCTCATTTTACCAGACTTAACCCAAAATTACCTCGTACAGACCTAATTTGTACAGTAAAAATTTGCAGAAAGAAGATCTCTCAACATCAAACCGTCACTTTAATCTCCCTTTTTTCTTTATGTTTACTGAGTATTTGTGTAAACGAACGATATCCGGTAACAATTTGTACAAATTATGAGTAAACGAACGGAACTAATATATAGCGTCTGAGAAAAAAATATGACGAAATATTGCTTCACTAGACGCCAAAGAGTACAATAATATTTATATTCTCGCACTCAAAAATGTTTGTCAGTAGAATCTACTGAAAATATATAACAGTTAAAACAAAGGCGACAAAGGTATTTATTTACTTTATCTACATATGTAGCTATTTTTAACTATTAAAAAATAAACAACAAATGCAGTTAAAACAACAAATCATGTCGAAAAAATAACTGACCAAAAAAATTTATTTAAAAAAAAAATTGACATAAAATGGTTAAAAAAACTATTGTTTTTTAAAGTTAATTTTTTGGTATGTTAATCAATTGCTTCATCCTACTTCAAATTTAAAGTCAAAGTTCCAAACGGTTCTTCAGTTATTACGTTCTTAAGCATTAGAGATACAATAAAATTTTCTGATTTTTATTTGCTATCAAAGGATAATTCACTAATAACAAATATAAATTTAACATGAATTTTCAAAAACTTAACGAAATTTTTAATTTTTTAAATAACTATAAAAATTAACCGTTTACTGCAAAACTTCTGTTTTGCTAGTTATTCATTGTAAAATTAAAAATAACTTAGGAAGTACAGAACTTTCGTTCATTGTTTTTTTTTTTCAAAGAACTGTGCTAATATTTATTTTGTATCTTTCCATTGAATACCAACCGTAATTGTAGTTAAAAACATCAAATAACTGTCATGTAGTAACTTTCAAACTTTTTTGGTGTACATATCAAATTAGGTTTACGTACGCTTTAATAAATTAAATGTTTTTGTTAGTAAAACATTTTTTTTTATATGAACCTAAAAATAAAATAAAAAAAAAAAAAAATCGCACGCCAACGCAAACATAAATTCAAAATTAACTCTCGTCAACTTGTGGTAAACAAATGTATTATAATGTTTTGGATACTTGTTGTTTGTTTAAATTTTAATTATTTCACTCAGCCTATAATTTAAAAAAAAAATAATGCAAATGTATAATTAGCATAACCAGTGATGCCAACTTTAAAAGCACTAAATTATGAACAAATTAGTTTTATGTTTTTTTTTTTTAATTTTTTAATGTGAGATATTCTTCATTCTTCAAGATCATGGAAATTTTTGTAAATAAAAAATTTATAATTTTTGTTATAATGGAGAATACATAGAAAATGTTATTAGACACTAGATGAATTGAGTGCATTTTCTTTTTAGGTATGATCTTCATAAACATTCTTCGCGTCTTATACACTCAAAAAAGTTTGACATTTGCTAAAATCGTCTTAAACCAAATCTCATATCTAGAAAATGTAAATCTTTATTGTAACTCAATGAGTTGATTCAATATTTTAGAAATCAGATTTAAAATCATAAGTGATTAATTAATTTTATTTGAATCTTTTTTGATTCAATTAAATCAAATTATTTCAAACATGATTCACGGATTAAAAAAAGATGAATTTGATTTGCGCCATTTAGTAAAATGGTAATTTTTTAAAATGGCCGCTATCTCGAAAACTAATCGAGGGCAAAACGGAAAAAAATTTTGCTCTAGAAGAGTATTAATATACTGCGATAATAAAAATAGGCCAGGTCCGAAATACATCCCAAATAATATATTTTTATAAAACAGCCACAGAGTACACATTTGTATACGAACGAAATGGAACGGGAAACGAAATTTGTAATATCGGCTGTTTTATAAAAATTCCATAAAATCCTTCGGAGTTTAAAATTATATTAATCGTGATTTAATAAAAATTATTTTACTTTGCGAATAGAATCATATTCGAGAATCAAAATAATTATTTTTTTTTGATTCGCGAATCAAATCAAAATTTATTTGATTTTTTGTTTTAAAATTTAATTATTTCGTTTGATTTAGAAAAAGAATTATTTAATCAACTTGATTCTTCTAATACAATAATGATTGAATCGTGAAGTAAATAATTCAATCAGAAAAATTAATTCGTCAAAATTTAAATCAGATTTGAAAATTGATTTAAGGAATTATGTTGTTGAAGGTCTGCCGAAGCTATTAGGTGTGTTCGACGTACGTTTCCGCTGGTGCCCGCGGGTACCCAATCATACCAGAAAGCGTTTCTTGTAACAAAAATTGGGTAAATGAGAGCATTCATCAGGGAGTAATTGTGTTTCTCTTTTTACCAGAACTTACCCGTACTTTTTTTTTTGGGTAAAATAGTAAAACTGTCAAATCATAACCTGCTTCTAATAAATCAGCTGTTTTGCATTTATGAAAAAATTCAAGTTAAATGAAAAATTTACTATAAAGAACTTTTTCTTCTTAATAATGAAAAATACATTTGAAAATGTAAATAGATATTTGCCATTTTAAATATATTTATTAATTAAGCTCTTTTTTAAACATAAATTTGACGTTTATTTTTGGGTATGAAATGTATTTTGGGAATTTTTATTGTTTTGGGAGAGAATTTTTTGCTTACTCTTATTTAACCAGACTTTACCCAAAATTACCTCTTGCAGACCTATTGTGTTCCATTCTTAAATGAAAACCTTTCCAATTAAACCAGAAATTAAAAAAAAAAATTGAATTTTAAATGGCCCAACCTATATTATGTTATGGTCCAACGAATCCATTATTTTGTTTTCTTGAGAGAGAATGAAATTTAATTTGCGAATCAATATAAGTATTTGGGTGGTTTTGTGATAGTAAACTGTCATTAATATACCACATTGACGCATTGTCAGGCTAAGTTTGGGGTGCTTTGCGTAGACTTTATTCCACTAATATTATGTTACCTCTACGTGTTAAGATAAAACTAGCTCATGCGCTCTTAATGTCACAAGTGCTATATGGCCCGAGGTCTTTTCTGGTACTATTGGGATTAACTTTAATATGTTGAAATTAAAAGTTAATACTAATTTACGATTTGCGTAAAATGTTAGGCGTCGGGATCACATTTCTGGTTATGTTTACGGTTTTCTTGGATGTTTAAATATGTTTCATGGAATTGTGAAAAATTGTTGCCCTGTATATTTATGTAGATCTTGAATTTTGTCACGATTTGCTTGGAATCGCCAGACATTCATTCCTAGAATTGTGACATCAATGTATGAGAGATCATTTGCGGTTAGAATTGCCAGTTGTTGGAATATAGTGTCTTGTGAATTACATATAATAATAATGTTTTTTGCCTTAAACTCTTAAATGATTTTGCTGGTTTATAGAATTCTGATTATTCCAAATTTTTAGTTTTCTTTAAATGATTCAGATTTGTATTTGGTTTTCTTTAAATGTATTACTGCTAATTGGGACTTTACTGGCGTGCAGGAATGATTATTTATATTTTTTTATTTGTGGTTGTAGGCAAACTGTTATGCTTTTTGCTGCGCTGTTATGACAATTACGAATCCGAATATATCGGTTCTTAATATTGTAACGTCATACGACGACGCTACACTCAGAGAAAAAAGTTTCATCATATTGATGAAACTGTTTCATAAATAATTTGTCATTAATTCTTCTTCATAATTATGAAGCACGTCCAAATAAAAAAAATGAAAAAATAAAAATGAAAAGTCATCTTTAGCGACGAGGCCCATTTTTGAATGAATGGCTTTGTTAACAAGCAAAATTTCCGTATATGGGACGACGCCAACCCACACGAGGTTCACCAGATGCCAATGAACCCACGTACGTACTTCTTTCAAAACGGCGTTGGTGAAGTCATCCCCTTGAACGGCGAGCGCTACAGAACAATGATAACTGATTTATTTTGCCTCAAATTGAAGGTTATAGACGTAGACGACATGTGGTTCAGAAGGATGGTGCTACGTACCACACAGCGGACGCCACGATAACATCTACCCGCCATTATTGGAAAACTCTATAATATACAAGGAGCTACTAACTTTTTATCATGTATACCACTGTTAGTTTGCAAATAAAAATACCAAAGTTTTGTTAGTGAAAAATAACATAATTTTTAGTTATTTTAAAGGTAAATAACTTTGTTGACTTTTTAACCGAATATATCGTAACTTTGTTTTTACTGTCATTTTCTATAGTAAATTCTACCAACATATTTTCTTGAGCGAAAAATTGTTTGTTGCGATTAGAACATGTAACACAATTTTGCACAGTACCCTGTGTTTCATATTGATATTTATTGTTCAACAAGTATTTAAAAGTTAATTAAAAAACATTTTTAATACATACGAGGGTGATAAATAAGTCCGTTACAGTTTTTTTTTGCAAAAAAAAAAAAAAAAATTTTTTCAATATAATCTCCTTTTAGCTCAATACACTTAGTCCAACGTTTCTCCAGTTTTTGTATCCCTTCCAAAAAATAGGATTTTTCGAAGTCCATAAAATAGGCATATGTTTGATCAATAATTTCATCGTTGGAGCTAAATCTCTTTCCACCGAGCCATTTCTTTAGGTTTAGAAATAGTCACTGGGGGCGAAATCCGGAGAATATGGCGGATGAAGTACCAATTCGTATCCCAATTCATGGAATTTTTCCATTGAGACTACACATGCCACACGATTACGTTTATGGTAAATTAAGAGCAAACGCGGCACCCATCTTGCAGACAGTTTTCTTAAATCCAACTTATCATTTAAAATCGAAACCACACTGCCATATGAAATGCCTATGACATCAACAATCTCACGCACTTTTACTCTTCGATCGGATAAAACCATATCGTGGATTTTTTCAACATTTTCGGTTGTATTGACCTCAATTGGCCGTCCAGAACGTTCAGCGTCATTTGTACTTGTGCGAACACAACGAAATTGAGTAAACCACTTTTTTACCATTTAAATCGATGGTGCAGAGTCCCAATAGTATTTATCAAGCTTTTCCTTGACGGTTTTTTTTTCGCAAAAAATAATGTTTAATGAGCACTCGGAATTCACTATTTAAAAAAAATCCACGAGGTTGTATGTTTTGAACAGCTGTTAAACGCAGAGTAAATGATGGAACTTGCTCAAAATTTCACAGTAGTCTATTAACAGGTGGTACTTGATGGGAGCAGTGTTGCATTTCATATAACTACGAGGGAAGTTCGAAAGGTCAGGAACTTATAGATCCGCCCTCGTATTTACAATTTTAAAAAATCTGACCAATTTTACCACAGTTTAGCTTATTTTATTTTCGGTCATATTACGAATTCAAATTCGTGTGAAATTGAAATTTATGGCACCTATTTCACTGTATTCCAAAGTTTTATTTGAATCGATTTCAACTTTACCACCACTTTGCAATCAAAATTCACCTGAAGTTTTAATGAAACTAAAATAAATTGAGAAATCAAAAATTAAGAAACTTTCACTTTCACCTTAAAGTGAAATCCTGAATATATCCGTTAATTTCTCATTTTTTTTTTATTTTCAGATTTATTCTTGAGGAAAATATTAACAATAATACGGGTATATCATTTTTTGCCGTATTTGATGGACATGGCGGTGAATTTGCTGCCGATTTTGCCAAAGATATATTGGTTAAGAATATCTATAATAAGGTCATTGAAACAACAAAGTTGTTGAGTGCCCAAAAATTAGAACAAAAACATTTAACCGCAGCAAATGCAGCAGATATTGATAAAGACTATGTGGAATACGATGCTAGTCCCTATTTGAAAAGGAAAGCAAGCCGCAAAGACAATAATAATGATGGAAGTAATAAGGAAAACGAACCACTAGTTAGAAGACGAGATAGTTTACGTAAATCATCAAGGTAATTTGTTATAAATGTTTGAAAAATGTGTATTAATTTAATAAAGCATTAAATTTTAATGGAATATTATTGCCTGCTAATTTATTTCAAAATAACCAGAGCTTGTACGCAGTTAACAATGGTTAGTGATAAGCTCTGGTTAGTTTTTTTTTAAAGTTATCTACCCCATAAACTTTTTTTTTTTTTAAATCTGTTAATTATTTTGTATATGTACATTATACGTCGAAAAATGTTTGCATAACTAATGCTTGGACAATTTAAATAAATGATTAGGAATATTTAACATTACAACGGACAGTTGGGAAATAATAGGCGTGTTTTTTAATCACTGGATTTGTTTTTAGATTTAATTTACTTCGTTAAAAGTTCCATATTTAGTTTCCTAATTTAAAATAAATTATTTTTTTATCTAAATCTAACACTTTCTCGCTAAAGAATAAATTAAAATTTTGCAAAATTAAAAATTACTGAATTGAATTTATCTATTCCTAAATCCTTTTCAGATTTAGCTTAATTTGATTCCTGTGTTTCTATTTTAGAAAATTTTAATTTTTTCTTTCAGTGAGTTTTAGATTTAGACAAAAATACGAAATGAAAGAAATGCAAAAATAAATTCAACTATTAACAAGTAAAACAGGGCTAAATTCGGCTGTGCCGAATCTTTGAATACCCTCCACCATAGGGGCTGAAGATGATATACGTATATACTAAATTTTGCATGAACTGTAATATGAATATGTTTTGTCAATTTATGTAACGAACTTTTGTTATTTAGTTTTAGCAATGTTATTTACAGAGGTCTGCTCTGTTAGCGACTTTAACATTGTTAATTTTTACGTTAACTTAGTTATCATAGTATGTAAGACAATAAATCTAATCGAACAATAAGAAGACTTAATAACATTTTTACTTACTTAACAGAAAAAAAATAGATACAGAAAAATTGTACAAATTTGTATGGAAAATTTAGAGGTACCTTCACATTTTCACTCATAACTTTTGAACCGCTTGACCGATTTTGCTCATTTTGAATACCAAACTGCTCGGGAGGATATTCAATAATCTGGGTAAAAATAGGCACCCCCGCTTGCGTCTTCGCGTCGTGATCGTGATTTCAACAGACAGACGGACATCGCTAAATCGACTTAAAATTGCATAAGGATCACGAATATATGGGGTCTTAAACCTATATTTCGACATATTACAAACGGAATGACAAACTGATATATACCCTCACCATATATGGTGGAGGGTATAAAAACATACCTAATATGTCTGTTCCATGTAGTTTGTGTAAATTTTGTGGGTATTTTGGGTTCCCGGGGTATTGCGGCAACGACGTGGAACAGACCTAATGTATACATATTTCCGAAATACATACATTTAAATAGCAAAATTTCAATTTTTTGTATAAATGGCCTTTACAAAATCCAGTGAAAATTTTAAATATATCACATGAAGTGTGCTATACATCAAAAGATTTTCCCACTCATTTACAAATGTTTTTAACAAAAACAAATTTTTTTTTATAAACAAACAAAAATGCGCAACAAATTATAGACCGCATCATTATAAAAAAAAACTAGATTTACTATCTGGGAATAAAAACGACAAAAAAAATAATTGATTATATACAGACGTCGCACAGTGGCGCTTGTAGAACAAGTGAGTTTGCAAAAATAAAAAATTTCATGTGCCCCTTAAAAATATTGAATAAACCTATTTTATAGGAAATTGTCCAACGATTTCAAATATGCAACTCTTATTACAATCAGAAGATTCAGAAGATTATAGCCCTTCAAAGTTGACTGATTTTCAATGTGCAGAAAAACATACCATTTTTAGGTAATTTGGTCCGCTTTCAGATACATTCGGCCTGATTACGGTTGTCGAATTTGTAGTCAAAATTTTCGACTCCATACAAAATGGTTTGAAAATTTTAAAGAAATTAAATTCTGATTAGAGCGCCCCGGTAGGCTAGTTGGTAGCGTGCTAGCTTATCAGTGCGGGGGTCGTGGGTTCGATTCCCACCAGAGGCTCTGGTCTGTTTTCGCTACAACGCGCCGATGGCCTTTGTTGCTAGTGCTCGGTTAGGGTATTAAGATATAATTTGTAATTATATGATTAACATAAATAAAAAAAATTCTGATTATATATTTTTTATTATCCGATTGTTATTTACGCTAAATTCAATGGTAAATTTTTTTAAAAGTTGTGTTTTTAACGACTTTTCAGCAAATTCGACTTACTGTCGAATTCGACTACGACAGCCGTAATAAGGGCTAATATCTCGAAAACTAGGTAACGGAAAATAATAAGACAAAATTGCACTCTGTGCTTTGTGTTAGTCCAGCTAAATCGATATTTACCAACTATCCATTTTTTCAATATTTCTCAACTTTGATGGAAAATAAAAAAAAAACTATAAATTTCTATATTTTCCATATTCTCAAAATAAGTTCTTTGATTATTCCTTTACCTAATGCAAAAATTTCCAGCTGCCCGTCCTTGCCCCATTTAAAAAAAAAACAAACATAGTTCCAGAGGAACTAGAGGAAGGCGGATTGGTCGGAAGAGAAGGATTGTGAGCAATATTTTACAAAAATAAATGAAAAAAAAAACAATTTCCAGCTGCCAGTCCTTGCCCCATTTTTTGCTAGAGGTCAAATTTTGAAAAAATCATAGTTCTAAAAATGTGTTGCATGCATTAATGGGCAAGGATTGGTCGGAGGAAGAGAGGGATTGTGAGCAATATTTTACAAAAAATAAATGAAAAAAAAAAAAAATTTTAAATCTTTTCTGGTATAAATTTAAAAAGAAACATAAAAAATCAAAAATTTTAAAAAATATTTTATTTTACTTCCCATAAAATTGATTTTTCCACAAATTTCAACCCATAAGTAGGCACCTAAAAGGCGTAGGACCCTTTTCAAATACTCATTTTATAGGTTGATAAATTATCTATCATTTTGATTATCTCATTTGCTTCAAGTTATGATTTTTGCAACAAAAAAACTCAAATAGCGCCACTGTGCGTTGTTAAAAATATTTATTTAACGGAAACGCAGTTTATAATGGACAAGTGTTAATATATTAGAATTTCTGTATAAATTTTGTAAATGTTTTCTAATTACTCTCCTCCCCTTTTTCTATTTTTAGTGTTAATGATGACTGCACGTCTAAAAAATCCAGTGATAAATTAAACCATAAAGATTCTTCTGATGTTTTTACTTTACAATTAAACTCGCTGTTACGTGGTGTCGGCGGTGGTTCTAGTGTTAAGGATAGTTTTTTGAATTACAATAAAGATTCTTCAACATCAGACAATGTTGGGGCTCCACAACAATTTGACGCCAAGTGTTATATAGAAAATGGTAAAATTAATTTTGGTAAATTAATAACAGATGAAGTATTAGCAGCTGATTATAAATTGGTGGAACAGGCTAAGAAAACTGTAAGAATGAGTTGATTTTTTTTTGTTCTATTTTAGTTGTGTTTATAATATTTAATTTTCCACAGACCAATATAGCGGGTACCACAGCTTTAATAGCCATTATACAGGGTAGCCGTTTAATAGTGGCAAATGTGGGTGATTCTCGAGGTGTTATGTGTAATGCCAGAGGTATTGCCATACCCTTGTCATTTGATCACAAACCACAACAGGTAAGAAATATTAAGGTGGTGGTGTTTCCAGATCGACCAAAAATACATGCAATACAAAAACACAATACATGCTATCTGTCACTCATTTGCCTTGCGACGAACATCTCGTGGAAACACCATGTGAATGTTAGAAATCTTGTACCACCCAGGAAAATTTACACTAGTTCCACAACTAGCTCTTTTAAGCCAACACTAGTTCTAATTTGGCGTTGTCATAGTTAGACCTGTTAAGTTATCTCATAATAAACAAAGCCGAATGACTAACCATAGTTATGAATGGCAAATTTATATGGAAATATCTGTGGTTAACGTTTTAACTAGTTATTTCTTAGATTAGTTACCCGCCCCTTTAACGAATAACATTTTAAAACTAATCTATTAATTGCTATTAATGCAGTATTATATAATTAAAAAAAGGGAACAAAAATATATTTAGTAACACTTCAGTTTTTCTGTAGTCTCTCATCACATTTTATCCAAACCGTAATGATAAACCTCACCGCAGGCCCTCCGTCTACGTTTTACATTTTATACTTTTGCGTCTTTAATAAATTCTAAACGGGTAACTTATATAAAAAACAACTAGAGTTAAACATTAACTTCAGATAATTGTATATAGATTTGACATTCATTACTATAGTTAAGCACTAAACTTTGGTTGTTTGAGAAAGCTAACAGGCCTCAATGAGTTAAATAGGAAATCTTGTTTTTTGATTTTTGTCTTTTCATATGAACACAAAAAAAATGTATATAAAGAGAGAAATTACGTCGAGGATCGATTTGTTTCTCTATGTTTACGTCTCTCCGTCCCTATATTTGATTTTAGTAAATATTTCACAAGGGATATTGGAAAAAAAAACTAGGACTTATTTTGTTAAAATTTGTTCTACTAGAGTTGGCTCAATTGGCTTCTGAAACGATCATATGTTTAAAAAGCTATCTAGTTATCATTAAAGATTAAATGTAGGGCTTAAGAGATTTAAGCTAGCAATCACTTTCCGTTAGTCTATTTGTCCATGTATTCTTGTCGCAAATATTAAGTGTGTTCCCGTACGTTACCGCGGGTTCCCAAACTTACCCAAATTTACCAAAAAGCGTTCCCGTACTCGAAAATTGGGTAAATGAGAGCGTTTATGAGAGTGTATTAGTGTTTCTCTTTTTACTGAAAGTTACCCAGACTTTTTTTTTGGGTAAATTGTCAAAAGAACAGTTGATAAACAAAAACAGCTGTTTTATAATTGTAAAAAATTAAACTTATGAAGTAAAAGCAGATTTGTTAAACATTATTGCAAATTAAAATAAAAACGATTTACAATAAAATAATTAAATAATAATAATAAAATAATAAATGTCAATGAGATCAGCGATACTAATTTAGCCGTTTTCGTGTTACAATAAGCGGTTTTTTACTTTCTAAAAACTGCAAGTATTTTCTGTTTATAAAAAAGGATCGGCACCTTTTAATTTTTCTTGAAAATTGTAACACCCCTCTTTTACATTGGCACAAAATCTCGAGATTTTTATATACATACAAAACTTTAAAAAAAAAAAACAATGAAAAAAAAGCTCATAGACATTAAATTATGAAAAAAAAATATTTTTTAGAAATAACTATGTGTGTTTTTTCAAAGAGGAAAATATCAAAATCTCGAAATTTCTTGCCACTGTAAACAGCTGGCAATTTTAATATATTTTTTTGAGTCTTATTTCAATTTTCGCATTTCTCCATTAGCGCGTTTTCACTTGTCGTGTTACAGTTATTGCACCTAAAAATTTGGCATCACTGATGCATTTTGACTTTTTTTTGGGCTAGAAAAGTGGTTTTTTGCGTTCCCCTACTTTTGGGTAGTTTTGTCATTTTATGAGAGTATTTTGTGCTTACTCTCATTTTACCGAACTTTACCCAGAAAGTAAGGGAACAGAGCTATTATGATAGTTTAGTACATTATTCAGTTTAATTTCTTCGACCTTTTTAATATAAATTCCAGGTAATAAGTAGTCAAGCTCAAGGTCTATTTTATACATAATTATTTATTTTTGATCCAATATTTCCCTATCTCAATGGATAGCTTCTTCAAGGATTTTTTGTTTTTTCAATATTAAACAAATTTTTAAAAAAAATTAATTTAAAAAAAAAATAAAAATTTTTTTAAAATTGAAAAAAAAAAAAATTCCTTAAGAAGCTTTCCATTGAGATAGCCAAATATTGGATAAAAAATAAATAATTTTGTATAAAATAGACCTTGAGCTTGACTACTTATTACCTGGAATTTATAGTTTGGTACACTGGAGTCATATAGCACAATAACAAAGCCTATTGATTATGGTTAGAATCGATCCATGTTTAGACCTAGTGCCCATATGTGGGTCCCCCAAAAATTACCTCTTATGTTTATTCGCAGCTACAAGTCGCAAATTTAAGTTATTTTAATAAAATATGGTACACTGAGCTAGTGCACAATGGGGTTTATTACGACTATAGCTGACAAATTCATAAGAATCCGTTTCATATTTCATAAATATCAAAAAAAAAAAAAAATTAATTACACAGCATAATAATAGTATTAGTGTATTTTGAACCTAATGGACCACATTACGGATTTTCCATAAATATACCTAACATTAGGAAAATCAAAATTTCAATCAAACTGATTTTTATAATTTTTTACCCATTTATAAACTATTCCGTTTTAACGCATTAAAATTTCGTACCCAAACACTCGTTTACTTTGAACCATACCATGGTGTAGTGTAAGGTATTTTATAGTCGGCATACGCGACTTTAACTTTCTTGTTTTAACTAATTTAAGAATATTCGTAAGAAAATAAGGTGTTAACTAAAAAAAATATATAATAAAAAAGATATAATAAAAAAGAATTGATTTTTTCTTAAAATTTAAAGATTTTTTTTTAATTATTTTATATATTTCTTTAAAACAGGTAAGAGAACGTAAACGCATACACGATGCTGGTGGTTTTATAGCTTTCAGAGGAGTTTGGCGTGTAGCTGGCATCTTGGCTACATCACGAGCTTTGGGTGATTATCCCTTAAAAGACAAAAATCTAGTCATTGCAAATCCTGATATTTTAACATTTGATTTAAATGATCATAAGTAAGTTTTCAATCAACTGAAACAATTATATTATACAATATAGTAAATATTTTCATTTTCTTCCAGGCCCTCATTTCTTATTCTAGCTTCTGATGGTTTATGGGATACATTTACCAATGAGGAAGCTTGCAGCTATATTAAAGAACATATTAGCGAACCAGATTTTGGCGCCAAATCATTAGCCTTACAATCCTATTATCGTGGTTCGGTTGACAATATTACTGTTTTAGTAATAGCCTTTAAAAATGGCATCTATCGCATTGGTTCAGCTACATCGACGTCAGTTACCGCAGCTTCTTCTTCGTCATCGGCAGCTGCATTAAATAATAAGGATTCTGGTAAATCAGCAGCTTCTGTTATAGGTTCAACCAATTTGAATCGCTCGAATAGCATTCGTGCAAAATAATATCGCATTATCAATAAGTCGTGCTTGCACTAAAGTCCCGACTACCATTTTTGGAATTTTTGTTATCGTGTTTATAACAATTTTTTGTTATCATCGTTGACGTCATTAGCTTTGTTTCACATACGTTGCCGCGGAGACCCAATTTTAGCAAAAAAGCATTTTAATTTTAAAAATTATGTAAATTGTTGTTGCTTCGGGCAATTTGGATTGGCGAGGATAACGGAGTTAAAGACGTGGAACACACCTTATTATATAAAAAGTGCCCAAAGCTAAAATCAAATCATTTTTTTTTGTAAAATCTACGCATTTTAATATTTAAGTTAGATTTTGTTTAACAAAAAACCCCCGCCCCACCAGCCAGCCACATGCTTTTTTTAGAGCACATCTTCACATTTTTCACTTTTCTTAATTACAAATTTTTATTTAAGATATGTATGTATTTTTTTTTTGTTATTTTTCTTTATTGGTTATAAAAAAGAAATTTAAAAAACAACATTAAATTCCTTTAAAATTCAAAACTTTTATCCTTTTTTGCATTGTTTTTATTTCTTATAAAATGTAATTTATTTTAAAAAAGAACCAATAATTATTTCTGATATAAATTAATTTTAAATTACTTTTCAAAATTTATTTAATTTTAAATATCTGTATCAGGTAAACCTGATCTATATGTGTAAAAATTTTAATTAAATAAATTTTTTTAATTAGAAAAAAATTCAATTAGAAATATTGAAATAAAAATTAATGGTTACAAAATGAACATATTCTATTAAAAATGTTTTTATTTTATTTCAATTATGACCTTGTTTTAAAAAACTTTACCTATTTTGAAATATTTAATGGATTTATGGATCTGATTTGGGGCTAGCAAGACAGTGGCATGCGAGAAATTCCGTAAAAAGTAAATATCACAGGTTTGTGTGTTATTCAGCCTGATTGCGGTTGGCGGTGTCAGTGTCGAAAAATACGCTTGCATATAAAATATTTTTTATTTTGAAGTTTTTTACTAATTACAACTCTCCCGACAAATCTATTGCAATTTAGAGGACAAATATGATATTAGGTTCATTCGTTTACTTTTCTTAGTCAAGTCCAGTAAGAACTACTCAGTAACAAATTTACAGAGAGTAAGACAAATTTACTCTCAAAATAATAATTTTCTAAAAAAGTACGCGAACAGAAAATTTGCAATAATTTAAAAGTTTGTTAAACAGCTGATTGTAAAACCAAATGCAAAAATAAATATAACTGGTCTATATGAAAAAAAGTATTTTTATTTTAAAATCTTAAACAGAAACATTTTTCTTATCTTTTCTATAATTCATTTAACAATATTTGTTGCTTTGCATTTGCATAAAACATCGTAGTTGTAAAACATTTTTTTTTTGTATTTACAATAATTTAAACACATTTCTTTCAATCATGTTTTGTCTGTTTGTAAATTCCTGCTGGCAATAATTGTCCAGTAAAAATTTGCAGAAAGAAGAAGAACTGTCAACATCAAACTGTCACTTTATTCTCTCTTTTTCTTTATGTTTACTGAGTATTTGTGTAAACGAACGACATCCAGTAAAAATTTGTACAAATTATTGGGTAAACGAACATACTTATTGCTTGTAAATTTTTGCAAAATCTTATAACGAATTTTTAGTAAAAACGTCTATCGATATCGGCACCGCCAATCGGAATCAGGCCCATTGTGTGCTTAAAACTTTTTGCTATACTAGAACTTTTTTAAAAATAACCGAACTCATCGACATTTTGTTGGTTTTTAAAACAGTTTTATAAATCAAATGAACATGTAAAAAAAAAACAAAAACTATAACAAGAAAATTGATTTAAAAGACTGTTATAAGAATCAAAAAAATGTTTTAGCATATGTCTGTGTTTAAGAAACCAATAAGTTTCATAATCTAATCAGTTGACCACCACTGTATATCGGAGCCCAGGCGAAAATATACGAACGGCAAAGCATTGGCACAATGAGAGTGGTACAAGAGTTGGCAGTGCATAAGCATCAACTTTTTAAAAAGCAAAAATTGTCGGCCGAACAATTAAAAAGGGCTAAATTCAAAAATTTACCAGTTTTTGTGTTTTTCAGTTTATTTTATTTAAAAATTTGTACTTTTAAGAGATGGTTTTTACGTATTATGGAAATCTATAAATTAAAATGTGCATTTTCCAACAAAATCGAATCTTCTTCATCTTCGGACCATAAAATTGTCTTTGTATAATACTTGGGACTTTTCGTAAATTATGTTTGAATTAATTTTTGCAGAAATACTTAACGGTATTTTTTAATTTGAGCATTGGGTATTGCTTCATTTTAAGCCCATTTTATATGGATTAAACAATTTTATGCATTTAATGCAAGCCATACGTTACAATTGTTGGCACATCTCGCTTGGTAATCAAGTTGGGTGTTTTGCACACAAACGATACAATTTTTTGTACAACCTCAATGCCTCGTCGTTTTAGTTCCCCAAGCTTTTCTATATTTTTGGTTGGAACGATCTATTTTCAATAAAACATAAATTTAAAGGGGATTTCTGTAAATAGTTTTTTTTACAAAATGCTGTGAAAAAAATGTATTTAGTTACACTAGAAATTTATGATAAAAAAATTCAAACGATTGGCAAAAACATTTTTAAATTACCAAAAAAAATTTGTGATTATGGACAAATGACTCAAAAAGGGCTTCAAAATAACAAATAAGAGCTTTGATAGCCCTTAAAAACTTTTGATTTCCACACAAAGATTTTTTGTGGAAAATGATTTTCAGTTTTCTTGAAATTCTAATTTCATAGAACAGTTCTGAAGTCAGATCAGGGTTTAAATAATGTTGGCCAGTGTAATTTTAAGTTCATGGTCATTTGCAGAAGCATAGTAAATTGTTGAGTTTTTTTTGAAGTGAAAAAATGTTTTTCCACGGTAATGAATTTCACATGAAAATTTTGTACAATTTGTTTTCACGCAAAATTAGTACTTTTTTTGAATTTATATTTATTTTGAAAACTCTTATTGCAAAACACGCAGTACAAAAATGTCTGATGCAATGCAAAAGTATAAAATTTGTTTAGTTGTGTATTTTTTTAAATATAGATTGGTCCATCTAACTTATTGTAATTCTATTACGTTCGAAAATGTAAGCCAAACTGCACAACAAACAACAATCGGCATATTTCCTGTCCTGCATGAAACATCGCAAACTAATGACAAAAGCTTACAAAAATAGCGCCGCAGTGATGCAATTCCGAAGAGACCCTCGTTTCGATTTCCAAAATTGTAGTTTGTGAATTTAATCATTCAGGAGTTGAAAATCCAATAAAGAATTGAATTTTTTCGCTCTGATTAAAAACCGACTGCAAAGCGAGAGAAAATTTGTGCTTCAAACTTGCGTAAAATTAAAAACCTATTTTATTTATAAATTAAACCTTAAAACTATAATACAAAACTATAGTTCCCCCAAAGAGGAAATATCTTAATCAGTAAAAGAAATATACATTTATTTTTACTTGTTATTTATTTGTTTATATAATAAACAAATCAGCGCTCAAAAATACATTTCAATATGTAAAACTTTTTCTACCAACTACTTTTTCATCTTGATAGTTGTTGAGATAATCGCAAAACTAAAACTAATAAAAACTTGATGAT
Organism: Eustalomyia histrio; assembly: GCA_949748255.1. NCBI lineage: Eukaryota > Metazoa > Arthropoda > Insecta > Diptera > Anthomyiidae > Eustalomyia > Eustalomyia histrio. The sequence goes on from OX456526.1 coordinate 7,025,113, forward strand.
GATTGGAAGTAGTAGAATTATGTCGCTAAACTGTAAATGCTTCTTTAATGAGCAGAAACAGAGACTTGCCATACGCGAATGGTGTTGTCAGAGTAACCAGCAAACAAGGTTTGACCATCAGTAGACCAGGCCAAAGATAAACATTGTGGTTGATCAGCCTTGGTTCCGTTGACGATATCGGGGCGGAGTTCTTCAACGGTTTTCTTGCATGCCAAATCCCAGATTTTGATGGAAGGACCATAGGCAACGCACAACCAGTAACGGTTGGGGGAGAAGCACAAAGCATTGATAATGTCATTATGTTCCAAAGTGTACAAGTTCTTGCCGTCATTCAAATCCCACAAGAGAGCCTTGGAGTCCTTACCACCCGAGGTGCAGAGGGAGCCATCAGGAGAAACGGTAACAGTGTTCAAGTAGCCATTGTGACCGTGATGGTTGTTCTTCAACTTGCAGTTTGCCAAATTCCATACCTTTACGGTACGATCCCAACCGCAGGAGACAATGATGGGATTGGAGTGGTTGGGGGAGAAGCGTACGCAGGATACCCAATCAGAGTGACCATCTTCTTGAATGGTGAATTTGCATTCAGCCAAAGTATTCCACAATTTGATGGTCTTGTCCCGAGAACCGGAAACGATTTGACGATTATCAGCAGAAAAAGCAACAGATAACACATCCTGATATTGAAGAACAGAAGAAAATATAATTAGTATATAAGAATGAACAATAAAATATAAATTAGTTTATAAAACTAAATAGTAAAAAAAAAAAAAACTTTAAATAATAAAGGCTCACTTCATAAACGCAGTATGCAGCAAAGCAACATTTCATTGCATAGAGTTCATAAACGTCATTGCCTTTAAATGTGTTTTTAAATGTGATGTTGGGTGATTTTTGGCGATTTAAATGACAGGCAATATTATCGTAAGTTAAAATCATTATACTTATACAAAAAAAATGTTAGGTTTATTTATTAAATGATAATGATTATATATATATAAAAAACAGTTCATAACGCATATGTTTGCAGTGTTGCTCTGCATACTGCGTTTATGAAGTCAGCCAAAAAAAAAACTTAACATAACAAAAAAAAACACTTACGAGAAACCACTTCTTCAAGAGTATATGAGAAGAGTATTAACGAATAAGTAAACATTCCGCATAAAGATGATCAACCAGAAATTCTTGCCCCGCATGAGCGACACATTTTTCGGAATGGAGCTTTGCTTTAACTCTTACAGAAAAGATAAAGCTAATCCTAATTTAATAAATCCTACCAAGCTCCATTCCTTCATAAAAATTTCAATACTTGACAAATCAAAACCCTAACAACCCTATGTTTGGATTCCTATTCATTTTTAACATTCATATTAAAACAAAATTCCCCACCTTGGTGTGATCTTCGAAACGGCGGGTAGTCTTGCCAGCAGCCAAATCCCACAAGCGCAAAGTTTTATCCCAGGAACCAGACAAAGCGTAATTACCATCGGAGGACAAAACGACGTCACTGATGAAGTGAGAGTGGCCATATAAACGCTTTTGAGGGAAACCGTAGTTGGTATCTTCATCACGGGTCAATTTCCAGACAATCAAGGTCTTATCTAAAAATAAAAACAATAATTAATATTCGCAGATTTATAGAAAACGAATAAGATTTTGTCACGAATCCGAAAACATTTCCACTATGACATAAACAGGTAGAATTATTAAAAACTTGTGCAAACAATTCTTGAACAGACAAAAGAAAATTCAAAATAAATTTTTAGTTTAGATTTTTTTACACATATATTTTTTTATAAACGATTTTAGAATGCAATATTTTAATAAACTGTTTTATTTTCACATATTTTTTAACAATTATGATTTATGAACCATAAACACTATCTTTTTTTTTTCTATTTTGTAAAATTAATCAAAACAATAAGGGCACTCACGATGGTGTTTTGCACACAATGCAAAAATATAGTTTGCGTCATTAAAATAGTTAATAATAATTATAGTTAGTTATACTTTATTATAACGTAGTATTTAACGCCCTATTAAGATTTATTTTATGAATAGTACTTTATCCAGTAACTGCGGTATAAAAAAATCTCCTTACTTACGAAATATACTTTTCCAAAGATACTTTAGTTTGATATTTTTATTTTAAAACTTCGGGAATTAAAAAATGAATTTTTCATAATTCTACCTGTATCATGATTCTCACATTTCACACCATAACCTCAAAGTTTTACTTACCACGAGATGCAGAAATGATGGTATCAGGATCCTTGGGATTAGTAGCAATTTGAGTTACCCAGCCATTGTGACCCAAAAGGGTTCCACGTAATTGTAAAGTCTCAGTCATTTTACTTTAATATAATTTTATTACAGAGCACGACGGAGCGAACGTCTAACCTGGGAAAGGTTTTGATGAAAAAGAAGGAAATTAAAAAAAACATAGGTATCAAAAACATTGACAGCTATCAATATGCAGTAAAATTCATATGGCAATGCTTGGAAATATAGGTGGCATCACAAAAGCTCCAACCCTGTGTTAACAGAGTTGTATTCAAGTTCGCAATAGATTTTCGGCAATATTCGGTAAGAAAACATCAACACTTAAGGGCTAACTATATTATACTTTTGCTAACTTAAGCTACTGTCAAAAATTAACGAAAAGTCTGTCAAATGCTTAATCAACTTATTGAAGACTTTTGGGTGGCTACAATGTACTTTTTAAACTTAAATACTTACTACACTTAGTTGCAAATATTTGTACTTTTGCAAAAACTGTTTTCTTCTTATATTTCCAAAATATATGTATCTTTTCGAAAAATATTATTTAATGTGTTCAATTTACAAATATTTTACAATTAACAAGTAAATCTATATTAATTTTAAATAATTAAAAGAAATAAATGAAAACATAAATAAAAAAGTACTAAAAAATGCAACAGTGCTTGCATCTCAATCGAATTGCAATTTGTTTTTTTTTTCATAAACAGTTTTTCTAAAAACACATGATTCCTTAAGTAAAGTGCGGTCAGTTTCGCTGTTTGCTTAAGCAAATGACACTTGACGAAACTTAACGAAAAGTTTGTAAAGTACAATATAGTCATACACATTTGATTACATGTATTCGCACATTTGCTTAAGCTAGCAAAAGTATAATATAGTTAGCTCTTTAGCCCCCGTTGCCACATGCAAGTGCCAAAAACTCAATACACTTTTTTACTACCGCACTCACACTTATGCTACTTGCGACTTAGCTTGCAATGAAATATTGAAGCAAGTGAATTTTCGACAGTTGAAGCAAGTGAGCTAGAACACACGAGAACAATTATGCTGGCATAACATGCCAGCTTGCCGGCAAGCGGGGTGAAGAGAATGGTTTTTTGGTGGCGACTTATAAATGATAAAGTTGATTGAATTTTTACTGAAATTTTTTTTTTGAGATTTTAAGTTCCATTTCACACAACAACTTTTGTTATTGACTTGAGTCTCTTCTCTTTTAAAGTTGCATTTATGTTCACACAGAGAAATTTTTTTCAGCAATTTCCGTCTACATTTGGTTGAAAATAATTGAAAAACGAAGAATGAAAAACAAAACGAATTTCCAAAAACAAGCAACTCTGTTCTAATTACCACTATTCTTTCCCCTCTCTCCCAAAAACTCAAGAGTTGCACAACAAACGAATTACCGAGAAGAACCACTCTTCTTTCCCCTCTCTCCAACACTCAAGAGTTGCGTAACAAACGTTGCTTTGTGCAAAATGGGACTATCAAGCTGCACAGCATGGCTTGACGACTCCGTGTATTGGTCATCAAACAAACCTATAATATATCAAATGCTGGACATATTGTAGAGCATGTTTGACCGTCTAAGATTAGTCTGGTGTGTGAAGGCCCTGTGGAATTAGACGAGTTTTTAAAACATTGACGACGTAACGTAAGCCGGCGGCACTTCTCTTGGCAGACTATCATTTTGAGGCAAAGCTAGCCAAATAAGGCCGAAATTCCATGGAAAGATTATCGCACAGCGTATACAGTGAAAACACGGTGATTAGAGCGCCTTTTTTTAACGGCCTTTTAGAAAACTACGTGGAAACTACTATTTTAATACACTACAAAAGCAACTGCGCTATGAATAACTGTAGGTGAAACAACTGCATGTATGGCTTGGCCCACTCACCATTTTTGTTATAATAGAGGCGAATGTATTATATATAATATTAATATCCTCTTTCTATTTCTGAAACTCGTTTTTCGATATCTGGCATCATAGCTGAGATAACTAATATCAACTTTGATATAAAATTAAGAATGAAAACCATTTTCATTGTTTTTCTTTTAAATCTTTGGGCAAACTAATAATAAGCTGACGATTAAATAAATGTGTTTTGTGAGTGTGTTTTTTTGCTCATACATTTCACAGATCATATAAATGTGAAACTTTGTTGTATGTTTTGTTCTTTTGAATACTGAGATAAAATAAAAAAAAATACATTAATTATGTGCAAAAATGCTATAAAAACATAAAACAGTTTTTGTTATTACAATATGTAACCCAAGTATAAAATTTGTTGTGAGTTTGTACTAAGTTTATGAAACAACAATTTTAGTAAATACAGTCATGTTTTTGATATTTTTGGCGATCATATGTTTTAAGACATGCTGTGTAGTTGTTCACTTTTACACATTATTTTTTTGTATACATTGTTTTTAAATCTCTTTCTCGCCTAGGACATGAAATACAACAACAACCCTTACCATACGGTTTTTGATCACTCGTTTGACAGCTGTCACTTTTGACATCACTGTATACCCTGTGGATTATCGTTTTAACGATTCTGTTGCTATACGTCAGAACTTTGAAGATTTAAGGTATGAATTCAATCCTAGAATTCTGAATTGAAATTTAACGAATTTAATCGAAAATGACCAATCATCGATTGGATTTAATTCACATTTGTTCCCCTTTAATTTGTTGTGGAAAATTTCCGTTCAATGGTTTAAAAGAAGAAAAAATCCGTTCCGCAGTTTTTCGACAGAAAAAAATATTTTTTTTAAAACATTGAACAGTTAAGTTAACCGTTGATAAGTTTAACGATTTATTTTTCTTTCTGTTTGATTTTTAAAAAATTAACGTGTTCCTTGTCATTGAAAAATCATTTGATTTGAAAAAACCAACTGCGTTAAATCTTAAATCAATATTGGATTAGAACGCGTTTAATTGAATGAATGAAATTGATTTAAAAAAAATCAAATTCGATTAATTTATTCAAAAAATTACTAATTCTTCAATTTTTTTATCGTTTTTTTGCAGCTTCATTGATTCAATAATCACAATATCACCATCAAAACGATAGAAATTGCACGAGATCAAAATAGGCATCGTTTTGGCAATACCTATAAAAAACCTTTTGTTCACTTAAAAATGTGTCAATTTTCTTCTTTAATTCGGCTGTTAAATTAAACCTTTTTTTAAGGATTTTGTTAGAAAAATTTATAAAAATAAAAAGTAGAAAGATTTTTCGCTGTTAGAAATAATATTGGAGATGGCAGAGAAGAGAGCCCCAAGCCAACCATACATTTTTGCCGGCGGAAGTTAATCTATAACTCTGGCAGCTAGGTAAAGTCGCCTTAAGGCTCCATAACCATACGTAGACAAAACGTAACGGAGCAGAAACTGTGTAGTTATAGATAAATGAAAACTTATCAACTGTTTTGGACCAACACTTCTAATTTTCATTGTTATTCATTTCTCATAACAAACATTTTTGAATTTTATTTGTTAGCATTTTCCATTTTTATTGGTATTTACAACTTTATTTTAAATTAACATGTCATACAATATCAGATGTCACGTAAATAAAATCAAAATTCAACAGGTTTGTCCTTCCCGACACGTTCCGTTTATGTAGAAATATGCTCTTTCGACTACAATTACAAAATGTATAAAAAGTAAACCAAAAAGCCTAGAATTTCAAATAAAAAACCAGAATTTTACATAATGACCTTACCTGGTATTATTATATCATGAGTTGAATCAGCTGATTCGTTACGTCTACGTATGGCTAATTCAGCTGATTCAATCTAAATGAATGAGTTAAAAAGAAACAACTATTTAAGGATGCATCGCGTTACGTAATGGCTAAATGGCCTTTCCTATAGCAAAACTAAACGAGCCGAATCTAACATTGGCGGCTATAACTAGTAAATGAAAAGCAGCGGCGCTAATATAATTTTTAGCCAATGGGCCTGGGACTCTCTGAATCCAATTCAGTCGTTCGTCGTTTTTTCACTCGTTCATAGCGTTTTTTTTAAGACATTGTGTGTTTTTTATTCATAAACTAATTTTAGACGCGTTGATGAAATTTCCAATTTTCCATAGAGAAAATTTAGCAAATTTCTTTATAACGCCCAAACAAACACAAAAACAACGGAAGGATAATAAGTAAAAGAAAATTGTGGTTGTAAAATTAAACAAAACGAACTTATTCCTATAAAATTGTGGATTATATAAATTTTTTCGCCCCTCTGTGTTAAAAAAAGCCGTCAAAATTGAATCGACAAAGATTGACGAGACTTTTTCCTCTACTTCAACTGCAATGGAGGATAAAGCAACATCAAAAGACCTGGATCAATGGATTGAACAATTGAATGAATGTAATCAATTGACAGAAGCACAAGTTAGAACTTTGTGTGAAAAGGTAAGAAAAATTATGTTACTAAAAAATGGTTAAAAACATGAAAAATTTAATAGTTAAAAAAATTTTATCACATGCAAAAATTTTCATCAGATTGGAAAAAAATTCGTCGTATATTTTTTTGCACATATTGTGTTTTATATTGTTTGCTCTTTTTTTGGTATATATTTTATCGCTAAACATGCTAAGAGTATTATAGAGTCATCTTTGTTTTGCTTTATTTTTTTTTTAAGCAGTCAGCCATTTTCCAATGAAATCTCATTTTTTGTGATTTTTAAATTTATTCAATGTTTTGGCAATTTTTAATAAGAATAATAGAGATAGCTAGAGTGAATAAGCTTAAAAACAGAAATTTATAGATTTTTGTTATTCTCTTGTTTTACTTTATTAAAAGAGAGCAGACTCCCAAGCCGACCTCGTCACAACTAATCGTTTTCTTAATTTTTGACGCCGACACATAATACGCCTCGTATCGGCTTTAAATCATTTAAAATTTTAATAAATATTTTTTTTGGGACAATTCTTATAAAAACCTTAATCGGCGATTAATTTAGAATCACTTTAAATCAATAATTTGATATTGAAATGTTAGATGATGATTTTGACTATTTTATATGGATTTAATTTTTATTCCTCTAAATTTGTTTTGTGATTTTATTCGCAAATTATAAATATAGTGATCAATTTTTGGTTGAAATAATTCATTAATATTGAATCACTTTGTTTAATTCTATTGAAATAATCAACAAAACCAAATTGATTTTTTTAATATGATCTTTATCAAAAGTGAAATAAAATTTAAATCGTTCCCTCTAATATTGGAACAGATTTAAAAAGTTGATCGAGGAATTATATTTTATTTATTTATTATACAATTTCAAACCGAGCCCTTAGGCCAAATATGGCTTATAAACAATTCAATATAAAATACCACTACATAATACGTAAATATAAATCAATTAATCAAATCTTAAATTTAATAAATTATTAAATAAAAAAAAAAAAGATGATACAAATAACAATAAAGAAATATTTAAATGAATAATGATAAAAAATATGAACACCAACATTTAAGAAGGAATTACTTATTTAAAACCGTTTTGACAACAATAATTATTATTTATTTATTTATTTATTTGCAAAAGATCTGTAATGATAGATGGTGAAAAAAAATTAATTATATTATTCTAGCTTGCCATTAGTTTTTACGTTCCGTAACGTTTCTGTAACGTGCCGTTTAAAATTGCTCCTTTGTATAGTTAGTCTGTTCCGTATCAACGTGTTAGCTTCTTTGACTAAATGTTTCTGTCATTGTTTATTAATTTATAGCTAAGGTCATTTCCAGGAATACTTTATTTTGGCAATGAAGGCTTTTTGTAATACCTATTAAAATAAGTAAATAAATAAATTAAAAATAAAAAATAATTTATCGTCATCCGTCACAAAATCTTTTTTTCCTTGTTAATTTTTATAAATTACCTTTAAAATTAAAAAAAATTGATTTTTGCGTGTGATTTGTTTGTGTACCGTTTCTTCACAATGAAGAATCACAACAACCTTAAACTTCTAAAAGAAAAAATGAAATGAGAAGCGCATGATGCAATTGCTCTTTTGATAATTTATTTATGTAGGGGAAAAAATGGAAAATTAAAAATATCAAGTGGACGAATTTTAAAAAGAAATAGGCATTATCATGTAATATTAAAAAATATAAAAATTACAACTGCAGAATACTATAATGTTTTTTTTTGCTTGCTACCCATCTCCGCAATACATACCCTTTGACGTCTTATTGTAAATTAAAATGAAAAAATTGTAAAATTTTCCCGCACAATCCCACTAACAAACACATCGAATAAAAAATTAAAATTTTTCAAAATCTTTTGATTTGTTCGCGCACAGCCCCATTAACATGTAACAAGAAGTCAAACACGAACAAATCACACTCACAAATTTACCGTTTTAAGCCCATTAATCGTTTTTTTTTTATACATTTTCCTACCAAAAGTCTTACAATGGTGACAAGTATTTTAACCCTTTCGGGACTACGGGACAATACATCCCACAAAGGCATACACTGATAATCCCTTTCTCAACATCGATGAAATATTGGCAGTTTTGATTGATAATTAAGAACACATTTTGGAATCTTATTGTGATCTTAGGTCCAACGAAAAATACTTATTAAAATCTTATATCCCACGAAATATAATTATTGTTATTATATCTCCCAGAATAAAAGGACTATTTCAGAATTTCTAAGTATGCAGAAAATAAGTTTTTAACAATATATCTTAGAATATACAATAATTTACATAAAACATGTCTCAATTTCAAAAATAAAATCAAATGTCCCGCTTACCTCTAGAATTAATAAATAATACAGATATTTAACAGGAATAAATAATACAGTTTTGTAATAGTGCATTATGATTACTGATGACAGATTTCTCTATAAATTTTTTGGTGCCCTTTCGTTGCTATGCAAATGGGGAATAAAAGTACATTAAAATCAAACTTTTAATTATAAAGTTATATTTTAAAATCTTTTCAAAATCTATGCTTATTTATGTTTACTGTTCTGGAAATTTTTACCATTTGTAAAGATATTGTTATACCCTTTAAAGGACTTCACTTGAAAGGTCGCGGAATTCCTTTCGAAAAAATAAATTCTGTTCACAAAAATGCAAATTAGGAATTCCATTCATTTGAAGCTATTGCACAAATTCATTTATTTTTTTTTCTCATAAACACCAATATAAATTTTTAAGGTAATGTTCATGTTAAAATTACGTATCTTTATGGAAAATTACAATCTTGGACCCCTTAACATAATTTCATATTACCTAATAACTTGGATGCTACCTGACATATTTGTTGTTTCCCATACAAATTTTGAATTTAACTGTTGGTTTAATATTAATGGAACATTGTGTGTGTTATTGGAAAGCAAATTCATCCTTTTTATATACAATTTCACTTGTTAGAATTTTTTACATTTTATTTTTCAAATTCCAGTTTTTTTTTTTAATTTAAACAACCTTCACGTATTTCTCTTCTATGCCATTCTTTTACATTTTCTTCTTATTAAAAACTGGTTTTAAAGTTGATTTTTTTTTTGTTATTTTGATGTATACTTTGTGAATTGAAAAATTACCTTTAGACCGGTTTTTGGTGTTATTTTCTTATTTTCTGTTATCCAGTGTATTTTTCAAATTCTTATGTTGCAGTTGCTTACATTTTTTTTTTTGTTATTTTTATCATTAGTGTAGTTTTTTTAAAAAAATTGTTCAGATATATAAATCATCTATATCTTACTCCATATGTTTTAAATTTAAATTTGAAGTCACATTTTGGCAGACACGGTCCTTTCGTGGGGTATATGTCCACATCTATTAAGTCTTTACTGTATGACGTTATAAATACATTCTGAAACTATTTTCCAATTCGTAGTCTTAATTCTCCCCTTAATTTATATTTGTTTTGCTTTACTTTGTCATAAATGCAAACAGAAATGTCAAACTGAGTTGTTTACAACTATTCTCGATCAACTCCACCGATTTTTTTTTGTTGGTTATATTGATTGTACTGAATAAAACATATTTAACCCATATTGAAATTAAAAATATTAGCTTATGGAAATAAACTACCTTTTTTATTTATTTATTTATATATTTTCAATATTAGAACCGTAAGAATTGAATTATTTTATGGTTCAATTGGTATATCATAAAAAAGGTCATAATTTTATTTTTAATATAAAGGACAATAATAATATAAAAAATATATGCTAAGTTCACAAACAAAATGATAAAAAGATTAAAGGATTGATACAAATTGAGATTAAAAAGAAAATGAAAATAACTAGTTATTTAAGGATACAAATTGAAATAGTGCTTTCCTGAATCCGTTTTTTCTTTGAATTAATTTTATATAAGCAGGCAAGGTATTCCATATATTAATGGCGTTGATAAAAAAAAATCTGCCAGAGTTAAGAAACGTATATCTTGGTATTATTAAAGTCATGCAACGGGCCGGCCGATCTACCAAATGTTAGTTTATTATAAAGATAAGATGGGGTTTTCTGATTCAGAAGTTTATGCAAGAATATTATGTTTCGCATACGCAAGTAATCAACCAAATCGCACCCAAGAATCATGATGATACACTATCAAATCGATTTAACCCATATAAATACCGTGTCGCATTATTAAAAGATACTTGAAGTTTGTGTAGTGAATGTGAATCTAATTTACTATAAACCTCTGCTTAGAAACACATTGCGAATAGTATTATTCACAAGATCACTGCATGACAGATTGGAATTAATATAATAGGTATTTCACTTTATTGACATACTCAAGTGCAGTATTATTGAGAAATAGAGTGGGAAAATCAGAAAAGTTTAGTTTGTCTCTGCTGATTGGTAGAACCAGTGATTTTTTGGGATTTAGCATCAAATTGTTATTCACGGCCCATATTCCGATCGCGTCAAGGTCCTCATTGAGTCTAAAACATAAATCCTCTGACACCAATACGATTAGAATAATTATAATTTAATTTGACTAAATAACAAAATAAAAGTTCATGTGTGAAATTGATTTTATGAACTCCATAAGAAAAGCTCTGTTGTTATCTGTCGAACCGGTAATATATGTCGAATTAACTTCATCTGATGAGAAAAATTGAATTGACGAAGACTTTAAAGACCGTCCAGCATCGTTGCCCAAAATAAGGTGTGCACATTAGACCGTACCAGAAAAAAATGTTCGCCGTACACCAGCGAATATTTTGAAAGGCAATTTAAAAAAAAAATATTTTTTGCCGAACGTAGGGGTCGTCTTTTTTAATTTTTCGGTATATCTTCCGACCTTAAAACCTGATATGTCGATTTTTTTGCTCGGGGAGACCAATATTTGCTCTAAGGCTCATTGACCTCAAGTGTTCCCAATTAGAACTTAACCCCCAAATCTCTATTCCTACAGCCTTAATGTGCCACCCTAATGTACTTGAGGTCAATCACTTTTGAAGCAAATATTGTCCTTTTTGATACAAAAACATCATACTGAAGATTAAGAACGAAATACTGAAGATATTAGGAAACATTTAAAAATGTCACCCCTACATTCCGTAATAAAATAATTATAAAAAACATTTTTATGTTAAAATTTTATGTTTTAAAATACTTGTACTGGAATTAGCGAAATACTTCCTTAGCAAACGTTTTATGAATTTTCCGAGCTTTAACTTTCTGGCATTAGTGCAACCCTAGGATGGAAGGTAATGAGAATTAGGGGGTAAGTACTAGAAAATATTGTTATCCCCGAAACATAAAAATCGCTTTATCGCAGTTTAAGATCGGACTGTAAATATTGAAGATATAGCGAAAAACTTAAAAAGGCGATCCATACGTTCGGCAAAAAATATATATTTTTTTTAAATGGTGTACGGTGAATTTTTTTTTTTTTTTGCCTGTAAAGCACTGCTGTGAGTAAAGCACTGCTACGGTAGATGCAAATGTGCAAGAAGTATACTTGCGCTAAATGTAATGTAGATTTACATGTGGGTAAGTTCTTCAAGGCTTACCGCAAAAATTTTAAATAATTTTGTTTGATCTACAATTTTTAAATATTTAATAAATAAAAATGAATACAATTAATAACTAAATTCCTCGATCTTTTTATTTATATATAGCTTTAGCTTTCATAATTACATTTTTTAACTAACCCGTTTTCATGCTGAACTTTATTTACCATTAATTGCTCTAAATATCACAGCGTACAAGATCTCTACCAGCAGTTTCTGAACTGTACCGCAACTATTAGTAAAGTTTTTATTTGTTGATCTGTATAAATTTTATGTGAGTTATTCTTTTTTCTTTTCAAGACCATAGGCTTAATTTTTTTTCAAATGAATAGATAGTTCGTTAGTAAAATTTATCTTAATTTTTATTAGCTTTTTCCTTTAAAATTTTTTGTGTAGTAAGAAATATTCCCCTAGAATTTTTCTGGGTACAGGTTGGTTGAAAAGTTTCTGCGCTCGAAATGAAAGAATACTGTTTTTGTTACGAAATATATTTTTTTATTCAATATAATATCCTAGAAGCTCAATACACTTGTTCCAATGATCTTCCAATAATTTTATCCCATCCTTATAATGGTTTTCCGGAAGCTCTGCAAAATAACCGTCTACGGCTGCTACGGCCTCTTCATTCGACGAAAAATGCTTTCCACGAAGGAATTGTTTGAGATTTCTGAAGAGATAGTAGTCTCTGGGAGACAAATCTGGTGAATACGGTGAATGTTCAAGCAATTCGTACTTTAATTCTTAGAATTTAGCCATCGTCAAAACACTTTTGTGAGCAGGTGTATTGTCTTGATGAAAAATGATTTTTTTCTTCTTTAAACCAGGTCTTTTCTCACGAATTTTTTCATCCAGCTGATCCAAAAGGCTGCAATAATATTCAGAGTTGATTGTTTTACCTTTCTGAAGATAATCAATCAACAAAATTCCTTTTGCATCCCAAAAGACTGATGCCATAACCTTCTTTGCTGATCGTTATGACTTCACCTGCTTTGGAGCTGAACAACCAGCTTTAGTCCACTGTGAACGTTCTTGTTTCAATTTAGGATCATAGTGGTAGATCCAAGTCTCATCCATAGTTTTAAAACGACGCAAGAAGTCGGTTTTATTCGGGTTAAAACGCTCTAAATTACCCTGAGAAATTTGTTTTCGATCCAGTTTTTGTTGAATTGTTTCCAAACATTTATTTCATACGTTATTCTTCATGTAAAATATGGAGTACTCGTTCGTCTGAGATGCCTATGGCATTAGCAATTTCACGCTTAGTCAAACTTGGATCTTCACTAACCATATTATGTACCTGTTTAATGATTTCTGCTGTGGTTGCAGTTTTTGGTCGTCCTTCGCGTGGATCGTCTTCAAGACTGCTACGACCACGTTTAAATTCACCAGCCCAAAATTCAACGGTGCGTTTTGAAGGTGAGGACTCCTTATACACTTCTAACAATTGTTCATAAATTTCCTTTGCTTTTAAACCCTTCAAAACAAAGAATCTAATGACTGCACTTTATTAAATTTTTTCCATATTAAAAAAAAATCAATGACACGTCAACTTCAAATGGCTTGTAAACAAAGAAAGAATTGACAGAATGACTTGCAACTTTGCATGTGTTCTCAGGATAGTTATACCAACTTGAGAAAAAAAGTTTGGATCTAGCAGTGCCATCTCTTGGTGAGCGCACGAACTTTTTAACCAACCTGTATACATACAAATTATTATAAAAACTTTAATATTTCTATTCCTTTGGAAAAAAAAAACATCTCACATTAAATTTTATTTAAACACAATATATTTAATTCTGACTTTTTGTAATTTCATTATAAACAAAAATATAATAATGAACAGGAAAACGGAAATGTATTTCAATAGACCAAAATGTAATAGCGTGAAAAAAGAAAAACAAAATAGATTTTATTTTGTAAAAATACACAGATTAATACATATGAAATTGCCAAATTTGCAATGTTCGCCCGAAACCGAATTTTGACTATTTAATTTGAATAAAACATGAATTTTGATGGGATTTTGATGAAGCACAATTAAAGGAATTTTTACAAAAAATCCATATATATGTTTAATATTTCAAATACTGCTAATTAAATATACAAATTTATAAATACGAACATTAACCTATTGGTCAAATATTGAAACCGAAGAAAAATAATCAGTCGAACTGTATTTAAAAATTGTGTGCTATTGACGTATTCAAATATAAGTATAACATTGATAGTTTTTCTCGATAAATAAAAATTAAAACAGACAGATTTTAATGTATAGAAAGTTTCATAAGTACATTTACGTACATTTAACTTAATTTTATTCTTTTAAAAAAGCACATAAAAAAATGTTTTAATTGTAAAATTTATTTATTTTTTTTTATTTTCTATTCACTAGCAAACCCCAGAAAACTAAAGAAATATCTTTGATGTATTTATAAAATTAGGGTTGTTTTAAACAGTAGTTCTTAAAGTTTTATTTCACTATAACAAAAAAATTTAAAAAAAATAATAAAGCCCTAATTTTGTATTTCACCAGATGAGGTGTTGCGTTAATTCTATAAAAAATATTTTAAATAGTTTTTGTTACAACAATTTCTTCTAGAAATAACTCAATGCTTTCACCTAGGTGAAATACAAAAGCACATAAATTTTGTTTAAGGAAAAATAAAACAACAAGTATTTCCCTTTTTGCAATGTGTGTTCTATAAATTATGATCATACAATTTCTTTTCGAACACGGTCGTTTTTTGGATCAAAAATGTGTTTTAGTTTATGCTTAAATCTGTTTAAAATATAAGAATGATTAGTTGATTTAGTTTTCATAAAAAGGCTCTGGGGTACTAACCACCCATTGAGAACTTCTGATTTAAAACATACAATATTTTGTTTATTTTTTTTAAACAGCCTATGAGTCAGTAATTTTTTTTTTTTTTTGTAGATTTTCTTTTTCTGGCACATGCCACTAAAAATGATGTCTGGTAAAAAGGGGAGATTATTTTGTTTCTTTTTAAACTGAAAGTCTCAACTACAATTGGCTTAAGTGACTTTAGCTTTCTTTTGGTATGAAACGAAATTTAAGAAATACAAATTCGTGTCATACCGATACCTAGCTTGAAGGTCGTGTGCCAAGATCACGAGTATATGCTTAAAAGAAATTTGAATGAGTGTAAAGAGCACAAGCACATTTGTAAAGAATTAAAAACTTAAAATTTTTAGATTTATTTATCGATAAAATTCCCTTTTTATACCCTTCACCACAGGTGGAAGGGTATATATAAGTTTGTCATTCCGTTTGTAATTTCTACAATATTGATCTTAGACCCTATAAAGTATATATATTCTGGGTCCTTATGAAGAGCGAAGTTGATTTAACGATGTCCGTCTGTCCGTCTGTGTGTTGAAATGGGTTTTCCGAAGAACCCAGACATGATGAGGACTTGATTCTTTTTTATTTCTGTTACATGTGATCCATTTCTGTTTGCTATTAAAAATCAGACAGATCGGTTAATAAATGGCTGAGATATTAGCAAAAAACCAGGACTACCTCTAATTTTTCCAGTAAAATCCCTTTGTTTAATATGTATGTAGAATTTTGAGCATAACAACACATCCATGTGTTAAAATTCTTTTCTTTCATCTCCAGCTTTTATACACAAACAACACACATACAAAGATTTGTCATTTAAATAAAAACCAAACAAATCTCTAATTAACGAAGACTTTTATATATGTACCTCTATTGACGATGATTTTGTGTGAGCTTCAATAGCTCAGTTGTCTAGACGCTGTGTCACAAATACTTTTTTTTTCTCTAAGGCCGCGGGGTTCGAGGTTCAAATCTCGGTCAGGTCAATTCACTTTTTTTTTGTACATTTTTTGTTTTTTTTAACATTAAATAATTAATTTATATAAAATTTTATATTAATAATTAAAATTCTTTTCTTTCATCTCCACCTTTTATACACAAACAACACACATATAAAGATTTGTCATTTAAATAAAAACTAAACAAATCTCTAATGAACGAAGATTTTTATATATGTACCTCTATTGACGATGATTTTGTGTGAGCTTCAATAGCTCAGTTGTCTAGACGCTGTGTCACAAATACTTTTTTTTTCTCTAAGGCCGCGGGGTTCGAGGTTCAAATCTCGGTCAGGTCAATTCACTTTTTTTTTGTACATTTTTTTTATTATTTTCTTAAGACTTTTTTTTTTGCTTATTTTTGGTTTTTTTTTAACATTTAATAATTAATTTATATAAAATTTTATATTAATAATTAAAATTCTTTTCTTTCATCTCCACCTTTTATACACAAACAACACACATATAAAGATTTGTCATTTAAATAAAAACCAAACAAATCTCTAATGAACGAAGACTTTTATATATGTGCCTCTATTGACGATGATTTTGTGTGAGCTCCAATAGCTCAGTTGTCTAGAGGCTATGTCTCAAATACTTTTTTTCTCTAAGCCCGCGGGGTTCGAGGTTCGAATCTCATTTCAGGTCAATTCACTTTTTTTTTGTACATTTTTTTTTATTATTTTCTTAAGACTGTTTTTTTTTTTTTTGCTTATTTTTGGTTTTTTTTTAACATTTAATAATTAATTTATATAAAATTTTATATTAATAATTAAATAATCCATAAATAGGCTAAAAACATCAAAATTTTTTTTTTTTTTTTTTATTCAACATTTTGTAATTTCAAAGCCTAGAGGCCAATTAATAAATTACAATATTCCACTCACTTAAGGTTACCTTAAAATTTATAAATTAAAACCCTGATAACTATTTATTTGATACCGTATAAATAAAGTATATAACATTTTGCTATCCCAAATTGAAACGAGAAAAAAAGAATAATGTAGTAATAAAAAATTATCAAAAAGAAAAGAAAATTGTTGTAATTAATGAAAGTTATTTAAAAGTTTTCTTTTATAAACATGAACGCTATAATTGAATTGCCTTAAAGATGCTGGCAGCGCATTAAATAATAAAACCACACGCCTATGAAAAGACCGACTTACCCAAGGAGTATTGAAAGGTGCAATTAGACTATGAGATCTAGTAAATCTAAAAAAATTTGATATAAACAAAGGACAATTTATACTAAAAACTCGATAGAAATATAATAGGAGACGTATTTTAATAAAATCACGAAACGATGTTCCAAGAAAACGAATAACATGTTCTGTAATATGTTCACGAATTCGTACTGAATATACATATCTTATAACTCTGTTAAATAGCAACTGAATGTCCCTAATATTATAACCCCAAGTACCAGAAAATACCTCCAAACAATATAGAAAAAGAGGCATTATAGTACTGTGAACAATTCTTTCCTTAACATAAACAGGAATAATAAGATTTGTATTATATAATCTCCTCAAAATAAAAAATACCCTTGACGTAAGATATCTAATATGATATTCAAATGTCAAATTGCAGTCAATAACTACACCTACATTTTTATAAAAACCCTCTGATACAAACAAAATACAAACGTTTTTATACCTTTCACCACAGGTGGAAGGGTCGCGGGTTCGTTAAGATTTTTTTTTGTTTATTTTTTGTTTTTTTTTACATTTAATAATTAATTTAAATAAAATTTTATATTAATAATTAAATAATCCATAAATAGGCTAAAAACATCAAAATTTGTATAAAAACCCTCTGATACAAACAAAATACAAACGGTTTTATTTCTATTTTTTGCTCCGATTTAAAAGAATTTATAATTTTAAACCATTTTATTTCTCACATATTAAGAAAATTTTATACATAATTTACCTTTGAGTGCAACTATTTTAGGCCATAACTTATAATAATTTATAAAAAAAAAGTTTTAAACTATTTTCCTTCAAATTTTTAAAATTAAGCTAAAGAAATTACAAATATTTCTAATAAAAGAGCGAAATAAAATCCCAAATGCAAATTTGCCAGCTAAATCAAACTATTTTGTAGAAATAAAACACATGCAGTTCTAGTGATTTCTTTAAACGATTTGTTGAAATTCTTTTCTTTCACCTCTTCACCTTTTATACACAAACAACAAACACTATTATAGAGCTGTATTATGACCTATGGATACGTCTTATATAGCAAAAGATCGAAAATCTTTAGTATAACATATTTGCTGAAAAACTCGGAAATATCGGTTCAGATACAAAAAAGTTATGCCCAAAACATAAATTTTTTTAAAATACCTATTTTCTGGAACCATAAATCTTCCCGAGTCCAAGTTTTATCTCCAAACTAAATGGTTAATTTCCTATTAAAGGCGTCCGTATATAAATCTGTCCATTTCATATATGTCCATATATAAACTTCAGTTTTTTCCCAACCATGGTGAAGGGTATATAAGATTCGGCATAGCTGAACTTAGCCGCTCTTACTTGTTTTACTTTAAAACCAAAAATTTCCAACTTTAATTTGACATAAACTGCTTGAAGTTATTTGCAGTGATACCAACCAGACCGTATGACTAGCTAGTGTCATATGGCTTTAAGTCACTTAAGCCAATTGTAGTTGGGCCTTAAGTGTTTGAAAACAAAAAGTAATTTGCTACTTGTTTACTTTTTTCGTTTTAAGAAAAACAAATATAAATCTTATATTAAATTATTGATTTATTTGGATATTTTGTATATTTAATGGATTTTACTGTATTTATAAAGTAGAACATTTAATTTAGACAATGTTCATCTCTCTTATCGTATTTTCAAGAACTCACGATTATGGTAACAGTTGTAGAAAATTCTGACATACGCAAAATGTCTGCTATTATCTTATTGAAATATTTTTATATTAAAACTGAGCAAAATCAGTAAAGGGCTTCAAGAGTTGTGATCGAATTTATGGATTTATTAAGAGGTTTTTTATATTTTTGTTGTTAGCTTAGCTTATTAGCAAAGCTGTAAGCTTGAAAAGTTAAAACTTTAATTTTTCATTAAATAGAAAAGCCCAAGTTTTAAACCATATGTGGACAGTAACACAATAACTCATTAACATTCAAGCGCAAATTAACGGCCTAAAACAAAGAGTTGTTTAAACCAAAACTATATTTAGTATAAAGTAGATGTTTTATTTTTCATTTTCGTTTATTATTGTTTTATTTATATAGATGTTGTTGGCTATTTTTCTTTAAGAAAACAATTTAAATCTATTATATTAACTATTTAGTTCAAATCATTTCTCAAATAGTATGCAATACTACACTTACATGTTCACACACTCAAATCTACGTAATATGAATGTGTAACCCAAATAGTTTTTAACATGAAATTCAGCAAAAATATTGTAATATTTTTTGTATTTATTTTTATGTTTTAATAACATTTGTCTGGTCTTGCAGTGTTTAAATCACAAACCCATAAAACCCAAAATGTTATTAAGGAAAAATGAAAAAGAGCAAAATTACTTCATTTTATATTTTTTGTTTATTATTTGTTTTTGTTTGCCGTTGACGTATTCTGTGTTTTGATAAAATGTGCAAAAAAAGAGCAGGAAATAGTAATCGGTCAAGAACGAACATAAGTTATGCTACAATAATACATTTTGTAACCATAAACCATATATAGAATAACATATCTTATGGGATATCATTTGCTATTTGGAATTATTCAACATTTCTCATTGTTTTGAAAGAAATTAGGGATGTTATTTCAGATTTATCGAATGTATTTCAGATTTGCCGAATTACGGCATTCGTGATTGTATAAAATCGTTCGAAAACTCTCTTTTTAATAAGTAACTACAATAACATTAATTTTAATGATAGAAGTTAAGGCTGTTTTTCTTTCTCTTTCCCTAATTATTTGGTAGATAATTAAAATTTTAGATTATTTATAAGGAACCAAGAACAGATTTACCCTTTCTGTCATAAGACCATTTACCTGGATTCGTTTCAGAAGATGGTGTCACGAAAGTGGAATGATCACCTCAAGTTATAGATTATAACTAATAGGTTTTTGTTTTATTAATGATCCTTTTTTATATTTATCTCTCTCAACTTGTTTTCTATTTCGGTTTGCCATTCCGTTTGTAATATTAAAATTAATCTAGCACACTCTCTTCTTATGACCCACATAATATATTGCTTAGACGTTTATAGTGGTACAACTAAAACTAACATAATGAGTTTGCGCTTGATATATAACCAAATTCTCAGATATATTTTCAGTCTCAGGGTATCAGACGATGTGTCCTAATTATTCCTTTAACTTTCTAGATTGTAATTTTGGTGACTTTGTACAGATAAGAGTTTTATTGACTCTGGACCGCATGATAAAAATTAATACACCATCATGTATTGTTGAGAACTTTAATTTTTCGCGGTCTACACAAAATCCACAGTTAACTCTACCGAAAGTAAATAACACCAGTTTTAATAAATCTTTTGTAGTGAGTGCCTCAAAATTTTGGAATGGGCTTCCAATTCATTTGAGAACCTTTGATTACTACAGCTCAGTTTTAAAACGGAAATTTTAGATTATTAAAACACTCATTGATTTTGTTAGTTACTACGATAGGACCTACGATTCATATATTACATTATTTCTTTAAGTTTATTGTAAGTTAATTTACTATTCATTACTTATATGATATATACAATGTATTAATCACAGTAAGTAATAAATATAGGTCTAAGAGACATCATAAAGTGTATATATTCGTGATCCTTATGCAATTGTAAGTGGATTTAGCGATGTCCGTCTGTTAAAATTGCGATTACGATGCGAAGATGCATGCGGGTGAGCTCATTTTTACCAATATTAATGTTCATCCCCTCGAGAAATTTCGTATAGAAAATGAACAAAATTGGTCCAGCGGTTAAAAAGTTACGAGTGAAAATGTGAAGGTACCTCTAAATTTTCCATACAAATTAGTGTACAATTTCGTATTAGCGACTGGCAAGTAAAATATTTCACTTATTTTTCCACCAGTCGCTTAGAATTATATATTTTATATTCGCCTTAAATTTTTTTTTTCATCACAAACTTTATTAACACAAAAAATTTTTTCACCTCAAAAAATTTTTTACACCTCAAAATTTTTTTTTTCACCACAAAATTTGTTTCCACATTCTAAATTTTTTTACATTATTTTAAAAACAGGAGAACATTTTTTAGGATTCGGCACAGCACCTGTTATTCTCTAGCTACAGCTCAAGTAAAGCGATTATATTTATTTTTTATGTATTCTACTTTATGCTTATATTTCTTTCTCATTCTCTTTATTATATTTTTTTGTTTTCCTTATTTTAAAATTATGATTTTTATTATTAACTTGCATTAGTTCCACAGCTAGTTCTTAATTATTAAAACTTTGTCTTTGTGAAAAATATTTAAAATTGTTTAATTAAATAAATTAATAAATATTGTTGTCTTTTCTATTTTGTTAAAAAATATTGTCATCAAATTGAAACGTCCCTAATACAAATTGTGGTTTTTATTTGTTTAAAATTAAAAATAAATTCTTCAATGAAAATAAAATTTAAATAAAAAAAAACTTATCCTAAATGACCTTGCTTCTTGTAAAATGTCACAACAGAAATAAACATTAAACAAATCTAAATTTAAAGTAAAATAAAAAAGAATTGCTTTAGATTAAATAAAAGTAAACGTAAACAATTGCTATTACTTAATGTTTTATGTACAACAAAAATTTGCAAGACTGTCATAATAGCATATTGGATTGGGGAAAAATTGCAGTCTTTAATGCATGTTGCATTACAAATGGTCTCTTAATGAAAAAAAAATTAATACAACTTTTTTATGTATTGTATTTAAAAGCCATATTCTTATTATTTATAAAAAAAAAAGTTTCTTCACATTAATTATAACAACTTTTCAACAAATTATATTGTTAATTTAATATTCACCACCCACAAGGACTATAATGATTGACCTTGGGACTCGATTATATTGATAAATTTTGAAAGAATTTTTGTTTTTGGTAAAATTTCTGTGTAAGTCATTTCTATTTTAAGCTGACGTTTTTCTGAAGCGACACACCTGTAAGAAAAAGCAGAAATACAAACATTTTCATATGTATTTCAAAAATGACATATTATCGTAAAGAGAAACAGCAAAGAAATAGAAAATTTTCTTTTATACGTATACGCGAAAAAAATTTGTAAATAAAAAAGTTCATCATCCCTCTTACCCCTAAATTACTTTTGTTGATATTTCTTATTAATATAAATTGATGACTCATACAACTGTTTACTTTTTTATTAGTGGGTTTTTTGAAAAAATTGTACTAATAATATATTTGTTTAATAAAATATATTTAAAGTAGAATTAAAGGAGAGGCCTCTATTATATTTTATATACACACATTTTTGACTTCTGTATGCGTTCTTAAAATCTGATACTAATTCCAAAATAGCTCCATAGAGCTTGAAAATTTTTTTAATATTTTTCCACTAACACAAAAAAGTGTTTTTAAATTTCATTCTATAAAAATGTAAGCACCACAACTATTATATGGATAGTATTCTTGCGTAACAAAAAAAAATCTCAATGAATCAAACTTTTATCTTAATAAAATATGTACAACGAAAGTGTAAATAATGTATAAATGTATGATAAATGCAACATTAAGATTAGTATACGATCTATATTATCTACTTTATTTAAAAACAAGTAAGAGCGGCTAAATTCGGCTATGCCGAATCTTATATACCCTTCACCATGGTATTCTGAAGGAGATGAATACATCGTTGGAATCTACTACCTCATAGCTCTCCACAAACAAGCGGTATCCCCATTTATTTTTTCTTAAATGTCCAAAAATTTTAATCCAAAATAATATGTCATGTAAAATCTCAAATTTATATTTTTCCATATGTTTCAGCGCTTTTCTTGTCAAATTTGGCATTTTCTAGGCAAAAAAAAGTTGGCGACACTACTATTTATTTTTTATTTATATCATTCACAATAGTTGTGAAACGTATTTAACCTACGTATTTATCTTCACACTCTTATTAAACAAAGGGATTTTACTGGAAAAATTAGAGGTAGTCCTGGTTTTTTGCTAATATCTCAGCCATTTATTAACCGATCTGTCTGATTTTTAATAGCAAACAGAAATGGATCACATGTAACAGAAATAAAAAAGAATTAAGTCCTCATCATGTCTGGGTTCTTCGGAAAACCCATTTCAACACACAGACGGACAGACGGACAGACGGACATCGTTAAATCAACTTCGCTCTTCATATGGACCCAGAATATATATACTTTATAGGGTCTAAGATCAATATTGTAGAAATTACAAACGGAATGACAAACTTATATATACCCTTCCACCTATGGTGAAGGGTATAAAAATACCAAATTTAAGGTTTTTTAACAAGTAACTTGATTTACCTCATTTATTTATTTATTTAGTCTATGGAAAATAACATCCTTTCAGACTATTATGTATGATAACAATAAAAATAATGATAACAATAAAAATGAGAGTGTTATGAAATTAAATTATAAAGATAAAGAAGAATGTCCCTTTAAATAGTATCTAAGCTTTTATAAAAATCAGAGATATGATAAAGTTGATTAAATTCAATACAAATACGGCAAAAAGTATCAGAATTAGCATAATTTGTAGAAAAGTAACAGGCCAATTGAGAAGTCCCCGGCCTGGCACATAGCCCTAACACGTGTATAAATTTGACAGCTGTCGGATCATTAGTTTGTGAATTACAGGTTGGTTGAAAAGTTCCTGCGCTCGAAATGAAAGAAAACTGTTTTTGTTACGAAATATATTTTTTTATTCAATATAATCTCCTAGAAGCTCAATACACTTGTTCCAATGATCTTTCAATAATTTTTTTATAATGGCTTTCCGGAAGCTCTGCAAAATAACCGTCTACGGCTGCTATGGCCTATTCATTCGACGAAAAATGCTTTCCACGAAGGAATTGTTTGAGATTTCTGAAGAGATAGTAGTCACTGGAAGCCAAATCTGATGAATACGGTGGATGTTGAAGCAATTCGTACTTTATTTCTTTGAATTTAGCCATCGTCAAAACACTTTTGTGAGCAGGTGCATTGTCTTGATGAAAAATTATTTTTTTCTTCTTTAAACCAGGTCTTTTCTCACGAATTTTTTCATCCACCTGATCCAAAAGGCTGCAATAATATTCAGAGTTGATTGTTTTACCTTTCTAAATATAATCAATCAACAAAATTCATTTTGCATACCAAAAAACTGATGCCATAACCTTCTTTGCTGATCGTTGTGACTTCACCTGCTTTGGAGCTGAATAACCAGCTTCAGTCCACTGTAAACGTTCTTGTTTCAATTTAGGATCATGGTGGAGGATCCAAGTCTCATCCATAGTTATAAAACGACGCAAGAAGTCGGTTTTATTCGGCTTAAAACGCTCCAAATAACGCTGAAACATTTGTTTTCGATCCAGTTTTTGTTGAATTGTTAATGTGTGCGGCACTAACTTTCCAAACAGTTTTTTCATACGTAATTCTTCATGTAAAATATGGAGTACTCGTTCGTCTGAGATGCCTATGGCATTAGCAATTTCACGCTTAGTCAAACTTGGATCTTCACTAACCATATTATGTACCTGCTCAATGATTTCTGCTGTGGTTCCAGTTTTTGGTCGTCCTTCGCGTGGATCGTCTTCAAGGCTGGTATGACCACGTTTAAATTCACCAGCCCAAAATTCAACGGTGCGTTTTGAAGGTGGGGACTCCTTATACACTTCTAACAATTGTTCATAAATAAATTAATTAAATGTTACTTTAATTATTAATATGTAATATAATATTCAAATTCAAACACATACAAACTATAAATTTATTGTATGAACTTTTGGTAAAATGCGTTTTAAATTAGAATTTAGCGTGTTTCCTTTTTTTAACAAATTAAGGTAGGCTGGACATGGAGTTTCTTATTTTTATTTGTTAATAACTTGTATTGTAACAATTTTTCAAGGTTTCATTAGTCATATTTGTGTCATTGTGTCTTTATTCAATCGTTAGGTTATGTATATTAATTTAATTCTATTACTTTGGGTTCTTTTTAAAAATTTGTATAAATTTAATTACATGAGTCATTTTGTTATGTATTATAGAGATTTGTATACATATATAAAATCCATATGTTTTTGCACCATATAGTTCACCCAAACGGTGTTTGTTATTTCTCTGAAGATTTAATTCTTTGTTTACAAATATTCTTTTTTTTCATTATTTAATATTGGATAAAGGGAAGAGAAATTTATTTTAGTAAAGACAAACTGCAAATAAAAATCATTTTCTGAAAGTAACAGAGATTTTTTTTTATAAAACCTTGGTTTAGTTTTTACGTTTAAAAGGTAACGAATTAATTAAATGAAAAACTTGATTTTAGAGAGTAAAACTTACATACAAAACCTTTGTAAAAGCAAGATATTTGTCATCGGTTTCGGCAAATAAATATTTAGCAATTATTCGGTATTCGAAAAAATTTTAACCAAATAATTGCCGAAACCGAAACTTTTATTTTTTTGTTTTAATGCAGAAAAATACAAAAACAAAATGTTAATTTCTCTATTTTGAATGATTTGTGCTATTTATATATGTTTTTGCTTCATCTCCAGCACTTTTCCTTCCGTGTATTTTATTTTTTCACAAACAAAATGAATCTCCCCAACAAAACTTGAATTAGTTTTATAAATAGTTCTTATGAGCCAGCACTAGTTCTATTTTAACTTTGTAACCGATAATTTGAGCGGTTCTAGATCCGAATCTTATAACTGTGATTTTTGCATGAAATTGTTACGTTTGAAATAAGTTCCAAGAAGCCATCCAGGTGTATTAACTCCTCGGGTAGAACAGTTTTAAAGCTAATATTTTTAGTTGTTCTGAAATATGTTGAAAAACTATGTATTAGCTCAAATTTTTTTGCAAAATTATATTTTATATGAAAAAAGTGTCGTATATTTTTTAAATAAATTTTTGATACAGATTTGTATGATTGTATGAGAATAAATATTCAAAATAGAAGAAGCAATCTTCATCCGAATTAGGAGTTTCAAAGTCATGGATGACAAAGCCAAAATGTCAAAATTATGGGTGCTGGCTCAAAAGAATTAAGTGTGTAACTGATGCAAGTTTTGCTGGGTTATAATATAAATTTTTGAGTTTTTGATCATGGTGAGGCGATGGTTAACGTTGTATGATTTAGCGCAAATTTTTAACATATATGTTGTACAAAATATCTCAAAATTTTGCTCGGCATCAACGGAATTGGAGCAAAAAATTTTCGCACACAAATTGCTGTCACCCTAATGCATGTGTATTATGCCTCGTATTTTTTTTTATATCACTGATCACCAATTGCGTCAGAAAAGTTTATTCTGAGTACACATGAACTTTTCTTTTTATACGATACAAAATTTTCTATTGTACCAATCTTTTTTCAATTGTGATTTGTCTAATAAATCGTTTAGATTGCAAAATTCATCTACTTGGTTAAAGTGAATCCACTTTGTTAATTTTCACCCTTTACATTTCTTTTTTTGGCAGTTAAACATTTTAACTTGACAGATAAAAGATTAACTTTAGCAAGGTGGCGCCGATAGAGATCCGGTATAAGATGAACATGGGAAATTTGTCGACAACACCAAAATTAGTAGTATATTTTAGAAAAAGTAATCAAATTTTAATTTGGATTAACTGTTAATAAAACTGATTAAAATATTTTTTAATGGACTTGTTTAGTGCTAAGTAACCAGTTAATCCGAATTTTATTTGATTAACTTTTCAGTGTAAATTGGGTATAAGACTTAAACTGATTTCTTTATTCAACATTTTGTTATTTGAAAGCCTAGAGAACCAATTAATAAATAAAAATATTCCACTCACTTAAGGTTTTCTTAAAATTTAAAAATTAAAACCCTGATAACTATTTATTATAAAGTTTATAAATAAAATATGTAATATTTTGCTATCCCAATTAAAACGAGAACAATAATTATTGTAGTTATCCACCCTATTGTTGTAATAAAAAAATTATCAAAAAGATAAGAAAATTGTTGTAATTATTGAAAGTTATTTTAAAGTTTTCTTTTATAATTGAATTATAATTGAATTGCTGGCAGCGCATTAAATAATAAAACCACACCCTGTATTAAAAGACCGACTTACTCAAGGAGTATTGAAAGGTGCAATTAGACTATGAGATCTAGTAGATCTGGTAAATCTAAAAAAAAATTGATATAAACAAAGGACAGTTTATACTAAAAACTCGATAGAAATATAATATGAAATGTATTTTAATAAAATCACGAAACGACGATCCAAGAAAACGAATAACATATTCTGTAATATACATATCTTTTAACTCTGTTAAATAGCAACTGAATGTCTCTAATGTTATAACCCCAAGTACCAGAAAATACCTCCAAACAATATTGAAAAAGAGGCATTATAGTACAGTGAACAATTCTTTCCTTGACATAAACATAATAAAATGTGTATTATATAATCTTCTCAAAATAAAAAATATCCTTGAGGTAAGATATATAATATGGTATTCAAATGTCAAATTGCAATCAATAGCTACACCCAAGATAGATAAATGTCCTAAATGGGACACCACTTATGACTGGTATAACATTAGAAAACATCAACAACCGAGGAAATAAACTGACTACGATCTGTGAAATATGAACAGATTAATGAAGCTGCTGTCCCTGTAAAATAATAAACTTCAATAAGTTTCTTTAAAAGTACGATAAAATGACATATTCTATAAAATGCCGTAGTAGGATCAAGTGACAGCAGTACACACAAATGTTCCAATGTTTTTCCAATTTCTCGACAGTATCAAATAAAGAAAATATAAAATCTGCTTTACGACAAATTTTCGAACTGCGGTCGCGACACAGTTCTTATCTGGTTTGACCATAAGGAAATTTTTGAACTTGTATGTGTTTTATCAAAATAACATACCAACATACCAAATGACTTGAGAAAAATATTATTATAAGCTTACAAACACAAGCCTTAAGCTTGAAAAAGACTTGAGAATATATTGAAAAAGGCTATCGTAACAATTGTAGAAAAATCAAAACGGAACCCTCGTGAAAATATTACGTGTGTATGATTACTATAAGCTTATTCTTGCAATTGTAGAATAAGCTTACCAAAATAATATTGTATTAACTTATGTATAGAAAAGCTTATTTAACTCAATATATTTATAAGCTTTTTTTTACATAATTGTAGAATAAGCTTCACATATAATATAATATTAAGTGTTGAAAAAGAGAAATCATAATTATTTTCTTCAATTTAATTTTTTTTTTATTTTAAATATAAATAATAATTATTCCTTTTAAATATAAAAAGTAATAATTCATTTTAAATATAAATAAAAATTATTTTAAAAATAATTAAATTTAATATGCAATTGCACGTTCACTTTATAAAACAAAATGTACACGCAAAAAACACTTTTGACAAATTAAAAAAAAAAAGTAACTGCACTTGTTGTATGCATTATAAGCGTAGAACAAAGACAACAAGACTAGAATGTATTGAAAAATATTTCTAATTCTATTTCAATTGCGTTGTTCAATATGTTTATGTTGTTTATAAGCATACTATAGAAAAAGTTATGTATAATAAGCTTTCTTAAGCATTCTTAAATACTGCTTGTGAATTCACATTTTATAAACATTATAATAAACGAAACTAAGAAAAGCTTTAAACACACTATTTATATAAGCTTATTCTCAAGTTGTATTGCAGTTTGATTGTTATATGGTATATTGGGATAATTGTCAAAGTACTTGTCAATGAAAAGGAATGTTAATATTAATACATTAACATATCTCACTAAAATTTTTGTATCAAGTTCAACAGATTATGACCTGTTTATATATGGATTATAACCTGGTAATATTTGGCAACAAAAAACGAACATCATGAAATATCATTAAACTACTAGAGCCTGTGTTAAGGCATTTCTAATCTTCATCAATAGAAGCTGGAATATATGAAGTAAAGTCTCGAATAATGCCAAAACTTCTAATAGTATTAATTTAGTAATATATCAAAATTTAAGTATACTATCACCAACGATTTCTAAAAAATATGCACTTGTGTAAGCTGACGGCACTAAATCTCAAGGCCACTTTCCAGCTAACGCTGTAGCAAACAATGGAACACTGGAGAAAATTGATATTTCCCAACAGGAATTGATAAAGATAAAATAAAAATATTTTCCAGATTATGTCATGGTCACATCACCTTTTCACATGAATATATTCTATAGAAACCATCGCCGACCTCAACTCATCAACGATGTATCTGCAATCTTTAAATCAAACACATCCTTATCGAATGTCCAGGATTCCCTATCATTTTATTTGATATGTATTTTTGTTTGTATACAACAGGTCAATTGAGAAGTCCCCGGCCTAAAAACATAAATGGCGCTACTAGACTTAAAACGATATGATTTTTAGTTAGCTATAACCTTCAAAAGACACGTGTATAAATTTGACAGCTGTCGGATCATTAGTTTGTGAATTATACCATTTTGAGTGAAGCAACTTTTGTTATTGTGAAAAAAAAAATGGATAAAAAGGAATTTCTTTTTGCCGCGCTAGCTCACTTTTGAACAAAAACAAGTCAGTGAAAACGAAGGCGAAAATCCATGAATTGGTCTTCGAATTGCTTCCGCATCCACCGTATTCTCCACATCTGGCCCCCAACGACTATTTCCTGTTGTCAGATCTCAAAAGAATGCTCGCTGGATAGAAATTGTCGTCGCATAAAGGGTGATGTCCGAAACTGAGGCCTATTTTGAAGCAAACGACAAATCGTACGACAAAAATGGTATCGAAAAGTTGGAGGGTCGCTATAATCAGTGTATCACCCTTGAAGGGAACTATGTTGAATAAAAAAAAAACGAATTTTGCCAAAAAATGTGTTTTAGTATGGTAGGCCGAGGACTTTTCAATTGACCTGTTATATATATTTAATCAGAGCTGATGGCCAATGTAGCTGGTGCTCTTTAGTTCAATTTATTGTTAGAATTGATTTCCTGAAGATTAAATAAATACATAAATAAAAACTTTTTCAATAGTTTTCAATATGAATTTAAAATTCCAAAGACATAATTTTAAAGTTCAATAACCTTTTGACGACTAACAACGCCACCACCAACACCACCACACAAACAAACAAAAATACTAGACCACAAAAATAAAAATAAAAAAATCGTGAATTATAGAAAATAGAAAAAAAATGACACAACAATCAAAAGTGTAAGTTAAAATTTACATTTTGTATAGCGGTTGCTGCTGCTGCCTTCATACAATTGATCACGTGAGTCAAAATATTACAGTTAAAACCATAGAAACAGAAACAGCTATAAATAGTTTTAAACAACAAGAATAATATTATATTTTGAAAGATTATTACATTGGCCACGTTAGATCAAGGAAATGTACACAAACATGATCATTTATAATTGAAGAGTTACTAATCATGTCTCCACTACTGTTGCATGCATGTCGTTCTTCCGTAATGCATAAATTCAAAGGCATTGTGTAACTTTATCCAAACAATGCTTGGAGAAATGACATAAAATCCTACTGACTGCATGAAAATGCATAATAAATTACAATCAATCGATTTCTGTTTGTTGGAAAACAAATGATAAAGTTTCTGGAGGAGTATGCCAGGAGAAGAGTTGACTTTTTGTTATAAAAAAAATATATTTCGTTGTTATTTTTTTTATTTGTTTGTCAAAAAACTTTCTTTCAACACTAATGATGATTGCATGTTTTATAATTGTTTAAAAGAAAAAGAAAGCAAATAATCGAAATATATTATCAAATAATCATTGTTATTACTTGAACATTTTGTTTTTAATCTAAAATCGTTTATGCTGATTAAATATACAATTTTAAAATTAATGTTAACTTAGCATGAAGTCATCCAGAGGATTTGACTCTTTTTTTTTTTAAATAATAGAAAAATTTAATATATGTATAAGGCATTCTTTAGCGTAACCATGTTTACAGTGCTCTGCCAACGTTTTAGAAAAGTATGGCCAAGTTCATCTCTTATGTCCGACGCTGATCTCTTTTATAAATACTTTTTTAAAATACCGTTGTGGGTTAAAATAGCGTTACCAAAATATCGTGTTATCCCTAAAATACTGTTATCCCTAAAATACCGTTATCCTTAAAATTCCGTTACCGAAATAATTAAACATCCGTTATTCCTAAAATACAAAAAATTATCCGAGGGCGGAGAAATAAGTCCCTGACTTTTTGAATGAAACACAGTTTTTTTTTTAGATCAATACACTCAGTCCAACGTTCCTCCAATTTTTGTATCCCTTCCACAAAATTCGGGTTTTCGAGGTCCATAAAATGGGCATTTGTTTGATCAATAATTTTATCGTTGGAGCTTAATCTCCACCGAGCCATTTCTTTAGGTTTGGAAATAGGAAATAGTCACTGGCGTCTAAATCCGGAGAATATGGCGCATGAGGTACCAATTCGTAGCCAAATTCATGGAATTTTGCCATTGAGACGACACACGTGTGTAGCCGTGCATTACGGTCAATTGAGAGCAAACGCGGCACCCATTTTGCAGACAGCTTTCTTAAATCCAACTGATCATTTAAAATCGAAACCACACTGTCATATTAAATGCCTATGGCATCAACAATCTCACGCAATTTTACTCTTCGATCGGCCAACACCATATCGTGGATTATTTCGACATTTTCGGGTGTATTGACGAAAGACAGTAAACCACTTTTTTACCATTTAAATCGATAGTGTAGAGTCCCCATAGTATTTATCAAGCATTTCCTTGGTTTGATTGGCAGTTTTTTTTCGCAAAAAATAGTGTAATGAGCAATCGAAATACACTTTTTTCCGTTTTTAGAAAAATCCACGAGGTTATATGTTTTGAACAGCTGGTTAACGCAAAGCAAATGACGGAACTTGCTCAAAATTTGACAGTAGTCCATTAAAAGGTGGTACTTGATGGGAGCAGTGTTGCATTTCATATAACTACGAGGGAAGTTCGAAAAGTCACGGACTTATTGATCAGCCCTTTAATTAAAACAATTTCGGTCTATATTTTTTTTGTTAAACTTAGCAAATATATCGATTGATAAATACCTAAGTTTCACAAATTTATAAATTCTACTAAGATAGCAAATTCTCTGGTTAATTAAAACCAATAAAAACTAATAATCTGAAAAAAACTCAATCGAAATAAAATTATATTTATTAGATTTAACAGACCCGTTTTGTAATATAAATTACATAGCAAACGTAAAAATGTTTTTTATTTTATTTCCTAGACTAATTTTAAAATGCAAAT
Organism: Eustalomyia histrio; assembly: GCA_949748255.1. NCBI lineage: Eukaryota > Metazoa > Arthropoda > Insecta > Diptera > Anthomyiidae > Eustalomyia > Eustalomyia histrio. The sequence goes on from OX456526.1 coordinate 7,057,763, forward strand.
TTCACTTGCACAAAATAATTATCACTGAACATTTAGTTGAACGACATTAAAAAACTATTTTTAACATTTCTAGCAACCAATTAACTCAATGACCTAAAACCATTTACATGTAAATAAATCGATTAAATTCTCTTTTAACCCTTTGAATCAATAAACAAAAAAAGGAATTAATCGATAAAATAAAATAAAGTAAGACAAACGCCGCCGGCGATAGCGTAATAAATAAAATCTGGTCGATATTAAAAAATATATATGTATATACGATTATTTTTAAATTCGTCTTAGTTAAAAATAAATCTTATGGGACACAGCGCTAGACACCGCTGCAATTAAGGTACACACATTTAAAAATTTTGCTAAAATCAAACCAAAATAAAAAATAATAAGTAGTAGTTGATGAGACAACGACGGACGACACAATCAAATTAGATAAATGTTAGCGGCGACTAAGACATCACGGCCGTTCATCATCAGCAAACAAATACAAATAGTTTTTGTTTAATAAAAAAATTAAGCATTAGACGAGACATACACAGTAAATTCGGTAGTGTAATTTAAAATTTGCAATGATGATGATGACACAAACAAAAGGCGGCTTCCGTAACTATTTGCCAAAAATAAAAATTTATTTGTTGGTGAAAAGTTCACCTTACTCAGATAGATGTTCTCTGGATTTCGATTTGAAATTCATATTTAAATTTAACTGGAAATTCATATCGTTTAAATTAGAAAATTTGACAGCTTAACTAGATTTTGATAAATAATCTAAATTAAAAAATTCTTCTAAAAAGCATTTTATTTAATGACGGAGCACATAATTCATTTGCATTTTGAAAGATTTATATCTTTATTATTTTCTAAAAAAATGTTTTTATGTAGGAATAATTATTTTTAATGAAAATATAAAATTTTTTGTCAGGGTGATTTCGGCATGATCAAATAATTTTTTATAGTCTTTTTCTCCGGATAAAAAAATTGCTTTATTCAGTTGTTTTTTTAATTTTACTGTGTTATTTTTTAACGGTTTTTAACTTACTTCAAATTTAAAATTTTGAAATAAGTTGATTTAGGATCATGTAGGAATGATTATTTTAAATCAAAAATATCCATTGTTTTTTCATAGCTTGTTTTATTCGGATAAAAAATTGCTGTATTCCGCTCATTTTTCAATAAAATAAAACATTTTACTTTTTTTCTGCAAAATTCCCAACTTTTCTGCAAATAGAAGAAAAGCACAGTGTTGTATTTTGTATATAAGTTTTTTATTTTGTATGGGAAATCTGTTTGAAATTCTAAACTTTTATTGGATTTCCATAAAATAGTTTTTGTGGTTATTGTAAACATTATTTACATCTGATGAAAAATATTACCAAAGTATATCTTTGGAATTTTGGCCAAAAAAGATAAAAAAAAGTTCATTTGCTGTGTTACAGCCAGACCTTGAAAAAGATAAATCTTTATTGAATTAATTTGCAAATCTCGCTTAGTTTTCGAATATCTATCGCCATTTTATAAAATGGTAATTTTTTAAAATTACTGGTATCTCGAAAACTTAGCGAGATAGGGCAAAACGGACAAAATCTAATAGAGTATTAATATACTGCGATAATAAAACTAGGCCAGGTCCGTTAGACATCCCGATGCATCTATTTTTATAAAACAGCCGCAGGATTACCCATTTTTATACGAACGAAATGGATCGGGAAACGGAATTTGTTTTATCGGAGTTTGTTAATTTATATTATCATATAAATTGATAAAAAAAATAGTCACCCTGTGGCTGGTTTATATAAATCTATTCTATTGAAAGTTACTGTTTTGTTGAGCTTTTCAAAAATTTTGTCCATTTTGCGCTATCTTTCTTAGTTTCGGAGATATTAGTCAATTTATAAAATGCCCATTTTTTGAAATGATCGAGAATCAAAATAAATCTTTTTGATTCGCGAATCAAATCAAAATTTCTTTGATTTTTTGATTTAAAATTGAATTATTTAAAAGTTTTTCGTTTTCTAGGTTTTTTATATACCACGTGGTTTTTTTATTGTTATTATTGCTTGTTTGTAGCGAGCTTTCAACCTCCGTATATTTACAAAAACAAAGCAAATTATCGATTTTTAGCTAGGTTGATACATGTATTTCGATCCGGCAAAAGGTCCCTCCAGAAATAGGCAGAGCCTGAACAAAAAACCTATTAAAAACGAATATTTTTCTACATTTCTGTCTTCTTAGCAATCACACACGTGGTTAAGTTGTTTTCCTAACGCGCACAATGATGATACTAAAATTGAAAGAGACCAAAAATGTTCTATTTATATAAAAAAACATTATAAAGTTAAATTATTTCGTTTGATTTAGAAAAAGAATTATTATTTACAAAAAGAATTATTTAAAATTGATTCTTCTAATAAGATAAAGATTGAATTATAAGTAATCCTCCTATCAGAAAATGCTATAAATGTCAGTTCTGTTTTGACATTTGTGTAGTAAACGCATGCGAAATACACGTTAATAAACAATGTTACGCTACACTGCTCCAGAACGCGGAATATTGGTGACTATTTATTTGAGCAATAATGAAGATGATTTTTCATCAAAAATAATCATGAGTGATGAGGCCCATTTCCATCTTAGCGGGTACGTAAATAAGCAAAATTTACGCTTCTGGGGCACTGAAAATCCGCGTGTAACCCACGGAGAGCCATTACACCCGCTTAAAGTCACTGTATGGTGTGCTGTTTTCGCTGGAGGAGTCATCGGACCTTTTTTCTTCGAAGACGTCGCGGGCCAAACGGTTACTGTGAATGGTGAGCGCTACAGAGCAATGATCAACGAGTTCTTTTTGCCGCAACTTGATGAATTGGGATTGGAAAACATGTGGTTCCCACAGGACGGTGCAACGCCACACACTGCACGTGCCACAACCGATATGCTGAAGGATGCATTTCCCGGGCGCCTAATCTCCCGTTTTGGCGATTTGCACTGGCCAGCAAGATCGCCTGTTTGACCGCTCCAGACTTCTTTTTGAAGTCGCGGGTTTATGTCAACAAGCCTCAGACTCTTGCAGCTCTTAAAGACAATATCCGTCAAGAATGTGAGGACCTATCGCCGGAAGTTTTGGCCAAAGTGATGGAAAATGCCATAAAAAGGGCTCAAATGACAATCAACTGTGGCGGCGGCCATTTACATGACATCATATTCTCGACTTGATGTAAAAAAAATTAAAAGACCAAATAAAAATAATCCACAAGAAAAATCAAAGTTTTTAATTTTTTTTTTAAATTACAGCCAAAAAACATCGGAAGGTTATTTTTGCGCCACCCTGTAAATAATTTAAATCAGATTTGAAAAGTGATTTAAAGAATTATGCTTTTAAAGGTCTGAATTGCAAATTTATTACTTTCCTTTTAAAATTTAGTTTTTCGCGTGGAAAAAATCCCTGAAGTAAAAACGCTTAAAGTAACAAATAAAATAAGTACGATTGTTAATGAGAATGAAAAAATAAAATAACTCAATTAAAAGGATGGATCTCAGCATTTGATGTAAAATAATGCGTAGAAATGTGAGGTTCAGACAAAAATATGAGTGTTTTAAAAAAGTCTTTAAAAATTATTCTTAAGTCGACTTAAGTAATTTTTTTCATCAAAAATTTATATACAGAATTTATACAAATTTATGTATATACTCTTACAAATTTTGAACCCCTAAACCAATTCTAGACATTGTTATTACGAAGTGCAGATTATACCAATAAATATTTTGTTGTTGTCAAATAAATTATTATCACTTACAATTATACCCTGTACTTTATAAAACTAATAGCAAAATTACACTTATTTTCATTTTAAGATAATAAAACTATTACACGTGTAGATAATTTATTGTGGTCTTGTGATCTTTTTTATTTTTATTTATTTTCATGTAAATTACAAATGCACAAATATTTATTTTAATTTTGTAATTTGTTTTCATCATTTTAGGCCAAGGAAATTCTTTCAAAGGAATCAAATGTTCAAGAAGTTAAATGTCCTGTTACAGTATGCGGCGATGTGCATGGTCAATTCCACGATCTTATGGAATTATTCCGGATAGGCGGCAAATCTCCAGATACAAATTACTTGTTTATGGGCGATTATGTAGATCGTGGATACTATTCGGTAGAGACTGTTACATTATTGGTGGCGTTAAAAGTACGCTATCGCGAAAGAATTACCATATTGCGTGGCAATCACGAATCGAGACAGATTACACAGGTCTATGGTTTTTATGATGAATGTCTGCGTAAATATGGCAATGCTAATGTTTGGAAATATTTCACGGACTTGTTTGACTATTTACCATTGACCGCATTGGTTGATGGACAAATCTTTTGCTTGCATGGTGGTCTAAGTCCATCTATTGATAGTTTGGATCACATCCGCGCGTTAGATCGTCTACAAGAGGTGCCGCATGAGGGACCAATGTGCGATTTGCTTTGGTCTGATCCCGATGATAGGGGTGGCTGGGGTATTTCACCACGTGGTGCAGGTTACACCTTTGGCCAAGTTAGTTATTTGTAATTTTCCTAATCAAACAGATTAAATTAATATGATTTGAATTTGTTGTGCTTTTTTAGGATATTTCAGAAACATTTAACAATACAAATGGCCTAACATTGGTATCACGTGCCCATCAATTGGTTATGGAGGGTTATAATTGGTGTCATGATCGCAATGTTGTCACAATATTCTCAGCGCCAAATTATTGTTATCGTTGTGGTAATCAAGCGGCTCTTATGGAATTAGACGATTCACTCAAATTTTCATTGTAAGTACATATGTATAAAATTAAGTATGTATAATAAAAAGAAAATTACACAGCAGCGGTGTAATGCGCATATCTAAGGAGATATTGTAGTGGGCAAAAAACCAAAAATGAATAATGTAACATTTAAAAAATCTTAAACGCTAAAATACCGATTTAAATTAAAAATTATAACTGTTAAAATATTGTAAGTGTTATTTGGAAAAAACCTTAAATGCAAGTGTAAACGTTATGAAAAGTGTTTGAAATGTGGAGTCAAATGTGACCCCAGTTTTTTTTTTTTTTTTGGTTTCATAGAACCAATACAAATTGGGGGAGAGAGATATAATTTAAAGATCTAAATAGATTAAGCTATAAACATATTAAAAAAATTAACTAGATTTAAACTATATTTCAAATCTAGTTCGTATATATATAATAGTGAACTGAATACTATATATAATTAAAATCTAGTTTTGACAAGATTTCGAGCGTGTTGTAGGCAGACGCAGTTATAGATAATTTATAAATTCTGTTTATAACCCTGCTAAAAGTTTTATTGCAAAAAATTCGATTTTAATATATATTTTTTTTGTTAATATTTTATCTAATCTTCTGTTGACATTCATGTTCATTATTATTTATTATTATTGCAACGAAATATTTGTTTAGTAATTTGTCTCGTAATCACTCTCTAATTATTTTACTTAACCAAATGTTTCTCATGAAGCTTTTTTTAAACACTCAAGATAAAAAAATATGCGTAAATAAATTAAAATTGCATTTATTTTTTACTAAGGTAAATTATATTAACGAGTGAAAAACATAAAAATTAAAGATAATTTTTAAGATCGATCCTAACAATTTATTATAGAAGTCTTAGTAAATAACGAAATGTTCTCCGATGCTTCCAAGTCGGGCAAAGAAGAATTCCACGCAAGTGCTTATATTCCGATGGTCCATATCATTAAATTTGGAACAAAATGGAATCGATTTGTATTTCCATATTTTTTTTTTTTTTTTTGAATATTTTCGCTTCACCTCAAAAAATTTTTTTCACCTCAAAATATTTTTTCACCTCAAAAATTTTTTTACCTCAAATTTTTTTCCACCACAAAATTTGTTTTTAGTCTCAAAAAAGTTTTTCTCCTCAAAAAATTTTTTTCACCTCCATAATTTTACTTACTAAAGTTTTTTTTTTTTTTATTATTTGTATCAAAAACAAATACAATTGACTATTTCTGAAATATAATTGACTAATTCTTAAATATAATTTACTAATTCTAAAATACAATTGACTATTTCTGAAATACAATTGACTATTTCTGAAATACAATTGACTATTTCTGAAATACAATTGACTATTTCTGAAATACAATTGACAATTTCTGATATACAATTGACTATTTCTGAAATACAATTGACTATTTCTGAAATACAATTGACAATTTCTGAAATACAATTGACTATTTCTGAAATACAATTCGAAAAGGTTTAGTGTAATTCAAATAATTAATTTTTAATTAATTATTATTTTTTAATAATTATTATTAATCTTTCCTTATTTTGTGCAGACTCTTAATGCAACTTTTCGAGATACTTACGGGCTCATTAAAACACCCTTTAAATATTTTCTGTTATGATTATACTTAAATAAAATAAAATAAAATAAAATGCAATAATAAAAATACTTTGAAGTACTTCTCCTTAATATTTTCTCCAGGTTTCAGTGTTATTAAAAAAAGGCCCACAGCTCGGAAGGTCGATTTTGTTTTAGTAATTAAATTTTTACCATTTTGTATAGAAAATTTATAGATCTCACATGTAAAATGAAGAAACCAGATCCCACTTTGCCTCATTTACTCCTGGTACTTTTTTTTTTACCAGTGGTTACATTTTATTGCTCTTTCATGGTTTTTTCGTTCTTAGGTAAAAAATTGCTGAATAAATCGTACCAACTTGAGACCTAACTTTTGGGCACCTGACTAAAAAAAGATCACAATCGCCATTTTGGATTTACCTCGGAGACTGGCAAGCCGTATATTTACGTGGCGTATTACTTCGGAAATCGATATTAAAAACTTCGGGATTTTAAATTTTGAAACATTTTACAGAATTGGGGTACTTTAAAGCATAGAGGGTTTTAATTTGATATTAGGCACCGTCTTTGCTTCTTTTAGGCACTTAACCCCCCAACTCTACTTTTGTTTCTTTTTTATAAAAAGGTTTTCTTATGGGGTTTTCTCATCGAGATTACCGTGAGAGGCATAATCTCTCTACAATACATACTCTTTGGTGGTATTAGGTTATAATGACTGTACGGACGTTTTTTTTTTTTTTTGTAAGGAAAAGTAACACTCAGGAAATTCTTCTTACTAGATAATGTGTTACTTTCTTTGGAAAGGGGATAGAGAAGAGTGTGAAGAGGATAGAGAAGGTGGTGAAAGATGAAGGGCTTTTATATATGGCAACACTGTAATTGCCTGAGAAGAGTTGGCGGAATTAGTGAAGCACATAGTCGACATGACTTTTAAACTTATTTTAATTAAAAAGTCGTATACTTTTTACCTTTTTCATTTTATTTATCTATTCATTTGTAACATAAGTAGCTAATTGACCAATAAAATTATATTACATGAACTTTTAAAACTATAAGAATATAAATACTAAAAAAATAATAATAAAAAAAATAAATCCCTACGATTCCCTTTAAAAATAGACATTTCTTTTTTTCTTGGTAAGGCTTGTATTTACTTTTGTAAAATAGATTTTTTTTATCGAAAATATTTTTCATTTCAATCAAATGTTATAATTTGTTTATTTTGCACATATTTTTTCAGCCTACAATTCGACCCAGCACCAAGACGCGGAGAACCACATGTTACACGAAGAACACCAGATTATTTCCTTTAAGAGAAATTACCTACAAGTAACCATTACAAGAACATTTACATTTATTACTATATAAAATACTAATGATAATAATACAACAAAAGGAAAAAAACCAAGCAACAACAATTTTAAAACAACCAACAATCAGGAGCAACATCATTAGCAAACACCAACAATGCAAAACGAAAACTATAAACAACATAAAACAGTGGTAGATGATAAAGTTGGCAGATAATAAAACAGATGAAAAACTAAATAAAATCAGCAGCGTTAAGAAAAAATTAAAAAGAAAACAAACAAACAAATTAATTTATATATAATTAGTTACAACAATGCTGTAATTTAGAAAAAAAAAAACAAGAAAAACCATACATTAATAAACAAATAGTGAAAAAAAAACTTAAAAAAAGTAATAATTTTAAAGAAGATAAACTTAAAATAAGCCGTACAATTTGTTTTTTTAAACACACACAAACTGAAACTTTCCCCAGAATAAAAGAACAAGGATTAAGGAGGCGGACTTTAAGTAAAAAGGGACGAAATTATATAAGAGCCCTTAAAGAAGATTGTCATGAGTTAGCGTCCCAGCATAAAGCCGAGGAAGAAGTTAAGAGAACAGGAGCCCCTAAAGCATTAACGTATTTTTTTTATTAAATAAAGGCTCAACTATTGAAAAAAATATACAAAATAAAACAGTTTATTAAAAATATATAAAATTAAGGAAAAAATTATTAAAATAAAAAATAAAATAAACAAAAACTTGCTAAAAATGTTACGTCTCTAATTAAACAAAAAAGAAAATAAAAGGCAAAGGCGCGGCGAAAAAGCTAAAGAAACATTCTCTCGACTTCTTAATCATATTAAAATCATACACACTTTTCAAATTCAATACAGCACGTGCAGAACCCCAACACCCTCCTTTCATTCATACAAATCATTTCAATCACATATTCACTCACTCGCTCGCTCACTCACTCACTCACTCACTCATCCAACATTCTCTTAATAACTTAACACTTAAAAATAACATAAACAAATATAATAATAAAATGTAAAACTTTTTGAAAAATAAAAACTACTTGAAGAATTAGAAAAAAATATAATAAAATAAACGAACACAAATGTGAAAACAATTACAATTTATTATAAAAACAACAACAAAAAATTAAATATATAAACAAATGTTTATTGCTAAATAAGGCAATTGAATAATAAAAATTATATTAAAAAAAAAAAACAATTTAAAATCACAAAAATATGACCTTAATTTTTCAAAACTGTATTATTTTTTCTATAAGTATTTCAAAAAAAAAAGTTTTTTTATAATTTTTTTTTTTTTTAATAATTTTATACTTAGTGATCTTTTTTTTACAAAAAATCTAATTTAATTATATTTTTGTGCCATTAAAGCTTTAGTAAATGATTTAAAATTTTCCATGAATTTCTTTTTAACAAATAAAAGAAAAATATAATTGAAATTAAAAATTTCAAATTCTTTTTATTAATATTTTAAAATCTTAAATTGTTTTGTTTTCACACTTACAAAAAAAAAAAAAAAAAACAAATTACACCTAATTTTCTATACTGTACGTGCTTTATGGCACTATTTTTTTAAAATAATTTAAATAAATATAATTTTTTTTATAAACTATTTCAAGATTTCTATATCTCTTTTTTTACTTCCAAATATTTATTCCTACGAGGAAGTAAAAAAACCCTATTACATTTGACTTAAGTTCGAAATCTAGTTTGAACTGGACTGTATACCGCATAAGAACTAAATTTTAAAATCTAGTTTAAACTAGATTTTTCGAGTAATGTAAATGCAAGCTTACATTAATTGTTTTTTAAGATAAAGAGCTGGATTTAGGTTTTTCAAATTCCAATTAAATGAATTCAAATCTATTTTAGTGTGTTTTTCCAAGAAAAATATTTACCGTCATATACAAGGTAGCCAAATTAACTACTGAAATTTTAGCGCTAAATCGTGAAATCATTTAACATGATTTTTCGGAGCCAAACATTTATTTTGCAAATAAATTAAGAATGGACAATTTAGTTTCAACTTGGATTATTTAAATTGAAATTTCGGCCGCTTAAAAATCACTAGATTTGCAGCTAAAAGCTAATCGACAATTTTTTTCGCCACATTTAAAATAAATCGCTAGATCTGAACAAAATTGGCATCAATCCACACTTTCAAATTGGATTATGTCATTCCAATACAAAATTGACATAAATAACGTTAAGCGTTAAAACTAAACGTTGGCTAAAGTCAAATTTATATAGGAATGACATAAGCCAACTTTGATAGCTTGCTGCATAAACACAACTAATGTAGCAAAAATTTCACTATTGTGTCGCTTTTACCAACACTGTATTAACACGCGAATCTGGCATCTCCAAAATAAAAGCTTTCTATTTTTCATTTCCTTTTTGGTTAAATTCCTCTTTCAGTTAGTTTTTCAACGGCATTTGTTTGTGCGTGTACGGTTTAATTTAGCATCTTTTTAAATTGTAAAAAATATATTTAAAAGTGGAGTAAATTCATAGAAAATTGCAAATAAATGTAGTTTAATATGTAAAGCAATTAGTGCAAGTGATTTTTGTTCAATATTTAAATAGTAAAAGTGTATAAATTGTGTGTAAAGTTAAGTTTTTTTCAGCAATAAGTTGTACCCACTTGTTAGTTTTTTTCTTATTCGTTTCTCGTTGTTGCAAATGCCGTTTCGTTTTATGCGAGAACTTACAGAAAAATCGAGATATTTTTTGTGTGTGTAAAAAAGTAAATAAAAATGTGAATTTATAATAAAAAAAAGTATGTAAATAGTTTGCTTGTTTTAAATGTTGCAAATTAAAAAAAAAAAAAATGTAAAATACTTCACCTTAATATTGACCGTTCAACTATACTGCAGTAAGGTAAGGACACTTAAAATATCTGTAAACCTCGCAATATAAAAAATGCACAGTCAAGAGCAAAAGTGTAACAGTGTTCTTTTTGTTCAGATTTTATGATCTAAATTTTAAACCATAAAAGCAAATCAATTTTTTTAGCTTAGTTTGTTTATTAACCTGTTGCAATTTAAAATATTTTATAATTGTTGTTTGGCAAAGTAATTAAAAACTTAAGAACGTTAAATTTTTCCAAGTTTATAAAAAAACAATCAGACTCTAAAGAAAATTTTTTCCCCAAAATATATTTAACAATTTTTATTTTTATGAAAATTGTAGTTTCTTTGGTTCAAGATAATTCAAAGAGGTCTAATATTTGTACAACCAGCTGAAATTTAATGCAGTTGAATAAGAACAAAACTTTTAATATTGGATGAAATAATATTAATGCAAATATTGTTTTATTCAATTATATACAATTTTTTGGTACTGCTACTTAATATTTTTTTATTGGCAAACCTTTTTTGCGTGTAACATAGCTAATCCAGGCTTCTTTAATCCATGATTACTTTAAATCACTAAACGGATGGCTAAAATGTATTACATAATTCGTTTGAGTTGATAAAGCGAACTGTTACAATTGAATTAATCTTTTAAAAAGAAATCAGACCAAACGCAAATTACGTGTATGCAATGTTTTGTCATTTTGGATCAAAAATGTTAAATTTCAATTCAAAATTAAATTTCATAACTCTGAATAAAAAAAAGGTGCCACTTAACCATTTTGGCAAAAATGTCACTTTTGTGCTTTCATTTACCAACACTGAAACCCATCTGTCATCTCTAAAATAAATGCTTTTTTTATTTGTCCTTTCCTTTTTGGTTAAATTTCTCTATTAGTTAGTTTTTCAACAGCATTTGTTCGTGCGTGTACGGTTTAATTTAGCATCTTTAGAAATTGTATAAAATATATTTACAAGTGGATTAAATTTATAGAAAATTGGAAATAAATGTAGTTTAATATGTAAAGTAATTAGTGCAAGTGGTTTTTGATCAATATTTAAATAGTAAAAGTGTGTAAGTTTTTTTTCTGCAATAAGTTTTACCCACTTGTTAGTTTTTTTTTTATTCGCTTGTTGGTACGTTCGTTATTGTTGCAAATGCCGTTTCGTTTTATTCAAGAACTTACGGAAAAATTTAGGTTTTTTTGTGTGTTTGTGTGTAAAGTTAAAAGTAAATAATAATGCGAATTTATAACAGCAATGAATTATAAAATTATCCAAATTATTTGATTTGTTTAAAATTTTGCAAATTAAGAAAATGTAAAAATGCTTCACGTTAATATTTACCGTTCAACTATTATGCAGTAAGGTAAGACACTTTTAAAATGTCTGTAATGAAAACTTGTCAATATAAGAATGTACAGTGAAGAACAAAAGTGTAACAGTGTTCTTTTTGCTCACATATATTGATCTAAATTTTTAACCATAAAAGCAAATCAAATTTTTTTTAGCTTATTTTGTTTTTTAACCTGTCGCAATTTAAAATATTTTATTATTATTGCTTGGCAAAGTAAATTAAAATTTAAATACGTTTAATTTGTCTAAATTAAAAAATCAAACTTTATAATAAGAATTTTTTCCCAAAAAATATTTAACAATTTTTATTTTTATGAAAATTGTAGTTTCTTTGGTTCATGAACATTTTTCAAATGAAAAATAGTTACATTTTGTATTGATAAAGAATACACAAAACAATAAATATTATCAACAAGATACGTTGGTGTTGGCCGAAAGGGGGCAGTATTTGGTTTACAACAACGAAAAAATGCCGCTCTATTTTTAAAGCCCAAAATATGTAACAAAAACTTAAAGGATGAAAAAAATAAGAAGATAATTTGCGTGAATTATTTTTTAAAGTTTTTGTTTTGATTCATGTTTTAGTGAAATTTACCGTCCGCATTGAAAGGTTGATAAATAAAATGTTTTTTGATTTAGTTCTTTTTAAAACTAATCGAAAAGAAACTACATACGAATTAAATCCATTGAATGATTGGCCATTTTGCATTTGATTCGTTAAATTTCAATTCGGAATTCAAAAATTGAATTAGTAAATTAAAATTTCGAAGCTCTTTCCTAAATAGCTTAAATCAGTTTCAGTCTTTAGCAGTTTTATTTCGCGTGTGAATGTGCTTTTATAACTGAATTAATTCTTTACAAAAGAATGTACACAGAAAAATAAAGTGGCAACCAAAATGAAGAGTGTATTTTGGTTGTGACAACCAACAAATTCGGTTAGTATAACCAAATTCAAATGTGATTGCTAAATATTTTGGGTGTTGCAACCAAAATTCAGTTGTTTTAACCAAATTTTATTGTGGATACCAATATTCAGTTGTTAGTTAGAAGTTATAACTGTTTCCTCTGATTTTTTCTTTTCAAAAGAGCTCTAATATTTATACAACCATCTAAAATTTAATGCAATTGAATAAGAGCAAAATACTTATAATATTGGATAAAATAATATTAATGCAAATATTGTTTTATTCATTTATATACAATTTTATTAATATATTTTCAAATCAAATAATTTATAATTTAGTATGATGTCAAACAAAAAAGATTTGCTACAGAACTTTTTTTCACGGGTACAGCTACTTTACCTATTTATTGGCAAACCTTTTTTACGTGTAATATAGCCCTACAATTACGCCTAGCTAAACGGATTTTTTTTATAAACTGAACGGCAGAAAGCTTTTAAATCACTAAATTATAAAGCATTGATTTTAAAATATTGAACCATAAAGTTTTATTTTTTCAAATTACTGAATGATTTTTTTTTAAACCACTGAACGGATGACTAAAACGAATTACATAATTCGTTTGATTTGATAAAGCGATCTGTTACGTATATGCAATATTTGGTAATTTCGGAACAAATATGTTAAATTTTAAATAAAAATTAAATTTCATAACTCTTTCGTTTCGTTTTATTCGAGAACTTACGGAAAAATCGAGGTTTTTTTTTGTGTGTGTTTGTGTGTAAAGTTAAAAGTAAATAAATTGCGAATTTATAATAGAAATGAATTATAAAAGTATGCAAATTGTTTGGTTTATTTTAAATTTTGAAAATTAAAAAAAGTGTAAAAGTGCTTCACGTTTATATTGACCGTTCAACTCTTATACAGTAAGGTAAGACACTTTTAAAATGTCTGTAATGAAAACCTCGCAATATAAGAATGTAATGTAAAGAACAAAAGTCTAACAGTGTTCTTTTTGTTCAAATTTATTGATCTAAATTTTTAACCATAAAAGCAAATCAAATTCTTTTAGCTGATTTTGTTCATTAACCTGTCGCAATTTAAAATATTTTATTATTGTTGCTTGGCAAAGTAATTAAGAATTTAAAATCGATTTATATAAAAAGACATTTTTTTCCACAAAACATTTAAAATTTTTTATTAAACTTGAAGTCTCTTTGGTTAAAACAAAGATAATAGAAATTTTTCAAATATTCATAGAGAATACACACAACACACAACAATCAATATAACCAACAAGATTCGTTGGAGTTGATTGAAAATGGACAGTATTCGGTTTAAAACAACGAAAAAATGTCGCTCTATGTTTGAAGCCCAAATTCTGTATTAAAAACTTAAAGGATGATATTTATATCAGTGAATAAAAAAATAAGATAATTTATGTAAATTATTTTTGAAATTTTTTGTTTTGATTCACGGTTCGCATTAAACAGTTGATAAATTAAATTAATTTTTTTCCGTTCGATTTATAAACAAATTAACACATTTCTACACTCACAATATAATTTCGTTAAAAACAATCTAAAATACATATTAAATTAATCGAAAAAACAATTAAAAAGGGGACTACTGATTTTTCATTATATTCAACCCATTTTGTTGTTTATTTTCAATTATTGTTTAATAATCGACAAAAGAAGTAAATACAATCAAAAATCGTTTACAATAATTATCAATTTTTAACTGACAATATGTTAAAAAACAGATGTTTGTAATCTGTTTTTCAAATTCAAAATATTTATATGAAATTACAAAACACAACACACACAGAGGTATACATTTTTATTTTCTATGTTTGTATGCATCGTAGAAACATATTTGAACAATTTCTTGTAATTTGTTTAGAAATAATTTTTAATATAGACAAACTATTTGTATAAAAAATCGAAAAGGAATTATTTGAATTTCTATTTTTAGAAACAGAAAACATAAAATTTTAAATTGAACTGAAAATATTTACTTCTACTGAATGTCCATATTTTTTATAGATTGTTTTTTGAATGACTGATTCAAATAGTAAAAAAATATACATATATCTATGATTGGTCATTTTGCATTTTATTCGTTAAATTTCAATTAGGAATTAAAAAATATAATTAATGTATTACATTTTAGAAGCTATGCCCTTAATATCTTAAATATTTTAAAGAGTCTTTTACTCTGTCTCTAGCAGTTTCATTTTGCATGTGAATGTACTTTTAAGTATGTTTTGGTTGCTACAACCAAAAAATTTGGTTAGCACAACCAAATTCAAATGTGATTGCTAAATATTTTGGGTGTTGAAACTAAAATTAACCAAATTTTGTTTTGGAGACCAATATTTCAATAAACTAACCGATTTTAGTAGCAGTAAACGAATTTCAGTTGAAACCTGATAAAATTATTCACCGTGTGTGGGGGATTTAATTAGTTAAATTTCACTTAAAAATTTAAAAGTTAAATTAAGAAATCTTCAAGACTTTGATTAAAAGATGAAGGTGCCTGAGTACCATTTTGGCGAAAATGACACAACATTTACCAACACTGAAACTGTTTAAAACACTCGAATCTGGCATCTCCAGAATAAAAGCTTTTTTATTTGTCATCTCCTTTTTGGCGAAATTTCTCTATTAGTTAGTTTTAAAACGGCATTGGTTTTGCGTCTACGGTTCAGTTTGATGTCTTTAAAAATTTAATAAAATATACTTGAAAGTGGTGTAAATTCATAGAAAATTACAAATTGATATAGTTTAATATGTAAAGTAATTAGTAAAAGTGGTGTATAAATTGTGTGTAAAGCTGGTTTCTTTTTACAAGAAGTTTCACTCACTTGTTAGTTTTTTATTCGTTCGTTGGTACATTAATTGTTGTTGCAATTAAATGCAAATGCGAGAACTTATGGGAAAAGAGCAATTTTGTTCTAGATGTATGTGTTAAGTACAGTACAGATAAAACAGTAAAATAATAATAAAAATTGCAATTAAAAAATGATGCAACATATAAGGTTGCTTTAGATTTGGCCGATTTTTTATAAAAATTAAAAATGATGGGCTTCAATATTGACCATAAGTAAGTCAAATTTGTTGTTATAGGTTTTAAGAAGCAAATTAGGACTTAAGAAGCAATTATGAATTATTATTAAACATTTATGTGTAATAGAAATCTGTCAAGAAGTATAATAGTGTAAATTAATTAAAACTTTATAAAGTTTCGAAGGTTTATGGATAAAATTTTTTATAAAAAATTGTTTTGTAAAAATCCTTCAATTTTATAAAGTTTTTATTACAATTTTAAATAGTAACAGTTATTACACTAAAATACTGTGGGCTAAATTTGATACTAGATGGCGTCAGTGTAGGTATATTTATATATTAAGGTTCGTATCTTTGATTTAAGGTTGCGCCCCAACTATATAATGTTATTGTCGAAAAATTCCTTTAGATGACGTAAAAAGAACCATACTTGGGGTTCTTTAATTGAAAACAAATTGCTAATACCTAACATATTTCATTTCCATTTAATGGTAATGAAATTTTCTAGCATTTGTCCTACTAATGCTAATGAAATCGTACTTATGCCTCTAAAACTAGTTACAATTGTTTAAAAAAAAACCCACATTAGCAAGTTGATATAACGTGCGGGTGTATAGGATTTTCTACTTTTGGGCACCTATGTGGGCAAAACTGTAACAAAAAGAAAAAAAGCATTATACTGAATTTATACTATGCCCGAAATGTCATTTAAATCGGATTTTGGCGAAAATGTAGGAACGACTTTATATCGTTAAAAACTTTTTTAAAATAATTTATTAACTTTTAACGCAAATTTACAATGCAGACCCTTAAAACATTATTCCTTAAATCAATTTTTAAACCTGATTAAAATTTTGACGAATTAATTTTTCTGATTGAATTATTTAAAACCATAATTAAATCTTTATCTTATTGGAGGAATCAAGTTAATTTAAATAATTATTTTTATAAATCAAACTAAATAATTCAATTTTAAATCAAAGATTTGATTCGCAATTCAAAAAAGAAGTATTTTTATTCTTGAATATGATTTGATTCGGGAGTTTAAATATTTTTTTTTAAATCACGATTAATTTAATTTTTAACCCGAGGGGTTTCATGGAATTTGTATAAAACAGCCTCCTCGTGATGTCTTCCGGACACTGCCCATTTTTATTATCGCAGTATTCTACTACAGCAAAAATTTTGTCTACTTTGCCCTATCTCGCTTAGTTTTCGATATACCGACCATTTTAAGAAAACGGCATTTTATTAAATGGTGAATATTTTGGAAACTAAGCGAGATAGTGCAAAAGACACAAAATTTTTAAAAAGCTCAGCAAAGGTTACCCTTCGATAGAGTAGAAAAATGGGTCACCCTGTGGCTGTTTTATAAAAATAGATACCTCGGGATGTCCGGCATATTTTTTTATCGCAGTGTATTAATACTCCATTGTAGCAAAAATTTTGTCCCTTTTGCCCTATCTCTCTTAGTTTTCAAGATAGCGGTCATTTTAAAAATTACCATTTTACAAAATGGCAAATATATAGAAAACTAATCGAGTTTTGCAGGTCAATTTTAATGTTTTTTTATTTTGTTTTAATTCGCAAATCAAATCAATCTTTTTTTTTAATTCGCGAATTAAAAAAAGAATTATGTTTGAAATTATTTGATTCAATTGAATTAAAAAAGGTGCAAATGAAATTAATTAATCAACAATGATTTTAAGTCTGATTTGTAAAATATTAAACAAACTCGCTGATTTACAAAAAGAATTATTTTTTTCGCGAATAAATTCAATAAAGATTTATCTTGTTCAAGGTCTGTTCTGGTGTACCACTTGAATGTGTCAAAATATAACAATCATAAACAATTCTCATGAACTTTGGTTAGTTCTATGTATTTTGCTGCAACATCTACATTAAGAAAAATGTTATAGAAACAACTGTATAAAAAAAATGAAAAATTGATTCGCATTATATTTTTTTATATAATTTTTTTCTTATCATATTTTTGTATATTTTTCATATAAATATTTATATAAGTAAAGAGAGAGTGTATTTGTTATTTTACTATGTATGGGTGGGTGTGTGTGTGTGTGTGTGTGTGTGTGACGAAGTAAATGCGTTTTGTGTTTTGCTGTCATGTAGAAGATATTTGAATTTTAATGTTATAATAACTTTATTTTCGATTGTTGTTTTATTTTTCCGTCTTTATTTGGTTGTAACAAAATTATACAGATGCTGAGTTTTATTTTGTAAGAAATTACTCTTGTAAAAATTGTTATTTATTTTCTTTTACAATTTTTTTTCGTTCAAAGGCAAGTTAGTTTTTTTTCTGTTTTGTTTACAAGTGATTTTGGTTGTGTTGATATTACATGATTGAGTTTGCTTGCTTACGTATACATTATTTTTGGTTGATTTGATATTGTGAATCATATGAGTTGATATAGTGTTTATGCAATATAAGCGAAAATTATTCAACAGTTATTTTTATGAAATATTTTAAAAATGTTTTGGAAGAAATATGTACATATTTTCAATTATTACTAAGCTGTAGATAAGTGTATACTTTATGAAATACTTCTCCAATGGAAATTACTTCAGAGTTAATTTAAATACACACAAAAAAATTAACTTAAGGCCCTTCTGAATATTAAGAATCAAAATGAAAGGAGGGGGGGGGGGAAGTGGGCAAAGACTAACCATTCCTGACATTTTAACAGTCCATAATACTATAATATTATTTAACTAATTGAATTCAAGGGGCCACAGGTCTCTCTGAATCTTTAGAACAAAAAAAAAATATGGGGACCAAAGGTTCGCTGTTTCTGATATTTTCTAACCTATAACATTATTTAATTAGTCAATTAAACTAAATGCAGCTTTACACACAAAATTCAACCTTTGGCCCCCCTGAATCTAAACAATAAAAAGGTCATGGGCAAAAGGTTGACGCTTTGTGGTATAATCTAAACCAAAATACTATTTACAGGTTGGTTGAAAAGTTCCTGCGCTCACCAAGAGATGGCACTGCTAGCTCCATTTTTTTTTTCTCAAGTTGGTTTAACTGTCCTGAGAACAGATGCAAAGTTGCAAGTCATTCTGTCAATTCTTTCTTTGTTTACAAGTCATTTTAAGTTGACGTGTCATTGATTTTTTTTAACATGGAAAAGATTGAATATCATGCCGTCATTCGATTCTTTGTTTTTAAGGGTTTAAAAGCAAAGGAAATTTATGAACAATTGTTAGAAGTGTATAAGGAGTCCTCACCTTCAAAACGCACCGTTGAATTTTGGGCTGGTGAATTTAAACGTGGTCGTACCAGCCTTGAAGACGATCCACGCGAAGGACGACCAAAAACTGCAACCACAGCAGAAATCATTGAGCAATCCTTAATATGGTTAGTGAAGATCCAAGTTTGACTAAGCGTGAAATTGCTTATGCCATAGGCATCTCAGATGAACGAGTACTCTATATTTTACATGAAGAATTACGTATGAAAAAACTGTTTGGAAAGTTAGTGCCGCACACATTAACAATTCAACGAAAACTGGATCGAAAACAAATTTCTCAGCGTAATTTGGAGCGTTTTAAACCGAATAAAACCGACTTCTTGCGTCGTTTTATAACTGTGGATGAGACTTGGATCTACCACCATGATCCTAAATTGAAACAAGAACGTTTACAGTGGACTGACGCAGGTTGTTCAGCTCCAAAGCAGGTGAAGTCACAACGATCAGCAAAGAAGGTTATGGCATCAGTTTTTTGGGATGCAAAAGGAATTTTGTTGATTGATTATCTTCAGAAAGGTAAAAAAATATACTCTGAATATTATTGCAGCCTTTTGGATCAGCTGAATGAAAAAATTCGTGAGAAAAGACCTGGTTTAAAGAAGAAAAAAAACATTTTTCATCAAGACAATGCACCTGCTCACAAAAGTGTTTTGACGATGGCTAAATTCAAAGAATTAAAGTACGAATTGCTTGAACATCCACCGTATTCACCAGATTTGGCTCCCGGTGACTGCTATCTCTTCAGAAATCTCTAACAATTCCTTCGTGGAAAGCATTTTTCGTCGAATGAAGAGGCCATAGCAGCCGAAGACGGTTATTTTGCAGAGCTTCCGGAAAACCATTATAAGGATGGGATAAAATTATTGGAAGATCATTGGAACAAGTGTATTGAGCTTATAGGAGATTATATTGAATAAAAAAATATATTTCGTAACAAAAACAGTATTCTTTCATTTCGAGCGCAGAAACTTTTCAACCAACCTGTAACTGGTTTTGGTAGAAAATCGATAAAAAAAAAACGAAAGCTAAATGTATTTCTTTCATAAATTAAAATACAAAGAGCTGCTTTTATCGTGAAATATCAAGTTAAGTCTGCTGCGTAGGTAGTGTAAAGTGTTTTTTCAGCAAAATTCAAAGCAATCCGAGACTTTTAAGAATCAGCCCTTGGAATCTTGTGGTTTTTGGGAGGAATCTTAGGATACTTTAAAAAGAAAGTGTGTCGACACATATTTAGTGAACGTAGTGTATACAGTGCTTTTCCACCGTGTGGAATGCTGTCGATAAGGCCGGATTTTTATTGCCGAGAAGTTAGAAATTTTTCGAAATAAACCAGAGCTGCCTTCAAATACTTTTTAATAAAAAATTCTTAAAAATATTGTGTTGTTTTTGCTAAATTTACAAAGTTTGACAGAACTGTTACTCCCACTTTCACTATCTCGTTTGGGCTTAAGAGCTAAAGAGGCTTTCTATTAAAAAAGGTATTTTTAAAATATGCAATATCCAATAAAAAAAATCAACTAAGAATTATCTGCAGACTTTTGACAAATGCACTCATGTTTATTTAAGAAAATTTCCCAAAATTTTGAACACGCATATTCCTGTCAGGTCGTTACCTATAATAGTAAATTATTACGATATCTTTTTTGGGTTCCACTTCAGTTTTTCTACTCTTTCAAAATTCAACTTTCTTTAAGTTTTTAAAAATTTTGGTATGTAATTTCTAAAAAAATGGGTTTTCAAAAAAAAAAAAGATTTGGTTGAAAGCGATTTTTATACTTTTTTTTGGTTTAGCGATGATGCCAAATAATTCTGAATTATAATTGTACATGAAATGTAAATATTAATAAATAATAAAAAAGTTACGTCATAGTGTTTGTTAGGAAAATACCATGACATGTGTTTTATTGATAGAAACAAAATATTCATTTTAAAAGGTTTTTCGTTTTAATCTCTGCCTATTTAGAGACTTTAGCTTAAAGAATATATTCTAAGATTCAAATAGCTTCAGAATTTGAGAATTTTCGAAAGTAAAATATTTCTGAGAACCTGGATCACGTCATGTTAAACAACTCTTTTGCCCTTTATAATCTGTTTTTCTGTCAGTTTTAACACCGATCAATTTTATTTTAAATTATTCTAAACGTAACAGATATTCCTAGAATCACTTCTAGAGCTTGTTCTAGTAATTTATATCTTACATTTAAGTTTAGGTAAAAGGGTTCTATAGAAATTGTTCTAATAGAACATGTTGTAGAATGAATTTGGTTGGGTTCGTGATTTAAAAAGCATTTTCTTGAAAGAATTCTTACAGAGTTAAAATAACAATTGTCTCTTATGACATCGAAAACAAATGCAACCTTGTCTTGAAAGACATGAAAATATAATTTACATTAATTATGGGGTTATTCTGTAACTGTATGAAAAGTTGTCACATAGCAATATTCAACTCTACCATATGTAGGATAGGGAGAGTCACATAATGTTAAATTTTTCTAAACGTATACACAAATATTTACCTAAATATAATTTTGATATTAGTGACTCAACCTGTGCTAAATATATCAGAGTTAAATATTTGAACGTGACAAATTTTCAAGTAGTTACAGAATAACCCCATTAGATTTTTGAGGGAATTAGAACAAAAATTAAAAATTGTCTATTATATTACCGGAGTTGGTTAAAATAGCTATCTAATTGTTAAAAATATCTTTCATTTGATTTTAAAAGAATTTTACTGTATTTTAGTTAATGACTTTTTCTAAGCTTTTCTTGCCATATTCTTTCCAAAAGTTATAGAAATTAGAAAGATTTTATAAAATATAACAGAAAAAAACCATATAAAAATGTTGGCCGGTTAATTGGCCTATTTTAACCTAAGTACGTATTATTCGGGTCGAATAATTATTTGATTTATAAATTATTTGTTTCGACATTAACCGAAATAGAGGCGATTAATCGAGGAATCGGTTATTCGATTAACCGTATTGGAAACACTAATTTCAATATTTACGCAATAGATTTGCAAGGTTGACACCTCTATTTATTCATTGAGATGTTTTATATGCATTTTTTTGGCTTCACAACTTTATTTTCGACAGCCTTCCGATTTCCTTAAAATATAGTTTAAATGTCCAACTGCAATTGGCTAAAGTCACTTAAATTTTGTTTTGGTATGAAACGTTATTTAAGAAATACATAAAAATATTTATTTTAAAAATTATGAATATTCGTGGTTGCAGCAACTAAATTCTTTGGTTCTGATAATCAAATATATCCTGACACAATTGAAATATTTTGCTTTAAACGAAGTTCTGTTGTATTAACCGAATTTCTGTTTTCTCTGTGTACTTAAAAAAGGATCTCAGTCTCAGACCCTGTAATCTAGGACAATTGCACAAAATGTGCTCTATTGTCTTTAGCTCCTCAACATCCTCGAACAACCTACAAAAGCCCTGTGTGCCTTGTTCCTATTTACCATTTATTTACTTTAGTGGTTATTACCCCTACTAAAGACCTGAGACTTCTCCTATCCAAACCAATTAGTATTTTGGTTGCTTTTGTATCTAACTTTGACGAAATAGCTCTGGACACCCTGCAATCCGTCCTACCACTCCAGGATTGATTAGTAGAGTTGCGGAATCTTTCGGAGATTAAACTATAATAGTGGGGGTTTTACTCCACAATCCCTATATATAAGGTCCGATCCCCGTCTGGCGAGTTCATCCGCTATCTCATTACCCTGTATATTACAGTGCCCAGGTACTCAACACAATCTGATTGTGTGGAATTCCATTACCGCTCCTAGTGCTCCTTTAAGTCCATCACTATGCTTGAATGTACTGGATGACACTTCAAAGCCCTAAGTGCTGCCTAACCATCCACATAAATTGTCACTACAGATCCATCTATGACGTTTGCCTTTATCATCTCTGTGGGCCTCCAGATCGCTAAGATCTCTGCCTGGAAGACACTGCATTCATCTGGAAGCCTGTATGAAACTTTAGTGTCACCATCCCGTTCCAGTGTCAGATTCCATTTTGGACCCATCCGTAAAAACTGCACACCCTTTAAACAGCTGTCCATACCCAGTCTACTCGTTCGTACTTGTAAATACAATCGGAGGCGTAACTTCGAAGTCTTAAGTCGTTACCATATGGTCCGAGATTCCAGTATTTTTCGTAACTGAGAAGATAATGACTACTCATTACTTTTAAGACATTGCGCACCCAATCGTTGAACTTTAGAGCTTCTTTCATGCAAATACATGTTGGAGGTCAGTAGCATGATGACCAAATACTTTACCGAATCAAAGAATTTGCAACAAAATTACATTTTTTACTGCATATTTTTTAATATATTGTTATAAATGCATATTTGTATTTTATGTGCATATTTATTGGTTTCTAATGCATATTTTGTATTTTATTATGTATTTTCTTTTAATTATTTTAGATTTATCGTCGATATTTTTTAGTTTTTGTGCATATTTTCTTTCATGTGCATATTTTTGGTGCATATTTTCATTTATTACTGCATATTTTAGGCACATATTTTCGGGAATCATTATTGCCCAGCAATCATTACTACCAGCCTAAAAGTAATGAGTGGTCATTACCTTCTCACTTACAAAAAACACAAAGTAATGGGTGGTCGTTACCCTCCCGCTTACAAACAGCCAAAAAATAATGAATACCCATTACTTTTGGGCTCATCGCGAACAAAATTAATTAAGCGAGTAAATAGGCTGGTAAGTAGTTGATACCATGGTTTTGCTGGGTGAATTTAAAATGTTATTCTTTTTGCTGTTAATTTAAATAAAAAAAATATCCTTTTCAATTGTATTATATTTAAAAATTAACATTTACTTTAACTGAAGCCATACATAATCAATACCTTATATTATAGTACGCTATTCCACTATTATCCAATTGAAATAGTAAATTTTCCGTTTGACATTTTTCTTTTAACAATTCTTATAAAAGTTTTCAACAAAATGTTGGCCTTTTTGTGAACTACAACTACTATTTACATACTTTACCAAATCCACCAGCATCAGACTCCGGCAATTCGTAAAACATTAAACAGACAGAAGTATGCAGCAATAAGCAAACGCGAAATAAAAAAAAAAAGTCTATAAGGGAATGTATGTACAAAAAAACCATATTTTATGCCTGGTGACATGGAAAAGCCATTATACAATAGTAATGAAGAAAAAATGAATGAATAACTACAATCATACTACAAAAGAGTAAATGCTGGAAAACCTTTAAATTAAAAAAAAAACGAAACGAAACGGAAAAAAAAATTCTGAAAATATGTAAAAAGAAAACTATGTAACAGAATTGAGAGCAGCCGAGAAAAAAGAATTTTGTTGAAAAAAAGAACATACATTGAAATAAATAAAAAATAAATGCAAGAAATTATTGCAGCAGACGGAAGTTAATGAATATGGACAGGAAATGAAGCTATAATTGTAACGGAAAACATTTTTCGTTCAGTTTGTAAGCAAGGAAAAATAAGTAAAAGAAACTAAAGTCATTAAAATTCAATTCAAAAATAATTTCTCATCCATATGTACGATATGTTATGTTGTGAGGGAGGAAATTTAGAATAAAAAAAAAAATAAATAATACAAGATAGTAAACAAATAATGAACATCATAACGTATGAGTGATGTTAAAATTAAATAATACTCATACGCTCAACAATACACTCAACTACATTGACTACAATTTGTATCTTAATTTTTTTATTTTCTCTAAATTATTGACAATTTCTAGGTTTACTTTCCCTATAGTTTTCTACTAAATTTGCTTTTAATCTTTGTTGCTTGGGTTTTTTGTAAATGATTTTTATTTTATTTGTTTAAAACTAAAACGGAAATATATTTAGTAACACCATAAATCTATCGTTCAAAGGGTTTTTTTTGACCATGGTTTATAAATGTATGCAGTTTTTTTTGTATATGTATTGTTAAACCGTTTTTGCTAACTGATCCTGTTGAAAAAAATTGTTCATGTTGATTGATGTCTACTTGATAGATTTACAGTTATAGTTTTACTTTTATAAATATTCTATAGTGAGAATATTGGTGATGTTTGGGGTTTAAATACTAAAGAAAATTATTTATAAACATGATTCTAGGGAAATAAAAATGTTTAATTACAATTATTGGTTGAAATATAATAGACTTTTACCGTTTTTTTAACATTAAAACAAGTTTCAAATTTAGGAATTACTTCTGCCTTTACTCTTCGATCCATTCGATTGGCAATAAATTCGGTTGTCAGTAGGAATCGGATTCCCAAGTACGATAAAGAAAACAAATTTTGATAGTGGAGATTTCCTACCAGCACAGAGATAACAGATTTGTGCTGACAACCGAATTTGTGGCCAATTGAATAGTTCAGTTGTGGTAACCGAATTTTTCGGTTGTGACAATGAGTAATTTGACACAGACAATAGTATTTCGGTTGCCTCAATAATTTAGAAGTCATAAGAGAAAAAATCGGTTGCTGCAACTGAACCATTCGACTGGCAAAAAATTCGTGTGTCAGCACGAATCTATTTGCTGGCTGCGGACACTCCTTGAATTGGATTGAATTTGGATATGTAATAGAGAATCGAAAAATAAAAGTCAGTGTATTTTTTAGTTGCCAATTTCGATTTTAGAGATTAAAAAGTGAAGCAAAAATGAACCCCTAATAATATGGGTTCCTTTAATCTGTCCGATTGGGCTCAAATTAAAAAAAATAAATTTATTATCATGGAATAGGGTTGACTTGCAAAGCTCGTGCATTCAATTCTTTGTTGGGGCAGTCCATTTGATATGTTATAGAGAACAAAAAATGTAATAGACATTCTCGACTTATGGGGACCAAAAATGAAATACATTTATATAACTGTGTTTATTTGTTTTCTATTTCATTCAAACATTATAGCTATGCAAATTCGACATTAAATTCAGTACACTCACCAAAAAAAGTCTGTAATGGCAACTGAAAATTTTGCTGTTATTACGGGAAATTTTGCTAAT
This sequence comes from Eustalomyia histrio, assembly GCA_949748255.1. Lineage (NCBI taxonomy): Eukaryota > Metazoa > Arthropoda > Insecta > Diptera > Anthomyiidae > Eustalomyia > Eustalomyia histrio. The sequence goes on from OX456526.1 coordinate 7,083,968, forward strand.
TTTAGCCCAGCGGTATTTTTTGCTAATCCCAGCAACACATGTCTGCTGACGTGTAGTACAATGACATTAGTAGTAAAATTAGTAGCCACTACTAAATTTTAGTAGACTATTTGTAAAGTGGAATTTAAAATCTGTTTGCTAAAATCAGCAAAAAAAATTACTAAATACTATTAATATTAGTACAAAGTTTTAGATTTATTTTTTTTATCGAACATCAAAAATTTTAATCATATTTTTTAAAAGATGTTTTATACAAAATGAAAAAAAAATCAAAGGCTTAAAAATCTTAAAAATTCTTAAAACATAAACGAATTTATCATTTTGTTTTAATTTGGTAATTTCTGTTTTGAAAAATATTTTAGTCAATTTTTTTTTTACTTTTAAGGTGAAATTTTAAATTTTTTGTTAGGGCTGATTTTTAGAAATAAAAAAACTTTTTAGTGCTATTTTAAGTGGATGTCCTATTTTTAGACATGAGTCGGTATCTTCACTTCCGATCCCTTTTTTAATCCTATGTAACATTTTAGGGCAATTTAAGTTTGTATGTGTAAGTTTAAATTATTAGAAATAACATTTCCATCAATATCGACTTTTTTAAAATTAGTAATTTGTTTTGCTAATTTTAGAAAATCGGTTTTCCAAAATTTGTAAAATGATTTCTGAAATTAGCAACGAAAATTTGTAGATATTCTGTAAAAACTCTGTAATTTGTAAAATGTAAATAGCAAAAAGATTTGCTAAATAATAATTTTTTTACTAAAAATCAGTACAAAAATAGTAAAGTGGGATTGAAAACCGTTTACAAATTTTTCTACTAACTTTTTTTTCTGAGTGTAAGTTTCCGTTACGCCCCGGAACAAAAAAAAGTGCCAACGAGGAAAACAATGTCGATCTTAGTCTTTTTTCTTTAAACACAAGTCAAAATTTAATTTAAGTGGAAGAGTTTCTAAAACAAATTTCCCTTCCTTGTAAGTTAATCCGTCCAGGCTTTTTTAATTTTCATATTGTATAAAATTTAGTTTTTGGTTAAATCGTACCGAGTATTCCTTCGTTAGTTGGGGAAAGCTCGCCTGGGTGGGAATCGTGATAGAGAGTAAAAGGCAGTTTTTTCAAAATTATCCTTTGTCTACCATGCGGAAAAAGGACCTATTCCAGGACACGTCACGTGACCAGTTTATTGTGATGGGGACCGGTCACGGGACCGGTTTTTTTTGAATGAAAAGGACCGCTCACTTTAACATGGGCTTGTCCTAGAAGGGGGTCAATTTCCCTCTGTGACATGTCACAGGACTGCCCAGTTTTTACATAGCGCGGGACCGGTCGTAATTTCCAACTGACCCCTTCTTTCCCGCAGGGTAAATACAACAAATCACCTAAAATAGAGAGATTGTAAAAGAGAGCAAAGGAGGGAATTCCAAATAAAGAGATCTTTTACGCCATAGTCCAAAAAGAGCGAACGCACGGGCCGTTACCAGGTCCTCCGTATTACACAAGCTGTTCGCAAAGTTCCTTGTAAAAGGTGTCCTAGTATTTAAGGATTGTCGCAGTAGGTGACCTATGCTCGGCATACACTCAACTAAAACTAAGAATAATATAAATTACACGATTATTACAGTTTCCCAGGACTTGGAGGCATATTCACAGAAACCATGTTTTTAGGAAGTGTCCTACTCTCGGCACATACTAAAAATATTTTTGCAAGAGGTCACCAACGCACGGCACATACTTGAATGATGTTTGTAAAAGGGGACCTATGCACAGGACACACTTCAAAAGTTCCAGGACCTCGAGAGGTTATTTACAGGATGATCTATGCTCAGCTCACACTCAAAGGTTATTCATAGGAGGTGACCAACGCATAGCATATATTTGAAGGTTGTTCATAGGCTCAAGTTTAATATGGAATAATCACATGTTGTCTGCAGGACTTTAGTAAGTTATGTCGGACTTTTACAATACGGCAAAGGATTTGGGACTACGAATGATATTTGTAGGACTTTAAAGGATATTTGCAGGACTGCGAAGGATATTCACAGGACCTCGAAAAATGTTCATGAGACCTTGAAGGATATTTACAGGTTCTCAAAAAATATTCACAGGATGTCGAAGGATATTCACAGAACCTCGAAGGATATTCACCGCACCTCGAAGGATATTCGCAGGACCTAGAAGGATATTCACAAAACCTCGTTGAATAATCGTAGGACCTCAAAGGATGTCACCTAATCACAGCACACGTCCCTGTCAGGATAAGTCCTCTAGAAATAGAGATATTATTGGAAAATTACATTCTGGTCAACTGAGACAGATTTTCACAATGATGCGCTTTATAGTTGTAACTGTGTAAACCACAGTTTTCGAATTCTGCCCGTGCCGTGTAACGATATTCGCTGGGAGAGGAAGTGGCCAAAAATAACGACGATGACTGCGAAAACTGTCATATTTATTTTGGTGTAAAGAGTGCAGATTTTAGTGTAGAAAATGCAGTAAATCTGTTATGAGAATGAAAAACAAAAAATGTGAGAATAAAAAAAAAACGTTGTGAACATAATATAGATTCTATCTCACAACTCCAACACTCGACGTGTTTTTATTGTATGGAAAATTACGACGCGTTGTTAATCTGTCTATTTCTTAGCTGATTCTGAATTTTAATCCCTTTTCCAATTCAAAACCTCATTCTCAAAAATCTGATTCTGTTCAAAGGAAAATTAAAAAAAATGAAACTGACCTTGGCAGTGTATAATTTTGTTTTTATATTTTTAACTATATTATCTTCTTATACAAAAATATTATTTGAGATTTAAAATTAATAAAATAATTTATTTCTGTAAGAAAGTTGAGACCAATTAAAACAAAAAAACGTTATCAGATCAGAAATACTTTGTTATTTTATAATTTTTAAATCCTTTTATTTTTTTTTTAAATTATGTTTACCAACAGATTGTTAAGTCATTTAATTTAAAAGACACTTCGCTTGTCGTGCATACATAAGTTGCTATGAATTTTAATAATATTGCACATTAAAAAACCTCTGTTCCTCTAATCCAAATATTATAGTTCTCCATTGATAAATCTTTGGCTTTGTAGAAAACATATAAAATATTCGTATTCTTTTAATAGGAGAAACGAGTAGAGTTATGCTAATCTTATTATTTCTCACTTTAAAATATTCCACTATTTAACAGTTTGGTTATCTTTGTGTATTTATCTTTAAATACAAAGACATTTACTAGAGCAGGGCTGGCAAAACTATGGCACTTAACTCAAGTATTGACACAAAAATCAGAACAAATCTGTTTTCTCTGTGTAGAAATGTGTGATTGGACTGATTTGTTTCTTAAGAATTTTTTCTTACTTTTGTCTCTTTTGTGTGGATATTTTAATTGGCTGACTTTTAATTAAAATTTAGTCATATTAACAAAACAAAGTAATTGTATTTACCTACACTCACCAAAAAAAAACTGTAATGGCAACTGAAAATTTTGCTGTTATTACGGGAAATTTTGCTAATTTGAGCCCAGCGGTATTTTTTGCTAATCTTAGCAACACAAGTCTGCTGACGTGTAGTGAAATGAAATTAGTAGAAAAGTTAGTAGCCGCTACTAAATTTTAGTAAACTTTTTGTAAAGTGAAATTTAAAATCTGTTTGCTAAAATCTGAAAAAAAATTTAGTAAATATTAATAATATTAATACAAAATTTCAAATTATTTTTTTTTTAATTTTTTTTTTATTTATTTTTTTCAAAAAATATTTTAGACAAAACTAAAAGAAACTAAAGGCTTAAAAATTGTAATAACATCAACGGATTTATCATTTTGTTTTAATTTGGTAATTACTGTTTTGAAAAATATTTTAGTAATTTTTTTTTTTACTTTTAAGGTCGAATTTTGATTGGTTTTAGGGCTGATTTTTGAACTATAAACGCTTTTTAGTGCTATTTCAGGTAGATGTCCTTTTTTTCGACATATTCGGTATATTCACTTCCGATCCATTTTTTTAATCTATGTAACATTTTAAGGCAATTTAAGTTTGTAGGCGTAAGTTTTAATTAGAAATAACATTTCCTTCAATATCCACTTTTTTAAAATTAGTAAATTTTTTTTTTGCTAATTTTAGCAAATCGGTTTTCAAAAATTTGTAAAATGATTTCTGAAATAAGCAACAAAAATTTGCAAATATTCTGTTAATTGTTAAAATGTAAATAGCAAAAAGATTTGCTAAATAATATATTTTTTTTTACTAAAAATCAGTACAAGAATAGTTAAGGGGAATTGAAAACCGTTTACAAATATTTCTACTAACTATTTTTTCTAAGTGTACTGAGTTTTAAAAATTTTTAAAATACAATTAATTTTCCTGTTTATATGACTTTTTTAAATGAGTAAATACTATAAACATTTTGCATCTGTGTACATTCAAATTTTATCGAAATCCGGAAGGAAACCCTATTTAGAGTTCCCTTGTGAGTATTGACTATACTACTGGCCCTTAAACTTGAAGATTTTTTTTGTATATTTAAGAAGGTCTTACCACATCTGTACTAGTTTAATATACAACGACAATATGTTCCTATATTTCTATACACATTCAAAGGAAAAACTGTAGCTATTTTCCATGATATCGATTGCCATGACGTCACATGCATACTAAACAGTGGTAAATGTATGACACGTAGTCGACTGTGTCTATGGATTCAGTATAAGAATTCCTTTAAATGTGTGTGTGTGTGTGTGTGAAAGTATAAAAACATACAATTCACACTTTTTTCAAGTTAACGGCTCATCGCTACTACTTGGCTGACTGGTGTTTCATTGAGTTGTGAATTTCGATGATGTTGCTGAGAATGAAGCTGATTTTCCTGATGCTGCTGCATACGCATTGTGTCACACCAGTCAAGTAAATATATGGAGGTTGGGTACTGGAAGATGGGTGGTGGAGTTTCTTTAACATATTAGCATAATCTAAGCAACAGTAGGGTGTGTATAAAGTAAAAGCAATGACAGCAGAGACAAAAGCTATAGCAAAGGAATTCAGCCATACAACAATAATGTTAGAACAGCATCTGCTTCTGCTGCTTAATCGTACAGATAATGATGCTTTATCGTTGGTACTTATGCAGAGTTTTTTTATTGTTCCAAACTCATGTGTATGCATGTTGTTAGGAGTTAGTTGGTGGTATTGTTATTGGCACAGTGGAGGCCTGAAGAAATAATGCATAATCTCCAATTTTGCATTGTAGTAATCAGGAAAATGGGGATCATCAAATTAAAAACAAAATAACAAAACTAAACAATAGAAGTTAAAGATCTATAGGAAAACTATGGTCACTTCACACTCAGACAAAAAAGTTAGTAGAAAAATTTGTAAACGGTTTTCAATCGCACTATACTATTTTTGTACTGATATTTAGTAAAAAATTATTATTTAGCAAATCTTTTTGCTATTTACATTTTACAAATTACAGAATTTTTACAGAATATTTACAAATTTTTGTTGCTAATTTCAGAAATCATTTTACAAATTTTTGAAAACCGATTTGCTAAAATTAGCAAAGAATAATTTACTATTTTTAAAAAGTGGATATTAAAGGAAACACTATTTCTAATTAAAACTTACACCTACAATTACCTAAATTGCCTTAAAATGTAACATAGATTAAAAAAAGGGATCGAAAGTGAATATACCGACTCATGTCTTAAAATAGGACATCCACTTAAAATAGCAATAAAAAGTTTTTTTTTTGTAGTTCAAAAATCAGCTCTAAAAATGACCTTAATAGCAAAAAAAAAAATTGATTTTTCAAAACATTAATTACCAAATTAAAACAAATTGATAAATTCGTTTATGTTTTTAAAATTTTTAAGTCTTAGATATTTTTTTATTTTGTCTAAAATATTTTTTGAAAAAAGAAATAAATAAAATAAAAAATTAAAAAAATAAATAAATTTGAAATTTTGTACTAATATTAATAATATTTAGTAAATTTTTTTTGTGATTTTAGCCAATAGATTTTAAATTCCACTTTACAAAAAGTTTATTAAAATTTAGTAGCGGCAGCTAATTTTTTCTACAAATTTCTACTACACGTTAGCAGACATGTCTAGCCAAGATTAGCAAAAAATACCGCTGGGCTCAAATTAGCAAAATTTCCATAATAACAGCAAAATTTTCAGTTGCCATTACAGACTTTTTTTTGGTGAGTGTAGGTGTATTATTAAATTAAAAAATTTATTTTAAAATCATTACCATTTTCTATTTTATAACATGATTGGCTGTAACCATACTGTGGTAACAAAAATTCTGACAATGAAAAAAATATGAAAATAATGAAACCATAAAATGCTGACAACAATCAATGAATAATTATAAATCAAATCAAACATAACTTTGATATCTACAGTCAAAATACTGTCTTGTTTTCATTAAAAAAGTGTATTGTTTTCATCAAAAGTATTGTTACGATTTTAACATTTATAAAATAGTTGATTTATTTACCTTTTAAATAAATCGAGTTCTTTCTATATTGCAAATAATAAACACTGTTTGAAATTATTTATAGCTCTATTTATTTATAACCGTTACTAAAAATTACAGAAATACACTTTATTTACACGATTTAGATAGACTAAACGTTAGCCACACTTTAGTTCTTCACACTCTGCGTTTTACTTATAAACTGAACTACTTTGCCACCTTGCTGGCGTTTTTATATATGCGGGTTAAAATAACTAGAATATGGCAGCATCGTCTAGAAGCTGCATACTGGCAACTTTGAGAATGTTCTTTTACAGTTTGACATAAGAAACATTAGTTATGGTGAAGGGTTGCCATTTAATTGTTTTACATTTCAGGGCTAACATATGGGGATTTGCATTTCTACGATTAAATGGAATTTCTGTAACAGTATATATATTCGTGATCCTTATGCGATTTCAAGTAGATTTAGCGATGTCCGTCTGTCTGTTGAAATGGCGATAACGGTGTGAAGACATCTCCCGGGCAGTTTGCTATTGTTAATGAGCAAAATCGATCCAGCGGTTAAAAAGTTATAAGTGAAAATGTGAAGGAAGATACCTCTAAATTTTCCATACAAATTGATGTATTTTAGTACAATTTTATAATAGCGACTGGTAAGAAAAATATTTTTACTTTATTTTTCACCAGTTGCTTAGAATAATATTTTATATTCACGTCAAATATATTTCACCACAAAAAATTGTTTTTTAACTTAAATTTTTTTTCCACCACAAAATTTGTTTCACATCCAAAAAAAGTTTTTACCTCAAAAAATTTTTTTCACCTCCATAATTTTAATTCTAAAGTTTTTTAGATTATTTGTATAAAAAACAGTAGAGAACATTTTTTTAGGATATTGGTGGAGGGTATTCAAAGATTCGGCACAGCCGAATTTAAGCCTTTTTTTACTTGTTTTTTTTTTTTAAATATGAGTATGTTTATTAATCTCTTTCCACCGAGCCATATCTTTAGGCTTGGAAATAGTCACTGGTGGCTAAATCCGGAAAATAAGGCGAATGAGGGGGCAATTTGTAGTCTACTTCATGGATTTTTGCCATGGAAACTAAGCTGTCACACGATTCCGTTGGTGTTCGATTGTGAGCAAACGCTGCAGCCATCTTGCTGAAAGCTTTCTCATGCCCAAGTTATCGTTCAAAATTGAAACCACTGAGCCATGTGAGACGCCTATGCCTTCCACAATCTATCGCACATTCAATCTCCATATCGTGAATTTTTTCAATTGTTTTGGGTGTAGAGACCTCAACTGGGCGTCCAGAACGTTTGCCATCTTCCGTGCTTATAAGGCCACAACGAAAGTCAGTAAACCACTTTTTAACCATTGAAATTGATAGTGCAGAGTCCCCATAGCTTTTATCAAGCTTTTCCTTGGTTTAATTGATGTTTTTTTTCGCAAAAAATAATGTTTAATGAGTACTCGAAATTCACTTTTTTCCCTTTTTAAAAAATGCCACGAGGTTGTATGTTTTGAACAGCTGTTAAACGCAAAGTAAATGACGGAACTTACTCAAAATTTGACAGTGTTGCATTTCATATAGCTACGAGGGAAGTTCGAAAAGTCACGGACTTATTGATACGCCCTCGTAACTCAATAATTTTTATACACTTGTTACACTTTAAAGCTGCTAATTTCTTTTGAAATTACGTTACGAATTTATATTTTTTTATGGAACATTTATTTATTTATTTTTTTAAAAAAAATATTTTAGACATAATTAAAAAAAAAAAATCAAAAACTTAAAAAATAGTTAAAACATAAACGATCATTACAAAAAAAGCAAAGTGGGATTAAAACCCGATTACAAATTTTTCTACTAACCTTTTTTTCTGAGTGTGGTTTCTAAATAATTTTTCCAATAGAAATATGCTTAGACTCTAAGGACTTTTTCTAAAAGAAAAATTCTGAGACATTAATGACTATCAAAAAAAAAAAATGTTAAAAATATTCTTAGAATCTAAGAATTTTTATATAGAAAAAGTATAGAAAACGTATGTTTTTTATTAAAAAAGTAATGTAAAAAAAATTTCAAATTATTTTTATTAAAAAAAGTCCATAGAATTAAAGAAGTTTTCTTGAAAAAGTTCTTAATATCAAATTTTTCTTTTTCATAAAAATATATTCTTAAATTTAAATAACTTTTTCACAGTTTCGAATCATGATATAACTGCAGTGACTATATTATGGTTCTGTTATTATCATAATATGACAACTTTATTATAGTACGACTAAGGTTGGCACAATCATAATCATGTTTTTTTCTCTGCATGCATTTATACATTTTACGAATAACTTCAAATCTGTTGACACTATTGAATTAAATCCATTATTATGCCCTTTTCATCCCACTGTGCCCACGTTATATTAGGAGGGTTTGATTTTTTTTTATTTTGAATTTAAAAGTTGTTTTTTTTTTTTTTCGTTGAAAGCTTGTAAATAGGGATTTGCGTAAGGATTTTTTGTTACGTTTAGATATGGTTTGTGTTTGATAAGCTTGAATAATAAAACATGTAATGATTTTTATAATTTTTCTTTTCATGCAATATTCTTCTTTCTTATTTAACACAAAACAAAAAAATAAAGAAATTTTGTTAAAAAATTAAAAATTATGCTTTATAACATATGCAGCAAACAAAACAAGCAATCACCCACACCGAACCACGTTACCAGGCAGCACTAATACATACAAGGCGTATGAGTATTTTTCATTTGTGCCCACAAAAATTGAACAATTGAACAATACTCATTGTTTTGTTGGAGTTGGGTATTGTTTTTGAAAACAATTATATTTTATATGTTTGTATGTATATTGTTGTTGTATTGTGTCGTTGTGTTTAATCTCTTGTAGTATGTTTCTTCCGGAAGTTATGTCATGTTAAATCATATCAAAAAATCATCGATGCATTTAATTTGTTGTGATTCCTCTCTAGGTGGCTGGTAGTGCTGTTGCACAATAATACTCGTAAATGAAAATTTATTTATACAAGTTGCTGCATCAGAATTTAATTTTAAATCTTTAAAATATTGTAAACCTTAAAATATTATTTTAAACTAATTATTACAATTATGTAATTTAACTCTGGATAAAAGTTCTTTTTAATTAATATCATAATCTTTAAAATATATATTATGTTATATTATGTGTTGTGCCTTTGGTTAAACAAAAAAGGAAAATGTTAAACTCATTAAAAAGTCATTCAATTAAAATTTACGCTTTAGGGTGAAAAATCAAAAAATAAATTCAATGGACAAAAAACTCATCTCATTAACATAATTTTATTATATGAAAGTAGCAAACTTGAAGCTGCTATTACAAAAGATACCGATCATAAAAATCAACTTAACAATGAACAAAATTGTATAATATAAATCTACATTTACCTATAAATGGTTGAAAAAAAATAAGTATTTACTGGTCATGGTAACAAAAAATTTATAAGTTACTACCCTGTGGGAAATGGACCTGTTACAGAATACATAACGTGAATGGTCCATTGGAAAAGAGACCGGTTCTATGAAACAGACTGGTCATTTTAACATTGGCTGGGGGGTGGGGGTGAATTGCGATTTGTAACATGTCACAAGGCTGACACAGAAGAACCTGTCACAGTACTTATACAAAAGAACAAGTCACACAACTGTCACAAAGGGCACACCTAGAGATGAAGTAAGAATTAAAAATATCTACTGGGCGTCGGTAGGGCTCAATTATACAACATTACCCTGCGGAAAAAAGGGGTCAGTCGAGAGTTGGGACCTGTCCCGTGGTATGTGAAAACTGGACAGTTTAAGAAAATATATATCACGAGATAGGTGGAAAGAGGACTGGTTGCTAAAGTACCTACTACGTGACCGGTTCAAAGGTCGTGACATGTTCTTTTGCGTTGGTTCTGCGATATGTTCTTTGGGGTTAGTTGTGTGATATGTTCTTTTAGACCAGTCCTGTGGAATGTCACAGAGGGCAATTGACCCCCTCCTAGGACAAGCCCATGTTAAAGTTACCGGTCCTTTTCATATAAAAAAACCGGTGCCGTTACCGGTCCCAATCACAATGAACCGATCACGTGACGTGTATATTAAAATAAAAAATAATTTTAAATTAAAAAAGCATTTTAAAAATTAAGACAATTACGAGAGCCAATGAGTCTGTGATTTTTGAACTGCCCGCCTCTTTACTGAAAGTACAACTTCTCCTGTCAACGGGAATCTGTCAGTTGACTCCTATAAAAATTTGAACAAGCTGCGTCCTTTAGTTTAGTGTTCGACAGCCATTGATAGCAGACAAGCACGTGATTTGATTTGAGGATTTGAGGAGAATATGAAAAATGGTAAAAATCTATGGATTGCTCCCTCATCCACCCTATTCTCCGGATTTAGCTCCGAGTGAATATTTCTTGTTTCCAAACCTAAAGAAATGGCTCCGCGGAAAAAGATTGGACTCTAACGATGAAATGATCTCACAAACAAAAATTTTTTGATGACCTCGACAAATCTTATTTATTTTGGGATACAAAAATTGGAGAAGCGTTGGAGAAAGTTTATAGAGCTCAAGTAGACTATGTTAAAAATTTAAATTATTGAAGAAAAAACCTGTGTTTCAATCAAAAAGTCACGGGCTTATGGACTTTGTGTTTGTATGATCCTAATAATTATAAATATGGTTCTAACTGAACATATTATGATCACTGAAGCGGATTTTTGTTATCATTAAGGATAATTTTATGATCATTACGTAATTTAATCATAACATGATCTTCTTTAAACTATCATGAAGTTTTTCTACTGACTATGCTGATTGATTTTGAATAGATTTTTTTTTTAATACACGCTGAAAAAAACGACGAAATATAATATGCTGGTAATATACATATATTTGAAAACGCTGTAAGTTATATTTGCCGCATATATAACACAATATGCTTGCCTGCAAAAATAATATGTTTGCTTGCAAATATATATATGTTTGGATCCTTTGAAATGCATCCACCGGCAAACATAAATATGTTCGCCTGCAAATATATATATGTTTATCATTATTATGTTTGCATCCAACAAGTATAATTATGAAAAAATTACAATTGCAAATATATGTTTGTTTAGGTGGGAAAATACAAATATTACAGTGTTTGCCTGGAAACATATGTATAATAAACATAAATATAAAATATTTGGAAATCTACTTCAAATATACATATGATAGTTTCTTAGCAAATATATATTTGACTGTAAACATATTCAAAGATGTCTTTTTCCTGCGTGTAATACCTTGCAGTTTCACCTGTTTTTTTTTTGTTATTCGCAAACACTATTTTTTCCACCGGGCACTTATAAGCCATTGTATTGGAATATTGTTAAATATACAATGATGCTATAAACTTCCTTAGCATATTTTCTTTTGCTAACAAAAACAACAAAATAAAAAGTTCTTGTTTACTTAGATAAAACTGTGTTAAAAGAAACTCGTTATTAAGAATTTTTAAGAAGAAAAAGAAAATATATGTATACATGGCACAATGTTTAAAAATGTATATTGACTTTATAAACTAAGTCATACTTAATATCTTGTGACCATCTTTTATTTAACTAACATAAAATGCCAATACTTTTTTTTCTCCTTTCCTTTCGAATTTCCATTTCTATTTTAAAACCAAGTTATCCTTATGACTAAAGTCCTAATGCTATTCTGACACAAATTTCATTTAACTTACGACTCATTAAATTTTCTGTTTGCTTTGCCAAAGTCATAAATCCTACAGATAGATATTCATTCATACCATCCACACCAATGCTAACATAAAGAAAATGTAATAAACTTGAAAATGTTGCTGCTTCTTCATTTTACTTAGCCATAAGCTTTATGACTTGTGTATTGTTTGTTGCATGAGGAAGTGAAAAGAAAAGGCGTTTTTCGGGGTTTTTTTTCTCCATTTTTATGGCAAATCATTTATACATACAGACATATTTATATTTATGTATGTATGTATGCGGTAGTCTGCTTCTCGGTATTTCTACTTAAGAAGCAACAGTTTATTTAAGAAATGAAAAGTCAATTTTCTCAACTTTTTTCATTCTGTTGTTTCTGTTGCTTCAACTTATTTGATTATGAGCAACATTATTATCATCATTTAGTACAGCTCGATGAGCATGAAATTTAAAGAGTCAACAACAAGAAAAAAAATGTAAATATTTATTAATACATGGTTAAATAAATTTTTTAAAATTTATGAATTTCAAATATTTTTTATTTTGATTTAAAACAAAGATGATTTTACTTATATTGGTTTACTGTAAAAAATTTTATTTCAAGTACAAATTTAAACATCTCGTATCTTTAATGACGATAAATTCCAACATATTCATTATTGTATATGATTTCAGTTCAAAGAATCATATTTAGGCAGTATTTTGCAGTTCGAAGGACCATTTCTTGTAATCAGTGAAATTATCTTATAGGAAATTTTGGTCCGATGGACCACATTATTTCACTATTAAGGTATTTTCTGTTTAATTAGTAGAGCCATTAAATCCAAAGGACCATATTGATTTTACTTTTCAGATAGTTTCTTTTTAGCTAGAATGACCGTTCTATGAAGTGTCTGAAATGACTCTAAATTGCTGCCCTTATATGTGGACATTTTGCTCAGATGTGAAATCTCTGGAAAAAATATATAATTATTAAATTTTCTTCATTGCCACAGCCAATATCAAAAATTCTGTTATGAAGAGGATCAAAAACCAGACGTATCTTTACTGTTTTTTTAATATCAAATATTTTATTCAAAAAATTCAATTTTGAAAATTTAGCCATTAGGACCTTATTTCCCTTGATCTCTAAAAAGAGTTCTCTCGGAGGATATCTCATGGTTGGTTCATTAGAAATTAAAAATCTATTTTTTTTCTGTCTAGATGTATAAAGCTTGTGTTTAAATAGAGAAAAAATAAAAAAAAATTAAATTAGAATTTTTGGCAGAGTTGTAAATACAAAGTCCCACTTTTTGGTTAAATTTTCACCAGGTAAAATAAAATAACTTCTTTGGAGGCGTTGTGGTGTAATGGTTAGAGGGTTCAATCCCCAGCAATGGCACCATCAATTTGCAGAAGTCATATGTATGAGTTTTTTATAAAATACCCTAACAGGGCTATGAACTAAAAAGCTTGAACAAGATGGCGGACAACAACTGTTTTGAGAACTATCATCATGCGCAATTACATTGTTGCCATATTCGAAGCCCTTCATCTTTGGAAGAATTTCCGAAGTGTTACTTCTCTTTTTTCAAAAGTGGACCTGCATCCTTTTGCCTGTGACGAATACGAATTTAATTTTTAAGCCCGCCTCCCTAATATGAGTACTTTCTATTTGAAAACCCTTAATGTTTACGTATTCGTCTTATTTTTGTTCAATTCGAAGGACCATATTTTATGTAATTATATCACAAGGCCAGGGAAGGGTATTATTAATTGTAGTTCCTCCAAAATAACACCCAATAAGGTTCGAAAGACCATATAATTCTAAACGTACTGAAAAATAAGAGTATAAATATTTTTTCTTATATTAATTTTAATGTATAACTTTTTGTTTTTTTTTTCAAATATTAACATTCTTCATTATTCTCTTGATATTATGAGAAATAAAAAAAGTTTTTCTTTTATACTATTCAATGATTTATTTCATTAAAGTTAAATTATTTTTCTGCCACTTGCACAAAAAACTTCAAGTTTTTTTGTTCATATTTTTTGAATGTTTAAACTTTTTTTTCATTATCATCTTTATTATTATAGTACTAACTTAAATCCACAGCAAATGAGAAACTATCATCATATTGTGTGGTATCATCAGTGTTGCCACGGCCAAATTTTTTTTGTAACCAAAATGTTTAAGAAAAGTTACCAAATGAGAAAAAAAAAAAACAATAACCAAAATTTAAACTTTTATCTTTTAATTTATTTAACTATTATTTTTTGTTTTAATTTGTCTTGAGTTCTTGGTCCTTAGTTTATCCTATTTTTTTTTTTATTAATTTTGAGTAGTACATATTATTTGGTTCTCCCCGTGTGCTCCCTGGGTGCTCCCCATGTGTTCCCTGGGTGTTTCTCGTGTGCTCCCTGGGTGCTCCCCGTGTGATATCTGGGTACTCCACGGGTGCTCCCCGTGTGCTCCCCATGTGCTCCCTGGGTGACACCCGTGTGCTCCCCGGGTGCTCCTCGGGTTAAAAATAACCAAAACGGCAACACTGTGTATCTTCTTATTCTTCTTTAGTTTATTTAAATAAATACACACAAAGTTCAAGCAAAATATGTTAAGTTATGAATATGAGTTGTTGTATATTTGTGTTTTAAACTAAAAACAAAATGTGAATGAGATGAGAAAAGTTTAAAATGAGTTTTGTACAAGAGGAATAATATGACATATAAAAATACGTAAATAGTAGCATTTAATGGAGAAACTTGTAACTCATTATCTACGAACTATAGAAATTAATCAAAAAAAAAAAAAAATATGTTAAAAAATCATTTGAACTTAAAGTAAATAAATATTGATGCTAAATTTGGGATATTCAAATGGGATAAGTTTAAATTACTTAGGAAAAGTGAAGAAGTGAAAAGTTTTAATTTAGGTAAACATTGTTGGCAAATATATTTTTTAAAAGACAAATCCATCCGAATTTAAAAAATTATTACATTCTTCTACTATTTAACAATACCTGGAACTATGAGCATAAAACTCTACAGATATACTTTAAAGTTGTAAAAATTTCCTCCAGTAGATTCTGAAAAATTTTACTTAGAAATCTTTACTTTCTGAACTTGGAATCTCTTCCATGCTATTACATTAATTAATTTGTATTTTTTTTTCTATTGGTCCTTTCTCTTATTTAGGGTTATTTAACAAACAATTACAAGTTTATCATTGCACTTTAAATATATTTTTATAAATTTTGAAGACAGACTTAAGCTTCTAGATAATGGTATTAATGGTACTTCAGCCCATTTTGCTAAGATAAACAAAAAACTGGAGTCAAAAGAGAAGTATTGCAAAGACCGCACACCCACAAATATAGTGTTCTCCATAGGCCCTACAAATCACCGAATCTGCATGGTCCATTCGGAATTTGTATCCATTCAACGTAAAATGCCCAGTGAGAATACCTTCTATCTTAAGTGAGTTTTGAAATTTCCTTAGTTTTCCCCTTTGTGGAACTCCCCAGTAATCTCGTAAACCTGAGGTGTCCTATACATATCTATAGTTCAGCTCTAAAAGCCTGAAATTGTTTCGCATTCTCTAAGCTTACTGCGTTGATGGAAGAACCTTCTCTAGCCAATTCGTTAGCCATCTCATTCCCAGTGTTGCTTCAATTCCCCGGAATCCATACAATCTCAGTTCTGCATCTAGTTGAGAAGTTATTGCCTTATTAACCGCTTGACTATCCGTTAAGATCTTTTTGTTTTCGGTGATGCAATCAATTTTAACAAATTTTTAGAGGCGGTGTTATAGTTAGCGCGTTTAACTGTTACACAGAAGGTTGCGGGTTTGATCCCCAGTGACGGCAAACACAATTTAAAAAAATAATATTTATGAATTTTTTATCCCCCGTATACATATTACAGCGCCATCCTTCGGTGTTCCAATAGCACTTAATCCCATCGAAGTAAAATAACAGGGCTATGCATTAAAAAGTTTCAACAACTTCTCCAACTCCCCATCAGATGGGGGACAACAACTGTTCTACGAGTTATCATATCGCGCAATTACAGTGTTGCAATGCTTGAAGCCCTTCATCTTTCAACACCTTTCTATCCCCTTCCCAAGGAAAGCAACACATTAATTAGTCGGAAGAATTTCCTGGGTGTTGCATCTCTTAAAAAAAAATAGAACCTTCTAACCAGGATCCTTTTCTCGGGATTCGTGTATTCCAGTTTTTGACCTCTCGGGGATCCTATCACAAACCAATTTTCGTAATGTTGTATCCCGGTAACTCATCCAAGATCCTTTGGTGGTGTACTTGTCGATTGTCACAAATTCAATCTCCACTTGCTTTCGGCCAGAGCATAGTCAAAGCAGCTCCATATTTTAAAATAATCTTAATAGATTCTATCAACTAAATTCTTTCCAATCACCTAGTGGATGTGGTTCTGATGTCACCGCTAATGCCTAAGCAATATATGAGCTTTATTTTCGGAAGTAACTTAATCCTGCAATATTTTGGCATGGCCACCATACTACATACTAACACATAATTCATGAGGGGTCCGACTCCGCTTGTGTAGAGCCAGTGTGATTCAGTGATCCTGTGGGCGATATGCTGTTTCCTGTGTAATTGCATGTCA
This sequence comes from Eustalomyia histrio, assembly GCA_949748255.1. Classification (NCBI taxonomy): domain Eukaryota; kingdom Metazoa; phylum Arthropoda; class Insecta; order Diptera; family Anthomyiidae; genus Eustalomyia; species Eustalomyia histrio. The sequence continues at coordinate 7,100,830 of OX456526.1, forward strand.
AGGAATACTCCTAGATACTTCACCGATCTGGAGACCTTAAGGGTTTTGCATAAGAAACGAGGCCTATCATAAACAATGATACTGGTCTTCCGAGTAAAAAGACAGTTTCGTTGGGATTCACGTTAAGTTCTCAGGTCTTACCCAGTTTTATGAAAATTCAAGTACTTTTGAAGACCGCCTACTTAGAGGTTTAAGAGTTTGTCCGCCTTAAAAGTATAGCTAAATCGTCTGGACAGCAGACAGGTAAAAAATTCTCATTGGCCAAAATCCTTAGGATACTGTTTATGGTGGTCACTCACAGTAGTGGTGAAAGAATGCCATCCTATGGGGTTCCACGGCATATTCTGCCTATAATGCGGATGCTATTAACGTGACAGTTAATTCATTGATTTCCTAGAATATGATCTATGCAGTCTTTAAAATCCCTGCCAATGTCAAGCTGATAAGCGTTTTGGTCGAGTCATTATCAAATGCTCCCTCTAAGTTTGGCTGAAAAATTCGTAGGGTGACATATAGATCATACTAGTATGAAATTCATATGAAAGACAAGTGTATAAATTTGACAGCTGTCGGATTTTAAGTTTGTAAGATATAGTATTTTGGGTGAAGCAACTTTTGTTAGTTTGAAAACAATGGATACAAAATAATTTCGTGTGCTAATAAAGCATTGCTTTTTAGCGAAAAACACTGTTGAAGTCAAGGCTTGGCTTGATAAACATTATTCGGACTCTGCACCTGAAAAATCATCGGTTGAGAAGTGGTTTGCTAAGTTTAAACGAGGCGAAATGAGCACCGATAACGATGAACGCAGTGGACATCCCAAAGAGGCTGTTACCGGCCACAAAATAATTTTGAATGACCATAAAGTGAAGTTGATCGAGATATCTGAGTTTTTAAAGATATCAAAGGAACGTGTTAGGCATATCCTTAATGAATATTTTGCTATGCGAATGCTGTGTGTAAAGTGGACGCGAGCTCACAATCAATCAAAATCAACGAGTTGATGTTTCTGAGCTGTGTTTGAATCTTTTTAATCATAATAAACCCGAATTTATTCGTCGATATGTGACAATGGATGGAACATGGCTCCATCATTTCACACTGAAGTCCAATCGACAGTCAGCCGAGTGGACTGCATGTCAAGGTTATGTCATCAGTATTTTGGGATGCGCATGTTATAATATTAATCGACTATCTTGAAAAGGGAAATACCATCAACAGCGACTATTGCATAGACTTATTGGAGCGTCTGAAGAACGAAATCGCGGAAAAACAGCCTCATTTGAAGAAGAAGAAAGTGCTGTTACATCAAGACAATGCACCGTGTCGCAAGTCAATGAAAACGATGGCAAAATTATATGAATTGGACTTCGAATTGCTTCCGCATCCACCGTATTTTCCAGATCTGGATAATTTAGAGTTCCAGTGTATTGAGAGTCACCAAACTAAAATAAAGTGACTTTAAATTACAATTCATCAATTAAAAAAATACCTTCCTAAAAAGATTTTTCACAAAAAAATATTTAAAGTCTGGAAATAAATCGTTAAAATCTTAATGGACAAATAATAAATGGTCACCAAGGATAAAGTAGTTTTTAATAAAAATAAAATATTTTTCAAAACAAAAAATAAAACTTTTCTAAATCCATTCCTATTGTAATAAAAAAAGATCAAATTCCATTACTATGTGAACAGTTGCCAAAGAATTGAAATTTTAATGGACTTTTATCAAAATGCAAATAACAATTGAAAAACAGATATAAAATCCTTTAGGCCTTTGCAAACACAAATAAACAAACATGGTACATATTCCATCTATTAAGTGTGGGAAATTTAACAAATGCTCGAAAGTAAGAAACAAAAAATGAAATAGAAATCAAACATAAAAAATTTTAAACATGTAAATGTAAAGTAAATATTAGAACTTTAGCATAAAAACTAGTAGTAAAAGTTTAAATTATTTTACAATTTTAAGTTAAAGCAACTAAAACTATGCCATACAATTAAATGATTTAGTAGCCTAAAAGTATGCTTCTGATTTTGTATGATTGTTAAATAAAAAAAAAATACTGTTAAAGTTTACTATTTACTTTGAATTAAATTAACTTGCTGAGTTTTGCAAAAGAAAAATAAAATACTCACACATCATCGCTAATGAGATAACTTTTTATTTTTTCATTTTCATCTTCTTCTTCTTTGTTGAAATAACGTGCTTAAATGAATGTAAATTTGTTGCTTTCTTTATATGCGTAATTTATCAATAACATACAACATTTCTAAATGAATGGGTGGATAATGATTAGCGTTAAACATGAAGCATATAATTGTGGGGTGGGGTATGAGTTCAAGATCAAATTCTTTAACAAGTTAACGTAAGACGTGTTAACGCCTGTGTTGTGCTTTGTAATGTTTTTCTTATACCTATATCAGATAACATTAATACATATGTTACCTCATTAGTGGAAATGAAGCTGATTAGTAAATTAGCTAAAATTTAGTAATATGCTCTTGATACACAGGACGTGTTTGAATGGGAAGTTGATTATTTTAAGATTTTATAGGTAAGAGAAGGTCATAAGAGGTTTTAGAATACCTTAGCAAATGTTTTATTGTACACTTTGTGGGATTAATGTAATTTGTACTAATAATAAAATGTTAATTTTTTTGTAGACATTACCATACTATTTATGTGATTTTGATTAGATAATATTTAAATTATATAAAATCTGAAATTATTTTACAATTTATAAACATACAATCAGAATATTATGTCATTTACTGTTTGTTGTTTAATAAAAAAGTTTTTCGTTCCATTTGAAAATAAAGGAACATACATTTATTTTTCGATGAAATATCTAGATTAACTTTTTTATACATTTATTCGAAATGATTTACTATCATTTACCGATTTTTTTACAGTTTCATTTAATTTTTTTCATTTGTTTGAAATTTAATAAAAATTTACCCACAAAACGGAAATTTGTGGTTTATTTGTGTCCGTAACAGTTATTACAAATTTTAATTTTGTTTGCTGTCTGTTTCAAAAAAAATATTCAAAAAATTTCAATTTGTTGTTTTATTTAAATTGATTGTATATATACAAAAGTATTTTAATTTAAATTGCAAGAACTTCATAGACACACATACATACATAAACACATTCACACAAAAAGTGTCTATAGCACACATTTTGTAGATTAAAAAAAAAATACAAAATGGGTAACAATTTCAAATAAATGATAAAATCATTTATTTTTTAAGAAATTGGTAGGTTAAATGTTGACATTTATTTTAACTGCTTATATAATTTGTTTCTTACGGATGTGTCAGTTGTTTAATCAACATTTAAAAATAAATAACAAAAGGCATTTAATTTAAATGAAAATTAAGTAGACCAGTTTTTTAATGAAATATGATTTCTTGTAAATGACATTTTCTGTTATTTCAACTTACAAACTATTTTAAGTGTATGTCTTTAATATGGTGTATACAAAAAAGAAATCTTCCTTTCAGATCTCTACACCAGCGAAAGTAAAAATAAAATTTATTAATTACTTTTTTTCTTTGTATGTTTAGTGTCCAAAAACTGAATTTGTGTCTTTAAGACTATTTTTGAGAAAATCGGGATTCAAACTGTTGTTATTTTTGTAACAAAGGAAGTCATCACGCATGTTTCTGTATTCACATTTACCCTTTTTCCCCACGTTGAAACAACTTTTCAAGGTAGCATCGCCATTTTATCTAGTAATCCTTAGACACACTTCGTCATACTCTGACCACAATGTTATTCTCTTCTAACTTCCCTTTCTAGCTCTTGAGGACATCCTTTGAGGTCCTGTAAGTGTCCTGAGAATTTCCTTGTAATTCCTGCGAATTTCCTTTGAGGTGTTGCGAATATCATTAAAGGTTTTGTGAACATAAGTGAAGATCCTGCGAGTATCCTTGATGGTCCTGCGAATATTCTTAAATTTTCTGGGAACATCCTTGAAGATTTGCGGTCATCCTAGGAGGTAATTTCCCTTAAAAGAAGTAACAGAGAAAGCGTGTCGTCCCCGGTCGCTTTTCTTCTCTAAACACAACTTAACAGAGGAACGGAACGTTTCCGTGAACGTTAAGTGATTGTCCCTGCCTAAACGAAGTCAACTGGTCCCTGGTTACTTTCCTTTCCTTAGCGCAGCTTAACAGAGAAAGCGTGGCATCTCAGATCGTTGTCCTCGGCTAATTGATGTGGACAGAAGAAGGGTGCCATCCCAGATCACTTTCCTCTCCTCAAAGAAGCTCAACAGAGGGAAAGTGCCTTCACAGGTTATTGCCCTCGCCTAATAGAAGTCAAAAAAGGAAGCGTGCTAGATCGCTGTTTCCCATTAGATTAAAATCAACAGACGAAATATGCCGCCCCAGGTCATTGTCCTCCCCAAATCGAAATCTACAGAGGAAGCGTGCTGTCGTCTCCCCTAATCAAAGTCACCAGAGAAAGCGTGGCATCACAGGTCGCTGCCCTCCCTTAGAAACAGCTTAGCAGATGAAATGTGGCGTTTCAGCTAGCTGATTCCTCTAATTGAAGTCAACAGAGGCCGGACCTGGTCGCTGTCCTCCCTTACTCAACAGAGAAATCGTGCATCCCAGGTCGTTGTCCTACGCTAATCAAAGTTAACAGAAGAAGCGTAACGTTCCATCAAGTGTGCCGGCCGAAGTCATGATTGTTTGAGGTTCTGCGAATCTACTGTGCCACGATCTTAGCTCCATCGTCTCTCTCTCTCTTTCTCTCTCTCTTTTTTTCTCTCTTTCTCTCTCTCTCTTTTTTTCTCTCTCTCTCTCTTGAGCAATCACTTCTGTTATAGTCCATTTACACTGCATTATTAATATAGTAAAAGGTCGATTAACTGCTAATGGTTGCACTGAAATTAAGCAGTTAATCCACTTTTTTCTAGATTAACTTATCAATGACGAACACTAACCAAAATTTTATGCAGTTTACTCGTGAAATTGTTTTTCTTTCCGATTCTGATAGTAAATTTCTTATTTTCATACATTTTTTGAATTCAGAGAACTCTTGGACATTTAGAAAGTTTATTTGTACAGACAAAATTTGAGGAAATTTTAGGAAATATTTTCAAATTCTTGAACGTTTTTCCTACAGAAACATGTTCTTGAATATTTAAAGTATCCCTTAACTTTTACTTAACTGTTGGCTATTTTAGAGTTTAAAAAATATTCACATTTTCATTAAAAATATCACTTTGTTTTTCTAAACTTTTGATATTTAAAATTTTTGTTCATATTTCAAAGGATATTTGGCAAAAAAAAAAAGGATATATGCCCACAAAAAATATTTGTAGCTTAACTACTAAAGGCAATAATATTTTTTCTAACATACACACAAGAATTTCATTTTACTTCTATTATACACATGCAAATTCATGTATACACAAAGAGATATATTTTGGCTAATGAATTTAATAGAAATTTTCAGGGAGCTAGTAAAGCATTTCTTTAACAAAAAAGCATTAATAAAAACCTGAATAATTTCTGTTGGTTATTTTTATTTGAATGCTTGGAACTTTAAATAAATAAAATGTTTAGTTTACTGAATTCCATAAAAACTTTATCAATTTTTAAGAAAATATAAATATTATAAAGATAATTCTCACAGTGTACTTATTTGTGTAAACAACAGTAAATTCTTTTATAAGAAGACAGCGAGAATTAATAAAAATTTATAGGAACTAGTTCGTCCTTGGGGTAATACAAAATTATATACCAAATTTCGTCCAATTACACTCACCGAAAAAAGTCTGTAATGGCAACTAAAAATTTTGCTGTTACGTGAAATATTGCTAATTTGAGCCTAGCGTTATTTTTTTTGCTAATATGAGCAACACATGTCTGCTGACGTGTAGTACAATAAAATTAGTAGAAAAAAATAGTAGCCGCTACTAAATTTTAGTAAACTTTTTGTAAAATTTTAATTTATAAAAAAAAAAATTATAAAAATGTATAAATTAACTCATTTATTTTAAGATACACTTGTTACACTCTAAAGCTGCTAATTTATTTTGGAATTGCCTTACGAATTCGAATAAAGAAATTTGTATTTTTTTTTATCAAACATTTTTTATTTATTTTTTTGTTTTTAATATTTTAGACAAAATTAAAAAAATAAATTAAAAAGCCTTAAAAATAGTTTAAAAATAAACGAGTTTATCATTATTATTTTAATTAGCTAGTTTTTGTTTTTAAAAATATTTTTACTCGAGTGCCCCGATAGGCTTGTTAGTAGCGTTCCAGCTTATCAGTGTGGGGGTCGTGGGTTCGATTCCCACCAGAGGCTTTGGTCTGTTTTCGCTACAACGAGCCGATAGCCTTCGTTGCTAGTGCTCGGTTAGGGTATTAAGATATAATTTATAATTTTTACTAATTTTTTTGGATTTTATGGTCAAATTTTAATTGTTTTAAGGACTGATTTTTTGAACTTGTTTTAGTGTTATTTTAAGTGAATCCCCTATTTTTGAACATGAGTAGGTTGTGAAAAGTATCTTTCTTTCAATATCCACTTTTTAAAAATTAGTAAGTTTTACTAATTTTAGCAAATCGATTTCTAAAAATTTGTAAAATGATTTCTGAACTAGCAACAAAGCTTTGTAAATATTCTGTAAAAATTCTGTAATTTGTGAAATGTAAAAAACAAAAAATTTTGCTAAATAATAATTTTTTTTACTAAAAATCAGACAATAATAGTAAATAAAGTGCGATTGAAAAACGTTTACAAATATTTTTACTAACTTTTTTTCTGAGTGTACCTTTAGCTTTGCGACCCGTGGTTTGACTACAAGGGTCGTTCATTTGCAGACGGGTGGACATCGCTAAATCGACCCAAAAAGTTTCTCCAAAACGATCCGTTTAATGTAATGTATTCCTTATATATTCTCAAAATAACCTCAATATATCCTGTACTACAGTGTGGTGTAGGGCATAATTTTACGTACTTAAGTTTAATTTCCAAGTGTACAACACATGCTTTAAAAAATAAAAACCTCCTCCAGTTTTGTTTTTGTCGACCAATATAACACATATGTCCCACTTTTTATCATTTTATTTTATTTTATAAAAAACTTAAAAAAAAATGTCATTAAGGCCTTTAGATCTAAATTTTTTGTGGTTTTCCATTTAACTATTTCACGTTCCACTCGAAAATGATCATCGGTAGAAGTCCATTTTGTTTTTTGCTTAGTTCATTATTTGTTTAATTATGAAAAAGGTTCTATTCTCCCAAAATAATTTCATAAAGTTGGTCAAAATAGCCATTTTTATTTTTTCTTTTTCAGCATTAAAAATTATATAAGATTTACTCTTTTTGATTTCTGCCACTGAAACATGCAGACAGAGTTATGATAAATGTATTACAAAAATTCACGTTATTTTGAAAATATTTAAAATATATATTTTTTGTTTCAATAAATTGATTTTTTTTTTAATTTATCAAAATTTGATTTTACAACACGTAAAGAAAATGGCATCAAATTATGATAGATTAAGAGTATAATATAGTGTTCAAATTCCCAATGATCATAGTACAATCCTAGTAATTATAATATGATGATAAAACCGTTCTCAGTGATCATAATATGATCAGTACGTATCATATTTGTGATCATGCTCAACTATTTTTTTCTCTGCGTGTAAATTATCGCTTTCAATTTGTTCACTGTTAAATGATAACAAAAACACTTAAAAAAAGATTGAAGACTATTAAAAAGATTCATAGTCAAATATCGTGAATCAGCCTAAATTCCGGGAACGGGTTTGATAAACGGATTTGATTAATTAGAATGAAATTTCCGACAAAGTTAATTTAAACAAATATAGAAATGCTGGGTTGGTTTATACTTTGGACCTTTAGGTTTTTCCCATTAATTTTTGAAGATAATATCGGTCCAGTGGTCGCAACTTGGCGACAAAATCCAAAAGCGGGGATTTGTTTGTGATGAAAAATGTATTGAAAAGCAGTTTGAATTAAAATCCTAGCTGCTCCTTTTCTTGAGATATTCATTTTTTCGATATAGCATAAATGTACTACTGGTTTGGCTCAGCTTCGATAGGCTGATTTTAATTCAGAACATGAAGTAAGATTTTAGCCGATTTTGCACGTTTCCAAGGTGCACCGCGTGGAGGTATCTTACATTTATCTTGAATTTATTCCAAAACTTAACAAATTCTCTATGAATCGATTCCCCAGCTTGATCAGACCAGACTCCTAAGCCATCGTTTTTTATGAGCACTATGGCTTGTTTCAAATGATTTAAAATCACATGGATTTTAATGGTTTGAGTGACATCTGTACTCTTTAAAGCTCGCTGATATTTTTATCAAAATCACTTAAATTTACATTTTTTGTAGAGAAGCAAGATTCTACAATTTTATTCATTGCTTTTAATGAAGCGATATAAGGCAGCAAACGAAATGGTCCAACATTCTCATAAATAATAGGATCTTGTAGGGCATCCGCTTCTTTTAAAAGTTTACGACATTGATACCTTTTCCGATTTCTTGAAAACAATTTCTACAAATTTCTAAAGAAGTTCTCTCTTTACTTATCTTTGAACAAAATTTATCTACAGTACTTTTGGGAACTTTATTAACATCAATAGTCGAAAATTGTTTTATTTTACCTCAACCTTTTTTTTACTTTGGAATGGCTGGTACACCGAGCAGTGGAACAAATGTAACAGTTGCAAACCGTTATCTGTCTTGTTTGTTTTGTGAATATAATGTCCTCGTAATTAGGCATACACGGAAGAGGTCTTTTCATAACATTTTCACCTTTATTTTGCAATTTAGTCGTGGTAATCTGTATCTGTTTATTTCATGAATATGATACTAAAACAGATTAACATAATAACACCACTTTACAATAGAAAACACCATGTCCTATCATAGAATGTTTTACTGTATGAAAACTATAATAGTAGACAATTTAAAAACCTCAAAAATGCATGAATGTTTAACAACTACTGGTGAAAACATGACTACAATTGTTTTAAATATGCATTCATAGATATTGCGTAAAGTTGTAGTTTTTAAAATACAAAAAATATGCTAGACATATACGAGGGTTGTATGTTAAATATAAAGGATGGCTGCGATATTGCACACAACATTAAGAATTAAATGGATTTTTGGTTAAATGTTTTTTTTTTTTTTTTTTGTATGGATCGGCTATTTAATATGAAGAAATAAATAAATAAAAAAAAAAAATATTGAAAAAGTTTTATTTTAATTAAAATTTTGTAAATTTCTAATTTTTAACTGAAATTGAAAGTAATTTTTGTTAACCAGTTAACTGCGCATTTTATTAAAAAATATACTAAATTACATCCATAAAAACGACGACAAATTTTAAATCAACAGGTGGAAATTTAAATTTGATATTGAAAATTAGAGAATATATATTCTGATATTGAAAGCACAAAATAAAAGAAATTTGACATCTTTGACCTAGACTTAATAATTATCAAGTATCCTACGTATTTGTATATATTGTTCGTTATAAGCCACCTGTTGTCTGGTTATCTAAAAGAAAGTATTCATTTAACATATGCATGAGTTAGTTTCAATGTGTGTGTGTGTGTGTGTGTGTGCGGTTAAAACTCTTAAAACAAACCATGCAGCATAAATAAATCTCAAATGCATACAGAATAATTTTTTGTTCTTTATTTTTTTATATATATTTTTCTGTGTTCTTTCCTTGATATTTTTATTTTTTGATAAGGAATTCAAAGTTGTTGTATAAGACTCTTATTTTATGATCTAGCTTCCATTTTGCATGTGTATGTAAGTTAGTGCTGCATATGTCTAAGGACAATAACGACATATGTGAAGTTAAAACTAACTGACGATGATGTTCTTTTTTAACAAGACAAATGTTAAATTAATTTGCTTTGCCTAGCTATGTGTATGAGTGCTTGTATTCATATGTATAAGTTTGAATATGTATCTGTGTTTTTTTTTATTTCATTTATAGTACATGCAGTATGAATAAATGACTGACTGTCTGCATTCAATTGAATTTATTTTGTTGATCTTTGCAAATTTCTTTTAGATGTTTTTTTCTCTATAAAGAAAATCTTTAAAAAAAATGTTTGTATGAATGTAATTTATTATTATGCAGTAAATGATTTTTTAAGTAAAATAAATCTTTATATTAAAATAAAATAGAGAAATTATTGCATACTTTTGGGATTCTTAATGTAACAAATATTGAAGCATACTTAAGGGGACAGTTTTGTTATAATTTGTTCGAGGATTAAAAAACAAAAAAATTAAGCAAGTTTAACAGGTAAATTTTAAATTTTCTAATTAATTTTCATACTAAATTAATTTATTTTTTTCTTTAATAAATTATACAAATTTAATTATTTTGAAAATAATGTTTTGTTATTTAAATTAAAAATCATTTTTTTTTTAATTATCACTTGTGATAACCACATTTAAATTGTAATTAAATATTTGCCTGTAAAATTATGAAAATATGTGTTTCTGTTATTTGTATGTAATTATAAACCGCAAACATTGATATTGTTGGAAGTTAGTAAGTGAGAGAGAATAAAGGTGAAATGACACATTTGGTTTATTTTAAGTAAATATGTACGTGTATGCATGTTCATTAAATTGTCAACACCGCATAATTGATGGGATATTATGTATGATACATTTGCTGGTTAATTTTGCAAATTATTACGGAAGTTCATGTTGTCATATTAACTGATGACGCAGAGACTTTATTAAATATGAATGACAATTAACATGAGCATAATCCTCCATTTGCAAACAGGTTGAGGAGGGGGGGGGGGGGGGGGTCTGAAGAGGTGAACTTTAAATTTATGTTGTTGATATAATAAAATATACGAAGGTGGTTATTTAATTTTGTTTAAAAATCGAAAAATGTTTGACAATTTTTTTTTAATATTATAAAGTTTTTTTTAAGTTTAGTTTAAGGCAACTAGCGGTTCAACCTGTTTTCTTCTTTATCGTTGAGTTTTCGTGATATTGGGCATTTTATAAAATATTGTTTTAGTAAAATTTGCTTATAAGAAGCCTGGTCTTAAGTTCAAAAGCTTATAGTCAATACCCAAAATAAATTTTTTCGGATTTATGTCTCTATCCTTAAAGTATGACGCAATCTATTTTCTAAAGTTTTGCTCAAATATGACTTTTGAATCCTACTTATCAAAATGATATAATATTTGAAGTTATTCGCTATGCTATGGTTGATAGAGGGTATTGCAATTAAAAAATTTAAATATTTTTTGCCTGATAGGGGCTATTGCACAGTTTAAAAAAATATGTAATTTGCAATTTTATTAAAGTTTCAACGTTTTCTTTAGCACTTTTTCAACCTGTTATTGAATAGTCTCCAGCATTTTTTTTATTTTAAGATGGATAATTATCCATCAATACGTTGTAAGGATTTATGAAACATTTTTTTTGTTGCAGTAGGTTATAAATTGTTTGATTTACATTACATAACGAAAAGAAAATCAATCGCAATTTCAATTTATTGATCCAAATAAAAAAAAAAAAAAAACTAGAAGATGTTATTTTCAGTGGAGTAAAACTAACGACTTTTGACTTTATTACGATATTAATTAACTTCCATTAAAAACATTTTGAAAAAATTGGGTGCGACCGTCTGCTAAAAATATTTAATATACAGTGGAAGTGTATGCCACCACGATATGTGGCGTATCTTCGATCACACCACGAAGACTTAGCGGTACATATATCAGATTGATGGGCATTTTTGGAAAAGCTTGGTATAGAAAATGAGCAAAGTCGGTTTGCGGATCGAAAATGAGACCTTTCTCCATACGAAGTGCTGCATTTTAGTACAATTTCTTAAAGGCGTCAAATTTGTTTACAAAACGCCTGTAGCTGAATAATACAGTCAAACCCCAATTTATGATTTTGCTTCTGAGGAGAATTATTTATTTAGGAGAAATTTGTCTTTATAGTTTTTTTTGACCCAAAAAAAAAATCCAAATAAAAAATTGGCTTAAAAAATTTTTTCACATAATTTTTTTAAAAAAAAAACTTTTTCACCAAATTTAAAAAAAAAAATATTTTCACAAAATTTTTGGCTGAAATGCACTTTGTCGGGCGTTGCTCAAAAAAAATATATGACCCCTTCTGGAATAAAAAAGAAAATTTTTTCTATCTTTCATTTTTGGGGCCGCGGCCTGTGAGGCCCCAAGGGCCCAAAAACTGGTACGCGTATTTCCTCACAGTCTTAAATATGGATTTTGTTTCACGATCCATTTAAGACCTCCCTTTGGAGTCCCAAAAAAGTTTACTTTATTAAAAAAATAAAATATATTACCCCCTCTGGAATAAAAAAAAGAAGACTTTTTAATCTTCCATTTTTGGGGTGAGGCCCCTCAGGGCCCAAAAACTGGTACGCGTAGTAACATATTGTGGATAGTTAAATAAAAGGAAATTTCCGAAGAATCTCAAGCATTTAGTCTCATGAACCATGGTATGTAGCTGCCTCTATATCCATTTAAGACCCTTTTGGGATAATTTCTCCAAAAATTAAAAAAAAAAAAATTATTTTTTTATTCCGAAGGGGGAAATATTTTTTTTTGGGCAGCGCCCGACAAGGTGCATTTTTGCCAAATTTTTTTACAAAAAATATTTTCACAAAATTTTTTTTAAAAAACAAAATATTTTCACAAAATTTGCTTAAAAAAATATTTTCTCAAATTTTTTTTTTTGCTCAAAAACGCCTTTAAATAAAAAAACAGTGTAAAAAATGTAAAACTTTTAGGAAAAGTAATTTTAAAGAAAATAATTTTAAAAATAAATAGTGATCTCTAAATTCGATTTCACTCAAATTTAAATAAAATTTGAATGTATGAAAGAGAGGACAGCTAAAATATGGTTAACTTTTTAGCGGACCAATTTCGAGTTTTGTGGTTTTGAGTTTTTTGTTTTTGAAGTTTATTAAAGAGGTATAAATCAATTTGGTATTGAATGACAGGAATTTAAAGATCTAGTCGATGGAGTTCTAAAATAATTCCAATGTTTCGAAGCAACATTAAAACTAATTATTAACTCTTAAATGAATCATCTTTAAAGATTTTTGATAAAATTATTTGAAAAAAAAAAAAATCTGTTATAATATTCTTACAAGCTAGCACTTTAACAATTTCTTTAGGAATATTAAATAATTTTTATTTAAAATTTAATCCAGCCTATTTGAAACCTACAAATTATAAGAAATTGAAAAAATACAATTTATTTCATAAAATCATTATCCTTTGTAATATTTCATATAAAAAAAGTCCTTAATAACAAAGTCACGTTTTCAATTCGCAGCAAGTAAAATGAATAAAAAAAAAGGTTGAATAGAAATAAGAATCCTTTAACCCGATTGAAAACTATAATTTCACTAGACACAGATGTATTTGGTAAAGTGAAAAATTATAGAATCTTCTCTCTCTTTCTCTCTCTCTCTCTCTGCACAAGCAACAAAATCTACAAATGATTGTATGAATAAGTAAGACAACAAAGACTAGCCAGCCGATGCAATGCGTCTGAGACTTTATTGTACACGTTTTAACGCCATAATGATTTAGCAATCATAATGCAACAACAACAAGAACACTCATACAATACAACAAAGGAATAAATAATACAAAAAACAGGATATTTTCAATAACACACAATAAATACAATGAAAGGAAGAAAAACTTCAAATAAAAGGGTTTTCTTTTTCATGGTCACCAGTGTTTGTTATTTTCAACACATTATTAAAAATAAAATCGAAAATACAAAAACAAAAAAAATCTTTGTATTAAGAAATGAATTTTCTATTTATGTATTATTTATTTTTCTAGATTTTTTTTAAATTTCCTCGTGTCACTTGTTTTATTCTGTTGTTTACTTAAGAGAAAACAAAAAAAGAAAACAAGAAGTCCTTGTCTGTTAGATGTCATATTTTGTTAGTGTTCATACACTACATGCACACGATCTTAACCCTTAAAAGCATTTAAGGCTACAAGAAATGTAGAGTTGAATTTGGAAATTTTAAAAGCCTGGAAGAAATTCTCATGAAGATTGTGACATATATCAAGGGCATTACAGCTGTAAACAGCTTTTTTCCGATTCCCCTTTTTTTCGCAACTATACTCAGAGAAAACTGATTAATTTTAACAATCGAATTCCTTGCCAGCCAAATGTATCGGTTGCAGTCACCGATATTTCGGTTGGATCATTATATTTCAATTGACCTAGGAGTACATTTGATTGTGATAACCAATAAATAGCACTAAAAAGTTTTTTTAGTTCTAAAAATCAGCTCTAAAAATAATTAAAATTTGACCTTAAAAGTAAAAAAAAAATTGACTAAAATATTTTTCAAAACAGAAATTACCAAATCAAAACAAAATGATAAATTCGTTTATGTTTTTACAATTTTCAAGCCTTTGATTTTTTTTTAATTTTGTCTAAAATAATTTTTGAAAAAAATAAATATAATAAAAAAATTTTGATGCTCGATAAAAAAATATAAATTTGAAATTTTGTACTAATATTAATAATATTTAGTAAATTTGTTTTGCTGATTTTAGCAAACATATTTTAAATTCCACTTTGCAAAAAGTTTACTAAAATTTAATAGCGGCAGCTAATTTTTTTTTACAAATTTCATTGTACTATACGTCAGCAGACATGTTGTGCTAAGATTAGCAAAAAATACCACTGGGCTCAAATTAGCAAAATTTTGAGTTGTTATTACAGACTTTTTTGGTGAGTGTAAATATTCATTTTAATTCTTCGAGGATTGGTATCGGTTTTATATTACGATTTGTGTGGATTTTTAGTAGTTTTTAAATGGCTTTTAAAGGTTAAATATATTTTTTTTTCATCCAATTTTTGTTTAATATCTGTCTATGTGTGGTTGCTTTTTTCATTTACTTTTTACACAAAACATTTTAATTTTTCATATGTTTTTATTTTTAACTTAAATTATATGTTCTTTATATAATTTAAGTAAAGGCGGTTTTTTTCAAAAAAATCATGGTTCACTCCAATTAAGTTGAAATTTGAAAGATTAAATATGTACTTCCATATTAAACTACTTTTGGACAAAGCTCCCAGGTAAAGCACCTGCTTATTTTCTAAGCGTTATTTTTCCCGTCCTAAAAATAGGTCCTGTCTCGAAATTTTACCAGCTTTCCAATTACATATGGTGTATCTCTTACATGTTTCGTATTATTCTACGTGGCGTATGAGTGTTATTTGAATTAATATAACTCATACGCTTCGTATTCGGTGTGATTTAAAATAAAGGAATATAAAATATACAGTAGCATTTTAAGATTAACGAAAGATCTTCGAAATGGTTTTGAATCGCTAACGATATTTTGGTTTTAGCCAAAGTAAAAAAGTTAGCAAAATACCATTTTTTTAAATAAAAACATTATACAAATAGTTTTTATGAGTAAAGTGAATTTTAAAGGAAGAAAATCTATAACAGACTATTCGAAAGTCTAAGTCTAAGCTTAAAAAATACGTTTTTTTAGAATTTTTATTAGGAATACAAAAATATTGTTCTTTGTGAATATTTTTTTTTTTTAATTTAGGTCGACATCTCAGGCTCGCCCAATCCGGTTAAAGTTAAATATTGCCTAATTTTCCAATCAAAATAGATGAAAAAAATTTAGACAATATTTAAAATTTTCCGGATTAGGCAAGTCTGAGATATCGACCTAAATTTTTTTTTTTAAAAAAAATATTTTTATTTCACAAAGTAGATTATTTTTAGTATTGTATTACTTATAAAAATTCTAAAAAAGCGGGTTTAAGTCCCACCCTAATGTGTGTTTCTATTTTGTTGTAATTATGAATAAACTCATATGCGTTGTTTTTTCTGATTTATTCAACGCTGACTTTTTGTTGAGTGATTACATTTGCAGTAAACATAATCGACATATGATTCACACTGATCCCAATTACGCGTTCAGTAACATGATGCTGATTTTATTCTACAGTGAATTTTGTTCAATTATTATATGTGAACAAGAATTTTTGTGTATGATTAAATCAAGAAAAAAGTTGATTATGCAGTTCTCTGCATCCTCAATGGTCCTGCGGATATTATTGAAGGTCCTGCAAGTATCCTTGAAGGTCCTTCGAAAGTCCTAGAAGGTTCTAAGGCAATAACGTTGAAAGTTGTGCGCAGATCCTTAAAGGTCCTGCGAACATCCTTGAGGGTTCTGTCTACATCCTTAAAGGTGCTGTGAATGCTCGAATGCTGCGAATTTTCCCTGTACTTCGTTGTGCGATCCAGTCAACCACAAACGGATGTGCTCTACCAGATACACCCAGAAAACAGTATCAGTTGTGGCCATAATGAATTATATTTTTAGTTTCCACAACTATTCAATTCACAATATTCAATTGTCTAATCAAATATTTAATTTGCACATACATATTATTACGTTCCACAAAATATTATTTAAAAAAAATTATTTCTAGATTTTTCCGGTATCGAACCTGGGCATTCATATTCATAGTTCTCACCCTTGCTTACTGCACCACAATTTAATTTAATTTTCTTTGATACATTTGTTATTTAAACATTTGAATATTTTATTTTAATTAAAAAAAAATTGTATTAAATGTTTGCCTTTACCAGGATTTGAACTTGGAAATTAGGAGTACTAGGCTAGCTCTCTACCCACTAGCCCACAAACACTAAATTTTAATGACTAATTTTGAATTTAAATAATTTTTTAGGAAAATAAATATAGCAGAAAAATTGTTTACAAATACCAATCTTTAGTGGCTTCTATAATCAATACAATCCACAATTCGGTTGGTTCAACTGAGACCCTGATTTAATGATGTATAGGGTCCGCCATCTAACGTTTTTTTTTTCAACTAGTGCTTATTTCGTGAATGGTAACACTGAGCTCATGTCTGATTTGACAGATAATTAGTTTTATTCTTCCGCTGAACGAATATGGTTGTGTATACGCTTGAACAATGCTGGGAAATATTGCGACATTACTTTGAAAATCATGGTTATGTTGCAGAATGTAATCTTTTCAATGTCATCTTTTCAGATGAAGCTCATTTTGATCTTGGCGGGTATGTAAACAAGCAAAATTGTCGCATTTGGGGCACAGAAAACCCGCACGCATACATTGAAAAGCCGATGCACCCAAAACGAGTCACTGTTTGGTGCGGATTTTGGTCCAGAGGCATAATTGGGCCATTTTTCTTCGAAAATGAGCAATGAGTGGCCGTTACAGTCAATGGTGATCGTTATCGGGCCATGTTGAACGAATTTTTGTTCACAAAAATTGAAGAGGAGGATATTGGCAACATTTGGTTTCAACAGGACGGCGCTACGTGCCACACAGCCGAAGCTACACTCGATGTTTCGCGCCCTGTTTTTGAAGATCGCATTATCAGCCGCAGAGCTGATGTCGTTTGGCCACCTCGGAGCTGTGATTTGACACCGTTGGACTATTATTTGTGGGGTGCCGTCAAAGATAAGTATTACGCCGACAAGCCAGAGATAATTGACGCTTTAAAGGACAATATTCGTGAAGCCATTGGTGAAATACAGTTGCACACAATCGATAATGTGCTTAAAAATTGGACCGATCGTTTAGGCTACTGCATGGTCAGCCGAGGCAGCCATTTGAATGAAACTATTTTCTATTATTAACCGGAAGGATTGTACTTTCAAATAAAAAAAGAAATTTGAGAAAATATTCAGTAGTTTTTTTTATAGCATTTTCAAAAAAAAAAAAAGTTATTTGGCGGACCCTATATTTGCTCAGGATAACCGTATTTGTAGTTATCACTTTCGAATATCGACATTTTTTTAATAATTTTAATAGATTGTACTAATTTTCCAGAACATTCACTAAATAAATGGTTGCTTCTACTGTACACAATTTCTAAACGAATTTTATTCGTAAAGTTGATTGGAAATACCAATAATTGGATACTAGTATTCTTTTTCAGTTCTTTTTCCTTTTTTTTTATTCCCAAATGCCATACTTTTGGTATAATAATGGATTATAGGTTATTTCAAATAAAATAAAGTTCTTTCAAATAAGTGTAAATGGTTTTGATCGAATTGCAACCAAACTTTTATCTGGGTGTAAGTGAGTATTCCGAATATAAACCCGGACTCTAGGGATCGGTTCACCTATCGCGGCAGAATAATTTCCATGGTAATATTTATTAAACAATGATACACAACCCACATTCCGACGATGCTCCAATCAGTCAATAGAGCTGGATACTCTACTGTCATTAATGCGTGCCGTTGTCCTCTTTTGCATATAGTGCAAAAGATGCAAAATATAATTTAAATCTCCTGCCCATATATGGAAGTTGTCTTCCGGATGTAGGTTGTCTGTCGGATATAGGTGGTATACATAGTAAGGTGGTATAATAGTAAGGAGACACTTAAATGCTTTTTACGAGACTTCAAATACGTGCTTATTCCAACGGATATCATACGGAATTCTCATGCCCAGAACATCAGGGGTATCTGAATGCTCGTTATTGACACCACACATATTTACACAACCCTATGGGCCGTCATATAACATTGAGTCTTACTTGTATTAAAATCGGCCGAGGCCACATGGGAAACGTGCTGTCCCAGGTCGCTGTCCTCCCTTAGCCGCATCTCAACGGAGGAAAGTGACGTCCTAGGCCGTAGGAGAACGGCATCATAATCGAAACTACAGAGAAACTTGCCGTCAAAAGAAATCGCATTTGTTCGATTTTTTAATTATTTATTGATTTGTTGCCATTATTTTATACTTCTATAATTATCATATTTTCGTCGTAGCAAGAATTTTTGATACTACAGCATGATTAAAATCAACTACATTAAAAGATATAAAGTGACAATCATGAAATAGTAAAATATTAACTATAAAAATGATAGTAGCTGCTGTTGGTTAGAAGCTATTTGCAAACCAATAATTTCATTGCCACAACCATGTGTAAATGCAGCGAGCATTATTTAGTAGCAGTGTTCATGTCAAAACCATGTTTTTCTCTGAGTGCTCGGTGAGCCTATGCTTTTTTGTACATAATTTTAATAAAGAAACAACAATTTTTGACTCTCATTTATCTAATATTAAAGCTTTAAACATGTAAAGTCAGCAACATCTTTTTCCCATGAAAGATGATTTATTATTTACCCCAAAATTTACTTTTATCTTACCAAAAATACTAGAAATTATTTTTAATCAGCTTAAGTACTTAGTAGATGTTTTACACCTTAAGTAAATAATACAAGTAATATAAAAAATTATTAAAAATGTGAATGTATGTACTTTATATATTTATCTTCTTTCATATACAGTGGTCTGCAAATTTAAGGACACAGCAACATGTTTTTAAGATTATTTTTTTAATTTTCTTTATTGCAGAAAAAACCAAAAAATAATCAATAACGTAAAAATAAAATATAGTCAGTGTTATTAAAAAATAAGGAACTTAATTTTATTAACGCAGAACAATTTAGTGCAACATTTGAAATTTGTAACGCAAAAGTAAGGACACATCTATACAAATACTTTAAAAAATTACAAATATAACGAAAATTTTTTTGTAAAATACAGCCTCTAATCTTTTATTTATAGAATTAAGTAAGATCTTTGCTGTTTGGGTACTTTTTTTGTTCTATTAATCCAAAAAGACCTGGTTCAGTTGGGCTTTGCTTTCGCAGATTTCTTTGCAAAACTTTCCATAAGTGTTTTATGGGTTTAAGGTCAATATTTTTTTTAAGGGAAACAACACTCAGGAAATTTATTTTACTAATTAATGTGTTGCTCTCTTTGAAAGGATAGATGAAAGATGGTGAAAGATGAAGGGCTTAAAATTTTGCAACACTAAAATTGCACAATATGATAAATCTAATAACAGTTGCTGCCCACCATCTGATGGAGACTTGGCGAAGTTGTTGCAGCTTTTTAGTTCATAGCCCTGTTATTTTATTTAACATCTCACGTAATTAAAGTGTTCTCATATTTGAAGACCTTTTTCTTTCACCAACTTTTATCTTTCCTTAATCCCCTTTCCAAGGAAAGCAACACATTAATTAGTAGCAATAACTTTTTTTTTAAAAACCGGTCTACTACCTTTTGATTTAAATCAAAAGAACTTTTCATTTTTTTAATATTCCCAGTAAAAACAGACATTACCAAGTAATTAAGGAAGTAAGTAGCACACAAAGAGTTTTACTAGTTACCAGGCTATTTACTCGCTTAATTACCTTTGTTCGCGATGTCCCAAAATTCATGTGTGGTTATACCCTATCGCTTACAAAAAAAAATGAAAATAATGAATTACCAGAATGGTTACTTATAGTGAAGAAATAAGTGGTTACCTACAATAATAAAGCAAGTAGTTATTCTTAATAAAACAATAGTCAGTTCTATCCTAATTATATTAGAAAATTTTATTACTAAAGGAAATAGATGAGAATAATTTGTATTTAAATTTATTTTAACCCACTTTTTGAATTGAAAAATTTAAGAATAAAATTTAATGCTATTTCACATTAGAAAACTTTTAAAATATAAAATTTTTTTAAAAAATCACTTAACAGCAGAATTTTCTATGTTGTTGTAAAGTTTTTCAAAACAAATTAATAAATATAATAGTAAAAAAACTACTAGTAAACTATTATTTTGTACGTACATATATAAGTAATTTTTTCACACAATATCAAGAGATCATTATTTTGTTTTTTAAAGTAATGCAAAAAGTAATGACATATCATTACATAGTAATCTACATAGTAACGACCTGTCATTACCATGTTTTTGTTGGGTTAATAAATTTACTTACAATTTTCGTAAATAATAAATGTTTTTTAATTTATTTTAACTGTTAACAAACTAATCACAAATCCGTAAAAACGAATGATCTTTTCTTTATTTATTTATTTTAACTTTCTTTTTTCCCTCATTTCGAGTTTTTTAACTCTTAACAAATTAACTACGAAATCTATAAAAATAACTGATATTTCGTTTATTTTTTTAATTTCATAAAAATTATCTAAGTTTGTAAAATATAAAGAACGTTTTAATAATTTTGTTTATTTTAACTATTAAACCATTAACTAATAAAACTTAAGAATATTTTTTTTAAATTAAGAACCATTTTTTAATATTAACTATTTTTAACTTTTATTTAAGCTTTTTTCTTTTTAAATTCTTGAATTTTTGAGCTTAAAGTGTTTTTTTTATAAATAAAACTATTATTATTTATTGTTCAATATTTCGCTACTCCAGTGTGTATTATTATTATAATAATAATAATTATAATAATTAATTATAATATTCAAATGTTATAATAATTATAATAATTATAATAATAATAATAGTCATTATAATTAATTATTATAATTTTTAATTATAATTATTATTATTATTTCCTGAAGATGCTATACAATGGAGTAGCGAAATATTGAAAAATAAATAATATAATTAAATAAAAAAAACCAACCTTAGGCTCAAAAATTTAAGAAATTAAAATATTAAATGTAACAGAAAATACGTGTTTATATGCAATTTATTCTTTAAATAATTGTAAGAAAGGTTTGAAAAATATATTTCTTTACAATTTAACTACACTACAGTGAAAATACTGTAAAAATATTTTGAGTGTAGTTAAAATATATTGAGGTTATAACTTAACGAATTTAATAAATTTCTTTTTTCATGTTATTTACGATGCTGCTTATTGGCTTTTTACACTGAACAACATCTTTGTGAAACGCGTGGAAGATGTTAAAAATGTGAAACAAGTGTTTTCATTGGCAACATCTTTCATCTGCCATTTATACAGCTGTCAAAAAATAACAGAAAAGGACGAATATTTTTTGTTAAAAATAAAAAATGGATTTAGAGAAAGCATTAATCATTGGAGTAGTTGTTCAAGAGCAAGAAGATGATGATGAAGAAGAATTTTTGGTAGACATTAGAATGAAATTCTTACATGTGCCGCTCATTTTCCTTTGTTGAATAATTTTTGTTTTTGCTATTTTCTGCAATGTCAGTTTGCTAGTGATGGCACAAAGAAATTCGATTTTTTTTGTTATTTTTTTTAGTGATAACACTTAAAATAACGAAAGATGTAAAATGGAACAAAATGAGAAAGGATCATCTTTTGTAGATGTAGAAAGATGTAGAATTTTTGGCCTGTATAATTCTTATGGGAAGATGTTAACAGCTTTGCAAATTGATGAAAGATGTTAGATGTAGCTCAGTGGAAAAAGTCTATTATACAATACAAGTGATTTTTGTTTCTCTGCGATTTTTAATGTATCGTTATTTCATACAAAAAAAGTGTGTCCTTAGTTTTGCGTTACCATATCATGAGGTAATACAAATGTTGCTCATATATTTGTTTGGGAATTTGTAAAGCAGATGTTTTAATTAAAAATTAAAGCTATACTTTATATTAAAAATAAAATATGGCTTTTGTTTTAACTTAAAAAAAAAATTTGCTGTGTTTTTAGTTTTGCGGATCACTGTATATATATATATTTTTATTGTATACATATGTTTGCCAACTCAAAGACAAACAAACATTTACTGCAATTTCTTTGTACGTACATTACTTTAATATATTTATTTACACTAAACTAAACACATTCATATATTTATACGAGTACAAAGATACCTAAAATTTTCTTAGTTTTTGTGATTTTGTTTAAGATTTATTTTTTTTTCTTTTAAAAAACATTTCTACTTCTAATAACACTGTGAATTAGAAAAATTGTAGAGATTTGTTTAAAATAATACTAAACCGTTTCAACTTCTTGAAAATCGAGGTAGAGTTGTTGTAAAGTATACCTTTTGCTGTATGAGTGCTATGTCTTTGTTGTTGTTTGTAAAAGCAAAAAAAAAAAAACAAAATAAACGAATGTTTTTATTGGATTAAGATTTTCCTTTTTTTCTTTACATTTTAGCTAAGCTTTACTTAAGTTTACTTTTTTGTTTTTTTTTTATCTTGATGTTTGTATGTTTTTGTTGTTTTATTCTTTTAAATAAACATAATATACAAAGTAAAACAAAAACATAATGTGTTAACATAAATATTATATACAAAAACATTAGAATTGTATAAAAATGTTTATATATGAATGAAAAAAGGAAAAAAAAGTCTACACAAAAAAGAAGCATACTTTAAGGCAAACGGATTATTGAGACAGAAAAAATTATATTGTAAATATAAAAAGGTTTAGACAGACAACATGATTTAATACAATATTCTAAAGAAGTGTCATAGAGAAAACATAAAATAAAAAATGTTTTTTTTTTTCTTATATACGATATTATAATTCCCTAAAATCAGGCTTAGTTTTTTTAAATACATTACTCTCCTAAAAGTATACCTTAATTTTTTTTTTAACTTCAAGAAGATTACCAATTTATGAGTTCTATTTAAAGAACATACATATATCGTATTTATTTCAAAGCTTATCATTTATTTTCTACTTAATATCGCAACATTATTGCAGGTATATACTCAGTGTACCTGAAACAATAAAAATAAAGACTCATCCTATGCTCTTCTTTCAATCTCAATTGCCATAATATGTCAATTTTATCTGATTGAACTTAAACCAAACATAGGAAAAAAAACTGTACCCTCATTTTTGTGGTTCTTTATTAGTAGTTCAAATGCTTAGAAAGGTCTTTTGTTAACAAAATATAACATACAATACGTAAACTACACATGTATGAATGAACACAAACAAAGTCCGCACTCACACCCACCCACAAATTGTACAAAATATATAGTAAATTATTTGTCTCGGCATGTTAGAGATCAACAATAGTAACAAAACATACATTCTTTACATTAATACAAAAGCAAAGGACACATAAATACTCAGACAAAGGCCAACATAATATGCTGTCATCATTATCAGTTTTAAACAAAGACAAGAAAAGTAAAACTTAAAACAAACAAGTAACAAGATGATGAGACATAATGTTCTACTTTTTATAAAGTAGATATTTAAAGTTTGTAATACTGTGGAAAAAAAAATAATACACTAGAATTCCAAAGAAAAAACAACTCTTGGAAAAGTCCAATTTCACACTTAAAATAGTTTGTAAGTTAAAATAACAAAAAATCCGATCTACTTAATTTCAGTTAAATCAAATGAAAATGTTTTCTGTTATTTATATTTAAATGTTGTTTAAACAACTGACAAACCAGTAAAATTAAATGATAATTCAGTTGAAAATAAATATTAAAATTTTACATACCAATTGCGTGAAAATAAATGATTATTCATTTATTTGAAATTTTTTCGGTTCTTTGTATTTTTGTTTGTTTTTTAATCTGGAAAATATAGACTCTCATATTCTATAAACATGTTGCGTGAATGGCCTTATGTGTTTTTGAAGTTCTGGTAATTCGAATTGAAATAATTTTGTTTATAAACAATTTAAAAATAAAAAGGCTTAAATTCGCCTGTGCCGAATCTTTAAATACCTTCCATCAATGTTCTCTATTGTTTTTGATACAATCAATGTAAAAAACTTTTGAAGTAAAATTATGGAGGTGAAAAAAATTTTTTCAGGTGAAAAACTTTTTTGGATGCGAAAACGAATTTTTTTACTTGAAAAAAATTTTGAGGTGAAAAAAATTTTATTGGAGAAAAGAATTTTTGGAGGTGAAAAATATTTCAGGTGTACAAAATATTATTAATTTCTAAGCAATTGGTGAAAAAATATGAGAAAATATATTATATCTTCACATATCACCCTTTCACATTTTCACCCATAACTTTTTAACCGCTGGACCGATTTTGCTCATTTTCAATACCAAACTGCTGGGGAGGATGTACAATAATCTAGGTAAAAATATTCACCCCCGCTAGCGCCATTTCAACAGACAGACGGACATCGCTAAATCGACTTAAAATTGCATAAGGATCAGGAATATATATACTTCATGGGGTCTTAGACCTATATTTCGACATGTTACACACGGAATGACAAACTGATATATAACCTCACCATATGGTGGAGGGTATAACTTTTTTTAATATATTTTTGGAAACAGACTGCAAATAAAATTTAAATTTGTAATAACTGTAAGGGGAAAATTAAATAAATAAATTTTTATTAAATTTCAAACAAATGAAAAATATAAACGTAAGTGAAAAAAATCGGTAAATGACAGTAAATAAGTTTGAACAAATGTAACACATTGGGCGAAAAATCCGTAAAATAACCAAAAAGCAACATTTTTTTTTTTTTTGCAAAATTTGACTATAATCATCAACATAGTCTCCTTCAAGAGCGATACAATCACTCCAACGCATTTCTAACATTTCGATACGTTTTTTTTTAGATATTTGGCCTCAAAATAGAAATCTGCTTCGAACCAAATCTCTTTCAGTGAGTATTTTTTTAAAGTCTGAAATGATTTAAAAATCGCTGGGAACCAAATCTGGCGTATAAAGTGGGTGCGGAAGAAATTTAAAGTGAAATTCCTACAATTTGGTCGTCATTTGGAATCGTGTCGTTTTATACCATTCTGTCGATAGAGCAGAGTCCGAATAACACTTATCAAGCCAAGCTTTGGATTGAACGGTATTTTTTCCATTAAAAATCAATGATAAATTAACACACGAAATTGCTTTGAATCCATTGTTTTCAACTGTAACTTGTTCATTAATGAACGCATTGCCATTAAATTTGTACAGGTATCATCTCAAGGTTGGTAGTTCCAAAAAATCATATGAATTTTTCATTAGTGGCGCCACCTATATATTATCCTACGGATTTTTTATGCGATGTAATATAAAAAAGTTAAAATAAATTTTTCTTTGAAAAAGAAATGTATGTTCCTTTATTTTTACCTGAGTGGTATTATTCTAAATTACTAAATCTATTAAATTTTCATTGATTAAACTCCCAAATTTGTAAATCGTATCAATTCTTCCACAAAAATCTAATGATTAAAAATAAATTAATTAATTTAAAAATTATTCGAATATGATCCATTAGGAATTAATTCAATACGTAAAATTGTAGCTTAAGAACTCAATTATTTCACAATCAATTAGCATTGAAAATCGAATCAAGGATTGAGTACTTTAAAAGTTCTGCCAAGAACTAGCTCTGTAACTATAGTTTAAGAAAAGTTGAATTCTTTATAAGCTATGCCAAGAACTAGCACTGTAACTGGTTTGAGAGAAGTTGTAGAAAGACCAGTTCTATTTTGAACAAAAAATACCGATTTCAAACAAAAATGATCGGTTATAGAAACTATATAAGATCAGTTTCGGAAGCATAAGCATATATTGAAGCATACTAAATTGTATGAGATAGTATAACATTAGCCTTGCTAAATATACGTCATGGTGGTTGTTAATTAAACACCAAGAAGACAAAATGGAACGAAAAATATTTTTTAATACGTCTCTTGTCTGAGCACTGCCTTTGTAAGAGGCCGGATAGAAATACATATATCAGCCTAGCTAAGAATACTTACGGAAGTTGAAAAATCAACATTTTTAAAGTTATGGTTTCAGGTCTGCCAAATCTAGATTTAAAAAAATTAAAGAAATCAACTAAAAAATAATTATTTAAAACTTTGTGTTTAAAATTTAAAAAAAAAACTTCAATACAAACCAATCGCAGTTTCAACTTTGATAACGTACCCAGTCAGAAATTATCAGTGTTACATTATAGCAAAAAGAGTTTTTCCAAAACTACCAACCCAGAATTGCCAACAGAACCAGAATTAATCTACTGGTAGACAATTGATTTTTATATAAATTGTCACGCTGTGTAAAAAAATATTTGCATACAGAGAAAATAGATTCATTGTGACAAACAAATTTTTGGCCAACCGAATGGTTTGGTTGGAGCCACCGATATATTTGTTTGTGGTAACAGAAATTTGATCAACGCAACAGAAATTCTTTTAATACAATACAATTTTGGTTAAAGCAAAATATTACATTGTGTCAGGAATACATTTGATTACCACAAGCAGCAAATGAATTATTTCAGTTGCTTCAACCAAATCATTTAGTTGGCAAGGAATTCGGTTGCCACAATGAATCTTTCTTCTTTGTGTAGTCTGAAAAGTTCGAGTATGGTTACAAGCATTATTTTTTTGTGATATTATTTTTTTTTATTAATTTGTTTTTAAAAGATTAATTTTTATGGAAAAGCTTTTTTAAGACGATTTTTTTTTGTTTTCCCAACGTTGGTAAGTTAATTCCAACTACCAATTCAAATTACCAGAAGGTACATGATAGCGGGTCTTAAGGGGCCATTGCTGGATGGCGTCGAGTTAACTCCATCTGACAGTGCTAAGTATTTGGGTAACTTCCTCGACTGTAAACTGTCTTGGAGGAGAAACACCCAGGAGAGGATGAAAAGGAGACCAAATGCCTACTACACATGCAAAAACTCCATCGGTAAGATTTGGGGCTAAGACCGGATATGGTAAACTGCATTTATACATCGGTGGTACGGTCTGTTCCTATTTACGGATGCACTGTTCGGTGGGATGCGTTGAGAGTGGATAGCTATAGGAAGATGCTCAACAGGGCTCTGAGGAGTACATCTCTTGGCATCACAGGTGCAAGGAGAAGCACGCCATAGACAGCGTTGGATATCCTACTACATCTGTCACCCATTAAACATTATGTGAGATGTGCGGCTGCTAGGAACTTATTTAGACTCTACGAGTCTATACGAGGTGGGTCTGCTTGATCTGGGTAGTATTCCGGCGGGGATTTCGGATCATAGGATTATGATCTTGGACTTCGGTGTAACTCCACCGGTGGAGTTCCCGCATAGGGAAGTTTGGCGTGGATCCAACGGACTGTTTGAGAGGTGGGCAGTATTTACCAAGATGGACACTGGTGCCGGTGTTTATATTGCTAACACTAACCGGAAAAGGTTATTCAGACTGCCGGATGAGTGCAGTGACTTCCAGGCTGATATCCTAGCGATCTGTAGGGCGACGGAGGTGATACTGGGTCAAATCGTAGGGGGTGTAGGAAGGCTCTGAGTAAGAATCACAGTAAGGCTGTGTTGGGTACCCGGACACTGCAAGGTGAATGGCAATGAGGTGGCGGACGAACTCGCGAGGGAGGGTTCAAATCTGGACTCAGGGGTAAGGGACAGGGGGGTAAAGCCCCCTTAAGTCACTATTATGGGGTGATACAGGAAAGGTTCCGCGATGCCTGGAGGGATAGAGTGGATTGTATGGTTTCGAGGGAGTTATGGCCCGGGTTGGACTCAGGGATAAATAGGGTTCTATTAGGATTGGATAGGAGTGGTCTTATGGGGTTCTTGGCGAGGCATTGTTCTGTTAGAGCTTTTATGAGTAAATAGGATAATGACATAGCGAACTTCTGCAGGCTGTGCGGGGATGCCGAGGAGCTAGAGACGATTGAGCATGTACTGTGCCACTGTCCTATGATGCAGGGTCTCAGGCAGAAATGGCTAGGGGACAGAATTCACGACGAACTGTGGTGTATCGCTGGATGTAATCCAGCCGATCTACTAGGGTTTGCCAGGGAAATAATACGGCTGTTTCTGATGGGCGGACTGTAGGAGGAGTCTTGTCCTACCCAGTATTTAAATTTCTTTTTACTAACATAACTGTTTCAAACCTGTTAACCATTTACTTCTTTACTTCTCTTTTTCTTCTTTCGCCCTTGGGCGCATTACCCTTCTTAACCTAACCTAATTCCAAACAAGCTTTATGTCAGTGTCTTTATATAAGCGTAGACATCAGTTTGATTCTTATATTTGAATTTCGGAATGAAGAAAAAATTGTCAATGGTGTTATCGTTTAGGGATTGAAAAATCACTTTTGCCAGCAATTGTTAATGTGCCCTGCTAGAGCATTTCCGATTATTTATTTCGGACTGGGTAGGTTAATAAAAATTAAAAAATAGTATTATTTGTTTTATGAAAATAAATACAAAATATTAATTTGGCAGAAAAATGGGTTATATCAGTTTCATTTAATTTTAAATAATAGCAGCTGAATCACAAAGCTTTCCTGGAATATATTGAATTTTAAACATAAATTAATATAAAATGCTAGAAGAGCATGGGACAATACGGGAAATCGGGCTGTTCTAAAAAAATTCTAAGAAAATTTGAACTAATTGAATTATTTAAATGTGGGATTTAAGACCACAAACTTATCTGGAATTGTTGCTTTTTAAAATGCTAAACAGATATTCTGGGTACACTTTTAATCTAATGACTAAAGTACCCTACATTTCAAAAGAGAGATACACAATTGCAAGATTTTGTTTTTAAAATAAAATGCCATTAGTTTATGTTTTTAAACCTTTCCCTGAAATATTTTTTAATAATAATTTTTAAATTGTTATGCTAACAAAAACATTATTAAAAATAATGTTATTGCATGCGCAATAATTCTGGCCATTCATAAATTTTCTACTAGACAAATTGATATATTAATTGATTTATTCATCTTTTATCGTTAACCAATGGTCATAAATGGCTAAAAAAGAATTTATGTTTTCAAAGTACTTTAGCAAACAACATTTGACATTGCGGTCGAGACGTTTGTGACTATTGGCTCCATTACAAATGACTATTAGGGATGAAAACTAAAAAATAGAAAAAAAATCAAATTTTATATAAAAGGTATGAGAATAACATTATAACAACACTGGACTGGTTTAACAATGACATTTTTTTTTGTTGTACACTAATGGTTTTCAAACACTTTTTTTTTTTTAAATCAATAGTCACTATATTCGAATACATTCAGAAGCTCTTTCCAAATCGTTAAATGACAAATGATATATTTTTTTTTTACTTTTAAGTGTTACTTAAATTTGGTGTTTTTAAAAATAAGTTTTTTTTTCCTGGAAAACTTTACAAAATTCAAGGATATAAAAAACGTCTTTTTATGCCTCTAAGTGATGAAAATGTCGAAAACTTCTATTTGATTTATGGTTTAAAGTGCATTAAATAAATTTTATTTCATCACATCGAAACAACAACGAAACTTAAACTTTTGGTGAAAGTAAAAGAAAAAAAAAAACGGTACAGACGAACAGTTTACAATTTACAGTGTTTAGTGTTGAAATGTACATTAAATTTAAATGTGAGTTTAAAAATAGCAGTGAAGTGATAAAAAAACCTTTAAAAATAACTGATATGATAATATTTCTAATCCCAGTAGGTTTAACATTGATCTTTACTTTGAAATTTTTTAAATAATTTATTAAATATTTCTGCTTAAATAAAACCTGAAAGTTTTATCCACTATTTTGATGCCCTCAACTGTATGCATCATCACTCTCTACTGCAATATTTGGTATTTTGTTTGCAATTTAATGGCAATTCTACAAAACGCACAAGCCGAAGTTGGCATTGAACTTACAAATGTCAGACGAATGAAAATAAAATAAAAAAAACACAAAATAAATGGCGTTGAGACGATTTTAAAATTTGAAAAATTTCAAGTAGCTTTAAGGACATTTTCCATCATTAAATACTCAAATAATATTGTATTTAAATTAAATAGTCTAATAAAGAATTTTTTTTTTTCAATTCAATGACCATGTGGTCCGTAATGTATGAAAAACTTGTTTGTACATTTCTTTATTCATTAACTGGACAGGACATGGTACATGAGTCCAAGAGAAAACAAAACTTTATGCCAATTAAGCCTACACATACATACATTCAGATGAACATGACTAGCACAACATGTAACTCATTAATGAACCCCATAGTTAAGGATGAAACATGTCGAAATTAATTAATGAATTTTATATCAAAACACTTGCAAAACAAACTTTTTCTTATGAATTTTGCAAAAAAAAAAAATAAAAATAGAAATGGGGAAAATAACAATGTTATTATTAAGTGTGTTCCCGTATGTTACCGCGGGTAACCAAACCCAAAAACGTTCCCGTACTTAAAAATTGGGAAAATGAGTGCATTCAAGAAAGTGTATTTCTCTTTTTGACCAAAAGTTGCCAAGATTTTTCATAGTGCTTGACTGTAGATATTACATTTCCTAGCAAAACTTTGGTAATGGGTGCGATATTCTCATGCGTTACCTTGTAATGATAACTTGTTACGTTTTTCATTATTTGCAAGCACAAAGTAATAAGTTACTCATTATTGATTACGTAATATATGATTTATAAATGTAAAGTAATAATTGAAATATTTTTGAAAATCTATTTTTAGATACATTACTTTGTGTTTTTTTGTAAGCAAAAGGGTAATGTATGCTTGTTTCGACAACACTAGCGAAAAAACCAAGCGCAAGAATTGATTTAAGTTTAAAGCAATCAAATACTATATGCGTCGATAGCTCAGAGGGTAGAGTTCTTAGCTGGCAACCAGAGTTCCCTGGTTCGATTCCCATCTTGACCACATTATTTTTAATTACAAATATTTTAATTACAAATATTTGTAAACATTTTTTTTAATAAAAATTCCTCTTTTTTAAAAATCTATTTTTAGACACATTACTTTTTCCATTCTCGTAACCATATAAGTAACCCCTTATATTATCACCTCTAAAGTAATGGGTATATAAAGGGTGTCCCAAGAAGAACGCAATTTTTAAATCTGGCAACATTCGAAGTGTCATTGTTTGACATTTGAACAATTGTTATTGTTTGCTAGTAGAAGGTACGAGGTTAGTAAAAATGGAGCGCTACACGAATGAACAACGCATTTTCATTGTGAAATTGTTTTACCAAAATGGTGAAAGTTTTGCGGCTACAGTTTGCAAATTGCGATCAATTTGGGGTCACAATAATGCTCCAAAAGAGTCAACTGTAAAGAGATTAATGGATAAATTTGCCGAAACTTGGTCTGTTAGTGATGTAAAGACAACAACGCGCCATCGACCAGGTCGATCGACCGAAAATGTCGCAGCTGTACGTGATGATGTCGCTCAAACTCCATCCACCTCAATTCGACACCGAGCTCAGCAAATTGGTGTCTCCAAATCCATTTTGCAGCGAATTTTGACGAAAGATTTGCATCTTCATGCATACAAAGTTCAATTGACTCAGGAACTGAAGCCAGCTGACCATGGACAGCGAAGGGAGTTCGTTAATTGGGTATTGGAGAGACAACATGAAAATGCTGATTTTGCCGATAAAATCATCTTCAGTGACGAGGCCCATTTTCATCTTCAGCTTCGTCAATAGGCAGAATTGCCGCATTTGGGGTGAGGAAAATCCTCGAGTGATTCACGAGAAGCAAATGCATCCTCAACGTGTCACTGTGTGGTGTGGTTTTTGGGCTGGAGGAATCATTGGACCTTTTTTTTTATGAAAATGAGGCAGGTCAAGCGCAAACAGTCAATGGTGTTCGGTATCGTGAAATGATAACCAGTTTTTTCTTGCCTAGAATTGAAGAAATGAATGTGGAGGGCATGTGGTTCCAACAAGACGGCGCCACATGTCATACAGCCAGAGAAACAATTCAATTGCTGCATCAGTCATTTCCCGGTCGTGTTATTTCGCGTTTTGGAGATCAGAATTGGCCGCCTAGATCGTGCGATTTAACACCATAAGATTTTTTTCTTTGGGGTTTTTTGAAGTCGATGGTTTACGGGAATAAGCCGACGACGACTCAAGCCTTAAAAGAGGAAATTGGACGCTGCATAAATGAAATACCGCAGCATTCATGCAAAACAGTCCTTGAAAATTTCATTAAAAGATCGCGTGCATGCCAGCAAAGCCGCGGCGGCTATCTGCACGATATATTGTTCCATACATAACCTCATTCTGTCTACTTTACGATATAATAAAGTTTCACGATTTTTTTTTAAATATCTGTGTTTTATTTAAAATTTAAAAATTCCGTTCTTCTTGGGACACCCTTACATTACTTTGAGGCTCATCGCCGGTAAAATTCATCAATGAAGTAAGGTGTAAAGTAATTTATCGGCCCCTATGGCTATACATTACTTTAGCCATTATTTGGTAATGTGTGGTTTTGCTGGGTTGCTTTTCTTACCAAAATTTCAAAATTTGTTCTATTTATATATTTTGATACTTTTTAGAAAAATCCTGATGTCTCTGTTGATTGATTTTCGATAAATACCAGTTTCTACTTGGAACTCGTCCATATTATCCATTTTCATGTAGTGCCCTGAAATGTCAGATATTTTAAAATTTTCAGTTGAATTTTTTTCACTTTTCATACAATGAATTCCATTCAATCCCATTTAGTTTGTTTAGTCTTCCAAAATTGGGATGATTTCTTTAATTTGTAAGTTTTTTATACATATCAATTATGTATTTTACAGTATTGTGGCTTGACTCACGCTCACGAACGATCAAGTGAGTAATTAAATTTTTTGCTCACGCTCACGAAAAACGTTTCAAAAACTCGAAAAAAGTAAACATAAAAGAATTTATTTTATCACTTGAACTACCAAGCGTGCAAAAAGGGAATAGGAACCTGTTCCGTGATAGGTGAAAACTGAACCGGTTCCGAAAATACATATCACGAGATAGGTAAAGAGAGAATCGGTTAATAAAGTACCTACCACGTGACCGGTTTAATAGTCATGACATGTTCTTTTGTGTTTATAATGTGTGACGTGTGCTATTAGAGCAGTCCTGTGACATATCATAGAGGGCAATTGATCCCCTCCTAGGACAAGCCCATGTTAAAGTTACCTGTCCTTTTCAAATAAAAAACCTGTCCCATGACCGGTCCCTATCACAATGAACCAGTTACATGTCGTGTGGGGTACTTGAATGAAGTGTTAACATACTTAATACATAAAGATAAAATAGTAAAAAATGTAATGTAGCAAACATTACATGTAAAAATAAAAAAATAAAACTAATAAAAGAAAAAATCACAAAAATTCACGACAGAAAATCGACTCATGCACGCTCACGCAGGAAATTTTTTTAATGCTCACACTCGATCACGTGAGTCACGTCCCACCCCTAGTTCAATTATTAAACAAATTCCACGCACAATTTTTCCTTCTTTATAATATTTAAAATTTGATAAAACAAATATCGTTAATGTTTTACTATACCAGTACTGTACTGTACTGTACAGTGTATGTAGTAGAGTACGGCACAGTATGGATGTTCATGTATGCATTTTCATATTTTTATTTGTTGTAAATTTTTGGACAGAATAGTGTTTTTTAGTTACCGTACTTCTGGGCAATTTTGTCATTTTGTGGTTACTCTTATTTTATCGAAATTTACCCAAATTGTACGGGAACACAACTATTATAAGTAGACACATGGATGTCGAAACTTCTATTGAACAGTTACAATTTGGACAACAGGCGTTAGCGATTTTGTACGAAAACCTCTGGTAAAAAAAAACTGTAAACTCAATTTAACTGATTTTCAACTAATTTTTCACACAAAATTTGTCTATTAAGCCTCCTTTAAATTTATTAAACGTTTTCGAATACAAATCTTGGAAGTAAAATAAAAAAGTATATTTTTTTTTCTGCTACACACAGAAAAATAAACTGCCAACATAATCGAATAGAGTATTTTTGATGCGACAACAAACAAATCCGGTTAGCACAACCAAAATCAAATTTTATTGCTAAATGTTTTGGGTGTTGCAACAAAAATTCAGTTGCATTACCGAATTTTGTTGTGGAAACGAAAATGCAAAATGGACTAAAAGTTTTGACTGTCACCCCGCCCTTTTTACTACCTGAATATACATTAATATTTTGGAATTGAAATCAAAATTATGCCCCCATCGTGTAAGTAGTTAAGCTAAAAAATGGGTTTGAGAAAATAACGGAAATTTCCTCCATTTCCATTTTTGGGATTATGACCGAAAATTTTCGGTCAAATATAAAGTGGGATATATTAATGTTTACAAAGCAGCAATTGACCACAAAGTAGTGAAGACCGGTTTGTTGTAGGGATTATGGCTAAACATTTTTTGGTCATAATTCTCATTTTTCACGCGCAGGATAATGTACAGAAAACCTTTCCTCAGCGAAGCCGTCTTCGGACATATCACAGTCCGGCCGTAGTCCGTCTACGCAGAAAAATTTTACACTCACCACAAAAAGTCTGTAAGAGCAAATGAAAATTTTGCTGTTATTACGGGAAATTTTGCTAATTTGAGCCCAGCGCTTTTTTTTTACTAAACTTAGCAACACATGACTGCTGACGTGTAGTACAATGAAATTTGTAGAAAAAATTAGCAGCCGCTACTAAATTTTAGTAAACTTTTTATAAGGTGGAATTTAAAATCAATTTACTAAATACTGTTAATATTAGTACAAAATTTAAAATTAATTTTTTTATCGAGCAACATTTTTTAAGGGCTGATTTTTAGAACTAAAAAAAACTTTTTAGTGCTATTTTTTGACATGAGTCGGAATCTTCATTTCATTTACATATGCAACGTTTAAATTTAATTTAAGTTTGTAAGTGTAAGTTTTAATTATTAGAAATAATATTTTTTTTTAATATCCACTTTTTTAAAATTAGATTTTTTTTTTGCTAATTTTAGCAAATTATTTTTCAAAAATTTGTAAAATGATTTCTGAAATTAGCACATATTTGTAAATACGGGGGCGGATCAATAAGTCCGTGACTTTTCGAACTTTCCTCGTAGTTATATGAAATGCTCTCATCAAGTACCACCTGTTAATAGACTACTGTCAAATTTTGAGCAAGTTCCGTCATTTACTTTGCGTTTAACAGTAGGATTTTTCGAGGTCCATAAAATAGACATTTGTTTGGTCAAAAATTTCATCGTTGGAGCTAAATCTCTTTCCACCGAGCCATTTCTTTAGGTTTGGAAATAGGAAATAGTCACTGGGGGCTAAATCCGGAGAATATGGCAGATGACTTGTCAATTCGTAACCCAATTCATGAAATTTCCATTTTTAAAAAAATCCACGAGGTTGTTTGTTTTGAACAGCTGTTAGACGCAAAGTAAATGACAGAACTTGATGAAAATTTGACAGTAGTCTATTTGCAGGTAGTACTTGATGAGAGCATTTCATATAACTACGAGGAAAGTTCGAAAAGTCACGGACTTATTGATCCGCCCTTGTATTCTGTAAAAAGATTTGCTAAATAATGTTTTTTTTTTTACTAAAAATCAGTTTAAAAATGGTAAAGTGGGATTGATAACCGTTTACAAATTTTTCTACTAACTTTTTTTTTGAGTGTACGCAACGAAAATTCCTAAGACGGCTTTTCTTATATTGAGAATTATGTTCTTAATGCCAATGGGGAATTATGTCTATTTCAAAGGGAATCACGTTGGTCTTAGTCCTCATTTTGATTTGGATGTTGTGATCGAATAATGTTTGGTCATAATCCCCAAATTGAAAATGGGTATAATGACCGTTGGCGTTATAACATCTCACTTTTACAAACATTTATTAACTGACAGAAGTTTTAAAGGATATTTTTAGAACTACTTGAAATTTCGTTCTGAAGTTTTAGAATTAAATTTTTGTTAAAAAGTACTATGGAATTATGCAGAACAAAATTGTTCGAATTTTTAAAGTCTCTAAATTAGGCTGTCTCCTTAAATTGGAAGCCGAAATTTAAGCCTGAAATATCATTGTGTAATATTAAATTTTATAATTTTTGTTTAATTTATCTCTGTTAATATTTTTATTCTTATTTTTTGCTACTATTTATGTTTCTTTCCTTAATTATAGCCTTTTAATTTTTTTGGTTTTAAAATTCTAATAAACATGTCAATGTTTTGTCTATTCTCGTTTTTGTTGCCGTTCTTTTTTTTTTAAAACTCAATATTTCTGGAGCCTGCATACTAATTAGAAACGTTTATCACAGTATTTTCATATATTTTTTGTTTTTGTTTTGGGTAACAACAATAATTAAGTACCTACAACGAAATTCTTCCGCCACCTTCAACCCATCTGCCAAATAAAAGATGTTACCCAGGGGCATCATAAATACAATGGACAATGCGTAATTTGTTCTGTACTTTTTGAACGTGTTGAATTTAAAATCATCTGTATGCTAAACACCGTAAAATATGAAAATGACACGATGTGGATGGGGTGGTGCTCTTTTAGGTTCAGTTTAGTTCGGTTGAATTTGAATTGATAATAAACCAGCAAAAAACTAAAGCGGCCTGCTAGAAAAATGGTTCAAAATATAAATTTGAAATGAATTCAAAATTGTGTTTCTTTTTTTACAAAAACAAAAAAAAAAAAATAATCTTAAAAAAGATTTTAAAATGTACTACTAAGTTGAAAAATTATGAGCCAATTTACACCTTGACTTTTTTGCATGCAATTCTTGTTTGCTGACGAACGGGAAAATCACGGTTTTCGTTTTTCGTGCAACAAAAGTCATCGTATAAATAGATATAATGTTGGAAACAACCTTGAAAAGGGAATTAAGAAAATTGCATGTAATCTATTGCATCGTCTAAATTGACTCCAATATAGTTTTTGTGCCTTTTGTAAATTATTCACGAATTATTCAAATTTATTTAAATGGCTGAGTCATTTCTCCAGCATTTTTTAGATAATTTGCCTGAATTTTTTTCCGACTCTTTTTCGTCCAAAGAAGACTAGTGTCACTGAGGGGAACGGACCTGTCAAAGGGCACGTCATTAGTTCATTGGGACAAATACCGATCCTCGGACCACCTTTAAATATAAAAAGGCCGATCACTTTAACATGGGATTGTCATAGGACAAGGTGGATTGCGTGTTGTGACATGTCACAGGACGTACTCAAAGAAATCTGTCACAAAACTAACTACAATTAACAGATAAGTATAAAATCGAATTTTAAATTCAAATTAAGTAAATTCATTTTTTAATTCATTTAATAAAACCGCTTAAAACATTAAACTAGAAATTTATAAACTGAAAATTTAACTAAATCAACAAAACCTTTGTTTATTGTAAATAAATGTTTAATGGAAAATTATAAAATCTATTGCATCAGTTTTGCGCAACATTTAAAGCAAATTAAGTTTTTACTGCATCTCAATTTTTTGCTGGGTAGTCAATAACAAACCAAATACAATATGTTAATAATGAGGAGGTTATATTCTAATTTTGTTGCCGGTTATTCCCCATGACCATCATATTTTATATTTAAAAAGTGTGTAAAGAGGCAAAGAAAAAAAAAGGATTAAAATTTATTAAATATTAATGTGTTTCGAAAATAATAATTATGTTGTGATGTGAAAATTAATATACAACAAATATATTTATTTATGGAGTGTGAGTTAGTCAGAGCTGCAAATATCTAATTTGCGATTTTTAAATGGGCATAAGCTAACAGTATTAGTGATTAAAATTGTTCGTTTCGAAGGACCAATGATAAGTGAGAAGAACAAAATGCTAAAGTGTTATATAATTTCCTGGTTGTACGAGTACATTAAGGAGCTAGAGACAATAGAGCACATTTTGTGCAACTGTCCTTGATTACAGGGTCTGAGACTTAGATGGCTTGGGAAGAGACTCTACGATGAACTGAGTGATATAGCAATCTGGACAATCTATTGGGTTTTGTCAGGGTGATAAGCTAGCTATTGTAGGTAGCGGTCTCGGGGTCACCCCGACCTTTAATTGCTCTCTGTTTTTTTTTACGTCGCGTGCTTTCAATTCTTCATCTTCACCTATCTTTTCTTTATTCTTTTTTTCAAAGGGTACCAAATTTCATTTGTACAGTGGGACGAGTACAGGGTGGCGCAAAAAAAACCTTCCGATGTCTTTTGGCTGTAATTTAAAAAAAAATGAAAAACTTTGATTATTCTTGTGGATTATTTTTATTTGGTCTTTTAATTTTTTTTACATCAAGTCGATAGAATATGATGTCATGTAAATGGCCGCCGCCACAGTTGATTGTCATTTGAGCCCTTTTTATGGCATTTTCTATCACTTTGGCCAAAACTTCCGGCGATAGGTCCTCACATTCTTGACGGATATTGTCTTTAAAAGCTGCAAGAGTCTGAGGCTTGTTGACATAAACCCGCGACTTCAAAAAGCCTCACAAAAAGAAGTCTGGAGCGGTCAAATCAGGCGATCTTGCTGGCCAGTGCAAATCGCCAAAACAGGAGACTAGGCGCCCGGGAAATGCATCCTTCAGCATATCGGTTGTGGCACGTGCAGTGTGTGGCGTTGCACCGTCCTGCTGGAACCACATGTTTTCCAATCCCAATTCATCAAGTTGCGGCAAAAAGAACTCGTTGATCATTGCTCTGTAGCGCTCACCATTCACAGTAACCGTTTGGCCCGCGACGTCTTCGAAGAAAAAAGGTCCGATGACTCCTCCAGCGAAAACAGCACACCATACAGTGACTTTGAGCGGGTGTAATGGCTCTTCGTGGGTTACACGCGGATTTTCAGTGCCCCAGAAGCGTAAATTTTGCTTATTTACGTACATGCTAAGATGGAAATGGGCCTCATCACTAATGATTATTTTTGATGAAAAATCATCTTCATTATTGCTCAAATAAATAGTCACCAATATTCCGCGTTCTGGAGCAGTGTAGCGTAACATTGTTTATTAATGTGTATTTCGCATGTGTTTACTGCACAAAACTTAAAACAGAACTGACATAAGGGGCCAATCGCAAAATTTATAGCATTTTCTGATAGGAGGATTACTTTTGCGCCACCTTGTACTTACAATGGATTCTATGGGTCTCCGAGTGGTAGTGTACTTTATTATGATACACAATCTTTATTCGAGGCGGATCAATAAGTCCGTGACTTTTCGAACTTCCCTTGTAGTTATATGAAATGCAACACCGTTCCCATCAAGTACCAGCTGTTAATAGACTAAATTTTGAGCAAGTTCCGTCACTTACTTTACGTTTAACAGCTGTTCAAAACATACAACCTCGTGGATTTTTTTAAAAATGAAAAAAAGTGAATTTCTAGTGCTCAAAAAAAAAAAACCCGTCAATTAAAACAAGGAAAAGCTTGATAAACACTATGGGGACTCTGTAACATCGATTTCAATGGCAAAAAAGTGGTTTACTGAATTTCGTTGTGGTCGCACAAGTACAAATGGCGCTGAACGTTTTGGACGGCCAATTGAGGTCAATACACCCGAAAATGTCGAAAAAATCCACGATCGAAGAGTAAAAGTGCGTGAGATTGTTAATGCCATAGGCATTTCATATGGCTGCGTAGTTTCGATTTTAAATGATCAGTTGGATTTAAGAAAGCTGTCTGCAAGATGGGTGCCGCGTTTGCTCTCAATTGACCATAAACGTAATCGTGTAACAACTTCAAAGGATTGTTTGGAGTTGTTTAACCGCAATTCGCATGAGTTTTTGCGGTGTTTTGTAACTGTGGATGAAACGGATCCATTACAACACTCCGGAGACCAATCAGCGGTCTAAACAATGGGATTTTCCGTGTGAACCGGCTCCGAAAAGGGCCAAGGTAAGTTTGTCGGCCAATAATGTGATGGCAACAGGGGAAAAAATAAACGGCGAATATTATGCCAGCTTTTGGGACCGATTTAACGAGGATTTTAAAAAACGACCCCATATGGCCAAGAAAAAAGTTCTTTTTCATCAAGATAATGCTCGGGTGCCCACGTGTGTAGTTTTAATGGCAAAATTCCATGAATTGGACTGCGAATTGGTACCTCATCCGCCATATTGTCCGACTTTAGCCCCCAGTGACTATTTCCTATTTCCAAACCTAAAGAAATGGCTCGGTGGAAAGAGATTAAGCTCCAACGATAAAATTATTGATCAAGCAAATGCCTATTTTATGGACCTCGAAAAATCCTAATTTTGAAGGGATACAAAAATTGGAGAAACGTTTGACTAAGTGTATTGAGCTAAAAGGAGACTATGTTGAAAAATAATTTTTTTTTGCAGAAAAAAAACTGTGTTTTATTCAAAAAGTCACAGACTTATTGATCCGCCATCGCAATCTAATCTAGTCAACATAATTTTGAATGCAGATACACTTACACGCAAGAGAAAACTGCTAGCGATAGAGCAAAAACTCTAAATAGCTTTGGTGTTAGTTATTTAAGCTATTTAGGGGTGTTTTTGCTCTATCTCTGGCAAGAATCTCTAGCGTGTAAATGTGCATTAAAATTAATATAAGCATTTTTAGGGCAAAATGTGATCTCTTAATTTGGTTCGAAGGTCCAATGTTCAGCAAAGACATATTGCATAAAAAAGTTAAGAACATTTTTATAATAAATTTAAATTTTTATAGTTACTACATCACAGACAAATTTTTCTCTTTTTGTTTTATGTTTAATTCTTTACAAATCTCAGTTTATTTTACTTAACATTGTTGTAAGGCATTTTATAAAATTTTATTTTCATTCTTTAGTTTTTTTTTCTACATAAAGATACAATACTACACTCATACATAATATTGTTACATTATTTCTATTCATTTTAATTAAACGAGATTAAGTTGAAAAAAAGTAAAAGAAAGCAAAAGCATTTGAAATTAAACAAACTAAAGTAAAAGAGCTTGAAATGTAAACAAAAGTACGTATGTATTATACATAAGTGTATTGTAGCATACTACTCTACTACATATAAAAGACTTAAAACACATCAACGTCATCATCACCACTACCACCATGATAATGATGATGATGATCATGTGCAACATCATTGTACCACAGAATTTACACGTTGAACAAACAAAAGAAGAAAAAAAGTGAATATGCCAACATAAACGTTAACTTGTGCACATACGTTCACATAGCCGTACAAGAACTTTTATACAGTGATGTCAATTGAGTTGTTTTTTTTTTGGTTGAAATAAATCCAAACAAAAATGAAAACTGTAATTACAGATAACAATTTTTTCTATAATTTTTATTGATACATTTTGGACCTTAATTTTTAAAATTTTTTTAATTTTTTATTATCTTCCATTATTGTAAATTATTTAGTAGTATACAAACTATATTTGGCCCATATGACCTGGTTTTTCTTGAATACATAAAATAAAAAAAAATATATATATTTATATATATAAAGAATTGTTGCAAGTGTGTTGTGACTTTATATCTCACGAACGGTCAAACCGAATTGGATTAAATTTTAAGAGTTTTGCACAAAATCGGTCGACGCGTTCGTGAGTTATGACTTTTTATGTCAACATGTGATTTTGTCCATATATAAAAAAAAACAACAAATAAGTAGGCGCTCATGAGCGTGTACGGTATGTATACTGTGTGCTGACTTCATACACATGGTAAATACCCATTGTAGTGATAATTTTCATCGAACTCGCATTGTGCGTAATCGGTAAGTCACTTCGATTTTTTTCGTTTTTTCATATTTTCAGCCATACAATGAATTTGATTCAATGTTAATATTCATGCGTAGGGGAGCACGCCGGGATCCGATAGTAAATATATATTTTTAAGAAACCTTTTTATATGGTTTTTTGTCTCTTTTGTAAACTTTTAAAAATTGGTCTTATGCTCTTTTCGCACTTAGCTTATGAGATGCTTCTTTGGATGTTGTTTTATTTATAAAAATTTCAGGGAAAAATTTCCAAATAGCACAAAAATTATAATTTTGTGATATTTGAATATTAAATGAAAAAACTAACAAGGAAAGTAGCTCAACCTAAGCACTACGATGATTCTTATGAAATTAAGATATGTGATAGAAAAATCTAAGATTTTCCTGCTTTCGCTTTTGGGACACTTTGGAATTTTAAAGTGTCAAAAAGGGGTTCAAAATTGTTTTTTTTTTTGTTAAAGGTTTTCAAATTATACGAATCATTTGCAAGTGTCGTATAATTGGAAAGTGATTTTCGATGGCTTTTTATTGGAAATTTTTATTCGGTATCTTTTTGCTTTTTTTAATTTTTTTTTTTTGTAAAATTTTTAAAAATTTTGGGTACTTTTATTCCTTATTAAATATTATTTTTTTTTGTTTTTTTTTTGATATTTGTCCTACTTTGTATTTTAACTAATTTTTAGCGAATCCCTTTTTTGGTACTTTTCGCAACAACTTGACAAAATATGGGCAGTATGTACAGTGGCCGACAAAAAACTTCGTACGACCCTTATTTTCGCAACTTGGGGACCTTAACACCATAATGATCAAAAACAATGATACAGTTTCTTTTCAAATGCCTTTTTATTAATATATATTTAATTTATTATAACCCAGCAAAATCACACATTACCAAATAATGGGTAAAGTAATGTATAGCCATAGGGGCCGATGGATTACTTTACACCTTAATTCATTGATAAATTTTACAGGCGATGAGCCTCAAAGTAATGTATATACCCATTACTTTAGAGGTGATAATGTAAGGGGTTACTTATATGGTTACGAGAATGGAAAAAGTAATGTGTCTAAAATAGATTTTTAAAAAGAGGAACTTTTATTAAAAAAAAATTATTAGAAATATTTTATTTAAAATATTTGTAATTAAAAATAATGTGGTCAAGATGGAAATCGAACCAGGGAAATCTGGTTGCCAGCCAAGAACTCTACCCACTAAGCTATCGACGGATATAGTATTTGATTGCTTTAAACTTAAATGAATTGTTGCGCTTCGTTTTTTCGCTAGTGTTATCAAAACAAACATACATTACCCTTTTGCTTACAATAAAACACAAAAAATAGATTTTTAAAAATATTTTAATTATTACTTTACATTTATAAATCATATATTACGTAATCAATAATGAGTAACTTATTACTTTATGCTTGAAAATAATGAAAAAGGTAACGAGCTGTCATTACAAGGTAACGCATGAGAATATCGCACCCATTACCAAAGTTTTGCTGGGCAACTTAAACTTTTTTTCACAAAAATCTAAAAATAAAGATTAACATTAACACAAAACTTTGTTCGTGTATTAAAAGTTATTACTTTTTAATGAAATCAATACTTCGTTGGACCACTATGGGCATCTATAACTGCCACTATGGGCATCTATACCTGCAACCAAATTTTCGAGCTCTGCAGACGTAATATTTTGTCATTCTTCTTGAAGATTCCGTTGTAGAATCTCCCACACGTGCTCAATAATATTTAAGTCCGGGATTTAAGGCTGTATGTACGGGGCATGGTATAGCAGCCAATCTCTAACAATTTGAGCCGTGTGATTCGGCTCGTTATCTTGTTGGAAAATCCAACTCTGGCCAAGCTTCAAAGCATCAACTGATGGTTTCAAATTTTGTCGACTTCTTTTCAATTGTTCCAATATTTTTAAAGCTACTGAATGTTGTCTGAACTGTAAACTAACTTATATTCAAAAGCTTTCATATTTCACCTAAAGATTTCACAACCAAATTTCGGACATCAATTGAAATTTCTTTACGAAAAGCCATCATAACTTTTAAATATTTAGTAAAACTGTCTAAATGTCAACTGAATACTATTTTAGGCAACACATCACGAAAAGAAAAAAATAAATAAAGGCACTTTCTTGAGAGTATTCAACAACAAAAACGATGGCATGCTGATCTTATGAATGTTATTTAACGTTTTTGGTTTCATAAAATGGAAAAAATTGTGGTTGTATGTAGACTTTTGTCAGCCATTGTATATTAAACTTCTATATTACTATATTACTTTAATGCAGTTTTTATATAGAATTTCTAACGTTTGCGACATACGGCCAAACAAAAAAGTACCCAAAAATATCCCAAGTTCTTCCCCCAATTTAACCCCCTACCCCAGGGTTGGC
This sequence comes from Eustalomyia histrio, assembly GCA_949748255.1. Lineage (NCBI taxonomy): Eukaryota > Metazoa > Arthropoda > Insecta > Diptera > Anthomyiidae > Eustalomyia > Eustalomyia histrio. Next base: position 7,145,569 of record OX456526.1, read on the forward strand.
CGAAGAAGAGAGATGGGTCGTTCCTAGATTTACTTTTTCTAGCATTAAGGTTGGGGTTTTCTTTCGAAGTGTTTAGGTTTGAGTACTTTTCTTATAAGGCTTTTAACACCATTCTTAGTTTTAAAGATTTGGCCAAAACACTATAAAGATTTTTCACAGAAAAAGTTATTAAACATCAGCCGAAGGGAATGCATATTCCGGTCAGCTACGACCTTTATAAACATTCTTCGTGTCTTTTTGTAAATATCTCATATAACTTTAAATAAAAAAGCTGATGAAATCTAACCCCACGTTGATATATTGAGTTAAGGTGAAATTTACTTACGAACTGTCTCTGTTAGATAATCGCCAATGACATATTTATTTATGTCTAATTAGCTATCAGGATAGACGTGTGTTTGTTTTATTGTTTCCCACTCAGAATGTTATGTAGCTTACTATTTGTGTTTTAATAAAAAAGTTTTCAGTTCAGTTAAAAATAAAGGGACATTTATATATTTTTCAAAAAAATATTTTTTTTAACTTTTGTTCAAAATGATTTACTGTCATTTACCGATTTTTTTCAGTTTCATTTATTTTTTTCATTTGTTTAAAGTTTATTAAAAATTTACACACAAAACGGAAATTTGTGGTTCAGTTGTATCCGTTATAGTTATAACAAATTTACATTTTTGTTGTCTGTTTCAAAAAATATTCAAAATTTTTTTTATTTGTTTTCTATATAAATTGTTTATTTATATACAATTTTATTTTAATTCGAATTGCAAGAACTTTATAAGCAAACACACATACACACATATGGTTATTAACACAAAATGTGTCTATAGACTGTGTGAGTATACATTTTGTAGATTAAAAAACAAAAAACAGAAGATATTTCAAATAAATGAATTATCAGTTATTTTTTACGGAACTAGTAGGTAAAATTTTAACATTTATTTTAAACTGATTAATCATTTGTTTGTCTTACTGATGTGTCAGTTGTTTAAACAATATTTAAAAATAAATAACAAAAACCATTTGATTTAAATGAAAAGTAAATAAACCGTTTTTTAAAAGAAATATCATTTGTTTTAAATGGTATTTTCTGTTATTTAACCTTTTGCTGTAAATGCAAGTGGAACAGTCAAACTGCGATACTTGCATATATTTTCCTTCCAACCAATTTTGATGAACTCCAACAATTTTTTGCTTTTAATATGATCTATTATTGATAGAACATATTAAAAAAAGTCTGCAGCGTACCGCGTGTGTGGTATAATAGTGAAGTTTTATTGTTGATCTGTAAAAATGTTCTGTGAAATGTTATTTGTTCGGTTCAAGATCTTGAACATTTTTCTTTTCCAAATGAATAGAAAAATTAATTTTTTTTTTTAATAATGGGGAATACACTGCAAAAAAAATCAGAAACATAAATCCGACTACACTAGTTTCTGCTTTCTTTATGAATAGGTTTTATTGTTGATTTTCCATTTAATAACATACACTGTTTGTTGTCTGTAGCAATAAATATAATCTTTACAATCTCTTGACCGTGGGATTAGAACCTGCGATTGGTGACTTGAAAAATCTAATACTATTTTTAAATTTTTGTATAAAAATTATTTATATTTTATTTTATTTATTTAATGTTTCTTGAAAATGTTACATTACAAATCTAGTTTGATTAAATTATTAAGCTTTTAATTAAATTGAAGAAATTTTTCGTTTACTCTGTGAAGAAAATTAGCATTAATTTACTTAAAAGTTTTATTAATTTCATTGGCCGAAAATTTTCTCTGTGTACATTTTTCCCATTTGACGTCTTTGTTTTCATCTTTGTTGTCATCTTGTGTTTTTTCTTTAGGCAGCTTTGATTTTAAACAAGTTGTCATCATTGTTTTTCATTGAATAAAAAAAGCTTTTAAGCGCTGTAATACAAAGTATAAGGGAAACAAACACAGATACAAAAGTAGCAGTAAAAACAACAGCAAGAACAACAACAAGATAACAAAAACAACAACAATAGTAAACATTCTACTAAGCATTGGTAGCAGCTGAATAAGTCTGCGTTTAGTATTTTGTATGTTTTTGCCAAAATACATAAACACGTAACATATTTAATCCTTGTTAATAATTAGCTGCTGTAATCCTTTTGCAACGTGTTGGCAAAAGGAATGAATGCATGAATATGTAATATGAAAATAGAGTGTGTGTGCGTGTCTGTTACAACTATGTACCTGCAACTAAGAATTTTAACTTGAGTTATTTAATTATTAAGATACACAAAGAAAAAGAGAAAACTGTAAATATTAACAACTGGTTTACTGTATACTTTGAATACTTTCAATAAGAATAAAATATACTCTAGATCATATGATGCATTAGTATCGTCAGCTTACGAGTATTATCGAGAAATACGGTAAAGAAGATTTATATTTTTTTTAATATTTGTATATCAAAACTCACAGGTAGATCAAAGTCTATACTGAATATCTCAGATATAAAACAAAATATCATAAAAGAGTCTTCGTAATTTGGAAAAAAGCATATTTACATTATAAATAATCAATTCCTAACTCAATTTTTTCAAAAATTGTCGGTTGGTCAAAGCAATAATTAGCTGAAGATATATCAATACATATTAAAGGATTTATAAAACAAAATTGCACAACAAACATATGCTCCATTTTACTACCCAGATAATAATCCATGCTTTAAAATACCAAAAAATATCAAAATAACAAAAACTTTTATAAAATAAACGTAATTTTGTTTATTTTACAAAAGTGCATGGCGTACCGGTGTCAGCAGGCCTTATTTTTTCGAGAATGCCGTGTCACTGGGAAGCGACACAGAACCATAATCAACGAGTTTTTATTGACGAAAATTGAGGAATTGGGTCTGGAGGTCACGTGGCGACAATGGACATATTTAAGGATGCGTTTTCAGGTCGCCTAAAGTCTCATTTTGACCTTTTGGCTACCAAAATCTCCTGATGTAATCGTTATAGACTTTTTATATTTGGGTTTTTTTCCAAGTCTCTGGTCTATGTGAACAAGCAACAGACTCTGGAATCTCTCAAAGAGACAATCTGACAAAAATGCCAGAAATTATCTCCCGAAGTTCTCTTCCGAACTATGGAAAATGAAGCAAAATTTGCCTAAATGATCATTAACTTCACCGATATAATTTTTATAAATTAATGGCAGAAATTTAAATAACCCGATTAAAAAAGTTTAGATATAATCATATGTGGCCTTATCTAATAATATATTATCATATATATTTATATATGTCAGTATGCATTACCATATAAAATTATGTATAAAATTAATTTTCTTTAAAATAACCTAATATTGTGCCATATATGTAGAACCATATTGATCTTTATATAAATAGATATGATTTATTATCATATATGGTATATATAATATTATATAAAATTATATATAACACTGTGTATAATTACATTTAGCTAACACGGGACCACATTTACTTATATATGACTTATACAGAATTATATATACTTATATATGGCTTATACAGAACCATATATAATTATATATCCTATCTAATATTTAAGATATATGGTCCATTATGAAAAATATTTCTCAATATGGTATTAGATATTATTATATATGATTCAATACATGGTCCAATATATGAAATATTTTTGATATAATATAATATAAGATATGATTAGATATTATTATATATGGTTACATGTCAATAGTTCGTATCGCAGCCAGGGAGATAATTTTTTTTTTTACATTAATATTTTTTTACAAAACTTTCAAATTTTAACTAATTTCGGAACAAGTCCTAGAAATTTTTTATATAAGATATAATTAGTTTTTATTAATCTATGCATATATAAAATTATATATGATATTTTTTGTTTAAAATATTATAATTATTTATCCACATTTTTGCTCATTCCATTATATCCAGTTATATATAAAAATATAAAATCAGATAAGTACAGAACCAATTTAGGTTCATTAATTCAGGCATGATATGTAGAAATTTTTCCCAAATTTCCGAATATTATTATACGAAAAATGTAGTCAAAAAAGTCAGCCACACACTGCTGAGTGCCTAACTCACTAAAACTCTAACAGACCGAGTTCAAATGCTGGCAAAGGCATTGTTTTTTAGAACTTTAATATTTTTTTTTTTATTTAAGGTTATACGTTTTTTAAAAAACTAGATTTCGTACACTCTAATTAATTTCTGTTGAAATTTACCCAACTTATAGTAGGAAACTATACTCCTACTATAAGTTGGGTAAATTTACTCTGTGTGCGTAAATGAAAAAAAGTACACACATTATGCGTAAATGGATGAACACAAAATAGGTAAAATTACATTAAAAGTGCCTAAAATTTAAATAAAATTTTAAAATTGTAAATGTAAATGTACACATATAATTCGTAAAAATCCTAAAAAAATGCGCATATTTTCTACTACGATGTTTGTTATGTAATAAAAACAATAAATTTATTGTTTAGGAACTCACAAAAAGAAAAAAACATTTATTTTTTTGATTAGTAATTCTAAATAATTGATAAATTTAAAAAACTAATAAAGTTTTCTTTTAAAATTTTGAAAATGTTTTAGATTTTTTTTTTTCAATTTGTATATGTCATATTTTGTTTACCATTATAAGTTAGTATGTTCACAAACTTTATGCGTAAAATTTTTATTCAACAAAATAATACTAATTTTAGGCATAATGTGTTTAATTGTAAAAACATAGTGTCTAAAAATACTTCGTGTGTGTATTATTGTATATAAAAATGGGCGTAAAAAAGTTTTACACATTTGGTGTTTATATTTACTGAATTATCGTAATATTACATAAAACTTTACCCATTTTATTAAAGTAAATTTACAAGCATTTTTTAGAGTGATACAATTCGATCTGAATTTTTTCGGATAAACTTAGATATTAAGGAATAGAAAACTGGATATGATTAACTGTTGCGCCTTATCAATGTTTTTACTCAGGAATCCAAAAAAAAAAAAACACTAAAAAATTGAACTATGTCGTTTCATTTGAAAGATGCAACAAAACAAAATCGGATGAATGTTTTTGAACCACCCTGTATATAAATATATTGACTTATATAATTGTATACACTAAAATTTCGAGTACAATTATAAATGGTCATGTCTGGTCATATATAAACTTTTTTACAAAGGTATATTTACTCTTAAAACAAGTTTTTTTACGCACAAATTTAGTAAATTTAGAAGTTATTTAAAAATTTTCATGGTATCGACTCGAAAAAAGAACATCTTACATAACATTTATACAAATGAACATTAAAGAAAAATTATTTCTAAAATTTCATTAAACTTTTAAACACTTTTAATGTAAATTTACACATAAAATGTGTAGTTTTTTTTTCGTTTAAACACAGATTAAGTTTACCCAATTTATAGTAGGAGTACAGTTTCCTACTATAAGTTTGGTAAATTTAAAAAGAAATTAATTTGAATGTACAAACACTACTGTTAAATGTCGTTTGGTGCCCCCTTTATAAGACACTGAGTGAGAATGATGCATAAGTCGTTGATAATGTCTCCTGTCCCGTAAATTTAAGACTATGATTTTTTGACGATGTGTTTTAACACCCAGAAAAAAGTTTGAATTCAAAAACATTACTTGTAGTTTAGCATTCTAAATTAACGGAACTGACGTCCCACTTTATGCCAGCCTTAAAGTAGGTGTAAATCGGGATTCGGTTGTCCTTTTATTTCTTCAACTAAAAACAAAGAAATAAAAAAGAAACAGAGCAATTACTTATTTTTTCAACTTTACCGGAAATTTAAAATTTCCTTGAAAGTTAAATTATAACCCACTTCCCCTTGAGTTGTTGTTTTTTTGTTTTAAGAAAACATAAAATTACAATTTCTTTTTACCTTTACAGAATTGTTAATGCACACGTTTTATAAACACAATTGTAGTTAATAATAAGCAAGTAATCAACTTCCATTTAAACCCAGTTTCTATTAAGAAGATCATAAATAACAAACATGAAAAAAATTAGTAAATAAAAACTGTAAGACAGTAAGAAATTGCCACAAATTGTTGTATAAATGAAAAAAAAAAAAGAAAAACAAAATAGTAATGAATTTGTGAAACCGAAAAGAAGAAAAATAAATTGCAGCAAAATACACAAGACTTTTTAATTATAAGGTTGATCTATGTAGACATTGTTGTAGCTGGCATAAAACAAATATTTACTCTAAATATTTTGTAGGTAAAATTTTAATGAAAATATAATTTAAAACCAATAAAATTTCGTTTAGTTATTGTAAAAAATAAATTTTTTCTTGTAACCTGTAATTTTTAATTTAAAATGATATATTTTCATCTAAAAAATGTAATTTAATAAAATTATTAAATTTTACATTTTTTTCGAGTAACTTAAAAAAGTTTAATGAATTATTACTGTAGCTTCGGAAAAAAAAAATTGAAATAAATTTAAAAAGCAACTTTTGCCATAAAATATAAAAGCCATATTTTGCTTTTGTCTGTAAACTTTATACCCTACAGGGATATAATAAGCAAAATATGTTGATACCAAAGGCTAAGAATGTTGTAACTAAAACTGGAATAGTTAATGGAAAAGCTACATGAAATAGAGTGTCACATAGGCGTTTCTAACCACATTGTGTGTGTCTAACGAAAAGTTTTTAGCCTGCTTCTGAAATAGAAATAAAAGAAACTGTTGTTTATGACTTAATCTGGAACCCAGCAAAACCTGTTATTACTACCCTGCGGGTAAGTTGGAAATTGGGAACTGTCTCGTGATAGGTGAAAACTGGACCAGTAATGGGGGTAGTTGTGTAACATGTTCTTTTAGATCAGTCCTATGACATGGTACAGAGGGTAATTGACTCCCTCTTAATACAAGTACATGTTAAAGTGACCGGGACCGGTTCCCGTGAGCGGTCCCTATCACAATGAATCGTGACGTGTACTGAGATAGGTCCTTTTCCCTCAGGGCAGGTAAAGGGAAATGGAATAAGAAACTAAAAATTGTAAGTACTAGGGAGGAATGTTGATAAGGGTCTAAAGGGCGCATTCTCTGATAGCCGAGCGGCACTCCAAGCCTTGTCGTCGTGGACATTCACTTCAGGAATAGTTATGGAGTGTTTTGATGCCCTTCAACAGTTGGCAGCGCGTAACAGGGTTACTTTTTACTGGATACCAGGTCATCGTGAACTTGTTGGTAATAAGTTAGCGGATGAACTAGCTAGAATGGATTCTTCCACACCTTTGGAGTGACCGGAACCGTACTGTGGGGTGAATTGGTTCATCATAACAGACCTGGTTAAGGAGGGCGAACTACCAATGGCAAAGGACCTTTGGAACAATTCTTTGGGGATGAGACAGGCGAAACTATTGGTCAAACCCTTTTCCAATAGGAAAATTTTGGACCTTGCTAGGAACGGCATTAGGTTACTAACAGGGTTTCTTATCAGACATTTCGGATTGAACTACCATTTGTGGAAGATGAATCGGTTGGAATCGCCTATGGGTCGGCTATGTCTTGAGGGAGACGAAACAACCATCCACATTTTGTGTGAGTGTGTTGTTTTGCATAGGAACAGGAGGAAAGTTTTCAATAAGGAATTTTTATGGCCAGAGGATATTAGAAACTCTTCTCCATTTTCTATATTAAAGTTCATTGGGAATATAATACAGAATTTAGGTTTAGTTTTATGATCTTTGGTACAAAAGATCCATATGGGTCGCAGTGCCGGCCGTAAGGCAAAATCTTTACTTAATAGTAAAGTACTAGGGTATTTAACTAATCGATTAATCGAAAAAATTATTATTCGGGTTTTTTACTTAACCAGTTAATCGAACAAAATTTTAAAATAAATCGAAAATAGAAACAAAAATCTGTTCAGTAGCATTTTAAATATTCAGAATAATTCTAAAATTTAGAGCAATTAATTGAGGATCGATTTTTTTTCTATGTTTTCTTTCTTCTGTCCCTATATTTGATTTTAGTAAATATTTCGCAGAGGATTTTGAAAAAAAAAACTTTATTTTATTTATAGATTTCTTTGTTTTACTTTTAAAAATGCATTTTAAAACATTTCGAATTTAAAGGCTATCGAGATATCATTTTCTAGAGGATATTATGAATAAACATGTTTTTAAAAAATTTTTGTACAATTTTTTTTAATCGATTAATCGTATAAAATTATTTAAATTATTCGTTATTACAAAATTTGAGCATTTTAAAGTATACGAACAATTATTTGACAAAATTATTCGATTAATCGAATAACGACTTTTATCAAATAACATATTATTTTAACATGGAGGTGTAATTGGAGGTAAATGGTTATTCAAATAAGTCATTACCAAGAAAGTCCTGAAATAAGTAGTTACTTGTAATATTTAAATCATTAGGCACTAAATATGGACAAACTTTAATGAGAAAAATGAGTCATATAAAATTAAAGTTAAATAAGAGCCTGAACAAGTAATATCGTCAATTAAAAATTTATAACAAATGGGTTTTAACAATAAAAAAAAATAATTTTTCTTTTTTTCATATATGTTTATATCAGTAAAGGGCAACACACATATTATCACATTAACGTTTGTATGTGAAGCCGCAAAAAATGAACTACAACTAGATGTTCACTTGTTTTACACCGAAAAACTTTTCATTTATCGAAAGTAAATGATTTTTTGTTGCTTTTTTAATATTAGTATTTTTTTTTTGAAATTACTCAAAATATTTTTACAGTAACTGACAGTACTTTCTTTAATATAAATACGGATTTTCTGTTATTTTAAATTATTTGTTGAAAAATATTTTTTATAGTTAATGGGCTGATAGTTTAAAGAACCAAAAAAATCAGAATATTATAAAGCTTACTGTTTTTAGTTTATTAAAAAAGTTTTGAGAAACATACATTTATTTTTCAAAGAAACATTTCTTGTAACTTTTTTTATACATTTTTTCAAAATGATTTACTGTCATTTACCGATTTTTTCAGTTATATTTTTTTTCATTGGTTTGAAATTTAATAAAAAAATTTGCACACGAAACGGAAATTTGAAGTATATTTGTGTCCGTTACAGTTTTAAATTTGAAAATTGCTTGCTGTCTGTTTAAAAAAAAAATACTCAAAAAATTCCAATTTTGTTTTTTTTTTATTTAAATTGTTTATATACAAAATTATTTCAATTCAAATTACAAGAAAATCATAAACACACACACATATCGTCATTCACAGAAAATATGTCTATAGACTGTGTGAGTATACAAAAAATACAAGAAATACAAAAAAACGGAAATATTTATGAATAATTAGTCAGGGACTGAAACCGAACCCTAACCCAAATGGGTTCAGGTTCGCTGTTTATAAAAACTTTGAACCCGAACTCGCTGAAACCAAAAATTTGACCAGGTTCGGGTTCAAAAATATAAACAAAATATTCTTGCTGTTCATGGTGTGAGAAATGTTTGATAGAAAAATCATGAATTATTCCAGTTTGCATTGCTCGACACCATATCTAGTCCTTTTAAGCATATACTTGATCAATCCAGAGCTATTTGCAAAAGATTGCGAACACCAACAATTTCTTCTTTAGCTAAAAAGCTAAACTTGAAAAAAGCCGTACTATGACATGGTTCAAGCATTGCAGCATTATATCTAGATTGCAGATTAAAGTTAATGCTAGGTTCTGAAGATGTTGAAAATGCCAAAAAATATTTTAAAAACAATTAAAATTTTCAAAAATATGCAAATGGAAAGATAAAAGGAAATTTTACGCGGGAATCAATATCTTGTTCTTCAGAAGATGACGAAGATATGCTCGAACAAGTTCTAAAAAGAAATAACGATTTTCTAAATCAAATTCTTCAAATATGACGGCCTTTTCAGCCTAGAAATTCATTTTGTGGCCACAAAGAATGAATTAAAAAAAAGAAAACTTTTAAAATATATAAATTTTACAAATTAAACGAAAATTGCTTTGAAAAATAAATAAATAAATAAATAAATAAATAAATATCCTATTAATAAAACATTTGTACTTTTTTTAAATATTAAACCCGAACCCTGAACCGAACCCAACCCGAACCTAAACTTTTTATTTTTAACATTTATTTTAACTGATTAATCATTTATTTTTACTGATGTGTCAGTTGTTTAAACAACATTAAAAAATAAATAACAAAAGGCATTTAATTTAAATAAAAATTAAGTAGACCGGTTTTTAATGAAGTATCATTTATTTTAAATGGTATTTTCTGTTATTTTAACTTAAAAACTATTTTAAGTGTACTTCAGATTATGCCAGCAACACATTATTTTAAAGTCTCTAAATAAGTAAATAAGCTTCTACACTCAGAAAAAATAGTTAGTAGAAAAATTTGTAAACCGTTTTCGATCCCACTTTACTAATTTTTAGTAAAAAAATTATCATTCAGCAAATCTTTTTGCTATTTACATTTTACAAATTAAAGAATTTTTACAAATTTTTGTTGCTAATTTCAGAAATCATTTTACAAAGTTTTGAAAACCGATTTTCTAAAATCAGCAAAAAAATTTACTAACTTTAAAAAGTGGAAATTGAAGGAAATGTTATTTCTAATTAAAACTTACTTACACCTACAAACTTAAATTGCCTTTAAATGTTACATAGATTTGACCTTAAAAGTAAAAAAAATATAACAAAAATATTTTTTAAAACAGAAATTACCAATTTAAAACAGAACGATAAATTCGTTTGTTGTTACAATTTTTAAGCCTTTATTTTTTTTTTTTAATTCTGTCTAAAATATTTTTTGGATAAAATAAATAAAATAAAATAATAATATTTTGTAAATTTTTTTTGCTGATTTTAGCAAACAGATTTTAAATTCCACTTTACAAAAAGTTTACTGAAATTTAGAAACGGCAGCTAAATGCTGGCAACAATCAATAAATAATTATACAATCAAAGAAAAAAGTTCTCAAAGTCTATGATTTTTTCGTTAACAATTTTTCTTCAAAAATATTAAGTTTTTTTTAGAAAAAACATTTCTAAATTAAATATTCTTAAATTTAAAGAGCTTTTTCATAGTTTCTAAGAACTTTTCCCTTAAGAATTTTTTTTAGATTATGGATCATATAATCATAATATAGTTATGAGAGACAATAATATGATAACATTTTGAGAATACTATGATTACGTGGATCATATTATGATAAATTCAATATAAAGTGTTTATTTAGGACCATAATATAGTAATTTTTGAATCATAATATAACTGTAGGGACAATATTATGGTAAACATATCGTTATTTTATTATCATAATATGATTACCATAATATAGTACAATTATGGTTGGCACAACCATAAACCCAAAAATATATGATGCTCTTCGAATATGATTGACCCAACTATGTTTTTTTTTGCGTGTAATAACAGCAAAATTTTCAGTTGCCATTGCAGCCTTTTTTTGATGAGTGTGTAAGTAAATGATACCCTTTACTAGGTAATACCTGAAGTAGGTCTAACCCTTTATCAAGATTTTGCTGGGTATGCAGTTGTTTTTATAAAAGAGTTTAGAGTTGTAATCTGTATTTTATTTGAATTTATATATTTTTTGTGTGTGTTATTAAAATAAATTCTTTAAGATTAAATTTGTTTTTGTTTTGTATATTTACCTACCAAGATTTTTTTATCGATTATTTTATACTTTAAATTATCTGTATCTTCTGTTTTTTATTTTTATTTTCAGTATTTAATAAATTCCTTTGATTGCTTTTTAACCTTTTTGTAGCAGAGCTATCAAAATAACAAGTTGATTGTGATGATAAGGATAACATCATTATCGAAATTTAATGCGGAAGAAGTAAGTAAAGATAATAAAAAGTTTAATTTTCAACAACTCTGAGAAAAACTTTTTTTTTTTACGAGCAATATTATTATTTGCAAATAATTTATAAAGAAATTATGGTAAACCAGTTAAATAGATATTGAAAAAAGGTTTAATGGTGAATTTATTTAAACTGTTACATAATCAGTTAAGTTATATAAAATTGTTCCAAAATATAAGGGCAAAATAGGCCTCTGTTGATGTCACAGGCAAACCTTAGACAGTCTCACTGAAATAGATTTGCAATAAAAGTCAGTGACATGTCCTATGACGATCCTAAACAAGGAGGTAGGTGACATGGTCCAGATCAATTCTGTAACAAGACAATTTATTTTTGCAGTTTATTTTTATATAAAAAATTAGTTAAGGATTTTAAAAAATAGTTTCTTTGAAAATATATATTTATTTTAATTTATTTTTTTTTTATATAAATAACTCCAATATGTTTGTTTGGTAGTGACATTGTATAATTTATGATATAAACTCAATACTCAATTGGAAAATACTACTTGCAATACAATGTTCAACAATTGCAAAATGCAACAAACACCGTAACTAAAAAAATGGGGTTTTAGTAGAAGAAGAAAAATTGTACTTTTCACAATAATACGATTTATAGACATGCACAATACTTTTATTGCAATAAATTGTTACAAAAAAAATGAAAAAGTTAAAAACAGATTGTCGTTGCTGTAGTGCTATAACTCAGAGATTCCCAGCATGCTATTTGAAACAGGGGAAATAATTATAAAATGTCAGTAATGAAATTTTTTTTCCACAACCTAATAAAAAAATGTTTGAAATTTGCAAAAATATTAATACAATAATTTTCATGAAATTTATTATTTAATGCAACTTATGCATTAAATGTATGAAACTGTTCATAAATAAAATTAAATTAAATTGTTTATAAAATATTTCATTAATATAATGAAAAGTTGCATTAAAGTAATGAAACTTCATCGATTTTATAAAACAATTCATTAATATGCTCATGATTTATAATTCTCTCAGTAATTATAAATACGAGGGCGGATCAATAAGTCTGTAACTTTTCGAACTTCCCTTGTAGTTATATGAAATGCAACACTGCTCCCATCAAGTACCACCTGTTAATATACTTCTGTCAAATTTTGAGCAAGTTCCGTCACTTACTTTGCGTTTAACAGCTGTTCAAAACATACATATGGGGACTCTGCACCATCGATTTCAATGGTAAAAAGGTGGTTTACTGACTTTCGTTGTGGTCGCACAAGTACATACACCCGAAAATGTCGAAAAAATCCACGATCAAAGAGTAAAAGTGCAGTGTGGTTTCGATACAAATATAAAACAGTTATCAATCAAGAACATATTCAAGGAAGAGTAATTCATCCGAACAGACCTAAGGGAATCAATATGAAAGAGTTATATTAAAAAGAAAAGTGACGTTATAAATATGAAATGGACCTTATAAGTCCCTTTTTTTATAGAATTAACAAAAAAGTCCTCTTTAACAGACGTTTTAGGGGTTCAAATATTTTGTCGATATATTAAACTGTAAATTTTACCAAGTGTTGCCAAAGTCAATAATGTGATAAAAATGTTTTGTTTTGGCGATTAAAATAAAATTTTATAATGAATTTTTTCGTTGATTATTTTAATTTTAAACCTTTGTTTACTTTGTTTTCGTGAGAGATGTTAAATCTTTAAAAAAGACCTAAAATTATCCATAAAAGTGGAAGGTAAAGGGTTTAAATAGTGAACGATAAAAAATCCTCAAACATTTTACTTATGGCGCTAACACTACAAATTTTTCTCAGAAGTACAGACATACACTCACGCTATTATGTAGCTTACTGTTTCTAGTTTGATAAAACAGTTTTCAGTTCAGTTAAAAATTAAAGGAACATACATTTATTTTACAAAAAAAATATTTATTTTAACCCTCTTATTCATTTGATAAAAATTATTTACTTTCATTTACTGATATTTTTCAGTTTCATTTATTTAAAATTTAATAAAAATTTACCCACATATCGGAAATTGGTGATTTATTTGTTTCTTTTACAGTTATTGCAAATTTTAATTTTGTTTGCTGTTTCAAAACAAAATATTCAAAAAATACCAATTAGTTTTTTTTTACATTATTTTTTTATATACAAAATTAATTCAATTCAAGTTCTTGTAAACTTCATATACACACACATGGTAATTCATATAAAATATGTCTATAGACTGTGTGAGTATACATTTTGTATATTAAAACATATACAGAAATACAAAAAACCAAAATGAATAATCAACCAAATGAAAAATCAGTTAATTTTTTTACGGAATTATTAGGTGAAATTTTAATATTTATTTTTAACTGATTAATTACACAGTTCAACACAAAAAAAAAAATACGGGGTTCCGATGATTGATTCTTGTAAAGGAGACCAACAAAAATATAGGTGTGTCGGCGTTTTGATAATTTCATTTTAGAGGCGGTCACCGTTTCCCAGCTCTGGCTTGTTTTTGCAGCATATCGGTATATAAAAATATGTTTTCTTTACATCTGAGGTGTAGGGTATGTTTAGCAACTTTGTAGATAATGGTATGGCAATTATTTTTGTAAAGCATATTAACCCTCTAACTCCCCCTTATAACGGCATTTTTGGCTTTATTCTAAGAAATTGTAAAAAACACCCCGAAAAAGGGGAAGGGCGGGGAAATGTTATACAAAAATGTTGGCCATAAAATTCTACTATATATGTCAGAGCAAGCAATTTTTCGTTGAATATTTAAGCGCTTTAGCTTCTGCCCTTTTTAAAATTGGCAAAAATTTTCCGAAATATAGTAGACAATGAATTAAAATATTAAATAAAAAGTGGTCATAAATTTTTTCTTCAGGTTTTTAATCAAAATATTCTTTTAAAAGTACATTTATATTATTAATTTACTGGACTGGTAAAAAATTATAACTTAGCCTTTGAAAGAGTTTACTGTATGCATTTTTCATCTTTGGTAACCCGTAGTGAAATTCGTAGCAGAACATATTCACAGAATATCTAAATCCTTATACCGTATAATGAAGGGGACCTTTTTGGAATTTATTTTTTTTTAAAGGACTTAAAAAAATTCTTATAACATTTCATTGTGGGTATGCATATACTGAATTCAGCTCCGAAGAACTTTTTCACTGATTTCTGAATCATATTTTATTTGATATTGGCCAATAAAATGAAAATTTTTATTTTTAACGCTTATTAAATTTAACTGCACCCACACAGCACCGAACCCTTTGGGGGGTTCGCTTTACAAATCTTAAACATTCCTTAGATCCACGCTCGATACTATGAGCCTTATGTTGTTGACTAAGAATCCCTGACATAAATTAAACAACATACCAACTACTAAAATATTCATGAATTTTGGCACATTTCCATTTACTTATATAAAATTGTTTTAAAATACATATAATGTTTTTTAGCTACAATTTAGTTTATTTGCAACAAAAAAAAACTAATAACAGATTTAAATGAAGCTTTAATGGATTTTTCTAGTTTTAACAATTACATATTATACATATTTAATTAGATTTGAAATTTTTAATTCAATTATGTGATTGTTAATAATTAAATTCGTATGAGTGGCATTTGTTATGTAACACACATAGATTGACAATTAATATTAGTTATACGTAAGAGTGATTAACACTTCTTTGGTAAAGAAGAATTTAGAAAATATGTGCAGCGGTTCGGAAAAGACAGCTGGTTTAGAATTACGGACATTCAAATTAGTAAAACTATTGTCGACCTTCACTTTTTTAAATCGGCAAATTTGCCAGTTTTTCGATACTATTTTTTAAACCAACCATTGCTTTTTTTTAACGATATTGTGTTAAATATGCTTTTAAATACAAGACGGATTGAGAATATATTTTAGAATATTTTACACTCATAGAAATAAATTTGTTCAAATAGCAGATTTTTTTTTGTCTACTTTTACTTAAGAATTTTTTTTGCTGGTTTAAGCAGGATAAATTGCCATTTTCAATAAAAAAAAAATTAGCAAACATTTTGTATATTTGAAAGTTTTATTTTTAGTGTTCTTATCTGATTAATATTTACTTATATCAGTAGTTTTTTCATTAAGGCCCTTTTGAAATAATAACTAACTAACTTTTTTCTATTAGTGCACTTGAGTCACCCTGTTTTAATACAGGATGTGTTATTGTAAAGTAAATATTGTTAGTAACCTTTCAGATTTTTCACATTTGTGATCGGATTTCAAACACACAGAAAATTTATTTTTTCAGTTTCCACCTGAAATTCGATTAATAGGTTGTAGAAGATGAGCTTAATTCTGGTATAGTGGTAGACACCCTGTTATAGGGTGATACAATTGACCATTTAAAATATAAAAAATTTTAAATATATATCATTAATAATATGTTGTTACGGAAATTCGATTCATCAATTGCCTTTACCCACAGAAACAGAAATCCCCATATGTCAGCCCTAAAGTATAAATCAATTCAGTTTGGCAACTTTTCATTATTAGCGAGCAAAATGACAAGAGCAACTACCATACAACAACTCTAGATAAGTCTGGGCAAAAACATCTGGATATTGCTACTAATTTCCACAAGAGGGCGCTACCACATATATAAATTACCGGCTAGAGATATGTCTTCAGTTTGAGATAGATCTTTAATATGGCAACAACTCGGTAAAATAAGATTGGCAAATAATTAATTAAATTGTGTTATCGTATTAAAGTGTAGTAAAATTAAGTTTTGGTGTAAATTAAGAGTTCTAATAAAAATTTCAACTGTCGCTTATTAATTGCAATATAAAAAGAACTCGATATATTTTCCAAGAAACTAAATCATAGGTTTTAAAAGATAAAATCGTAACAATATGTATCGATTTAAGTATTAACCACCCTGTTTGAAAAGAGGGTGACAACAATTTTAAAGTCCACATTTTAAGGAAATACTTGAGATATAAAATTGCCTCACTTTATGTTGTAACAGGGTGACTCTAAATAATACAATTTGAAAGTTCAACGCATCTTCAATATACTATTTGTATATTATTAAAATAGAATAATATTTATTATAGCATTCCACAGGGTTTTTTTTATTTCAAGGACTATAAATATTGCTACTTTATGTCGTAACAGGGTGACCATAACTTGATAGTCAAAATTATATATTATAACTTGTGTAAATATTATGTTAATATTATTAAAATTAATTCATTTTCATACAAATTATACTTTCTCAAATGTTTTCCACGCCCGATCAGGTCAATTTTGTTACACTGGAATTTATACTGTATTAAAACAGGGTGACTATCGGTACCAATACCTAAAAGCTCAACTATATTTCTACTGCTAATGTAAAAATTTTTAAAATTTGATCACAAAAAGTAGATTCTCCCAAATATTTTAAATTTAAATTTGTCAATTTATATTGTAATACGCCCTATTTTGAAACAGTTTACCCCAGAAATATAATGCGTGCAATGAATTATTATATGATTACACTCAAAAAAAAAAAAAAAAAATTAACTAGAATTTAGAAAAACTAACTTATTTAGAGGAAAAATTTAAATGAAAACGGCGCCAAAGACACTTTTTAACAATATTTAATAAAATTTTCCTTGAAATTAAGAAACAAATTTTACCTAAAGTTTGGCAAAAATTTCTAAATTATAGAAAAATTTTACTACTGAGAAGTGAATTTTTATTAGAAAACAGTAAAATTTCCTCTTAATTAGTTCATACATCATCTAAAATTGTACTGTTAGTTAGGAAATGTTTCCTTGGTTTTAAGAAAAATTTTATTTTATTTAAGTTCATTAGATAATTTTTTTTAGTAAAAACTAGGACTTTACTCCCTGAAAATAAGAAAATATTTTCTAACATTAAGTTAAATGGCACTTCTTTTAAGTGAAAATTATCCTTATCCTGCTTCTATGGTAAAGGTCATATATTTTATCATATATTTTAAACTACTTTACACTCATTAAGTAAGTATTTTCTCACTTTTAGAGGACGTCCGCTTTGTGAGGACACTGCTTTTAACAAGCTTTTTGGTATACATTTTTATCTTAAAATTAAATGGAATTATACTAAATTGATGTATTTAAAATATATATTAAATTTCATTAGCAAAAAGGTAAACAAATTAAAAAAATGTACTGCAGGATATCCTGAAATGTAATAAATTGTGATCATTTTCGTAGTTAATTAACGGTTCTGCTTGAGAGAACTACAAAAAGGGACGCCCTACGTGACACACGGCATCTATGGCTAAGGAACACTGGGGGTCCTTTGTCTTCTTAAACTAACTAATTTAAGGAAATTGTTGCAAAAATACAAAATATCATAGTTACATTTCATGTTATTATTGGAAAATGGAAAAGTCATATGTTTATTTTATGGGATTTTTAGCTAAAACTTTATTTTTATTTTTTTTAAAAATTAAAAAAAATTTAACTTGAAAAAACAAAATTTTATTAAAATTTTTAAAATTTATCTGAACTAAGTTGCATGGAAATTTTCCTTAGAAATAGTTCATCAGTTTCTAAAATCAAGTAAATTTTTATTATTACATAGGAAAAAATTTATTACTTTTTGTTTTTAATTGTGTGAACTAATTTTTAGAAAAAAATTTTTCAAAGCTAGAAAGTTGTATACTTAAAAACTGAATTTGGAAATGGCTATCTAAAATTTAGTTAATTTTACTACTCGCGAACAAAAAATGAACACACAATAAGTTCAAGTACTTTCTCGATTTAAGTTAGACAAATTTTTTGAACTAAATGGGAGTAAATTGTGTCCTAAATTTGTGTTTTTGAACTAAACTTAATTTTATTACATTTGAGTATGCAAATTTCTTAAAACTAAGATGTTTTTTCTTAAAATTAATAAATTTTTAATTAATTGACTTGTTTTTTTTCCTAAAATTAAGAAATATTACTTAGGAAAAATATGAACTATTTCTGAGTATATAAACTATTTTATTTTTCCTCAAACTTAGGAATTTTTATTCTTTTTAGGGAAATTTTTCGAAATTTTAATAAAATATTACTTAAATTGAGGACAATTTATAAACTATTTTGAAGGAAATTTTTTATTACATTTTAGTTTATGTCTTCTTTTTTTGAGTGTAGGGATATATTTTTCTTTAAATATTTGGTATGATAATTGTAGATTCTATATAAAATTTATAAACAAAATCATCTGTCTTTATATTATATTACAATTTTATTTTTGCCAATTTATATCTAATTAAATGTGATGTATTTATCTTAGCCAAGAAATGTAATAAAATCTACATTTCCGCTGCTAGACTTCATATTGTTACGAACTTAATTATTTTCATTTCAAATAACATTAGTAAATATATTTGTTTTTTTTTTTGTGGAATATATTTATTAAACCAACCATAATAATTTAATTAAATACGAGGACAATTTCATCGAATAGCATAGAATAATGATTTTTCACAGTCTTTAACCCATTTCGGGCAACATTAAAATAGTCGTTAAAGATATTTGTCATCTTTTTCCTTCATTTACTCTAAATAAAACTCGTCGTCTGTACTTCAAAAACTTTGTAATTAGTTTCACTGAAATTCTGTTAAAGTTTTAAAGATATTCAAAATATTTCATAGAACATATGAGTTATCCCAAAAAAAAAAATCACTTTATCACATTATAATTAAATGAAATTTAAATCTACTACTTTACCTTTTGTTTTAACTTTAATCTTCAAAAAATATTTCTTAAAATTTGTATACAAAAATTCCCTAAAAACAGCTGTCAACTTTCGCTTTACATTAACTTAACATTTTTTCTCCCCAACACCATTTAGACTAGAAAAGTTGTATATGAATGTTTTTCAGTCAAAACTTTCATGTTTTTTTTTTCTTACAACAATTTTTTTTCTTTTAATGTTTTTATCTTGCTAAACAATAAGTAAAGTATGTATGAATGTGTCTGTCTGTCTGGCTGTGTGTTTAACTCCCTCCTAATTTAGATGTCATTTTTCCTGACAGCTGCAGGTCTTTTGGCAGTTTTCTCCACTTGTTTGGACAGATTTGAAGCCTAAGGTGTTTTTCGGGATACTTTATGTTGTTGTTGTTGTTGTTGTCTGTGAGAGTGTTTGCTTTAGATTCTTTGTAAACTTGCTCCTACATTTGCTTAAACAATTGTATGAAAAAAGAAGTAATTTTTTTTTCATTTCAAGTCCTGGAAAAAACTTATTTATAAAAAGTACATTTTATATAAAACACACACACACACACATCTATACATTTAACTTATACTAAACAAGGTTGAAAGTGGCTGGTTTTTGGAGAGAAATAAAAGATGAAATAAATTAAAAATGACATTTTCCCCTAACATTTGTAACATATTTTTCATGCCATTCAAACAAATACTTCAGTTTTGTGAAATTATAAGCCCGTGCTGCTTAAAAATGGTAAAAGATTTTATTTTTTTTTGCAATTGAAATTATTTGTTTGGGTTGTTTAGGTCAGAATTTAAAAGGTTTTGTGAAAAAAATGTAGGTAGAAAAAGAGGATGTGAGAAAAAATGAAATTACACATAATAAGCTTATTAGATATTTTTTTGTAACCCTGACAGCGGTATTTTCACTACAAAGCTTTGTTGAGTTAGGCTAAGGATTTTGTGGGAATAAATAAGTCGAATTTTGTATACCCTACATCAACGATTAACACTTTTGTAATTGTATTTTTTTAAATGTTATTGGACATAAGCGATCAAACTGGTCCAATGCCTCAAGTTTTCAGCAACATTAGACATTTGGGATTGATTGCATGCGTTTTCTTCAAGACGCTCATCAAAGGTAAAAAGAGAATGCTTTTATACAGTTTATTCGATTTGATTTAAAATAGAGCTTTTTATAGATTTTTTTTATCACTTAATTTCAAATTTGGTCTCCAAATTGTTCTAAACTCAGAAAAAAAAAGTTAGTAGAAATATTTGTAAACGGGTTTCAATCCCACTTTACTATTTTTGTACTGATTTTTAGTAAAAAAATTATTATTTAGCAAATCTTTTTGCTATTTACATTTTAGGAATTACAGAATTTTTACAAATTTTTGTTGCTAAATTCAGAAATCATTTTACAAATTTTTAAAAACCGATTTGCTAAAATTAGCAAAAAAAATTTACTGATTTTAAAAAAGTGGATATTGAAGAAAATGTTATTTTTAAGTAAAACTTACGGCTACAAACTTAAATTGCTTTAAAATGTTACATGGATTAAAAAAAAGTATCGGAAGTGAATGTACTATTTTAAGGCATGAGTCCGGTATTCATGCCTAAAAATAGTACATCCACTTAAAATAGCACTAAATTTTTTTATTTCAGTTCAAAAATCAGCCCTAAAAACAATTAAAATTTGACCTTAAAAGCAAAAAACAATTTACTAAAATATTTTTCAAAACAGAATGATGAAATACGTTTTTGTTTTTAAAATGTTTAAGAATTTGATTTTTTTTTTAGTTTTGTCTAAAATAGTTTTTGAAAAAAAAAATAAAAAAATGTAAAAAATTTTAATGCTTGATAAAAAAAATAAATTTGAAATTTTGTATTAATATTAATGACATTTAGTATTTTTTTTGCTATTTTAAGCAAACAGATTTTAAATTCCACTTTACAAAAAGCTTACTAATATTTAGTAGCGGCAGCTAATTTTTTCTTCAAATTTCATTGTACTACCCGTCAGCAGACATGTGTTGCTAAGATTAGCAAAAAATACCGCTGGGATGGGTAAGCGAAATTTCCCGTAATAACAGCAAAATTTGCAGTTGCCATTACAGAGTTTTTTTTTTTGTGAGTGTATCCCTTCACAATTTTGTATAAAGTGATATTTTTAGATACTGTATTGACTGAAAATCCGGGACCTAACAATGAGAAACAAGTTGTTTGTGTTTAAAATCATTTTCTTCATAATTATAATTTTTTGGGAGACGGGCCTATTACAGGACACGTTACGTAACTGCTCCATTATGGTAGGTACCGATCATCGGACCGGTTCTTTTATATGAAATGGACCGGTCACTTTAAAGTGGGATTGTTAAAGGAGGGGCAGAACTTATGCAGAAGAGTCTGTGACAGATTCTGTAACACAACTATCGTAAAAAAGCAGTCACAGAACTGATTCATAGGGCATATCTGGGTGTGTATCGAAAACAGATTTTCACTCAATTAATTACAAAAGTAAGAATTTAAAAAAATCGACTGGTCGTCAGTACACAAAGAAAACTTATTCATTGTGATAACTAAATTTTTTGCCAACCGCTTGGTTTGGTTGTGGTCATCGATATTTTTCCTTGTGGCGTAAGAAATTCGGTTAATAAAACAGAATTTCGGTTGGAAGATAATTTTTCAATTCACCCAGAAATATATTTCGTTTTGATAACCAAACAATTCGGTTGCTGCAACCAAACCATTTAGTTATCGAGAAATTCGAAAATAAAAAAAACACTAACACTACAAAAATAAATCAATTCACTGACCTCGGGTGACCGGTCACAGGATAGGTCGTTTGAGGTCCGTTGCTTTATCATTCCTTTTCGGGAAAAATGGGTCAGTTGGAAATTGGGACCTATCCCATAATAGGTGAAAACTGGAGCGTTTTCGAAAATACGTATCACGAGATAGGTGAAAAGAGGACCGGTTCCTATAGTACCTACCACGTTACCGGTTCAAAAGTCACGACATGTTCTTTTGCGTTAAATTTATGATATTATCTTTGGAATTAGTTGTGTGACATGTTCTTTTAGACCAGTCCTGTGACATGTCACAGAGGGCAATTAACCCCCTCCTAGGACAAGCCCATGTTAAAGTGACCGGTCCTTTTCATATAAAAAAAACTTTTCATAAGCGTCGAGGCCCATTTTCATCTGAACGGAAAAGTTAACAAACACAATTTGCGCTTTTGGAGCACTGAGAATCCAAGTATCAATCACGAAGAGCCATTACATCCATTTAAAGTTACTGTATGGTACATCATGGTGACATCAGGTCTTTTTTCGAGGACGCCTTGCTTAACACTGTTACTTTGACTGGTGAGCGATACAGAACAATGTTAAACGAGTTTTTATTGCACAACATTTATGAATTGCATGTGGCTCTAACGGGATGGCACAACTGCATACACAGCTTGAGCGACAATGGACACTTGGAAGGATAAGTTGCCGATGCCTAATGACTTCTTTTGGCGATTTGCAGTGGCCAGCAAGTTCACTCGATTTAACCGCTTCATACTTTTTTTCTTTGTTTTTTTTTTGAAGTCACGGAAGCTCTCAAAGAGAATATTCGACAAGAGTGCGAAAACTGATTGCCCGAAGTTCTCTCAAGCACGACGGTAAATGCGGTAAAAAGGGTCCAAATGATCATCAACAATGGCAGCGACCACTTTACCGATATAATCTTCAAAAATGAATGGAAAAAGATTAAAGGTACAAATAAACATTTTAAAAATATTAAATTGTGCCATTTATGTATTTAAAAAGATATAGCAAAACAATATCGGGTGAATGTTTTTTTGGCAACCCTGTATTGCAAGCGATAATCCTAAATTGTGTAATTCTTAATGCAGATTATATTTAGAATTTGGTAAATTTTCAAAAAGTTCCCGAACAAAAAAAAAAAATATTATCTACATATTACATCCCAGCAAAAATAAATGGAAGTGATTCTTAAGAAATCAATTTTTCATTGATTCCAAAGTATATTTAGTTTTTATTTTCCTCTTCTAAAGGAGTTATTTTTCACAACTTCCAAAAATGTGTTTTTGAAAGAAATTTGACTCTTCTCAAAGGTATGACGGGTAACTTATTTGAAAATCAATCAAAGGTTAACGTTAGCCACAGATATTTTCATACAAATTTGATATTTATAACTATGGTTAAATACTAAACTTTAGCTATTTTGAAACAAGTTATCAGGTTTAAGTGATTTGTATCAAATTTTAACTTCGAATATCGAATAAAGTAATATAATAAATAATGCTCTGAATATCCCTTTATAATTTAACCAACAGCCAAACGTATACTTTATATGGTTCCCATACAACAAAAGTATTAGTTAAATTAACTGGTATGGTTAACAGGACATTGGGGAAATGAGAATAATGCCCGATTACTGAATTTCCTGTTTATATTAAATTTATTTTGGAAGATCAAAAGAACTCATTTTTCACTAAAGCATAAGAACTGCTTTAGATGCAATGAAAAATAATCTTAAAAGAAAACTTCCACCCTATGACACCCCTACATAAAAATCGATCCAAATTTTCACAACACGTGAATCAAAATCACTGTTTCTTTTTCTCTTCTTTTGTTACTTTTTTTTTGGTGGGATACCAAAAAAATTGGTGATTTTTTAAGAGCTTTCGGATTGATTTAAAAAAAACATAAAATTTAGCGAAATATATGAAATCTTTATTTGAGTCGATTTCATGTGAATGTTGATCGCGGCTGCGCCTCAAATGTTTTATACGCTGGGTCCAATATTGACATACTCTCTCTAACATAGGAAAAAATTCTCCAATATTTGCTTCCAGTGCGTCAACCGTTGCGGCACGATCTAGGCGGCCAATTGACCGGCCGCAAACGTGAAACAAACTCTTCATCGAACTCGCCTTTCAATTGGGCCATTGTTTTGAGTGCTGTGTGGAATGTAGCACAGTCTTGTTGAAACCATATGTCAGTCAAGTCCAGCTCTTCCATATTGGGTAAATAAAGTTTGTAATCATCGCACGGTGGCGCCGAATCGATAATTCAGTCATCAACCACACTGACGGACACAGATGCGATATTTTCCTCTGTCCGTACTCTACGTATGTGTGTTGGTGGCTTAATGTCCAATAATGTAAATTTGGTGTGAAATTTAGTCAGAAGATTCCGAATAGCCGCTCAGAAGGTCGGCCAAGGTTAGGTTAGGTTAAGAAGGGTTATGCGCCCAAGGGCGCACTTCCACCAGGAGACCAAAGGCTGTCCATTGTTAGTCCCTTCAATATAGAGGAAGAAGAAAGAGAGAGTGAGAGAGAAAGAGAAGTAAAAAGGAAAAATTTGTCAGGTTTGAAGAAAGAAAGAAACTACGTGGGGCAAGACTCCCTTACAATACCCCCATCAGAAACAGCCGTACACTAGTAGATCGGCTGGATTACATCCAGCGATACACCCCAGTTCGTCGTGAATTCTATCCCCTTGCCATTTATGCCTAAGGCCTTGAATCCTAGGACAGTGGCACAGTACATGCTCTACCGTCTCTAGCTCCTCGACATCCCCGCACAGTCTGCCGAAGTCCGGTATGGCATTATCCCATTTACTCGTAAAAGCCCTAACAGAACAATGCCCCGTCAAGAACCCAAACTTTCTTAACCGAGCATAAATTTTTATAAAAAAATTCAATAATCTGCAAGCGTTGTTCGTTTGTAAGTCAATTCATTGCTAAATTATAGACCAAACTGAACATGTTTGTCAGTACCATGTTACACGAGCTGCCAAAAACAATGTTGCCAAAAAGAAAGTTGCTAAAAAATCACTCTTTACTATTAGACATTTTTACTTGGAGTACATGTAGAGAAAAGAACATATTTTTGATAGTTTAAGAGCATCATGAAATTCGTAATAATCACAGAATGCTACTAGTGATTATAATATGATCCCAAACCGTCCTTAGTTATCATTATATGAGTGGTAATAATCATATTTATGATCATTAAGCTAATAGTATGATAATTTCGAGACCCCAAATATGTTCAGCTATATTTTTTGTCTGCGTAGACAATTCTTAAATACAATTGTATCAACTTTAACACACACGGTAGGGTATAATATGACCGGATTTTATATGCTTTAATTGTTGCTATATGTTTAAAAATTTAAATGCAAAAAATAAGCTTAAAGGTTTACATTTTTTTTACCCCGGTGAGAAAATGTGAAAAATAAATTTAAAAAGTTTTGGTAAACTTAATAATTTTATTGCATTTTGTATACATAATTTTTAGGAAAACTTCTTCATTATTTTATAACCAACAAAATTGAAAAGTTTTAATTAAATTGTATATTTTAAGGGTCAAACGTATGAAAGAGATTAAACTACTTACTTACTGTAACAATAAAAATTAGTTTAAGAAAGAGAATTATAATAATTTAAAAATAAAATAATTAACATATTCACTGAAAGAAGCCAGAAATATTTAGAAAATATTTGTACTATGAATAAAATAATTTAAATACAACTTTAATAATATGTTGCTTACATTTTATATTTTAAATATATTTTTTTAATTTAAATCCCCAACTCACATGACCTATAAAATATTAAAATATGCTCTGTTCCTATTGCAATATAAAAACTAAAAACAGAGTACAAAAAAAAAGGAATAACATATAAATTCATCTACTGTAATAAGTAGGAGCAAAATATAAAATATGGAATAAAATTCTACTTTAGCTTGAGTTACTAATTGCAAACGAAACAAATTTTGCAAATAACGAGTTGTTGCAGTGGATGTTTTAATATGTGTATATATAGAAAAAACCTAAATAAAATTTTATAACTTCCTACTTGGGAACAATTTTAGGTCATATTATAATTGAAGAGCTGTAAAATAAAATACTTAAATATATTTGAAAAAAAAATACATCTAAGATTTAATAAATTATTCTGTAACGTCTTGGATTTTTTTTCAATAAAAATTCAATAAAGATATGCTTGTTCTTTTTCTTTATATTCCCATATAAAAAACATACAATTATTTTTAAACCACATGCTGCAGTCAATCTCACTCAATTCTTCTCCTGCTGGCTTTTTGAGCCAAAAAGGAAACGGAAATCGTTAAGCAAACTAAACACATCACATTAGTTGTGCCACTTGAACACTCAACAATACTCCTTCAAGAAAAATAAATAAAAATTGTTGCAAGTATAACGAGCAAAACGAGAAATTATACGAGTAGCGACAGATTTAATGTTTGCAAAATTTTATGACTTTTTGACGATACTCTTAACTAACTGTGTGCTCCTTTTTTTGTGTGTGTTCATGTTGGTCCTTGTGTTTTTTTTCTTCATTTTCTATTTGCAATAAAGTCGCAAAATATATGCAGTGCATTGCAGTCATAGATGTGAAATTATTTTTAACTTCAAAGTTACTTTTTCCTTCTCAAGTACGTGCGGAGTTTTCTACTTATAATTTTTGTTAAAGTTATATTTTCTTTATTGATTGTATGCATACGATTGTGGGGGTAGCGAGGGTTTGCTTAATGTTTGATAAGTGTAAGGAAAGAATTTTATTTTAATAATTTTATAAGAATGCTCAAAAAATCTTATGTCGCTATGTCAAATAGGTTTTCTTTTTCACGCAGACTTCTACTATAATTCAGGGAACAAAATTTCATCATATTGATGAAACTGTCATTAATTTTTCTTCAAAACTTCATAGAAATCTTCTTCATTTTATAAAAAAATTCTATACGAAAAAATTACTTAAAAAAAAAATCTTAAAAACTATATATTTCTGTGGTAAAATACAGCTTTTGGTAATTCTCAATAACTTTGCAGTTTTATTTATTTAAATAATTAAGAAAAAAAAAACTAAAAAAATATTTATCATATTAATGATAAATATGGAGAAGCTTCTTAATAAATATTCTTCATAAAAAGAAATAAACCTCTTCATAGACATTGATAAAACTTCATCATAGATAAGAAGAAACTAAAGGGTGGTTAAATTTTAAGGACCGATGTTGATTTTGAATAAAACACAAATTATTAAGGAAATTATTGTCATTTCTTTTTATTATGATAACATGGTATGGTTCAATTATGTATGAAACAAAATATCGGCCAAATGGCCGCCGCGACCTCGGCGGCTGAGGCATGATTGAGGTTCTCTGCCATTAATGTGCCGAATTATCTCATCCTTTAGCTCTTGAATTGTTGTTGGCTTATCGACGTACACCTTTTCTTTCAAATAACCGCAAAGAAAGAAGTCCAACGGTGTCAAATCACATGATATTGGCGGCCAATTGACATCGCCACTATGTGAGATAACACGACCATAGAATTTGTCGCGCAAAAGAGCCATTGTTTCGTTAGCTGTGTGGTAAGTGTCACCGCCCTGTTGAAACCACATATCGTCCAGGGTCATATCCTCAATTCCTAGCCACAATAAGTTCGTTATCATCTCGCGATAGCGAACACCATTCACGGTAAATGCTTGGGCGACCTCAAGCATGCACAGGTGTTTTCACAAACCCGGTTTGCTGAAATTTGCCCACAATTCTCCCGATTCTGGACACATTTGGTCGATTATGCTGACAAAAAAATTCACGAAGGGCACGAAATGCATTTTGATTTGTACGCCCATTTTCATAATAAGCCTGAATAACTTTAACGCATTGCTCGATTGTGCATCTTTTGGTTCAAATTGAGTTAGTCTGAAATTTAGAAATGTCAAATGAAATGCAGTAAAAACTTGACGGTTAGGTGTGGTTCACATTCAACATCGGCCCTTAAAATTTAACCACCCTTTACTTCATAAATATGCACCCAAAGAAAAGTTTGGTTGCAATTCGATCAAAACCGTTAACATTTATTTATGAGGATTTTATTTTATTTGGAATAACCCAAAATTCATTAATAAACCAAAATGTTGTATTGGCAATTAAAAAAAGTGAAAAGAAACTAAAAATCAATTCTATTATTCAATTATAAGTATTTTCAATCATCCTTAAAAATAAAATAAGTTTAGTATTTGTGTTCGGTGGAAGCAACCATTTATTTAGTGAATATATTTGAAATTTGGTACAATCTATCAAATTTATTAAAAAATTGTCGATAATGAAGTTTTTTATGAATTGTTGATCTGTTATTTTGTAAATAAATAGTATTGTAGGATTTTAGATCATATAATCATTTTATAAATTATTTGATTGCAAAGAAACATGAAAATTTTATTAGTAAATTATAGAGAATAAAAATTGAGAAATTCAACAGCAGGATAGAATATTAAGTATTTTCGGTTGACGCTACCCAACCTTATTAATATCCATGCTCTCCTTTCTCTACTTTGGTCATTGCTTGTTGATGATTGTCTATTTTATATTGAGTGTTTGGAAATAAATTAACAAACTCGAAAACAACACACACAATTAGATTAACATCAACGAAATTTAACAATTTATATTTATCTTCTATATTTTAGAGTTTTTTGTTATGAACTTTAGTTTTCAAAAAGAAAATATATTTCGTAATCTCTTTAACATTTAAATTAAATTCGCAAATATTTATATTAAAAAATCAACATTAACATTGTTAAAAATAATATTAACTTGCAGTAATACAATACATATTAACTACAACATACCCCAATAAGACCAAAACCATTTAAAAATATATTATAATAAACTTGCGAGCATAAGGCTTAAGCTTAAAAAAGACTTGAGAAACTATTGAAAAACGCTTTAAAATTATTGTAGAAAAATCAAAAAGGGACCCTTGTGAAAATATTACTGAAATACATAAGAGTTTGATAAGCTTATGCCTACAATTTTAGAATTAGCTTATGTTTGCAAATAAATTTACATTTTATTGTATTTTTTTAATTATTGTAACTTTTATTTAAATTAAAACATACTTAAAAAAAATTCAAAATGAAAAAAAAAATCAAAAACTAAACATTAAATTAACAAAAATATAAAAAAACTTAATAAAGTATTCAGTTTAATTTCTTCGACCTTCTTAATTTAATTTCTATCTAATAAATCTTCAAGCTCATGGTCAATTTTATAAAAAATATTTATTTTATAAGCTTGAAGACTTATTACATAGAAATACTAAAAAACATTTAAAAAATACAAAAATGAAAAACAAGAGAAACATATTTTCAGGGTTTATGCATTTTCTTGAAGCAAAAATAAGAATGAAATATTCAACGATGAACTTACGGTAAAATTCACGGGACTTTACTTGAACAAGACTTCCGAAAGTAAGAAATTGTTGTTTGCAATAAGTCTTTTGTAATCACACTTACAATGCTGTTGAGAAAATGCAAAATATGACAAGCATGTTAAATATAAATTTGTTGGGAATAATAGCTTTTTAAATATAAATAAAAGCAAAACGGAGAAGGGGCGAAGAAATATTAATGAACATGAGATTTGAAACAAAATTTTAATATAAAGTTTGAAAAAATATGGTGAAGCAAAATAGTTTAGCAAGCATACTTGAGAAACTGTTATGATTTTTGCTAATAGTAATCTTTTTACAGGTATTTAAAAAAAATATTAAGAAGGAGGAAAAAAGATTGTAAAACTCCTAAAATTTTTACAATTAGTAAGCTTTTTAATGCTATGTTTAAAAACATATTGCGAAGGATAATAGTTTCTTAAACATGATTAAAAAGACTTAAGAAATTTTGTTGAAAAAAGCATCTTCAAAAAAACAATTATACTTTAGTTATTACCTACAATACATACGCATACACTCAAAAAAATAAGTTAGTAAAAAAATTAGCACACTAGTTCTTAGCAATTTTTTTTGATAAAATTTCGCTGACATTAGCAATTTTTCTGCAAGCACCTTGCTAACAAAAAATTTGCTGACCCATCAAAATTTTTTGCTGATTTTACTAACATTTTTTACGAGTGTACTACAGTTGCCTAGTTGTGCCTTTATTTCGTTTCAACTGTGTTATAAAAGTCATACGCCAAAGGGGGGACCATATGGTTATGCTTTACTTTTTAGGTAATAAACCAAAAGTTGGTAATAAATTGTTTTGACTTTTTATTTGCCTTTTTATTATTATAACATATAATTGTTTTTTTATAGTAGTAGTAGTACAATAGTATACAATGCCATAATACATACAACAATAAAGAGTATAAGTTCCATCCATATGCCAGAATATGGGTATAGTGTACTTAAGAGAATTTTTCATGTTAGTTGGGTTGGTCTGAAGACAGAACTACAGAAATACTGCCAAAATTTATTACACTTCCTTGTAGTGTCGTCATATTTATGAACATGAAAGTTTCCTTAAAAGACCCCTTTAAAGATGCTATTTGAAAGAATAAAAAAAAAAACAAACTATTTGGACTAAGTTTGTTTATGTCATGTGTTAATGAATTATTACCAAAAAAAAAAAAATTACAATCAGCCGAACTGAGAACAAGAATAGTAGAAAAGTTTATTGTAATTAACACAGCATGTGACTATAAAACTCAAAAAGAAAGTTCTAACAACTACTTTTAATATTATTGTAGTTGTGGTCATTTCGATTACAATGGCCATGAATGTTAGTTTAAATGTAGCTATTAAACAATATTGAAGTTTGTGTTTAATCATGAAAATGTTGGCGATGACAAAAGTAAGATTTTATTATCCCAACAATAGACCATAAAATATTTAATAATAAAAATATACAATCTAATAGTTTTGTGTGCGAGTCTTTAACTACTATTTAGTGGTTATGATGGATTTATGGTTTATATTTAGTAAATAAAAGGTTACTATTAAATAAAAATAAAACCACTAGCATTGAAGTGTAAGTAGTACATTAAACTCCAAGTTTATAGGTTACAAATGTAAAATCAATAAATGTAGTATTTTTTTCTGTCGGAAAATAAGGAAATACAGCTGCATTTCCGTTTATATGTAGTTTTAAATATTTATTTAAATCATACGGTCAACCTTAAATACGGTTAATGTTGAAAACACCAACATATTTGCATTAACAAGCTTACTTGGCATGGAAATATTTTTATTTTTTATACACTCATAAAAATACGATAGAGTGGAATTGGTTGTTATATTGTGAAACGTTTTATGCCTAAGCAACACTGTGTTAAACAATTTTCGCTTAATGAATATACAATGTTCACTTGAAATACATATTAGTAAAATCAATAGAAAATGTAATTAAAAAGATATAAAACTTCATTTAAAAATCAGTATTATAACTTTTCATTAAAATCAAAAGATTTTTGTAATTTAATAAATGTTTTTTAAACAAATGAAAAATTATAAAAAACGATTATTTTTCAGTTAAAAATAAATGTTTTAATGTTACCTACAGATTCGGTAAAAATAAGTGATTATTCAATAATTTGAAATTGTTTTCGTTTTTTTTTATTAGCAAGATATAGACATACACATTGCTTGGACATTTTTTCGGAATGGCCTTAAGTTCATCAAGCTCTTGTAATTTGAGTTGAAATAATTTTGTATATCAACAAGCAATACATTTTAAAAAAAATAATTAAGGGATTTTTTGAATATTGTTTGGCTATTTTTTTTTTGAAACAAAAATTTAAATTTTTAAATAACTGTAACGGAATCCGTTTTTATTTAATTTAAAATAAATGAAAAACAAAATGGCAAATAAGGTTTGTTTTTTTTTTATAAAAAAATATTATTTAGTTTTCAATATTTTGCTACTCAATTGTGTATCATCTTCAGGAAATAATACAATACATTGGCTACACAATGGAGTAGCGAAATACTGAAAAAAATAATTTTTTTTATAAAAAAAACAAACTTTAAACAATTATATTTAAAAAAGTTGATATGACTATTTCTTAAAAAAAAAAATTATGTTCCTTTATTTTTAACTTATATGTTAATATGCTTAGTGGGAAAACTATACCCCCTGAGATATCGACGAATATAATACTTAATTGCTTAAAATTTAAATAAATTCTTGTGCTTCGTGTTTTCGTTTGGGTTGTCGAAAAGTGTATACGAAGGCGGATCAATAAGTCCATGACTATTTGAATGAACCAAAGTTTTTTTTGCAAAAAAAAAAAAAAAAAAATATTTTTCATCATAGTCTCCTTTTAGCTCAATACACTTAGACCAACGTTTCTACAATTTTTGTATCCCTTCAAAAACAGGATTTTTCGAGGTCCATAAAATAGGCATTTGTTTGATCAATAATTTCATCGTTGGAGCTAAATCTCTTTCCACTGAGCTATTTCTTTAGGTTTGGAAATAGGAAATAGTCCCTGGGGCCTAAATACGGAAAATATGGCGGATGAGGTTCCAATTCGTAGCCCAATTCATGGAATTTTGCCATTTAGACTACACACGTGAGCACTCGTGCATTATGGTCAATTGAGAGCAAACACAAATCCAACTGATCTTTTAAAATCGAAAACACACTGCCATATGAAATGCCTATGGCACCAACAATATCACGCACTTTTACTCTTTTTTTTTTTTTATAATAAATATAGAATTTATTTTCTTCAAATTACATAACCAAAGCCCTAAGGCCATATATGATTAATAAAAGCTACTAACGGATCGGCTAATACCATATCGTGGATTTTTTCGACATTTTCGGGTGTATTGACCTCAATTAGCCGTCCAGAACGTTCAGCGTCATTTGTACTTGTGCGACCACAACGAAAGTCAGTAAACCACTTTTTTACCATTTTGCAGAGTCCCCATAGTATTTATCAAGCTTTTGACGGTTTTGTTTTCGCGAAAAATAATGTTTAATAAGCACTCGAGATTTACTTTTTTTATTTAAAAAAAATCCACGAGGTTGTATGTTTTGAAAAGCTGTTTAACGCAAAGTAAATGACGGAACTTGCTCCAAATTTGACAGTAGTCTATTAACAGGTGGTACTTGATGAGAGCAGTGTTGCATTTCATATAACTACGAGGAAAGTTCGAAAAGTCACGCACTTATTGATCCGCCTCGTAACTTACTCTCTTACTTACAAAAAAACAAACAGATTTTCAAAAAAGTTTAAACTAGTTTACGCTTAACAATCATTCAATACGTAATCAATGATCGGTAATTCATTAGTTTGTTACGACGATTTTTCCTCCTTTAGCTGGGGTTATTTCGCAGGATCGGGGTCGTTACAGATTTTTTTTAAATTAATTTATTTTTTTCTCATATCAACATTATAACATAGAGTGTAAGCACTAAGAGTAGTGAGAGAAGTAGAGAACTTATTAAGACGTGTCGACCTGACACGACTCGTCTTCAACTAGGGAACAACTGATTGAATTTTTTTATGACTCACGTAGGAGGTGAACTTGAACGGCGCATTTCCTTCTCTGAACATGTACTGGACGTGACCTGGGACAGCAGATGTTTTTGTGCAGTCGATCCGCCTGATGCTTTTCGAGACGCTGCCAGGGCTGATACGCTGGCGAGAGGAAGGATTAGTAAGTATACTTACAGGACACTCGCTCCGGAGAGATCCCTCTTGGAGTGACGCCATACTCCTCAGCCCTTGTACGGCACACTTTGAAGTGTATATCTAGTCCACAGTGATCCACCAAATTCTACTGACGCCTGTGGGGACGTCCTGGCTCTAACTGTCTTTCATCCGGGGCGTTCGACTGGGTCTTGTCACGACTCACGTGGAAGTTGACCTTGAATGGCCCACTTTCTTGTCAAAACGTTTGTTAAACGTGATATTCGACGGCTCAGATTATGGTAGCGGTTAGCCCGGTGGATGCTTTTCGGGTACGCACAAGGACTGATACGATAGTGTATGCTGAACTGTGGAGAGTAAAGGTAAGGCGAATACTGCCACGACACTCACTCTAGCTAGATCCCTATGGAGTAACTTGGGAGGGCACACCCTTTTACCAAACCATCTCGTAGAATAGTGACCTTGTAAGGCACACTTTCATGTCCAGCTCTCGTCCACAGGTCCTCAAGGGATATTCCACGATATACAAAGGTTGTGATCTGCAACAGCACATTTCCTTGTCCCAGTCTCATTCACAGGGCCTCGACGGACATTCCACAACCTCCAAAGGGTGTGACCTGGAACGGCATACTTTCTTGTCCACGTCTCGTCTACATGACCTCGACCTGTGTTACTCACCCTCCAAAGGAAGTAATATTAACAGGTACTTTAAGGATATTCACACGATCTTCAAAGATATTCACAGGATTTTCAAAGATATTCCCAGGGTATGACCTTAAAGGCTATTCGCAGGATATTCCCAGGATCTTCAGTGTACTCGTAGGAGTTTCAAGGATGTAACCTAGTACGAAAAATTTCC
The DNA here is from genome assembly GCA_949748255.1 of Eustalomyia histrio. Taxonomy (NCBI): domain Eukaryota; kingdom Metazoa; phylum Arthropoda; class Insecta; order Diptera; family Anthomyiidae; genus Eustalomyia; species Eustalomyia histrio. Next base: position 7,180,517 of record OX456526.1, read on the forward strand.
TTGTCAGAAGCGAAAGACCGAAGCCACCTTGAACGGGCCGCTTCCATTGCATGATATACAAATAGAGAGGAATTAGTAAGGAAATTACCTTGTGATCGCGTTCACGAGTGCCGATTGTATTGGTAAAGGTAGTTGTGTGTAGAGAGAAACCATGTTTTAAAACAATGCAGAAGTTAATGAGCTCTCATAACAAGATAATTCATGTAAACATCGTACGCATTACCACACAGTGGGGCGAAAGAGGAAAAATTTGTATTTTGTTTTTTTATTTGGACAATAAAAATAATGCAAGCCTGCACATCACATCAGCCCTAAGGTGAAGCAAGCCTGATATAAGGTATATTTTCCTTTAAGTGTACATAAACATAATATTAGAGTTTTGCATGCCTAAGATAATCATGTTTAACAAATTGCATAAAACTACATTCTTTTGTTAGTTTATTTTTTTTTTTTGATGTTTCATTATTTTGTTGTTGTTGGTTTATTTCTCTTAATGCTGTGACAATTGATTATGTGGTCACATGTACTACAGTTTGTGTATGTTGGATTTTGTATACTTTGTGTTGTCCATGTTCATATCCATCCATATTCAAGCCTCTTCCTTTTAACAGACATACACAAAGTTTAACATTCTTCAAATTATTGCAACTTGTTTGTTTAATCTGCATTGAGGTGAAACTTATTTAAGTTGGACATTAGAGCTTAAGCTAATGAACTGAAAATTGAGAAATTATATTATTTAAGAATACAAAAGTGTTGCCCTAATCTAAGTATGTTCATGCATGAATTTCTGTTTTCATTTTTGGTTACAATTACATTATTGTATTCGTATTCGTATTCAAATGTTGCACATACTCATATACGTACGTATAAGAGTCATTTGTTTATTTTTGTTTTTTTTTAAATGTAATGTGTGTTCTACTGCCACAGTTGAATTGTTTATACAAATAAAACATTGTTGAAATGTGTTGGTTGGTCGATACAACATACATACGCTGTATCCTGGTCTGGTCACTTTGTTGCAACTAAGTCTATCATATGTATGGTATTTACAATTACATTTGCTGTTGTAATGTTAACAAAAATAACAACAACAACAACAACAGTAGCAATAAAACAATAGCAACATTGTTCTTCTGCTTATTATTATACATACAACATTACTTTTTTTTGTATTTTGCCAATGTGTGGCAATTTTATATAGACATTTTGTGGTATTTCGAATGTAAACAATTGTTGGTTTTTGTTTCAATTGCATAATTATATTCGGGGTATTGTGGACGAAAATGTAAATAGAATTAAAAATAACCGTAAAACAAATATCTATTAATTACAATTAACTTTGTATTAAAAAATATTGAGAAATTTAATTCAGTTGAAATGAAGTGAGGTTTATTTGAAAGATGTAATATTAGTTCCATTCGTTTACTCAATAATTTGTACCAATTTGTTTACACAAATACTCAGTAAACATAAAGAAAAAAAAAAGAGAGAATAAAGTGACAGTTTGATGTTGAGAGTTCTTCTTTCGGCAAATTTTTACTGGACAAATTTTTGCCAACAAGAATTTACAAGCAGAAAAAACACATGATTGAAAAACATGTGTCAGTCGAACTCCAATTTGTGTCCCGCTAAGTAAAGAGATAGAAAATGACGCAAAAAAAAATATTTTACCAGAAATAAATAAAAATTGAATAAAAACCGAAAAAAAAACTTTTTTTTAAGAAAAAAAATTAAGCGAAATGTATTTTGTTGGTTTTCCCGTGAAGTAATAATTCCATTTAAAGAAATATCAAACCTTATTTTTTTCAAGCTCCACCAATTTCAATGCCTCAAAAAGGGACGCAAATCGGGTTTTTACTGTATACTAGAGATTATAAAATATATATCCCTCATTCCAAATTTATTTAAGAATTAAAAATCAATTAAAAAATTACTTAAATGTAATATTTTTAGTCAGCGAACCCTTATAGAAGTTTTTTTTTTTTGAGCGTGTACTGAAATTTCTAAAAATGGTATTGTGATCTCCTCAGCCAGAGCTACAACCAACTCCAAGTCATCAAATATTAAAATTTTAGAATAATAATTTTATGATGGAAAATTTTTAGGAGACAATGCAATATATTGTTTGAATATGTAAAAAGTCCTGGTTAAAAAAAATCACTTTGGACATTCCATTCAGCAAGCGTCCAATAACTTGCAAAAATTAAAATTTTTGGAAACTACAGAGCTTGAATCAGGCAATCCGACTATATGATACCCTACAGAAAGTGCAATTAGGATTAAATGTCGGAAAGCAGTCCAAATTGCAAGATCAGGACCAATTTTTTATAAACAGGTCAGAAATCATGGAACCAAATTGCAAAAAAAAAATTTTAAGCAATTACGGGGAAGTTGGGATTATTTTTTTTAAAGGAAGCTACTCTCAGGAATGAACGAGGTAGGTCTAATTGGTTAGGATAGATTCCCCACTAATATGTAGGCTAACGATTTTAGACTTCGAAGTTACACCCCCGATTGTGTTTCCAAGTAAGGACGAGTGGACTGGGTCGGGACAGCTATTTGAAGGGTGTGCAGTTTTCACGAATGGATCCAAGATGAAATCTGGCACTGGGCCCGGAGTTTACCTAGTGGATGGTGGCATTAAAGTGTCTTACAGGCTCCCGCATGAGTGCAGTGTCTTCCAGGCAGAAATCCTAGCGATCTGAAGTGCCACATAGTTGATAAGGGCAAACGTCATAGAGGGACTTGTAGTGACAATTTCTGTGAGGAGTCAGGTGGCACTTAGGGCATTCAGTACATTCAAGCATAGTGATGGACTGTTAAGGGGCTCTAGGAGCGGCAATGAAATTCTACAAAATCAGATAGTGTTGAGTACCTGGGCACTGTAACCAAGGATAGTGTAAAACTCAGGATGTACAAAATGCTAAATTTTTAGGTTCCAGTTTAGCCATGACAATATGGCAGCATGGCTAAACTGAGTTTTACACTATCCTTACTGTAACATATAGCATTATGGGATAGAGGATGAACTGGCCAGACGTTATATATAGAGATTGTGGGATAAAATCCCCGTTATGTTATTACTACAGATTGATCTCTGAAAAGATTCCGTGACTCTACTAATCAATCCTGGACGGAATTCAGGGTGTGGAGGGCAGGGTTTTGACAGGGGGACAAGCTAGATATTCTAAGTAGTTCTCTCGGGGCCACCCCGACGTATAATTGCTCTCCTCTTTTTAGTCCGGGGGCTTCCAATTCTTCATCTTTACCTATCTTTTCTGTATTCTTTTTCCAAAGGGTATCAAGATACCTACGGGTATCCGAGTGGAAAAATTCTTCATAATTAATGTCTTGCTTTCTTTGGAAAGGGGATAGAGGAGAGATGAAAGTTGGTAAAGGATGAAGAGATTCAAATATGGCAACACTGTTATAATATTTTGTTTCGGTGGGGTTAAGGGCCGAAGGAAGACATTGCGATATGTAAATTGATGTTGCGGTCGCTGGTGATCAAACCCGCAACATACTGAGTATTAGTCCAACACCCCTAACGCCAGGTTCAAATATGATTCAATTTTTTGTATATTCGGAGGTATCATTCCCTGTATAATATAAGTCCAATTCAAAAAGGACCTTTCTATGAGAGGTAAGTCTGATTATGGGCCGGTTCTAATTAAATTCAATAGGGTGCATCCGTGAGCCAATTAAAACCTATTTCAATCCAATATTTTTATATGTCCCACCTGTAGTTTGATTAAAGTTAATTTAACTAAGTATCGGGAAGGCGTTATTATATAAGGACTAGGTTTAAATATGGTACGAATCACTTCGAATTCGGAAAGGTTATTTACAGAATAACATTTACAACCAAAATTTCTACGAGATATTCTGTGTTTTGTGTGCTTACATACCATTTAAGCCAAACACATAAAAGACCTCTCTATAGAAGGTAAGCCTAAATAAGGAACGAATCTAAGCATTTCAATAGGGTTCGTCACTGGACCAATTTAAACCCAGGTACTAAATTTTATCCAATCCATCATATTTGCGACCTGTAGTTTGATTTCAAGATTTACATTGATTCAGGGAAGGATGAATTGACAGACGGACTGACAGATATCGTTAAATCGAATCAGGAAGTGATTCTGAGTCTATTGGAGTAAGTGGGTCTCAGATCGATATTTATGGTAATTGCAAATATCAGCATAAACTCGTTATACCCACAAAACTACGTAGTCAGTGTTGTAGGATATAATTTAGAAAAACACCTCATATAATTTTACTTTTTTCAAAAATTTTAGATTTTAAAATGAAAAGCTCAAGACAAAGATTAATTCCGTTTTTACTGAAAATTCCAACAATATTTTTCACATCTATTGTCTACCCCTGCCTTAGAAAAAATTCCTCCAAAGGACGAATTCGATGCACCCGAGAGTTCAAAATTGATATGGAATTTCGTACAGAAAAAAACAATTAAAGTGTTCAAATATCATGGTTGGTAACCGAAAGGATACGGTTATCGTGAAAGCAATTTGAAATTATTTCAGAAACGATTTTGTAATTTATTACGGTGTCGGTATTTTAAGGCCAACGGTATTTAAGTTATTTTTATGTAGTAACAGTATTGTAATTATTTCGGCAACGGTAGTTTAAGGGTATTGATATTTCATAATGGCAGTTAGTTGAAAGGATTTATAACACTAGGCAACAGCCATTTTGTTATTTGGTTCTAGCATACTTTTTCTCATGGATTTGGACCTACTGAACACGAAAATGAATTTTAAAAATTTTTCTGTCGATTGGTTTGCGAGATACAAATTTTTTAATTTTTTTTTTTTAATTTTTGGAGGTACACTTACTATTTTGAGCATATCTTTAGTCTTCTTTGACCTATTTTATCCTACTACTACTCAAATTAAAGACAATTGAGCCGTCTACAACTTATTCTCAGAAAATTTTCAAATCGGGTTAGTAGTTTTGATGTTGGCGGCTTAAAAAGGTTAAAAAACTGCGTTTTTTTAGTAAAAATGTGGCTGAAAAATTCATATAAAAATTCATATAAAATGTAAAACGCGATGTTAACAGCGATTTTAATTTTTTTACGTATAGCTGACACTTTTCCAAAGAAAATAAGCCCTTACTTAACAAAATCTGATGACAAATGGCCGACTTATTATTTTTTTGGTAAACGACCGAAATTCCGCTATTTCACGATTTTTTGATTTTCATTATTTGCACAGCTTACCTACCCAACGCAAACGAATAAATACATTTGAACTTAATTTAAAATAAACAAATTAGTCTTCGTATATTATTTTTTAATTTATTTACAGCACTACATGCTCAATGTATCGCACAATTAGCTAAACTAACGAAATTAAACTAACTAATTAAATTAAGCAAATCAACGCACAAAAAAATGAGTAAAAACAAAGATATAAGTGTACATTTTATGCCATGTGGAAAAACTGCTGACTTCTTCTTTGTTTTTTGTATTCGCTGCAATCGGTCTCACGTATTAGGGTCCAAATATAGTCACCCATCATAGCCGTGTCATAGTTGCCCTGATAGCGTCGTTCCATAGCCTTCAATTCCTGATGAAAGCGCTCGCCGTGTTCGTCGCTCACGTCTCCTAAATTCTCAGGGAAAAAATCCAAATGAGAATCCAGAAAGTGTATTTTAAGTGACATGTGCACTCCCATGGCTTCATAGTTCTTTACCAGATCCTCAACTATGTCCTTATAATTCGGGCTTTTGTTGTTTCCTAAAAAGTTTTCCACAACAAGCCTGAAGGAATTCCATGCTGCGGCTTCGATGGGTGATAACAGCTTTGGGAATTTTTCATCTTTCAACATTTTTTTTATCTCGGGTCCTGCGAAGACTCCTTCTTTAATTTTTGCCAGCGAAAGGTAAGGGAAAATTGACCGTAAATAGGCAAAAGCTTCACCTTCTTTGTCTAATTTTTTGGCAAAATTTTTAATCAAACCCAATTTTATGTGCAGCGGCGGAAGTATTATATTTTCACGGTTCTCTATTAGTGGTTTGCGCTGAACATTCGCTTCTCCAACTACAGGTTTCGTTCGTACCGGCCATTTTTTTTTTATATAATGCTGATCATCAGCGCGGCTATTCCAAAGGCACAGAAAACAGCAATGTCGCGTATAGCCTCCTTGGAGTCCACACAGAATGGCCACAACTTTAAGGTCGGCGCATATTTTCCAATTGTATTTCCTATACTCTATGCATTTCAGCAAAATGCCCATAGTTTCATAGTTCTCCTTTGAATGAACCGCATGAGCAATAGGAACAGATGGCTTTTCATTCCCATTATGTAAGAGAACTGCCTTCAAGCTCTCTTTGTTGCTGTCAATAAACAACCTCCATTCGTTGGGGTTGTGAATTTGGTGAAGCTCTTGGAACAAGCCTGAAATGTCGCTGCAAAAACATATTTGGTCTTTCTTTGTATAAAATTTTGCATACTCCTTGTGACGGTTTCTGTACGCTGATACTTTCACTTCTGAAGCCGCAAATCCACACTGTATCATCCGAGACGCAAAAAGTTCGGATTTCTCCTTAGTGAGACCAAAATCGCGCACCCAATCGTTTAGTTCGGCCTGTGACAGTAATTTTCGCTTTGCACCCGGCTCAAATTCGCTTGCATTTGACTCAGACTCTTCTTCTGACGATTCTGCTTTTTGAAGAGATGCACCAGGGCACACTGGATATGGCACATCATGCGAATGTGGTACTGGAAGCGCAAACGATCCCACTTGAGCGTAGTTCCATTTAAAAAATCTTTCCACCCCACTGTTTGTGGTGAGGCAAAAATAACAGTCTGTGGAATGGCATAGCGGCTTTTTCCACATCATTGGTGTATCGAATTTCATATGGCGGCTAAAATTAAAATAAATTACTATATTCGCTATGTATAATGTGTTTAAATAAAAATTCTTACCTTCCGCCAGCTGCCCAGTTGGTTAAGATTATATAGCAAAGATCACACAGCGACTTAGGTGTCCATGGTTCTGTGATATTTGGTGAAATACCAAAATAATTCAAATAGTGCAATTGTACTGCTGGAGTAAACTTGTGTGCGTGATTTTTTTTTATAAACTGGCCACAAACATTGCAGAAATTGTCTGGATCGTTCAAACACTCGAACACACGTAGTCTTTTACTCATTGTCTTCCTTGCGTTTTCTAAATATTAACTTCTTTACACTTTCACAGACAGTTTTGAAATGCAATTGATAACCGTGTCTCCTTATGTTTAAATATGTATGAGCATGTAGTGCTGTAAATAAATTAAAAAAAAATATACGAAGACTACTTTGTTTATTTTAAATTAAGTTCAAATGTATTTATTCGTTTGCGTTGGGTAGGTAAGCTGTGCAAATAATGAAAATCAAAAAATCGTGAAATAGCGGAATTTCGGTCGTTTACCAAAAAAATAATAAGTCGGCCATTTGTCATCAGATTTTGTTAAGTAAGGGCTTATTTTCTTTGGAAAAGTGTCAGCTATACGTAAAAAAATTAAAATCGCTGTTAACATCGCGTTTTACATTTTATATGAATTTTTATATGAATTTTTCAGCCACATTTTTACTAAAAAAACGCAGTTTTTTAACCTTTTTAAGCCGCCAACATCAAAACTACTAACCCGATTTGAAAATTTTCTGAGAATAAGTTGTAGACGGCTCAATTGTCTTTAATTTGAGTAGTAGTAGGATAAAATAGGTCAAAGAAGACTAAAGATATGCTCAAAATAGTAAGTGTACCTCCAAAAATTAAAAAAAAAAAATTAAAAAATTTGTATCTCGCAAACCAATCGACAGAAAAATTTTTAAAATTCATTTTCGTGTTCAGTAGGTCCAAATCCATGAGAAAAAGTATGCTAGAAACAAATAACAGACAAAAGTTTGTTATTTGTGACCTAGTGTAATCAATAATGGTATTTTAGGGGCATTGCCTGCCAATCCTGGTAAAGATATTAAATATATTGTTCTCTTAAAGATTTTAATTCTTATTTTCATTTTTAAATTTTTTATATTCTAATTTATATTAAAAATATTAAAATTAAATCTACTATCGAAAAGCAATTGCCATTTATACAATACAAAAAATTTACATATTTTGATTATGTATTTTACACAATGTCTACCGTAACAACGACAATTTCCTTATTCATCATCAATATAAAATTGAATTGATTTTATGAAAATATATGGAGTAAAATTCTCAACCCCCTTCAAAAACAATGTAAAAAGTTCAATAATAGTAAAGACAATTTGACAAAAGAAAAAAAAAAAAAAAACAATAGACACACGTCTATACGATTTTTGCAGCAATAATTTAAAAAACGCCTTCAAAACAAAGAAATTTCCTTTTTTAATTTAGTGTTGTGATATTTTAGGGTACTGGGTTATCCGTTAAATTGGTTAATAAAAAGATGGATTTTTAATTAATTTGTTATTTTAAAAGTAAATATTTTAATTTTTTAATTTTTTTTAATTGTATTTTCTACTTTTAATGGATTTAATTAAAATTTTGATTGACTCAATTAAACTTTTTTTATTGATGTCAGTTTCGTGTAAATTAAAGTATTTTTTTAACTGAATCAATTACTTTTTTAATCCCTATTACAAAATTTATAATCTAATTAAAATTTTTATTTGATCGAATTACCATTTTAATTGATCCAATTAATGTTTTAATTGATCCAATTAATATTTTAATTAATCCAATTAATATTTGAATTGGTCCAATTAATATTTTTATTGATTCAATTAATATTTTAATTGATCCAATTAATATTTTAATTGATCCAATTAATATTTTTATAGATTTAAACAAGACTTTTAATTTATATACTAAATGTACAATAATACAAATTCATGAATTTTTTTATTAAAACAATTACGTTTTTAATTAATTGTTTTTTTTTTATTGTAAGTATCAATTTCTTTTTTAATTGTATTAAATATTTTTTTAATTGTATCAAATACTTTTTTTTTATTAAAACTAGAGTTAGTATTTTATTTAATGGCGAGTGTAATTTCAATTTCAAATTTGAAAATGTATTTTTTTTTTAAAATATTCTTCTTAACGGACTTAATTTTTGTTTTGGATTAAGTTTTTGCATATTTTTTATAATATTCATAACTCGTATAATAGAATATTTGTAATTTTTCAAGTCAAAGTGAAGCTTGTTTTTTTTAACCTACAGAAAAAACCAAATTAATCGGTTACTATTAAAAACTCGTCACTAACTATATGTCACTAACACACATGCATCTATACTATCTACAAAATTTACATACATAGTCTAGAAAACTTTCTCCTAAGACATTGTTGGTTTTCTTCTTTTAAGGCCACATATGTTAAGGTTTATAAAAAAAAAATATTTAAGAATCTTAAATAAAAAGGGAAACTGTTCATTGAAAATGCATAAATTTTATTTGTGTGATATTCTTACATACGTACGTAAAGATGTAAAATGAAGTCGTAAAAGTTAATGTAAAATATTTAAATCTATAAATTATGCTAAAATTTAAAAAAATCACCATATTCTACTACAAACTTTTTAACATGCATGCAAAAAAAGTGGAATAGAAGACAGATTTTATATTTTTTTTTTGAGGTTAGAAACAATAATGTTGAGAAACATATGTATGCAGTAGTAAATAAGTAGATACTATGCGGTGATGATGAAGTTAAAATGTTAAAACCACGAAAGAAAAGTTTTTATTTTATACGTAAATTTTTTCTAGAGGGGGTAAAGAAACATGAAAAGGGTGTGAACTTTAACAATTGTGGTTGACATAAAGTTGAGTATAATACGAAAAACTTATGACTATCTTAAGATAATAAATTTAGAAGACAAACAAAAAAGAAATATTTAAAAACAATTCAAGAGAAATCAAAGTTGTTTAAACATTTAAATATTTTCCTTAACTCTTTAACTTGAATCCTTTTTTTTTTTTCTAAAAAGAGGGTTTAACTTTTATATGCCCTATAGAAATTATTTGAAATTAAAGACCAATATTATTTTTAAGAAATTCTATTCTTTTGAAAAACAGATTTTCCCAAATATCAAATAGTTTATTAGGTTTTTGTGAAAATTTATTTATAAGAAGGATCCCTGCGGGAAAAGGACCTATCCCAGGACAATTCACATGACCGGTTCATTGTGATGGGGACCGGTCACGGGACCGATTACATTAACATGGGCTTGTCCAGGAGGGGGTCAATTTCTCTCTGTGACATGTCACAGGACTGGCCTCTTAGGACATGTCGTGACTTTTAAACCTTTCACGTGATAGGTTCTTTAGGAACCGGTGCTCTTATCACCTATCTCGTGATATATTTTTTCGGAACCGGTTCAGTTTTTACCTATCCCGGGACAGGTCCCGATTCCCAACTGACCCCTTTTTTCCGCAGGGATACTACAGATTCTTAATCATTTTTATAAATTTTTTTTACCTTCCCAAAAAATTGCATCAAATTTTAAATAACATTTTAATTTAAAAAAAATTTTAATTGAATCAATTAAATATTTTGTTAACACACAATTTTCCTATTGGGTATCTCTTCATTATTACTGAGTATACTCAATAAATTGAATGTAATTTGTACTAATTGTTTAGTTTTTGCTTTAGCTCATTGTTCGTATACAATTCCAATGAAATTAAGATCAAACTACAATAAAATTAATGATTCTGCAGAAAAATGAAATTCCAACAAATGAAAATGTATAGAAAGAACTTCTCTGAATGACTTTTCAAAAAAAAAAAAAAAAAATAAAGAAATCAAAGTTTTGCTCATATAAACTTATACAGATTGTAAAACAATAGATTTACACACACACATACAAAACAATTAATAATCATATACATATGAGACTTTCCATACCAAATATCCAGGTAAAAATATATATATTAAATCAATCTTAAATTTATGCTATGGATTGCTCTATATGTTAGGAATAGAAATTTAAACAACTTTTTTGATTTTTCCAAAAATTGGGTGGAATAAGAGTGCTTAAATATTGACAAACGTTGAGATAGTTTTTTTAACATTTTCTATAATAATTTTTATAATAGAAATTTTACTATATCAATAGATTTTTATGGGTAGCTATGTAAAAACCGAAATATATATGAATATATATGGACATTCATGATCATATGCATCCATGCATAGTTCAATATGTGACCATACATGATTTCACTTATTTCAAAATATCTTCGGATACGAAATTTGAGGGTATATGGCCGTATATGATCATGTATGATCATATGCTCATATATGAAAATAAACGGCCATATATACTCTCAAATTTCGGATCCGAGGCACATACTAATCGTATATGAGCATATATGTTCATATATAAAATATACAGCCGATCATATATGAGGTTAGGTTGAACTGGCTGGTCAAAGACTTCGCATAGACCAATTGAGATCTTGTGTGGTAACATACATATTGAACTATGCGTGACATGTGTTGTCATGAATTTTCATGTACAAGTCCTTGTAAAGGGTGCCCCAAGAAGAACGCAATTTTTAAATTTTAAATAAAACACAGATATTTAAAAAAAAATCGTGAAACTTTATTATATCGTAAAGTAGACAGAATGAGGTTATGTATGGAACAATATATCGTGCAGATGGCCGCTGCGGCTTTGCTGGCATGCACGCGATCTTTTAATGAAATTTTCAATGACCGTTTTGCATGAATGCTGCGGTATTTCATTAATGCAGCGTCCAATTTCCTCTTTTAAGGCTTGAGTCGTCGTCGGCTTATTCGCGTAAACCATCGACTTCGAAAAACCCCAAAGAAAAAAATCTAATGGTGTTAAATCGCACGATCTAGGCGGCCAATTCTGATCTTCAAAACGCGAAATAACACGACCAGGAAATGACTGATGCAGCAATTGAATTGTTTCTCTGGCTGTATGACATGTGGCGCCGTCTTGTTGGAACCACATGCCCTCCACATTCATTTCTTCAATTCTAGGCAAGAAAAAACTGGTTATCATTTCACGATACCGAACACCATTACTGTTTGCGCTTGACCTGCCTCATTTTCATAAAAAAAAGGTCCAATAATTCCTCCAGCCCAAAAACCACACCACACAGTGGCACGTTGAGGATGCATTTGCTTCTCGTGAATCACTCGAGGATTTTCCTCACCCCAAATGCGACAATTCTGCCTATTGACGAAGCCATCAAGATGAAAATGGGCCTCGTCACTGAAGATGATTTTACCGGCAAAATCAGCATTTTCATGTTGTCTCTCCAATACCCAATTAACGAACTCCCTTCGCTGTCCATGGTCAGCTGGCTTCAGTTCCTGAGTCAATTGAACTTTGTATGCATGAAGATGCACATCTTTCGTCAAAATTCGCTGCAAAGTGTGTTTGGAGACACCAATTTGCTGAGCTCGGTGTCGAATTGAGGTGGATGGAGTTTGAGCGACATCATCACGTACAGCTGCGACATTTTCGGTCGATCGACCTGGTCGATGGCGCGTTGTTGTCTTTACATCACTAACAGACCCAGTTTCGGCAAATTTATCCATTAATCTCTTTACAGTTGACTCTTTTGGAGCATTATTGTGACCCCAAATTGATCGCAATTTGCGAACTGTAGCCGCAAAACTTTCACCATTTTGGTAAAACAATTTCACAATGAGAATGCGTTGTTCATTCGTGTAGCGCTCCATTTTTACTAACCTCGTACCTTCTACTAGCAAACAATAACAATTGTTCAAATGTCAAACAATGACACTTCGAATGTTGCCAGATTTAAAAATTGCGTTCTTCTTGGGACACCCTTTATTATCATGTGATAATATGAAAAAAATTAAATTTCAACCAAATTTTTTGTTTCGTTTTTTAGATGTTTTAGCAGGTGCCGTGTAATAAAGCCAAAGGCAGTAAACCCATATGATCTTATTTCACATCGCATTGGGGAAAAATGCCAATTGTCAATTGAAGTGGAAATAATGCCATACCAGTGTAAAATGCAATTAATTGTAATAGTTACATATGTATTGCCAAACAAATGAGTTGTTATTGTCAAGCGTTGAAAAGGTATGGCGTACAGGCATTGGAAGGGGGCCGGCGCGGTGTCTTCGCAACCGGCGCGGTGCCTTCGCGGCCGGCGCGGCAATTACGCGCCGTATTGCATTTTGATTGCTGCTATTCAGCATGACGAACCGTTAGTTTATATGAGCACGTTTTTCTTCCCAATCGTTGTGCCCAATTTGTCCTGCCCATTATCAAGGATGGCACGCACATTCATATATTGTTAATTTTTTAAAAATCGATTCACATTTCCATTTGTTAACTAAACTTATTGTATTTTTGTTTATTTCTTTTTAATTAAAAGAAATCAAATACACTACAAAAAATTGCATAGAAAATTATCAAAGGTGCAATAATGCTATAATGGTTTTATTTAACTCCTCCGTTGGAAATAAAGCCATATGACATTATTTCTCAATGCTGTGTGAAATAAAGCCACATGGCTTTATTGCCTATGGCTTTATTACACAGCATCGTTTTAGCATTTAATTGGGCTTCGTTTTGGAAAAAATATTCGTTGAATGTTGTCTACTTCAGATATGCCATACAAATTCAAAATAATCAGTTAGGCCATAGAATAATCAATATTGTATTTGTCATACGTCGTGTAGCGCTGATTGCTTATACCATCATCTGATTTTCTTTCACTATAACTTGTGTATAAAGAGAAAACTCGTTCAGTTTTTAACTGAATATATTTATTTGAACATATAAATTTTATTTGAATTATTTGTGGAAAATTATGTCTGTCAAATGACCGCCGTCGGCGTTGATGCAAATTTTGGCCCTTTTGATTGAATTTGCATAATTGTGCGCAGCATTTGTGGTGCCACATTGTCAATTTTGGTTCGAATGTTGTTCTTGAACTACTGCTGGCCAAGCCAAATAAACCGAAATGCGAGATTTCACGCTTTGGGAAGGCATCCCTCTAAATATCGCACGTGTCCTCTTTACAAAGTCGAAACCAAATTGACATACGATGCTATTTGCAAAAAAGGCAACACTTTCCAATCAGGTGAAACTTATTGTCCCACGTTGTACAAAAAATATTTAAATTTTGATATTATCGTATACCTAAATACAGAACTTGTTCTGAATTTTTTTCAAATTGTCTGTAAAAAAACTCTATAGGCAAATTTCCAGCATTTTTAAAAATCCATTAAATTATATTAAATAATATCATATACTAAAAATGAACAATTTATTGGTCACGCCTACTTCGCTCACTTTTTGGAAAATTTGAAAAAATTGTTCGATTTTTATTCAAATCATAAAGGACAACAAATACTGTATATTTGTCATTGATATGACATACTTCCTTATTCCCTAGCGGGGCAGTTGGTAGGGAAAGCCACATAATATGTGAACATATTGTTTTCACTAGGGTGGATCGATGAATTTGGACTTTGGAGGAGATTCGCTTAAGAAAAGGTTAGAAGAGTTGGGAATAGATGTAAAAATAGATTTGAAAAGTTTCACCTCAATCGAAAGGGATCTTCCATTTGCGCTTTGCATTTAAAAGTCAGACATTTAGGAACAAAATTAAATTTCTTCAAAAGCTATTTCTTTATGAGTAATATTTTTTCATTTCCTTATTCCACATTTTTAGTAAAAAAAAAACACAAAAAATTTAATGGGACAAAATTTGCAGCGAATTGTCGCAAAAAACAAACTCGGGGTTTTTTGGCGCTTAAAGTGAGTTTTCGAGTTTCACATCTAAGTTCATTTTTATTTATTAAACTAGTTCATTCCTCTAGTTTATTCATTTATTTGACATTTTTTAAATATTCATAAAACTCCATTGGTCAATAGTTTGTTTGACGATTCGGCGTAAAATGAACGAAAATCACAAAATAATGCACAGTGTCAAACAAAACATTGATTAATATAATTTCATGAATATTTGAAAAAAAATTCTTGACGAATTTTTTTCAATAGAAATTTCCACTTTTTTATCATTAAACAATTTTTAATTTCAACAAAATACTTTCACTTTATTCAAAAATTTCCAATTTAAAGGTGAAAAGTGCTAGCTAAAGATTAATTCCAATTTAGCTCAAAAAATTTAAAATTTTTTTTTTTATTTATCAACAACTATTCTATAACTAGTCCTAGCTAAATTTCTCCAATGTAATAATTCGATCCACGCTAATTTTCAAATGTATGAATGCTATAAAGAAAATTTCATTTAATTTTACGCTAAAATTCCTATTAACAATCTAAGAATTAAGCAACAACTCAAATTGTATAGAATACAACCCGTAGCAACAAGTATAACAATTGCCTGATTTTACTTTCTTTACTGGTTCATTTTATAGAATTAAGTTGGAAATTTAATTCAACCCAGCAAAAATTCTGGAAAAAAACTATGTATACTGGAAAAAGAGATTTGAAGTTGCTGGCGAATTTTTAGCCAATCGAATACTGCGGTTGTAACAAACTGATTTCTGTGACTTCATCTTAATTTGAAATTTTGTTTTAGACTTAATATTTGGAAAACCTACGACTTTAAGGGACAATATTTTAGGCAGCACTTCTACTTAATTTAAATGTTCGTAAGAATTCCCACTAACTGCTGTCTATAATACCGGTCTTTATAGAAATTGTTCCTGGGATTTATCTAACTGTGTTTTCAAACACATCTTTCCACAAGGTACATTATGTAGATACGATATTTTGGTAACCTTTGCTAATTTTCATTACATTTTCTTCCGGCTTACACTTGTAAGTAGATATGTGTATCTGATATAAACATATGCAAAAGTCAAATGTAGTGTAATTAATATTTAAAACTACATGTGTGTTTGTGTGTGGTAGTCTGTCTGTCTATGTATAATATCTACTAATTAACTTGTAATCCTATATGTCGCGTCTTTTTAACTTAAAACATTTGTTTAGTGTTATTGTGGTTGCACAAAGTTTAAACTAAAGTTAACATGTGTTAAATGACGGCCACAATAAGAATAAAATATTATATAGGAATGTAAATATAATAAAAGGATTATCATAACAAAGATAAAAGTAGAATTATGTAACGACCAAAAGATGCCCAATGGAGAAGGTTTTTATGATGATAGATTTAGCCCTACAAAGCTAATTTACTAAAATTTTATTTCTGGGGGAGTCTGCTCCTTCATATACGACTATAAAATATTGAGTAGCAGAGTTTAAACGAGGTCGTAGGAGCTGCTAAGACGAATACCGTAGTGTTAGACCAATTGAGGTGTTCACGCTAGAAACGGTTAAGAAAATCCACAACATGTTATTGATGACCATCGGCTTTTAAAAAGTGTCGCGTTTGCTCCCAATACAACGATAACAGCGTTGTTAAGATGTTTCAATTAAGTATTTGGCGATTTTTCGCAGAAATAAAGTCAAGTTTTTGGGTCGATTCCTAACCCTGGGTAAGACATAGGTCCACCACTTCACACATCAATAGGCAGAGCAGTGAATTGGAATTGGAATGGGAAAATCGTGTCCAAAGAAGGAAAAAGACAGTTTTATCTAGAGGCACGGTCATGGCGTCTGTTTTTTTTTTTTTTTTTGCATGAGCATGGGATAATTTTTATTGATTATCTTCAAAAAGAAAAAAATATCAACGGCGAGTATTAAAGAATTAAATTTGGAATTGCTTCATTACGCACCTTATTTGCCAGATTTAGATTCCTCGGATTATTTAATAATTTCAAACTTGAAAAATGGCACGGTGGTAAAAAATTTGCCAACAATCAAGAGTTGAACTCTGCGGTTGATGGCTATTTTAAGCACCTAGACAGTTCATATCCCTGCGGTAAATGGACCTATCCCAGGACACGTCAAGAGACCGGTTCATTGTGATAGGGACTGGTCACGGGACCAGTTTTTTTTTATATGAAAAGGATCGGTCACTTTAACATGGGCTTGTCCTAGGAGGGAGTCAATTGCCCTCTTTGACATGTCACAGGACTGTGTCAGGGTATTATACACAGGGTATCGAAACTTTTGAATATCGCTGGAAAAAGTGTATCGAGCCAAAATGAGATTATATTGAGAAATAAAGAAATTTTTCCCAAATTTATTGTGTTTTCTTTGTTAGGTCGGATAATTTGGGGCGGCCATATAAACATATTCCGAACCCCTGTCGTAGTGAATGTAGACAGCAGCATAGCAGCCAACACATTTCAAAACCCCACCTGGAATGACTGACTAACCGTGCACTTTCTCTTGTTAAACCTAATTTTTCAGAATTTTTTATTAAAAATTGCAAAAAGTATCTCATTAGTGAGAAATTTTTCTATTTTAGTCCTCCATTTTTATTAAACTCCCAGCGAAGCTTCCAATACGTACATTATCAGTCAGTTAGCCTTTACTCCTTGCTCTGTAGTCCAAGGGGTTGGGTAGGACGTTAAGGCAGAAACTGTTTCCATATTTGTCCTTTCCGTAAAAATTTCCAAAATTACCGTCTTTACGGATGTCTACCATACATGGGACTAAAGTATTGAAGAATTGCTCCGCTAATCGGAGATTTAATACTAATTGCTTCTGAATATATTATAATATTCAAAATGGAATTTTTAAAGTAAAAAAAGCTTAAAAAACACCGGAAAAAATGATATTGCGACCTCTAATTAATAATGAGCATTTTTTTTTAATATAGGGATTTATTCAGCAAAAATGGTTACAACTTTTTCCCCTTTTTCAAGGATTTTTTTAGATACCACCTCGGAAGAACGACTTGTCTTTTGAGGTAATCCAATCATCGACCCATATTTTACATTGTTTATATGAATTGACCTTCTGCTAGGACAGCCCATGTACCATCGGCTGGAACAAGTTGTAGCCGGAAAGAGCGATGTCTGGAGAATACGGCGGGAGAGGTAGGACCTCCCATTTCTGTGTTTCCATGTAGGTCTTGTTCGGTCTTGCAAGATGTGGCGAAGCGTTGTCATGCTGCAAAATCACTTTGTCGTGCTTTTCTTCGTATTCCGGCCGTTTTTCCTTTAGTGTGCGGCTCAAATGCATGAGCTGAGTCTGATAGCGTTCCTCTGTGATCGTTTCCTTCAGTTTGAGCAGCTCGTTGTAAATCACGCCGCGCGTGAAGGAAGGTTGTTGTTGACTGTCCGGGCAAAACCAATGACTTTTTGGGCTGGGATTGTCGTAATCGATTCACTTTTCATTTCCAGTCACAAAAAATTCTTCCTTTTTGGAGGAGCTGTTCACAAGCGAAAAATCGCATTTCGACGTCGGGCGGCTTCAACTAATATGGCACCAAGCTTCCTTACTTTTAAAGCCCATAGCTTTTAAGTGTTTTCTGACTGTCTACTCATCCACTCCGAATGATTGTGACAACTTCTGAAGCATTTGGCATTCGTCCACCTAGAGCAATGCTTTCAATTCTTCGTCTTCAAACTTTTTGGGTTGACCCGGCCGTTCCTTGTCTTTGAGCGAACAAAACAACATTTTTAAAACGACCAAAATAAACCTCCGACCCGATTGTTCAAATGAGCATGCTCACCGTAAACTTTCACTAAGATTTGATGACCATCGAAAAAATCTCCGCTAAAACACTTTATGTGGTACGAAATACGACATGTTCGAGGCAATACTTTGTATTGTTGTTTATGTTTTTAATCAAATGACACAAGCTGCCAAAAACATTGGAAACTGAAATGAAGGTTCATATTCTAATTACCGCCTATTGTGTGAAACGCTCATTCTTAATTAAAGGTCCTAAAAAAAACAATTTTAACCATAGGATAACCTTGTAATGCCTAGTTTTCATTATGTCATATGAACTGTCAACAAAAACTGACTCAAATGAATTCTCGTAATTTTGTGTCAAATTCATTTTCATTACATCTTAAAAACTGACAATAAATCGATAAAGTAGACCTTGTTAAAGACTTACGTCAAAGTTTGGTGTGAGTTGACTGACTCGCCGTCTTTATTACAAAGGTCGAATATGATGCGTAAACTTTTGGCTAGCGAACAGCTGATTAGAAAATATTAATTTGAGTTAAATAAAAAGTGGGAAAAATTTTAAAATAATAAAAAAGAAGCAAATGCGGAACTGCTATTTATAGTTCGGTGTCCTCAATTTGGTTTCCCGAAAAAGGACATCACAAATATGATGTCAGATTTCATCAAGACCAAATCCATTGAATATTGGAACAAACAGAAACCACTGAAACATTCAAGGAAGTTCTTATCATATAATGAAAAGAGGAGCACAGAAGCCCTTCAGATGAACAGACCAAATTTAAGTCTCCTATGTGGAGCACCCATAGGACACTTTCCATGTAATTACATCCTAAACAAAATGGGACATGATATTGTATGGAAGATGAGGAGACCATGGAGCATGTGCTATGGCTAAATGTCCTGCCTTTGCATACCTACGACTTATCACATTTGGCAGACCTGATATCATGGAAGAACAATACAAGAAGCTGGAAGTGAAGAACATTGTACTGCTACTCAAGGCTGCACTGAAGAACAACTGAGGAAAATACTAGAGGGTGCACAATAGATCTACTTGGTCGCGGTCGTAAATCGTAAGTTCTAGGAAAAATAAAAGGAAGCAGCTAAAAAAAACTATTTTGAACTATTCCATTTCGTTGCCACTTCGGATCGCGGCATTTTTATTATATCTGCCACTTCTTGCTCTGAAACTATGAGACTATAAAAAGCTAAAACTAGAAGTCGATCAAAACAAATTTTGTTTAAACGGTTCTGCAAGCCTTTAAAAAAGGCTCGTTTCCGTTCCATTTCGTTTCCCTCATCTGATGCTTCCATTTCATTTTCCAATTTTATTGCTTCAATTCCACTAGTTCTTTAAATTTCAGGTTTGTAGCCAAAGCCAGGGACTTTCCCCTTATGTGAATCTATATTTCACTTCGTTTTGGCGAAAATTTAAAAAAGTAAATACAAGTAAATTTCTAATCAGTAAATTAGTATATTCTCTATGGAACCCGCATTTTAAACTTAAGATTTCTAGCCGCTAAGAGGGAAGGGGGAGACTTTCCCTTGTTATATGGGTATATATCAGTTTGCCATTCCGTTTGTAAAATGTTGAAATATAGGTTTAAAACCGCATAAAGTAGTACATATATACGTGATCCTTATGCAATTATAAGTCGATTTAGCTATGTCCGTCTGTCTGTCTGTTGAAATGGCGATCACGACGCGAGCAAGGGCGCCTATTTATATGTAGTTTATTGGACATTCTTCCGAGCAGTTTGTTATTGAAAATTAGCAAAATCGGTTTAGCAGTTATGAGTAAAAAGTTAAGATACCTCTAAGTTGTCCATACAAATTGGTTTATTTCATAGTAGCGACTGGCACATAATATATTTTCTCATATTTTTTCACCAGTCTCTTAAAAATGAATAATATTTTGTAATCACCTCAAGTATTTTTTACCTCAAGAAATGTTTTTTACCACTACAATTTTTTTCACCACAAAAAATTTTTTCACCTAAAAAATTTTTTTTCACCTCAAAAAATTTTTTCCACCTCAAAAATTTTTTTCACCTCCATAATATTATTTCAAAAGTTTTTACATTATTTGTATTAAAAACAATAGCGAACATTTTTTAGGATATTGGTACACTCAAACAAAAAAGACATGAATTTAAAAATTTCCTTCAAAATAGTTTATAAATTATTCTCAATTTAAGTAAAATTTTATTAAAACTTAGAAAAATTTTCTTAAAAAGAATAAAAATTCCTAAGTTTGAGGAAAAACGAAATAGTTTATATACTCAGAAATAGTTCATATTTTTCCTAAGTAATATTTTTTTAATTTAAGGAAAAAAACAAGTCAATTAAATAAAAATTTATTAATTTTAAGAAAAAATTTCTATGTTTTAAGAAAATTACATACTCAAATGTAATAAAATTAAGTTTAGTTCAAAAAAAATTTAGGACATAATTTACTCCCATTTAGTTCAAAAAATGTGTCTAAATAAAATCGAGAAAGTACTTGAACTTAATGTGTGTTCATTTTTTGTTCGCGAGTAGTAAAATTAACTAAATTTTCGAAAGCCATTTCCAAATTCAATTTTTAAGTCTACCCGTTTCTAATTTTTAAGAATTATTTTCTAAAAATTAGTTCAGACAATTAAAAACAAAAATTAATAATTTTTTTTCCTATATAATAATAAAAATTTACTTGATTTAAGAAACTGATTAACTATTTCTAAGGAAAATTTTCAAGCAACTTAGTTCAGATAAATTTTAAAAATTTTAATAAAATATTCTTTTTTTCAAGTAAAAGTTTTATAATTTTACAAAAATAATAAAATTTGGTATAGGATTTTTGTTTCTTGGAAAACGTTTAAAATATTTTTAAAATTCTATTCCAAAAAAATAATCAATTAAAAACAAACAAGTTAGTTTTCCTAATTTTCAAGAAAAAATATTAAATAAAAGAAATTAAAGTAACCATTTAAAAAAACTATCGTGCATGATTGTAATTTTTGGTTCATAATCTTAACAGTCTTAAATATTGAACTTAAATAGCTTAAAATATATTTTAAAATTTTGTTAGCAAAGGGTAAAAAATTTCGTATTTGCGCTTTTATGTAATAAATTTGTTTATTGACTACAATACAAAATATCGCAAGAACATTTTATACATTAGGGCATACTGGTTTTCCTCTAATTGACGTAGCGCTTATTAAACTTTATATTTATAGAACTCTTTTTTTCACTTAATAATAAAAAAGTTTAAATTTGTAAATGTCAATTAAAGTCTAAGCTAAAAATCCCATAAAATAAACTTATGACATTTTTCCATTTTCCAATAAATGTAACTGTGATATTTTGTATTTGCAAAAATTTCCTTAAATTGGTTAATTTAAGAAGACAAAGGACCCCAGTGTTCCTTAGCCGTTGATGGCGTCTGTCGCATAGGGCGTCCCTTTTTGTAGTTCTCTCAAAAAAGAAGTGCTATTTAACTTGTTGTTAGAAAATATTTTTTTATTTTTAGGGAGTTAAATCCTAGTTTTTAGTAAAGAAGAATTATCTAATGAACTTAAATAAAATAAAATTTTTCTTAAAACCAAGGAAACATTTCCTAACTAACAGTACAATTTTAGATGATGTATGAACTAATTAGGAGGAAATTTTACTGTTTTCTAATAAAAATTTACTTCTCAGTAGTAAAATTTTTCTATAATTTAGAAATTTTTACCAAATTTTAAGTAACTTCAAGGAAAATTTTATTAAACATTGGTAAAAATTGTCTTTGGCGCTGTTTTCATTTCAATTTTTCCTTTAAATAATTTAATTATTCTAAATTCTAGTTCATTTTTTTGTTGAGTTTGGAGGGTATTCAAAGATTCAGCACAGCCGAATTTAAGCCTTTTTTTTACTTGTTTTTTTTTAATATTAGCAATTTTTTTTTTTTTGTCAGAAATTTACATATAGCAATAACTTTATCCCCAAGATTAAAAAAAAAAATTGTAAAGAAATTGTAAAAATCGCTAACAGTCGCAACATCCCGATGTGATGTAAAAAACCGTAATTTTTCCTATATCCGTATTAAAATTTCGCCTGTAAAAACATGTGCAAGAAAGGTCCATGGAGACTTTAAGGTTTTGGAAAGATAAAATGTTTTAGTGTGACAATTATGATGAAAAATTTTCATTTTATATTTTGGCAACTACTCTGTATTCTGGGAATTTTTTATAATTGTGACAAAATGTAAAATTTTTTCTATATAATACACATTTTATATTTTAGATTTTCCCTTGAAAAAAAAAAAATATTTTTCCCTATACATTTTCCACTAATGAAATTGGACACGTTAAGAATTACTCCCTTAAAAATTAACTAATATATCAACAAGAAATCTCTGCTTTTTTTTTGTGATGCTAATATAAAATTATCATACATATTCATAACAGTCATATTTATTTGCGTAAAAAAAAAAGAAAATTCATTAAATAAAATTCAATTTTCAATGAATACTAAATGAAAAAGCTTAAAATGATTTAAAAAGTATTAACAATTTTTTATTTTTGTGAAAACTTTATCTAGCGAGAAAACAAACTTTAATGCACTTGTAATTGTCATAAACATTTTTTTATTGTAGTAGAAAACCTTTTTTTTTTTGATAATTTTATAAAAAAAGCAACAGAAAATGAATGAAATTTTTCTGTTACGCCCGTTTTTGTCGCTAGAATACGTACTTACGGTATATTCGCCTTCATGCCTCTAGAGAATGTTGTTGTTATGTTTCAAGTTGAATTGCTGGGGAAAAAAACTTTGAACATTCTGTGCATTTTATGGCTCAAGTTGAATTAAAAGTTTTCAAGAACTTTTAAATTTTTATATATTTGAATGAACGTGTAGTAAGTATATTTTTGAATGTTGGTAATTTTTTTTTGTTTATAAAATAAATGATGGGGGGCACATTTTTATTAAGAAGTTGCTTTTACTTTGAGGGGGTGATTTTTAATTTCTGAAAAGAAAACTAGTAAAACATTTAAACAATAATAAATGATAAGAATAAAATAATAAACAACAACAAAAAGAAAAGAAATTCACACAGATTTAATATGTTGTGTTGTGTATCTACAAAACAGTTAAGACAAAACAGATTTTAGACAAAACCCAACATACCCAATGACTTGAGAAAAATATTATTATAAGCTTACAAACACAAGCCTTAAGCTTGAAAAAGACTTGAGAATATATTGAAAAAGGCTATCGTAACAATTGTAGAAAAATCAAAACGGAACCCTCGTGAAAATATTATGTGTGTATGATTACTATAAGCTTATTCTTGCAATTGTAGAATAAGCTTACAAAAATAATAAATTATTAATAGTTGAAAAAGAGAAATAATTATTTTCTTTAATTTAATTTTTTTTTTATTTTAATTTTAAAAATAAATAATAATAACTCATTTTAAATATAAAAAATAAAAATTCATTTTAAATATAAAATATAAAAATTCATTTTAAATATAAATAATAATAATTAATTTTAACCATAAATAAAAATAATTAAATTTAATATGCAATTGCACGTTCACTATATAAAATTTACAACTAAATGTACACGCAAAACACGTTTGACAAATTTAAAGAAAAAGTAATGGCACTTGTTGTATGCATTATAAGCGTAGAACAAAGACAACAAGACTAGAATGTATTGAAAAATATTTCTATTTCAATAGTCATATTGCGTTGTTGTTGTATGTTGTTCATAAGCATATTTGAGAAAAAGTTATGTATAATAATCTTTTCTCTAGCATTGTTAAATACTGCTTGTGAATTCACATTTTATTAATATTATAATAAGCGAAATTAAGAAAAGCTTAAAACACACTATTAATATAAGCTTATTCTCAAGTTGTATTGCAGTTTGATTGCTATATGGTATATTGGGAAAGTTTATTTTTTAAATGTGACTGTGTGTTAGATAAAAAAAAACTCTTTTATACATTGATTTGCATTTGTAATCAGATGTCTAGTTTGTAGTGAAATGACACTCATACATAGATATTTGAATTTTCGGTTTTTAGTTTTTATCACAATACCAAAATCTTTAACAATAATCCAAACCTCAAAAACCAAAAAATTACTTTTGCACCATTTTATGTGCACTAGTGTTAGTGTTGGTGAAAGAACTTTACATACATTCATACATTTCACCATTTACAGTTTTTGCAATCTATGCCTCGAAATAGCAAAGAAAGACAAAAAAACAATTTACATATTTTGTTCCTTTTGTCGTTATGTGTTGCGACCACAAAATATCCTTGGCAATGGCAGAGTATTTTTTTTTTTTGTTATTTAAATATTTTTCGTTCTCGCCAGCTTAAGACATTGATGCTTAATGATATGCAACAAAAAGTATCATTAACAGATTTTGTAAATCTGATTATATTACAATGTGTTTATAGACTTTGAATTGGATTTGGATTTAAAGGTTTAAAACAAAAAAATGTACGAGTTTGTTTTTATAAGGACTGACAAAATATTATAAACAACCCTTTAACTGTTTAAATAATAAAATTTTTGCAGAGAATTTTATGAAAGCTTTGTCAAAGGAAAACACATTTTTTAACTTGGAGCATCCTCTGATTTAAAAAAAAAATTGTATGCACATTATCTGCAGAGCCATTAAAGGATTGTCATTGTCAGTTTATTCGAAATTTAAAAATCTTAAAATTTGTTCGCTTTTATTTGGATAAAAATCAGCTTCTTTACTCGGTACCGCAAGGCGAAAGTTTCAGAAGTGTTTTATATAGAAATTAAAATACTGATTCCAAATTTAATTTCTATCGCAAAAAAAAAGTTGTTAAAGACTTTAGTGAAGGAAATTTCGGTACAGCAACTCAACTTCCTTTAGATCTGCTCTATACCCAGGGAAAAAGTATCATCATCTTGATAAAACTCTTTCATAAATTGTTTGTCATCAATTTTTCGTAATATTTATGAAGTCTTTATAGATACGATGAAATGTTTCACAACAAATTATATACTAATGACGCCATTTGTTATTTAAACATTTGAATATTTTATTTTAATTAAAAAAAAATATATTTTTGAAATGTTTCCCTTTACCGAAATTTGAGCTCAGAATTTAGGAGTACTGAGTTACCTCTCTACCTACTACACCACAAACACTTATAAATTTTGATGACAAATTTTGATTTTAAATAATTTGTTAGGAAAATAAACTTAGCAGAAAATTCGTTTACAAATACCAATATTTAGTGGCTTCTATAACAAATTCAATCCACAATTCAGTTGGTTCAACTGAAATCCTAATTTTATGACATATATGATCAGAATAACCGTATTTGTAATTATCACTTTCGAATATCGACAATTTTTTTTAATAAATTTGGTAAATTATACTAATTTTACAGTATATTCTACTGCACGAAATTTCTAAACGAATTTTATTCGTAACGTTGATTGGAAATACCATTAATTGGATAATAAAGGGTGTCCCAAGAAGAACGCAATTTTTAAATTTTAAATAAAACACAGATATTTAAAAAAAAAATCGTGAAACTTTATTATATCGTAAAGTAGACAGAATGAGGTTATGTATGGAACAATATATCGTGCAGATGGCCGCCGCGGCTTTGCTGGCATGCACGCGATCTTTTAATGAAATTTTCAATGACCGTTTTGCATTAATGCAGCGTCCAATTTCCTCTTTTAAGGCTTGAGTCGTCGTCGGCTTATTCGCGTAAACCATCGACTTCAAAAAACCCCAAAGAAAAAAAATCTAATGGTGTTAAATCGCACGATCTAGGCGGCCAATTCTGATCTCCAAAACGCGAAATAACACGACCGGGAAATGACTGATGCAGCAATTGAATTGTTTCTCTGGCTGTATGATATGTGGCGCCGTCTTGTTGGAACCACTTGCCCTCCACATTCATTTCTTCAATTCTAGGCAAGAAAAAACTGGTTATCATTTCACGATACCGAACACCATTGACTGTTTGCGCTTGACCTGCCTCATTTTCATAAAAAAAAGGTCCAATGATTCCTCCAGCCCAAAAACCACACCACAAAGTGACACGTTGAGGATGCATTTGCTTCTCGTGAATCACTCGAGGATTTTCCTCACCCCAAATGCGACAATTCTGCCTATTGACGAAGCCATCAAGATGAAAATGGGCCTCGTCACTGAAGATGATTTTATCGGCAAAATCAGCATTTTCATGTTGTCTCTCCAATACCCAATTAACGAACTCCCTTCGCTGTCCATGGTCAGCTGGCTTCAGTTTCTCCTGAGTCAATTGAACTTTGTATGCATGAAGATGCAAATCTTTCGTCAAGATTCGCTGCAAAGTGGATTTGGAGACACCAATTTGCTGAGCTCGGTGTCGAATTGAGGTGGATGGAGTTTGAGCGACATCATCACGTACAGCTGCGACATTTTCGGTCGATCGACCTGGTCGATGGCGCGTTATTGTCTTTACATCACTAACAGACCCAGTTTCGGCAAATTTATCCATTAATCTCTTTACAGTTGACTCTTTTGGAGCATTATTGTGACCCCAAATTGATCGCAATTTGCGAACTGTAGCCGCAAAACTTTCACCATTTTGGTAAAACAATTTCACAATGAGAATTCGTTGTTCATTCGTGTAGCACTCCATTTTTACTAACCTCGTACCTTCTACTAGCAAACAATAACAATTGTTCAAATGTCAAACAATGACACTTCGAATGTTGCCAGATTTAAAAATTGCGTTCTTCTTGGGACACCCTTTAGTATCCTTTTTTGGTTACTTTTACCTCTTTTTAATTCCCAATGCCATGTTTTTGCTATAATAATGGATTATAGATTATTCCAAATAAAATAAAATTTTTACAAATAAATGGTAATGGTATTGATCGAATTGCAAGCAATACTTTCTTTGGGTGTACCATACATCACTATGTGGTGAGGTTGTAGTGTGTTAATGCTGATGTTTGTAACAACCAAAACAAGTAAAAAACATGCAATGAGGCTTGACGGCTCTATGGAACCCTATTTATGTTCTGAGATAGTAAAACCTTACATTTTGACTGGCAGTAATGAGGTCTATAACCTGTTTCATGTAATTTGTGGTAAAATAATAAAATAAAATGTTGTAGAACAGAATCAGAGGCAACCAGTTTTAAGAAATTCCTTATCTCTATACGGGAAGGAATAACGTTACTGATGGACTCACTCAACATCGCCCAGCTCAAACCGCTGGAGCTGGGAAGCTGAAATGTGGTATGTAGGTTACCCCTTCAGTATAGACGTCCCGCAAAAAGCGGGAACTCCCCTCTATCAGCCTGCTCAAACCTCTTTAGACAGAAATCTGAAATTTAAAGTATAAGTTGCTTGGAGTATAGGCTAACTCAGTGATGACGTACATTTAACAGTTTTGTCCAGGGACGTGGTAGTAAAGAGGGCAAAAAGTGCCCCCCTTAACGGGCTACCCAAAATACTGTAACTATAAATTTTAGATCAGGTATGGAGTATGCTTTTCCAATGTAAACAACAGCCAAGACGGGCTTTTTTGAATATCCAACGGGGAGGGTCAAACAAGGGGAAAATTCTCCCCCCTGACGGCCAAAACTGCTGGAAGTTTGATCCTCCGACATAGACATCCACCCTGGTGGGATTTTTGGAAAATCTTACGGGGAGGGGCGCAAACAAGCGAAAAGTTTCCCCCTTAACGGCCTACCCACACCGATTAAAGCTAGAAACCCAAAAATTTAAATGTCTGTTATCAGGAATATGGGCTAACTCATTGATAAGGTACATTTTATAATTTTGGTCAGGGACGTGGTAAAAATGGGGGTTCAAAGGGCGAACAGACTTCTTTTTAACGGCCCACCCAAACCACTGGACCTATGAAGTCGAAATTTGGCACGCAGAATTTCTGGACAATCCAACGGGGAGGGACAAAAAGGAGAAAAATCTCCCCCTTAACGGCCTGCCCATACCTGTTTAGTTAGAAACCTGAAATTTACTTAACACCAGTTGCATCAAAATTTCTAACCGTTTTTTAATTGTTTTTCCATTTGAGATAAATATTATTACCAATACCAATTAATACCAATACCGCCAGGACATTTTTTTTTCTAATTTCGTGCTGAATTTTAGCGAAGGAGTCTAATTCGATAATAATTCTAATGATGCGACTTTAGTAACTCCAAAAAATAGCGAGTAATAATTTTAAACCCCATTTCCATTAAAATCCTATTATAATTATATACAGCAGGTCCAAAATCCGTCGTGTGGCAAGTTTGTGTTAAATTACAGGCAATTCCCTCTTTCTTCCGCCAATATATGAATGCAACATATACATAGATGAACATTATAACCCTGTTCTTGATAAAATATTAAAAACATGAAAGCATACTATGTGTTTTATTAGCTGTCAGGCTTCATGTTGCAGTTACTTAAAACAAAAAATGTTTTATTTTAAGACAAAACTTATTCAAATATGATGTTACATATAATTGAGTTATTTGATATACCTTTCAGGTATGCTTTTGTTTTTTTCTTCTTAATATTTTTTATTTTTACAATTCCCCTGTATTAATGCAATCAATAGCTTCTGGTGATTGAATAGGATATTTGTAATTTCTATAAAATGGTGCCAGATTGTCATGAATTTAAAAGAAATTTTATGAGGGTTATGTAAACAACGATTTACTTGCATTTGAGTTTTTCTTAATGGGGCGGCAGGGATGTTTAGTACAGCAGTGGGGCCAAGAAAAAATTGTGTGGAGGAGTCAACAAGAACTGCTCCGAAAACCAACATGTTTCACTTTTAGCAACTCAAGGAAATTGTATAATTACACTCACCAAAAAAAGTCTGTAATGGCAACTGAAAATTTTGCTATTACGGGAAATTCTGCTAATTTGAGCCCAGCGGTATTTTTTGCTAATCTTAGCAACACATGTCTGCTGACGTGTAGTACAATGAAATTAGTAGAAAAATTAGTAGCCGCTACTAAATTTTAGTAGACTTTTTGTAAAGTGGAATTTAAAATCTGTTTGCTAAAATCAGCAAAAAAATTACTAAATATTATTAATATTAGTAAAAAGCTTTGAATTTATTTTCAAAAATTTGTAAAATGATTTCTGAAATTAGCAACAAAAATTTGTAAATATTCTGTAAAAATTCTGTAATTTGTAAAATGTAAATAGCAAAAAGATTTGCTAAATAATAATTTTTTACTAAAAATCAGTACAAAAATAGTAGAGTGCGATTGAAAACGGTTTACAAATTTTTCTACTAACTTTTTTTTCTGAGGATTTGTTAATCAACAAAATATGTCTTTTAATACATGCTGATAGTGGAGATTACTAAACACAGCTTGCAAGTAAATTTTAGTCTGCTAGCATCTAATATTCTCTTGCAATTTAATTTAATAGTGAACAATTTTTTTTACCAGGTTTTAAAGTACACTCACCAAAAAAAGGTCTGTAATGACAACTGAAAATTTTGCTGTTACGGGAAATTTTGCTAATATCATCCCAGTGGAATTTTTTGCTTATCTTAACAACACATGTCTGCTGACAATGAACTTTGTAGAAAAAATTAGCTGCCGCTATTAAATTTTAGTATACTTTTTGTAAAGTGGAATTTAAAAACTGTTTGCTAAAATCAGCAAAAAAATTTACTAAATATTATTAATATTAGTACAAAATTTCAAATATATTTTTTTTTATCAAGCATAATAAACATTTTTTTATTTTTTTTTTTTTTCAAAAAATATTTTAGAAAAAATTAAAAAACAAAAAAATCAAAGGCTTAAAAATTGTAAACACATAAACGAATTTATCATTTTGTTTTAATTTGGTAATTTATATTTTGAAAAATATTTTAGACAATTTTTTTTACTTTTAAAGTCAAATTTTATTTGCTTTTAGGGCTGATTTTTAGAACTAAAAAAACTTTTTAGTGCTATTTTAAGTGGATGTCCTATTTGTAGACATGAGTCGGTATATTCACCTCCGGTCCTATCTATGTAACATTTTAAGGCAATTTAAGTTTGTAGCTGTAAGTTTTAATTAGAAATAACATTTCCTTCAATAACCACTTTTTTAAAATAAGTAAATTTTTTTTACTAATATTAGCAAAACGGTTTTCAAAAATTAGTAAAATGATTTCTGAAATTACCACCAAAGATTTGTAAATATTCTGTAAAAATTCTGTAATTTGCAAAATTTAAATAACAAAAATATTTGCTAAATAATAATTTTTTTACCAAAAAATCTGTACAAAAATAGTAAAGTGGGATTCAAAACTGTTTACAAATTCTTTTACTAACTTTTTTTCTGAGTGTATGCAGCACCATAATTTTAAGGCTTTTTATATTTTATATTGATGGAAAGGTTTCTGAGTTTGTTAATTTTAATTACTTTAAAAATTGATTTCAAATAATTCAACGATTTTTTTTTTGTTTAAGTTACTGGCAGCACTGGCTTTGGACAGGGATGAAGGAAGGTGAAGTTATCTTAGGATATATTGATTTATTTAAATTAATAAAAATTAAGTTAATAACTAATAACAATTCAAAGGGCATTTAGATCCTAAAATTTTACGACTAAAAATATTATTAGTGACTTTAGGCTATTAATGCCCGTAATTTTAAGCAACAGTGCTTAGATACCTACCGTGAAGACGAACGAAAACCAAGCACTGGTAGGTATCTACTGCTTGAAATTTTGGGCATAAATAAGACAATTTCAAGGAATATAAAAATAAAAATCATGGTCTCGAAATATCTCTATAAGAGACGCCTTAATTGTAGGGCCTTTTTCCAAAAAAAGGTACGACCTAGAAATTTTGCTTAAATGCATTTTTTATTTATTCAACTTTTATATTGTTTTGGTTTGTAAGTATTCCTCTTACATGCAACAAACACCCTAAAACTCGATTGTAGTTTTGCATACATTAAAAGCTTTTTTACGTTTTTTCCATCAAATGTTTTTCACATGAAATATTTTGATGGCATATGTTAATATTGTTTTTCATACGTTTGTTTGGAAAATGATATTCAAATTCATTGCCGTTGTATCTGTTTTTGTCGATCGTAAAAATAAAAGTTGTAAATTTGAATATTGTTTTTGTTAAACAACACTATTACGAATACTTTTTTTTTTAGTTTATAGTTTTAATGCATATTTTAGCAGGTTTATAAAATTTTATTGCACTAATGATATTTCAATAAAGTTTTATATTTATTAGCTTAGATAAAGACTAATTTAAGTATTTTCAATTGTTATGATAAACTCAATACATTAATTACTGTAATAAAATTTAAAATAAACACAATGCATAGCTTATGCAAAGTGAATGGACATTAAGTCTTAATTACTAATGTGGTCCAGAAGGAATTATAATTCTTTAGATCGACTTTCGAGTTATAGGGATTAAGAAGGCATAAGATCTCAGATCCGTATCTTAAACTGATTCAAATGGAATAACAAATCTACATATATATTAATTTAATTTTTTTTTTTTTTTTAATTCATAATTAAGTTAATACATTATTTTAAGGTCTCAGCGTCACTAGGACTTTGTTGAGACAACGTTGGCAACTATATCAATATATAATTATTAGAATACTTTTTTAAAAATTATTTCAGAAAATAAAAAATAAAAATATAAAATAAAAAATTAAATATTACTGATTAATTTATATTAGAAGCATTTCAATATTAAGTAAATAATAATCTTTAAGTCGATTTTTAAACGACGAAATTGATGAACAATCTCTTAAACTTTGAGGCAAATTATTATATTCAAAACTACCGATATATTCGATTCTCTGCTTAGTGGTTTCTAGTCGACATCTGGCAAGTCTTAAGTTCGAATTATTTCTTGTGTTAAACATAGTTTGATTTCTTGAAAAACTGATTGTATGATGTCCAATGCCATGAATGACTTTATAAACATATATTAATAACTGCATTTTGTATATTCCATGAATTGGTAATACATTTTTAGCAACATCTTTGTAAAGCGATAAAGTTGAATACAATTGTGGAAGATTGAAAACAGCCTTTAGCGATTTGTTTTGAACAATTTGTAGAGATTTTAAATCGGAATTTCTTTTAAACCCGTATACAAGTGTAAGGTAGCTTAGATGACTTTGAATAAGGGCTTGAAAAATTATTAATTTTGTCTTTTCATCAAGTTTATACTGAAGTTTAAACAAGATACCTAGTGCTGGGGATATTTTCGATCGAACGTATTGAATATGATTTTGCCATGACAAGTTATTTTGAAAAACAACACCTGAATACTTTATAGAGTCAACTTCAGCAATTTCTTTTCCATCCAAAAATATTGCACTTCTTTCAATATTTCTATTAGGTTGAGGTCTAAATCGTATAAGTTTTGTTTTACTTGGATTTAGGACTAATTTATTTAATCTTGCAAACTCTGAAATTAGTGCTGCATCACGTTCAGCATGTATTTTCAAAACTAAATTTTCTTTATATGGATAAAGTAAGCATAAATCGTCCGCATACATAAAGATTTTTCCACTTAGCCCCAAGTTGTTGATATCGTTAAGATAAATGTTAAACAATAAAGGACCTAACACACTTCCTTACTACATTACCATACACTACATTACCAATTGAACTTTTACAGTTATTCATCTGCACATATTGCTTTCTATTTTCCAAATAGCTTTTGAAAAGATCTAATTCTCTACTTCTTACACCATAAAATTTTAGTTTTTGAATCAATATTGAGTGATTTACAAGGTCAAAAGCTTTGGAAAAATCATAAAAAATAGCACCAACTCCACTGAAACCTCTATCCAAACCATCACATTTATAATTGACCACGTTAACCACAGCTTCATCTGTACCACAACCTTTACGAAAGCCATATTGATTTGGATATATTAATTTTTCGTTCTCTAAAAATTCAGATAATTGACTATGCAAAATCGTTTCAAAAATTTTGTCTATGATAGACAAAACTGCAACAGGTCTAAATTTATCAACTGTATTATTATGAACCTCCTTAGGGATTGGAATAATTTTATGAATTTTAAGTACATCAGGGTATATTGATTGACTTATTGAAGAATTTAAAATTTTTGCTAATAAAGGTGCTAGAAGATCTCTACATTCAAAAACACACTTCGACGTTATATCCTCATATCCAGGGCTTTTATTTAAATCTAAATGAGTAAGTAAATCATTGACCTCATTTTCAGTAGTATGGTCTAAACTTAATTGCTTTCGAGTGTATCTTAAAGATCGTAAAGCATTGCAATGATCACTGGAATTGTAATCAATTTCACTAACCAAATTGTTCACAGAGTTTAAGAAATATTGATTGAAAATTTCAACTTTTTCATTATCATTTAAAATTATTCGACCTTCATCATTCCTTATATTTATTACAGATTCAGAACTTCCCCCAAGAGTCTTATTTAAAAATTTCCAACATTTTCTGGGATTTTCCTTCAATTTACTCAAATTTTCTGTATAATAGTTGTTCATGCACTCTTTAATAGCTATTTTTATTATTTTGCTAACTCTCTTAAGGCAGATTTCAATATCACCTTTATTTTGCACTTTTTTCCTTTTTTTCAAAAGCTTTATTTTGTACTCCATAAGGGATTGTAAATTTCCATTAATCCATGGTGTTAATTCTAATTTCAAATCCTTCTTAGTCCTAGTTATCACTGTTGAACTAGTAACGGCATTTGCTACACAATCTATCAAATGGGAAGTGTCATCATTCGGATTATCAGTTAAACTTGATATTGACAAAGTACGGCTAAGATTTTCTCTAACGTAATCATAATTACAATGATAACGGACAGTTTCTATAAAATCTTTTGTATTTACTGGTGAATCAATTCTGATATTGATTAAGTTATGATCCGATAATTCACATTCAATAGAACTTATTTTTAGTTCCGATTCAAGATTACTAAACACATTATCAATTGAGGTACTGCTGCTAGGTCGAGTAATAATAGTATGACAGTTTTTAAAATCGTAACATCGAAAAAGATCAGTTAA
Source organism: Eustalomyia histrio (assembly GCA_949748255.1). Classification (NCBI taxonomy): domain Eukaryota; kingdom Metazoa; phylum Arthropoda; class Insecta; order Diptera; family Anthomyiidae; genus Eustalomyia; species Eustalomyia histrio. Next base: position 7,215,116 of record OX456526.1, read on the forward strand.
ATCAAGAGCAAGAGGATTAGACAGAAAATCCACATTCGTATCACCAACAAATATGCATGGACTTTGTGCCATAGTAATAAGACAAGATTCAAAATATTCATAGAATTTCTCAAAGTTACATTTTTGCGATCTATAAAATCAGATAAGCTTTACTGGCTTCCTAGTTATGTTTTGGATTTGAATAGTTAGTATTATAGACTCAATATAATCTTTACTCTCACAGGTTTCAACAGAAAACAGTATATTATCACGAACATATATGGACGTACCACCGTAACCATCTGATCGGCAGCAGTGAACTGAGCTATATCCTGGAATTTTGTAAAGTTGTACCAATTTACTATCAAACCAAGTTTCCTGAGAAAATTTGGGCTAAATCGGACATTGGAAAAATTAAAAATAAAAATCATTTAAAACTCATACTATAAACTGTTTTGGCGAAATGTGTGCCACAGTTTAAAATTTATCAAAAGGAAAACATTTCTACAATACACTTTTCTGCAATAGAAAATTTTTCGGAGTCGAGTAGACTTAAGGCTAATAGGCTTTTTACATTGAACAACATCTTTGTGCAACGCATGGAAGATGTTGAAATCGTGAAACATGAATTTACATTGGCAACATCTTTCATTTGTCATTTATTAAGCTGCCAAAAAAATAAAAGAAAAAGATGCATAATTTTTGTCAACAATAAAAAATATTAAAAAATTGATTTAGAGAAAGCATTAATCATTGGAGTAGTTGTTGCTTTGCACAAACAACCCTGAATTTTAATGCAGTACATGCGCCACTTATTTTCCTTTGTTGAATAAATTTGTTTTGCTTATTTTCTGCAGTGCCAGTTTGCTAGTGATGGCACAAAGAAAATCGATTTTGTTTTGCCATTTTTTTTAGTGTTGACACTTAAAATAACGAAAGATTTAAGATGGAACAAAATGAGAATGGATCATCTTTTGCAGATGTAGAAAGATGTAGAATTTTTGCCTTGTATAATTCTTATGGGAAGATGTTAACATCTTTACAAATTGATGAAAGATGTGAGATGTAGGTCAGTGGAAAAAGCCCATAAAGCGTATATTCATTGCGGACACACTAAAGTTAACTACTTCGACTATAAGAGACCTTTTGGAGCTTGTAACTTTTGAATATGTAAACTGATTTCAAAATGTTTTAATTGAGACTAGAGTAGATCAAACGGGACTACGCACTGTCAAACAGTACGGACCTTTTTTGCAGCCCCCTAAAGATTTAAGCTACCAATGTTGCCAAGCATCCAGATAGATAAAATATTCCAAAATTATTCTAAAGTCTCTTTATCAAAAAGCCTCGGTCCTTAGATACTTCGTCCCACATATAGGAAAGATTTCCGTCTAAAAATGGAGTAGTATTTTCCCGTGAACGACCAGTGGGCCATATGCGTTTTTAGGACCCACTTCCTTCCAAAGAGGCTTTGGCAGACATAAAATGCCCAGGTGGCCTTTTTGGTCAAAGAGTCAAGGCGATTATTTCAGTTAAAGGATTTATCAAAGCTACTCCCAGGTACTTCACACTGTGCGAGAAGCATATTCTCGCATAGGCAGGTTAACCTTCCTACTAATTGGCATCTGCATCGTCTTGGATGGTTTAATAGACAACCCGATTTCCTGAAAGAGTAAAGTTCAAAGAATGTTGCATACGCTCAGAAATGTCCTTTCATCCAATCCGACAATGTGGCTGACAATATATTTGGTGTAGTCACAGCAAGGACGGTATAAAACTCAGGAAGTACAAAATGCCAAATTTTTAGCTTCAAGTTAATCCTCGATGCCACTTAGCCTTGACCATAAAATTCTTAGCCGACACCATGAAATTCTTATCGTTTTGGCTAAGAATTTTATAGTCACGGCTAGATGACATCGAGACGGCAAGGCAGCGAGCCTAAAGATCAAGCTAAAAATTTGGCATTTTGTAAATCCTGAATTTTACACAGTCCCTGTCTAGGTTCTGACACCACCTGGTCGCAATAACAGTCCTACGTGATTTCCCTAAACCTGAGCATTTTCAAAGTATGAATCACTACACTTAAAATAGTTTGTAAGTTAAAATAACAGAAATGATATTTCATTTAAAAACCGGTCTACTTAATTTTCATTTAAATTAAATGCCATTTAATTTAAATGGCAACTGACACATCCGTAAGAAACAAATGATATAATCAGTAAAAATTAATGTCAAAATTTTACCTACCAATTCCATAAAAAAATAAATGTTTTTATCATTTATTTGAAATTGTTTCCCTTTTTGTATTTTTGTATTTTTTTTGGTAATACAAAATGTATGTATGAATAGCTATAGACACTTTTTGTGTGAATTTGTTTGTGTATATATGTGGGTTTATGAAGTTATTGTAATTTGATCAAATTGAAATTTTTTGAATATTTTTTTTTTTTTTGAAACAGACAGCAAACAAAATTTAAATTTGTAATAACTGTTACGGACACAAATAAACCACAAATTTCCGTTTTGTGTGTAATTTTTTATTAAATTTCAAACAAATTAAAAAATAAATGAAACTGAAAAAAAATCGGTAAATGATAGTAAATCATTTCGAATAAATGTATAAAAAAGTTAATATAGATATTTCTTTGAAAAAAAAAATGTAAGTTCCTTTATTTTCAAATGGAACGGAAAACAGTTTTATTAAACTACAAACAGTAAATGATATAATATTCTGAGTGTATATGTGGAGCGATGCCCTTTCACATAATGGTCATCTAAATCGCATTATAGGGAAATAAACTGAGGCTAATTGGTCTGTTCGAATTCGGCAGCTGTTCGGATTTCCTCTTGCGTTTGTCATGAAGACCACTTTGACCTCTTTCCAAGGGGATGTTACATGATCAAATATAGGACTTAATCTAACCAGTTGTGGGAAAATTACAGGTTGGTTGAAAAGTTTCTGCGCTCACCAAAAGATGGCACTGCTAGCTGCAAACTTTTTTTTCTCAAGTTGGTATAACTGTTCTGAGAACATATGCAAAGTTGCAAGTCATTCTGTCAATTCTTTCTTTGTTTACAAGCCATTTAAAGTTGACGTGTCATTGATTTTTTTTTTAATATAGAAAAAATTGAATATCGTGCAGTCATTAGATTCTTTGTTTTGAAGGGTTTAAAAGCAAAGGAAATTTATGAACGATTGTTAGAAGTGTATAAGGCGTCCTCACCTTTAAAACGCACCGTTGAATTTTGGGCTTGTGAATTTAAACGTGGTCGTACCAGCCTTAAAGACAATCCACGCGAAGGACGACCTAAAACTGCACCCACAGCAGAAATCATTGAGCAGGTACAAAATATGGTTAGTGAAGATCCAAGTTTGACTAAGCGTGGAATTGCTAATGCCATAGGCATCTTAGACGAACGAGTACTCCATATTTTACATGAAGAATTACGTATGAAAAAACTGTTTGGAAAGTTAGTGCCGCACACATTAACAATTCAACAAAAACTGGATCGAAAGCAAATTTCTCAGCGTAATTTGGAGCGTTTTAAGCCGAATAAAACCGACTTCTTGCGTCGTTTTATAACTATGGATGAGACTTGGAGCTACCACCATGATCCTAAATTGAAACAAGAAAGTTTACAGTGGACTAAAGCTGGTTGTTCAGCTCCAAAGCAGGTGAAGTCACAACGATCTGCAAAGAAGGTTATGGCATCAGTTTTTTGGGATGCAAAAGAAATTTTGTTGATTGATTATCTTCAGAAAGGTAAAACAATCAACTCTGAATATTATTGCAGCCTTTTGGATCAGCTGGATGAAAAAATTCGTGAGAAAAGACCTGGTTTAAAGAAGAAAAAAATCATTTTTTATCAAGACAATGCACCTGCTCACAAAAGTGTTTTGACGATGGCTAAATTCAAAGAATTAAAGTACGAATTGCTTGAACATCCACCGTATTCACCAGATTTGGCTCCCAGTGACTACTATCTCTTCAGAAATCAAACAATTCTTTCGTTGAAAGCCTTTTTCGTCGAATGAAGAGGCCAAAGCAGCCGTAGACGGTAATTTTGCAGAGCTTCCGGAAAACCATTATAAGGATGGGATAAAATTATTGGAAGATCATTGGAACAAGTGTATTGAGTTTCTAGGAGATTATATTGAATAAAAATATATATTTCGTTACAAAAACAGTATTCTTTCATTTCGAGCGCAGGAACTTTTCAACCAACCTGTATAGCCATGTCGTCTTCAATAGGCACGGATAGCTACTGTCCAGACCAACTCACCCCGTTCTCCTAAAAGATATCATCCGCCAGACGTACATTCCTCTCCGTGAGGTTTGCCCAATGGATCTAAAGACCGTTTGTGTAATCCTGTGAGAGGACCTTCGAAAGTTGCATCACTTTTAGAAGACAAGAGTTCTTCTGGATCTGTGTAGTTCCCTCTTCTATTTAGTAAGTGCCAATCTGTATGTGACGCAGCTACCTGCTTCCTTAGCTCTATTGGATAGCTTTTAAACTTCCTTTTTGAGCTTCTTTGCACTATCATACTACCATAGAACGTCCGTAGCCGTCTTGCTGATCTTTTGAGGGCAGCTTGCAGCTTAAGCTGAAATAAACTTCCATTGATGCCTCATAATCAATCTTAAGGTGAAGACTCATTTGGTTCCTGGGTTATGAAGAAAAACGTGGTCGTAGGTAAATTTATCTCTACGGGTTCATACGCAAAATCTTTTACATGCTATGAGTGTGTATGTGTGTACAATATTTAGTATACATATTGTTGTTGTGTGTAAGCTTTTGCATATGAATTCGTTGGCGGAAATTTGGCTACGACCACGTTTTCCTTCATAACTCAGGAACGAAATGAGTCTCCGCCTGAAAATTTTGCCACAAATGTAGAGAGGCCTTAGTTTTTAACATATATTTTTTTCAGAAAAAATTGGATTTTGAGATATGGGTCTTTGAAGATTAAACTTAAAAAAATTACATATAACCTTTTAATACAAAAAAAAACTTTTGGGACGCCATTTTGAAGGTAATGTTTTTACCTTTAAAATGGTACCATAGAAAAATTTAAGGTTGTATAGTTTAGAAGTTATGGGCGACTTTGTATAGACACTTTTTGGATATTTTGACGATTTTGCCAATTTGCATGACGTCATATTTCGAAAACCGAATGGGTTTGGGGTCGAAAGGTTGACGATTTGATAAACACAATATTTGTGGCGAATTCTATAAAAAGCGGAGATGACTAATCCGAATGCTGTGCGGTTTGAGCTGGAATTGCTTATTTTTTAAAATTTCTTCATACATAGAAAATTTGTAAGCTTTTAAATTTTAATTATTTTGGCAACGTCGGCATAGGATATAAAATGCTTATTTTGAAAGTTTTTATTTTTTATGAAAGCCCAATATTTATTTTTGGATTGTGGCACCCTAATATTCAAACAGTAATACAGTGTTTTTATTTTTCAAAATTTTTTATGTTAACATACAAATATTGGCAAACTTTTCCAATAATTTGATTTCAGCAAAGTAACACAACTTTTAAAGAATAATATTAGAACTACGTAGAACATACAACAATAAGTGTCTAAGTCTTTTTTTAGTGTTATCTCATCATATATTGCAAACAATATGTGGAATGACACAATAAACTTGAAACTTTGTTTTCATAACACTTAAATACACTCAACAAAATTTATAAAATTGAGTTTTAGACAAAATCTTTGTATATCTTTTTATATTTAAAAGCTTAAAAAGAATAATTCTTTCATTATTTGCTTGATTAAAGTCAACATAACTTTGCATATTTTCTTATTGTACTATAAAATTTTTAAGAGTGTAAATTATATAAGTAGTATAAGAAATCTATTTTGACAATTGCATATGCTACTTTTTCTTACATAAGGCATATATAAAAAAAATATTAAAAACTTTATATGAGACAATGTTGTGTTGTTTTCCGTATCCTGTTTATGTTTTTGTTGCATTTCAAAATATTTTTTTATACCCTCCACCATATATGGTGAGGGTATATATCAGTTTGTCATTCCGTTTGTAATATGTCGAAATATAGGTTTAAGACCCCATAAAGTATATATATTCGTGATCCTTATGCAATTTTAAGTCGATTTAGCGATGTCCGTCTGTCTGTCTGTCTGTTGAAATCACGATCACGACGCGAAGACGCAAGCGGGGGTGCCTATTTTTACCCAGATTATTGAACATCCTCCCGAGCAGTTTGGTATTTAAAATGAGCAAAATCGGTCAAGCGGTTCAAAAGTTATGAGTGAAAATGTGAAGGTACCTCTAAATTTTCCATACAAATTTGTACAATTTTTCTGTATCTATTTTTTTTTTTCTGTTTAGTAAGTAAAAATGTTATTAAGTCTTCTTATTGTTCGATTACATTTATTGTCTTACATACTATGATAACTAAGTTAACGTAAAAATGAACAATGTTAAAGTCGCTAACAGAGCAGACCTCTGTAAATAACATTGCTAAAACTAAATAACAAAAGTTCGTTACATAAATTGACAAAACATATTCATATTACAGTTCATGCAAAATTTAGTATATACGTATATTATCTTCAGCCCCAATGGTGGAGGGTATTCAAAGATTCGGCACAGCCGAATTTAGCCCTTTTTTACTTGTTTTCATATGTTTTTTATTTCCGTAACTTTAACCAACATACAAACATTGAACTGACTAAATTTTTACAAGTACTTTGTAAAGAAAATAAAAAGTTTTTCCTCATACTTACTTAGTGTTGTTTTTTTTTTGTTAAAAATAATAATAATATTTAAAAGTTTAACTATTTGTTAGCAAAAACAAAACAGAAAGATGAGTAGAAAATAAACAATATAACGAATTGTTGTTTGTTGTGTAATGAATTTTTTGAAAAGATTTTCATAAATAGGATTACTTAAAATTTTATGAATAATATTTTTGTTTGTTTTTAAACTAATTTGCTAAAATTAGCTATTATAAAATATCTTAAAGACTAGATATATTTTTTTTTTATTAAATTCACAATATATTTTGTAGTCTTGCATTATTTTTTTATCATAGACGCAAATAATTAGATTTAGTAGGGTCTACAGAAGAATTAAATAGAGACAAAATAGAAAAGAAAGAAAATAAGTAGCAAGTGTCTGTGTATGAAAAAGGAGTCATAATAATGTACAATATGTTTTATGTAAAGTTAATGTGACCAATTATCCCCACTTTAGATACAGATGATGATAAAGAACACATCATTCTTAGGTAACTTTTTCCTATAGCAAGTTTCTCTAACTACTTTGTATTAATTTTTATCGAACATGGTACTTGTATGTTGGTTATGCTCATTTGGTATGTATGGGAGTGGCAACCCGGTCAGAGAAATCTTTTGAGAATCAAAGTTTATTGGTGAAAAACCAAAAATGTAGGATCAATTAGTACTAATAATAGATGGAAAAAGCTCAATTTACTAACAGTGTGACAAGTAATTTCGTATATCCTTTTTTCTTCGAGTGTATCATATGTAAGCCTGTTAAAACCATGAGTTGTTGTGGGTGGTATGGTTCAGAATGAGGCTGACGATGGCTTGGTCGCTCAGGTTGAAAGTTTGGCACACAATCTACAGCTGATCCTCACAATTTTGTCCACCTTATCCTGCATTTTTATTGAAAACTTGTGTTTTCTATTTTGGAATAATTTCTTTAATCATTTTGTGGTGGATATTTTTAAGTTTTAAAGTTTTAGCTTAAATAGTGTCAACAGGTCATTAAAGGGGCACTTTTCGCCTTTCAGACTTTTAGCCGAAGGTTTTTGGGACGATTTTCCCTTTTTTACCTACGCTGAATGATAAATTTAAAGTTCCTGGATCCAGCGGTTGGGTTTGGTGATTAAGGGTGTAGTTTTTCCGTTTAAAACCCATTTCGACTACATTCTTATTAGAAACTTCAGAAAGTATGTTTCATAAATTTACCTGAAGGAAAAAAGGGGGAAAATTGAGAATTGGGACCTGTGCCGTGACTACACCGGTTTCGAAGATACATATCCCGAGGTGAAAATAGGACCGGTTCCTAAAGTACCTACCGCGTGACCGGTTTACAATGACATGTTCTTTTAGATCAGTTCTGTGACATGTTACAGAGGAAAATTTACCCCCACCTAGGACAAGACCATGTTATAGTGACCAGGCCCGTGACCGGTCCATATCACAATGAACCGGTCACGTGACGTGTCCTGGGAAAGGTTCTTTTCCCGCACGGTAATTCATACCCCAAGAAACAAATATTTAAAATTTCTGGTTTCTAGCTAAAGCGGTTTGGCAACGCAATAAGGGGGAGTCTTTGCTACTTTTAACCTCAATTTTTATCAGTGAATAGTAGCATATTTAAGATTTTAAGGCCCAACTACAATTAGCTTAAGTGACTTAAGTTAGTAATCGCTATGAAACGAAAATTTAAAATTTTTTAATATCAAAAATTTTTATATCTAAAATTTAGGTCAATTAAACCAATTGTAGTTTTGCCTTTCGATTTCTAGCCAAAGAAGTTTTGGTCGTTATGAGAGGTATTTTTCTCACCTTGAACTCTAATTTTTTTCGTGTTCCTGGCAAAAATTTTAAAAGGTACCTTGTCAGTAAATAAGCCCATATTAATAGGAATATATATGTAAAAATTTTGATTTTTAGCCCAAGCGGTTTAGGTATGAGGCTGAGCTAATGAACTGAATGGACTAAATGATTTATGATTCCATGTTTATCAAGTGTAATGGAATTATTCTCATTGCCAATTTCAAAATTAATAATAGTGAATTTAGAATTTGTATAACTAATTAGTGCACAAATAAAAAAAAAAATTCCAATTGACAGAAGATTTCCGAAAACTAAAATCCAGGCTAGGTTTCAATTAGACTCGTTCCCCGTTTCTATCCATTCCGTTTCCTTTGTATAGTGTTTCATTTTCAATCGTTCTCCGTTAGATTCCATTTCGTTCCTTTTGTTTCAATTCCACTCGTTCCTCGTTCTATTCCATTTCGTTCTCCTATCCAAGTGTTTAAGCTTAACTCGTTCCCTGTTCAATTCCATTTCGTTTCCCTTTCCTAGTGTTTCAATTTCACTCGTTCCCGTTCAATTTCACTTCGGTCTCCTACCGAAGTGTTTGCATTTAACTCATTCCCTGTTCATTACCATTTCGTTCCCCTTTGCTAGGGTTTCAATTTTACTCGTTCTCCGTTCAATTTCAATTCGATTTGTCTAGAGTTTCAATTCCACGTTTTTTCCTTTCGTTTCGATAGACTGGTGTTTCAATTCCACTCGTTCCCCGTTTCAGTACAATTCCTTTCATTTTCTAAGTGTTTGAATTCCAATAGTTTCAATTCAATTCCACTCGTTCTACGTTTCGTATTATTTCGTTCTCCTTGCACGATTTCCCCTTTGGATTCCATATCATTTCCCATTTTACACCAATTTTTTTCCAGATGCCTAATGAAAATTCCACAAATTACCTTTTCTGTAAGTTATTATATACTCCAGGAAACACATATTTCAAATTCCATGTTTCAGGCCAAATTTGTTTGGGTTGGTTGGTAGGTACGAGGAACCATTTCTCCTTTTGTTAGTGAATTAGCGCATAATCCATTGAACACATATTTTACTTTTCAGGTTTGAAGTCACAGGAGGTTTGGTCACTCCTTCAAGAGACATATTCATTTTTCGCTCCTCCTTGTAAGAATTTAAAATAATTCCGTCTTAGGGGACGTCTATGCCGAGGAAGGAATTTATACCAAATTTTAAGTTCCTTGCTCCAGTGGTGTGGGCTGGGCCATATTAAGTCAGTCAGACAGTAAGTCAATCAGTCAGGCAGTCAGTTAGTGAGTCAGACACACAGTCAGTCAGTCAGCCCCTCAATCGTTCAGTTAATCAATCAGTCAAGAAGGTACGTTATACTTTTTTATGTAGAGATTGTATTTTACGAAAAAATAATTTTTCTCTAATAATTTGGACGATGAAAATTTTTACCTTTAATTTTTTTTTCCTCTTAAAAGAAGATTTTAGTTGTGACTCACTATTTATGTTTTAATATAATTTAAAATGTAAAAAGTTATCATTATTGGTAGTCTAAAGAATAATGATACCCCATGCCATTTATGCGCTGTGTAATTTAGCGTTTTTTTCAGCTAAGCGATTTTCTGCAACTTGCATTTGCCATATTTAAAGCCCTTCATCTTTCGCCAACTTTTATCTCTTCTCTATCCCCTTTCCACATTATTTCATAGGAATAATTTCCAGAGTATTGACTCTCTTTAAAAAAAATTATGCGATTAAATTAACACCCAGAAAACAGATTCGTGCTGACAACCGAAATTGTTGCAAATCCAATGGTTCAGTTGCATCAACCGAATTGAATTGAGGCAACCAAAATACTGTTGTCATAATCAAATTACTGATATCTCAATTGGTATTCTGTTGTCAAAACCGAAAATTTCAGTTACCACAACCTAACCATTTGATTGGCTACAAATTCGGGGTTGTCAGCACAAATCTGTTTTCTCTGTGAAATTATGACGGGTTCAAATACGTTAAAAGTTTTCCCAATCTATATTTTTATTTAAAAAAGTTAACTTCCTTTTTAAAAGTTGGTCACATTGTTTCTCTCATACGGATAATAGAACAAACAATACAACAACATCAACAAAGTTGCGACAACTTGAGCTGCAAATAATCCTAATAACATTTTGTGGCAAAAAGAAATTGAATTGATTATGAGTATAAGAAAGAAAGAATGGAAAGTAGAGAAAAAGTAAACTCGAGTTAAATTCCACCAGATACATTATAATAACGATATTAAATATAACACTTAAGTCATGAATCTAACAACAAAAAAAGGAATAAAAGGATTAAAAATAAAATTAAATAAAAAAAAACCTTTAAACAGATAAAAAAAAAATCGTTATAAAATCTTGTTTAAATATAAGCCCGTTTTCTACATTTCAAGACTATTTTTCATTTTACATGTTGGATTTTTTTTTAAAAATTTCATGCAAAGGGTTTGAGTTTTGTATCATGTTATTGTGGTAAAACTAGACAATTGCATTTCTATTTCATGTTTACTAGTAAATTTTTGTGCGTTGCATTGCCCTCTCTTACTCTTTCTCTCTTTCTATCTCTGGCCTTTAGCTGAATATTTGCCTAAATGTATGGAGTGTGTATGTTTTGTAACAAATTCATGTTGCTTTACAGTGTGTGCATGGTTGCAACCACAAATACCAACCAAAAACAATTGTCATTACTCATTTGAATTTATTTTTCATTTCCCAGACACCACACTTTACAATAGTTTTCATACATTATTTGAATACTAAATAAAAATAAAATTATAGTTTAAAGAAAAAACAAAAAATGAAACACTAAAATTATTTAAAAGGCACTGAAAGTATTTCAAAGAATATAATATTTTTCTTGGTGCAGTTGAATGTAAATTTTTATGCTTTTAGACATACAAAAGTCTGATGTCTGAAGTCGGCTTCATAGAGTACTTATATAAAGAAATAGTCCTTGGGTTCATTGGTCTATAACTGAAACATTTCTTGAAGTAAAATTTAGAAAATTAAGTAAAATATTTTTTATAGATAGTTGTAACAGGAGTTATTAACTTAATTATCATCATTTATATTATTTTATCTATTTTACATTATTATTATTATTATTATATTTCAAAGAATAACGATTATTTTATGTTAATTGTCATTTAAAAGTTTATTGTTCAATTACTAAATTAAATGTTTTTGTAATTATTATTATTGCCTTGACTGTAATCGAGTTATATTGATTTATTATTTTCTCCATTTCTTTTGTTAAATCTTTTATTATTGTTCTCTCAATTTAACGTAATTTCACTCAATGGATTTATTACATGTCTCAATTAAATTAAATATAACTAGAGATCAAACGGTAGAAAATGTCATTCGATAATTAGATTTTGGAGAATAAAGAACCAATTATTTTAAATGATAAATCAAGATCTAGTTTGAATTTTTAATAAATGACTAAATAAATAAACAAGTAAAATCCTATAAATTATTAAGTCCTTATACCTAAAAAGAATACGTAGGCGAATTTGACGCTTCGGCTGTCTGTTGGTGCCTCGTAGAAATTATTAAAATAAAATATATTAAATTATAGTGGACAGCTTGGACGACTACGTCTGGCTTTGTCCCTATTATTTAATATATTATTATAATAACCGGAGTCTCATCCCCTACATAATACAATTAATTTGTGTATCAGAGATCAGCAATAAATCGTTTTTTCGCTTTCCATAGTCACCCATGAAATTTTAAATATATATGAGTGGAGTCATTAAAAATAAACTACTCATATGTACTCATACTCACAATAACGTTGATTTATAATTACAAGTTGCAATAAATATAAAACCAATGTCGACATCATACTCATACTCATACCATCCCCAATTTGTATGATTCATCAATCTACTCATTTTATTTATAATTTTAGGAAAATACTTATCATACGAGTACTCACTATTGACTTGAATCATTTAGCTCATTCAACTCATCAATGTGAAAACAAGTGTATATTTATATACTATATTTTACGAGTATTTATCAATAAATTAACAAATTTGCTTCAATTTCAACGAAATTTTTTTAACGGATTTTTATTAAAGAGCCACTTTTTTTTCATAATATATTATATAATATATTATATAATATATAGTCATTAAAAATAAACTACTCATATTTACTCATACTCACAATAACGTTGATTTATAAGTACAAGTTGCAATAAATACAAAACCAATGCCGACATAATACTCATTCCATCCCAAATTTGTATGATTCTTCAATCTACTCATTTTTTTATAATTTTAGGAAAATACTTATCATACGAGTACTCACTATTGACTTGAATCATTTAGCTCATTCAACTCATCAATGTGAAAACAAGTGTGTATTCATATACCATATACTACGAGTATTTATCAATAAATCAACAAATTTGCTTTATCAATAAATCAAAAAATTTGCTTTAACGGAGCCTCTTTTATTTTTCATAATATATCAGACTTGAACTTTAGAAATATTAATTAAATTAAAAAAAATGTTAACTTACAAAGGGAACTGTCCCAACCCGAACTGTCATTCAGATATGTTATAGAGGAGAAAAAATAAAAGACACGAATTTTTTTATAGCTGCCCAATCTCACATTTAGAGGTTAAAAGGTGGGGTCTAAAATGACCCCATTTTACGGTTTTTCTTATTTTTGCCTGTATTTTCAAATTAAAGAAATTTTGAAGGCGCATCTAACTGCGTTTATACCCAGCAAAATAAAATGGATGTTATTCTTTACGAATCTCTTTTTCAGAACATCCAAAGAAGTTAATTGTGCAAATTTTTCGATTTGTAAGAAGTCATTTTAAACAACTTCCAAAATGTTGATATTAACCCCTATTAGTAAAAAAAAACAATTATTTCGTTGGTCCATAAATGGTTAATTTCTGCAGTCATTAAATGCCTTATTGAAAACATATTTTGCGTACTAGTGATATTCACTTTGTCCTGGTCGGAATAATAATTCTAGGCGTGTTCAAAATCACATTTTTACTTAAAAAAAAGCAACTCCTTATAATTATTTTGTAGTCCCTATATTTAACAACTTCCGTAAACTAATGAAAAAGTCCATCTGCTCATCGATTTTTCATAGCACCGAAACAAACTACTTCCTCCCAATGACACGCCAATGTTAAAATCATTAATGATTCACCGAAATTTTCACAACTTCGTGTTCAGTAGATGTAGTGTTAAACTACTTCTTCCTCAGCTCTTATTTTGCTGGGTATTGTGTTCAAAAATGTACAATATTTGTTGTTAGTCAAAAAAATCTGTTTTGAATATTAAAAAACCTTTACTTTTGTATGGGAATTGCAGTTGTTTTAAGCTCAAAATCACATATATTGAAGTTCATTTTAACGAAGGGGTGTCTGAGGGTTTTAGTTTTAATTTCCCCAAAAAGCTTTTTTCAACCATATTTAAAAAATTTAAAAATTGTGGTAACCCTGGGTCTAAATATAGGTGATATTGGTACTAAATTTTTTATTTTTTCGAGTACTTTCATTTTCATAAATATAAGACATGCTCCCATACAATAATTATATATTTTGGGAACCCGTATTTTAACCCTTTAACGTGGGATTGGGTGGATATAAAAAACACCTGTCCCTTATTTTTCGCTCCTCTATAAAATATTTGAATGCCATTAAGATCCGAAAGTTCGGGTTGGGACAGTTCCCTTGTTAGTGCAATAAACAAATGAAGTTTATTTTTCCTTTTTTTTTTTCTAAATTTTGTTAAAATTAAAGCCAAATTGTCGCTTTATCGTTAAATAGCTTATTATATTGTATAAAGAACTTATGTGAGATGTATTAAGCTTTAATTAAAAAATAAATAAATTTTAAGTCAGTGTTTTAGTCCTGAGATATTTTTATTTAAGTAAAATAACTTTTTTAAAAAGGAAAAAATTTGAAAATTCGTCAATATCCCAAATAGTGTTCTACTTTTGGACTTTTCGGATTTAGCGCGCGATTTTACATGTGAATTTAATGCAATATGTCGCGATATGCAAAATTGTTCTAAATTTGTGAACCAGTGTAATAAATGTAAAAGTAAAGAAAAAATAAATCAAATATGAAATAAGCAATACAAATCTTTATTTCTTTGTTAAACTTTGTTATGAACGTTGCAAAAATGAGAACTATTGTACTAACGCAACAGACCACACACACACACAACCTCAAATTATTTATTTACTTATTTTGCATCGTACATACCACATTGAGTGAAGGAAAGTCGAAATCATAACTGTTATAAGTTATGAGTATGATGAGTACTTCAAACTTTAGAATCAATAAGTATAAATCAGAGAACTGCATTTGCTGATTGCAAAACGTTCATAAGCAATCAACACAAGAATAAATATGTGTTTGCGTTCAAACGCTGAATATACTCCAACACACATATTTGTTGATAATTTTAAATCAATCAAACGACGTGCAAATTGTTGTCACTGATTTATAATCATCGGTCGGTTTTTATACCATTGATTTTATTCTGTTCGTTTGAGTCAACAATAATTATTTTGATGTAGAATAAATCAGAAAAAGCAATAAATAGCGCGTATGTGTGTATTCATAATTAAAACAAAATAGTTTCCTATCTATAAAAAGGGGGGTGGTTTTGTAGAAACACATTTCATAAATGTTATATGTATATTAGGGTGGGTCTAAAATCCGTTTTTTAGAATTTTTATTAGTAATACACAAAATATATTGTTCTTTGTGAATTTTTTTTTGTTAAATTAAGGTCGATATCTCAGGCTTTCCCAATCCGATTAAAGTTAAATATTGCCTAATTTTCCAATCAAAATAGATGAAAAAAAAATTAGACAATATTTAAATGTTTCCGGATTAGGCAAGCCTGAGGTATCGACCTAAATTTTTTTTCCAAAAAAATATTTTTATTTCACAAAGAAGAATATTTTTAGTATTGTATTACTAATAAAAAAATTCTAAGAAAGCGGATTTAAGTCCCACCCTAATGTACACAATATCATTTATGAAATGTCTTTCTATTTTGTTTTAATTATGAATACACTCATACGCGTTATTTGTTGTTTTTTCTGATTTATTCAACGCTGACTTTTTGTTGAGTGATTAAATTTGCAGTAAACATAATCGACATATGATTCACACTGATCGCAATTACGCGTTCAGTAACATGATGCTGATTTCATTCTACAGTGAATTTTGTTGAATTATTAAATGTGAACAAGAATTTTTGTGTATGATTAAATCAAGAAAAAAGTTGATTTTGCAGTTCTCTGGTATAAATGCTCTACTCAACTCTACTCACTTGTTCTGTGTACCCAGGCGTATGAGTGATATTTCTTAATAAAAATATTACTCATACGCTTCGTATGTCTATATTTTTCATTTAAAGACATAAACTACGACACTTTTATATTAACAATAATTTTATTTTTAAAATTTATTAATAAACATTATTTAACAATTTTTTTTTTGTTAATTTTAAAACATCTTAAAAAGTAACAATGTTTAGGGTTATTTAAACAACAAATTGCTTTAATTGCTTTTATCAAATCTCTTTCATTCTTCATTATTATAATTTACTAAATAACGCCTTAAATTATGTTGTTAGTTTAAAGGCAAAACAATTTGTAGGCTCAAAATACGTGTACTCTAATTTGCCAACACTTCAATGAGTAACCTTTCATTTTCTTGGCAGAAAAAAATAAAATTAAAATAAAACCAGGGAAAACGCATAAAGAAGAAAACAGTGCCACAAACCCAATGAATAAAAATTCAAAATGAACATTCTTAAGAGGATGAATTTAATGACAATCAATTAAGTTAATTAAGTGCGTTAAGTAGATTTTTTTTCTTCCTTTAAAAATATACTGGTATATAAAGAGAGAAGAAGAATAATAATAAGAAACAACTAATAAATATTATGGGTGGGAAAGAAATAGAGAAAAATAAACTTCAACCATAAACAGTGAAAAAATTTAAATTTGTTTCCCCTGTTTTTATATGAATTTTGTTTGTTTAACTGTTGTAAATTTAGAAGCAGTAAGTAAAGTATATGTATATGTATTTTTTTCAACATCAATGTTAAGTATTTTAATTTATTCATAAGCTAAGGTCTTTAACATTTTGTGTTTGTTTTCTTATTTTTATCATAAAAAAATAACTTAATTGCTTTAAAAAGGAAGAAAAAAATGGTTTTGCATATTTAAAATAGCAAAATAAAATATTTTTTTTCAGTATTGCTATTATTTTTCTCTTCATAAAAGACCGGGTATTTTACATAAAAAAAAATATGTTTATTTTTTCAACAGCTTGTGTTTAGTTTAGTGTTTATTTTAATCCTTTAGTTTAGTTTACCATCGGGTTAGTTATTTAGCCCTCCAGTGTATACTTTATATAATCACTACCTTAATAAGCACTTGTAAATTTTTCATTAAACAAATTGACCGTTACAAAGTTAGTGACCCTTTCAATGTGAATAGCTTTATTTATGAAAGTTAAAATAAATGTTGCATTGTAGGGTAGTGGATTTTTTTTTTTGTTTTTTTTGCAGAAGAACATGATAATATTTAAAATATTTTTATTCGTTAGATTAACGGGAAAAATGTTTTAATAATGCTGTTATAGGTATTTTCTTTGCACAGACGATATAAATTTTTTCCATTAAAAAGGAAATTTTAAAGAAAGTTTCTTTTAAAATATTCTTAGACTGTGACTTAATTTTTTGACGGTATTTTGGCCTTCTAAATGTTAAGTATTTGAAGCAAATCTGCGTTAATCCAACTAAAATTAAAATTTTTCCTCAAATTTTGGATCCGAATCATATATGGAATGGTCATATATTAAACTACATATGCCCATGTACTATAATATAACAGCTCACGTATGATCATGCTTGTTCATATATATTTCGATTTTTACATTGTAAATATTTATGAAGATACTAACAAAATTATAATTCTTCAACTCCACTAAAAAAAAAACGTGAACCAAAAATTACTTCAAAATTTCCTTTAAAATAGTTTAAAAATTTTCCTCAATTTAAGTAAAATTTTATTGGGTAAACATGAAATAGTTTATATACTCAGAAATAATTTTTACCTTTCTTAAGTAATATTTCTTGTTTTTAGCAAAAAAAAAAAAAAAAAAAAAAAACAAGTATATTAAATAAAAATTTTTCAATTTTTAAGAACAACGTATCAGTTTTAAGAAATTGCATACTTAAATTTAATCAAATTAAGTTTAGTTCAAAAAAATAAATTTAGGACATAATTTACTCCCATTTAGTTCAAAAATTGTGTCCAACTTAATATGAGAAAGTACTTGAACTTAATGTGTGTTCATTTTTTGTTCGTGAGTAGTAAAATTAACTAAATTTTTCATTTTTTAAGTACCATTTTCTAATTTTAAAGAATTGTTTTCTAAAAATTAGTTCACACAATTAAAAACAAAAATTAATAAATTTTTTCCTAAGTAATAATAAAAATTTTCTTGATTTTAGAAACTGATGAACTATTTCTAAGGAAAATTTTCATGCAATTTACTAGTTCACATAAACTTTAAAAATTATAATAAAATATTCTTCTTTTCAAGAAAAAGTTTTCTAATTTTTAAAAAGTAATAAAATCTGGTATAGGATTTTTTTTGTTGGAAAACGTTTAAAATTATTTTCTATATTCTATTCCAAAAAAAAAAAAACAATAAATTAAAAACAAAGTAGTTAGTTTAATAATAATGTCTTTCCTATAATTAACGTAGCGCTCATTAAACTTTATATTTATCGAACTAAACTAACTATTTTTTTCACTTAATAATACAAATGTTTAAATTTGTATATGTCAATTAAAGTTTAAGCTAAAAATCCCACAAAATAAACTTATGACTTTTCCATTTTCCAATAATAACAAGAAATGTAACTGTGATATTTCGTATTTTGCAACAATTTCTTTAAATTAGTTAATTTAAGAAGACGAAGGACCCCCAGTGTTCCTTAGCCATAGATGCCGTGTATCACGTAGGGCGTCCCTTTTTGTAGTTCTCTCGAGGAGATTAAATAATTAACTACGAAAAGGATTTGACTTAAGTATTACGTTTCAGGATATCCTGCGGTATATTTTTTGAATTTGTTTACCTTTTTGCTAATGAAATTTAATTTATATTTTAAATACATGACTTTAGTATAATTCAATTTAATTTTAAGACAAAATTGTATAGCAAAAAGCTTGTTAAGAGCAGTGTCCTCACAAAGCGAAAGTCCTCCGAAAGTGGGAAAATACTTACACTCACCAATAAATGTCTGTAATGGCAACTGAAAATTTTGCTGTTATTATGGGAAATTTTGCTAATTTGAGCCCAGCGGTATTTTTTGCTAATCTTAGCAAGACATGTCTACTCACTACTGAAATTTGTAGAAAAAATTAGCTGCCGCTACTAAATTTTTGGTAGACTTTTTATAAAGTGGAATTTAAAATCTGTTTGCTAAAATCAGCAAAAAAATTTACTAAATATTATTAATATTAGTACAAAATTTTAAAGTAATTTTTTTTTTTATCAAGCATCAAAAATTTTTTGTTACATTTATTTTTTCCAAAAAATATTTTGGACAAAATTAGAAAAAAATTAAAAGGCTTGAAAGTAGTAAAGACAAACGAATGTTTTATTTTGTTTTAATTTGGTAGTTTCTGTTTTTAAAAATATTTTAGTCATTTTTTTTACTTTGACAGTAAAATTTTAATTGTTTTTATGGCTGATTTTTAGAACTTAAAAACTTTTTAGTGCTATTTTAATTGGATGTCCTATTTTTAAAGATGAGCAGATATATTTACTTGTGATCTCTTTTTTAAATCTATATAACATTTTAAGGCAATTTAAGTTTGTATTTTTAAGTTTTAATTAGAAATAACGTTTCCTTTCAAAAATTTGTAAAATGATTTCTGAAATTAGCAAAAAAAAATTTGTAAATATTCAGTAAAAATTCTGTAATTTGCAAAATGTAAATAGCATAAAGATTTGCTTAATAATAATATTTTTACTAAAAATCAGTACAAAAATAGTAGTGGGATTAAAAACCGTTTATAGATTTTTCTACTAACTTTTTTTCTGAGTGTACAAAATGAGTGTAAAGTACTTTAAAATATGTTGTATAATATATCACCTTAATCATAAAAACATTTTCATATTTATTAAAATTTTTTTTTTCAAATTTAAGGATAATTTTTACTTAAAAGTGCTATTTAACTTGTTGTTAGAAAATATTTTCTTATTTTTAGGAAGTTAAGTCCTAATTTTCAGTAAAAAAAATTATCTAATGAACTTAAATAAAATAAAATTTTCCTTAAACCAATGAAACATTTCCTAACTAACAGTAAAATTTTAGATGATGTTTGAACTAATAAGGAGGAAATTTGACTGTTTTCTAATAAAAATTTACTTTGCAGTAGTAAAATTTTTCTATAGTTTAGAAATTTTTTTTAAATTTTAAGTAAAATTTGTTTCTTAATTTCAAGGAAAATTTTTTTAAATATTGGCAAAAAGTGTTTTGGTGCCGCTATCATTTTAATTTTTCTTCCAAATAAGTTAATTCTTCTAAATTTTAGTTCATTTTTTTGAGTGTATGCTTGTTTATTTAAAATTTCTAATTTTTCAAAAAAGAAAAAGCCAAAAATGTGCAAGAGCTATAGTTACAATTCAGGTATATTGGCCCACAGTGGTGTCACTTTTTATTTTATTTTTTATTTTATTTCTGTTTCGAACTTAGCAATCGGAAAAATTCCTTCAACTGCAATTTTGAAAAAAACGTTTTTTTTGCAAACTGGATCCAACATTTTAAGTTTGAAATTTTTGATTCCAGAATTGTAGTTAGCGATTTTGAATCTTTCTATAGCAACTCTTTATTTACACAAAAACTTAAAAATAATTACACAAGAGATTTTATTGAAACTCTATTAAGTTACACTTTAACTCAGTTAATCACCAATGCTGCCCCTTTAGCTTTTTATTATCAACTAACTGCCATGCCACATCGCGGTCGTATTTATATGTGCGGGGAAAATAACTAGAATGTGACAGCACCGTCCGGAAGCTGCATACTGGCAACTTTGAGAGTATTCTTTGAAGTTTAACAGCAGAATACCAATGCAACACTAGTCTTGGTGAAGGGTTGCCATAGATGGCATTAAGTCGATTTATAATTTTTCTGTCCCGAGTACTTTACGAATGATGTAGTAAAATTTTAATATATTCATTTAAATTTTCATTGCATAATTTAAACCGTTATTTTAAATTGAATATCACTAATATTAAATTCGTATTTAGTACATCCAAAATATCCTGACAGATAATTTTCAACGTAACCGATAACTTTGTAAAAAAAATGTCCCCCATATTTAATTTATAAATTTGATACAAGATTTGTTTTCTGCGTCCTTCAAAACTGTCTAAAAACATGTCTGATACGAAACTGATCTTTCAAAAGAAATTCATCCGCCATTTTGTATTTTGATAATCTAAGTATCAATTTTAACCGGGCAGAAAATTTTTTTCGTATTTGATAAGTGACTTCCTGCCACGGTTGCTGATAAAGTACCGAATCCAGTGAAATATAAGACTTTTGGTTGGGGAGCGAAGTATAGGGCATATAGATGAACAATCATGTCCGAACATGTTTGCATGTGTTCAAAACATGAGGCCAAACTATAAATTTTAATGTTGTTGTAAAAT
Organism: Eustalomyia histrio; assembly: GCA_949748255.1. Lineage (NCBI taxonomy): Eukaryota > Metazoa > Arthropoda > Insecta > Diptera > Anthomyiidae > Eustalomyia > Eustalomyia histrio. The sequence goes on from OX456526.1 coordinate 7,236,441, forward strand.
TAGTTATCAATATCTATTTGGAATTTATGATCTTAAACGCAACAAAGTAACAATCACTGCAAAACATTTTTTTTGTATAAGAACATTTAACAAAACATAATAATGTTGCTAGAAAATTCATGTTGCAGCAACATTACGATATTTGCTCAAATAAAATGAGAAATTTTTAACAACATTTAATACAAAAAGAAGTAGCAGTTACAAGCAATGTTTTATACTTCATATGAAATAAAAATTAAATTTTAATCCAAAGGGGGGAACCTTTTCGACCACTTCCTTCAGCTGACATTCTCTCTCTCACCCGCCATCGTCAACATTATTATCAAGTACTTATTTATACAACTGTTGCTTTTCTTCATCTTATCCTAATCATTACAAACATCAAAACACTGAATATAAAATACAAACACATAGAAAAAACTTCTTCTGGTTTTAAACAAATCATTTTTATAAACTTTCACATGTGAATTTGTATGTAAATATGAACAAAGAAAGAAGTTTTACATTACCCTGGCATGGCCTCATAAAATTCAACAATAAACTTAACATACTCGTATTAAATGAACGTTTGTATATGTTAGAATTTTATACACTTCATATTTTGCGTTTACATTTTTAGAATTTTTATGGGTGGCACACACAAGAGGATGATGAAAATGAAAATAAAGGATTTATGAATTGGAAAATAAAGCCTAACAAAGTTAAATATTGGCCTAAATAGGGAAAGCAATAAAAACATGCACACGCACACACGCACACACATAGAAGGCAGAATACTTTACAGGAACTTTCTGTATGTTTGTATGAAACAAACAACAAACAGTAAGAAAAGTTTCTAAGCATAATTCCAGTTGTATGAATTTGATTCTTTAACCCTTTTTGGGGGGCAAGGACAAAATTTATTTTTTTGATGAAAAAAATCGTTAACATGGGTTCACACTGTAGAAATATCAGTAAAAAAAATAAAATATTGGGTATATAAGTTAATAATGTAGATTTTTTTTTGTTTGGAAAAATGCATTTATTATAATAACAAAATGAATTGATACATTATTCATTATTACCTTGGCGCCATGGATATTCGGCTTAGGCGTTGATTTGGCTGGTTGGCCGGGCTTCACATACAAATTTTGCGCTTGGGGTTATCGTAATGTATGCATTTTTTATTACCAGTTACAATACGATGCAAAAATGACTTCTTTTTGTAGCTTTCAAGTAGCATTTCCGACATACAAAATTGCCTTTCAACGTCTCTCAGGGTCAATTCATAAAGGACCCAATTTCCTTGCTTTTGAATGAATCCCAATGCTTTTAAATATAGGGAAATGGCTGGTTGTATGATGCCAAATCATAATGCAAGTTCTTCTTGAGCTTGACAAAAATCTTCCTCAAGTAATGCTTTCAATTCCTCATCTTCAAACTTTTTCGGCTGACCAGGCCTTTGCATGTCTTTTGTGTCGAAATCTCTACTTTTGAATCGCGCAAACCATCGTTACAAGTTTTCTGAGTTGACCGTAAGCTACTACCAACAGTCGATAACTTTCAGCAGCCGTTTTGTTCAAATGAAAAAAGGTTATCAGACTTCCCCGCAAAACATCTTTTTTAGGTATAAAATTCGACATTAAAATAGCGATTGAAAAACATGTGTGTCTACCCTTTGGCGTCTATCGAATACTGAATTATAATGATAGATGTTTACCCTCCAGAATACCATTTTTGTTATTATTGACACAAACCATATGTGATAGTTATGCCATCTGTTGTCTAAATCGACATTACTAATTTGTGTACGAATATTTGAACGGTTGTCAAATATTTAAATAACAAATATTTGTTTTAATTTTTGTCAATCCCAATCATCAGTGTTGCCACTCTTTTATAGGCCTTTTTTTAGAAAATGTAAAATCGGTAGACCCTTGATAAACCATCTGAAAATAGAAAAGTAAGACGATTCTCATTGCAAAAATATTTTTTTAAATTTGTTTGAGATACCTTAGGGATATCGGAGCATCGAATAAATTTGGGTCAGTTGCCAGCAGCTGTGAACGTGACCATAAATATCCCGTAAGTATCATTGAAATTCCTGCGAATATCCTTCAAGGACCTGTGAGTATCTTTGGAGGCCCTGCGAACATATTATGAGAATCTGTGAATTTCCTTCGATATCCTTTGAGGTCCAGTGAGTGGCCTTTGAGGTCCTGCAAATATCCTTTGAGGACAATTGAATATCCTTAGAGGTCCTCCGAGTGTTAATTGAGGTCATGCAAATATCCTTCGAGGTTCTGCGGATGTTGTTTGAGGTCCTGCGAATATCTTTTGAGCTTCTGTGAATATCCTTTGAGGTCCTGTGAATATCCCTCGAGGACCTGTGAGTATCCTTTGAGACCCTGCGAGTAGCCTTTGATGTCCTGCGAATATCCTTTGAGGTACTTTGAATACTCTTAGAGGTCCTGCGAGTGTTCTTTGAGGTCCACGGATGTTGTTTAAGGTCCTACGAATATCTTTTGAGATCCTTCGAATATCCTTTGAGGTCCTGTAAATAATCTTTGAGGTCCTGTGAATATTCCTTGAGGTCCTGTGACTATCCTTCGAGGTCCTGTGAATATCTTTGACCATCCTTTAAGCATGTGCCGTGCGTATGTCAACTGTTGCGAACATCCTTCCTTTGAATATCACTTGAGGCCCTGGAAATCTGTGAGTATCATTGTAAGCGTCTAACTTATATTAATCTTGGTTTCGGTGGAGTGTGTACCCAGCGTTGGTACCTACCTGCAAATTTTTCGAGTGTATAACGTGCATCGGTCTTCTCCCATAAAGATCTTTGTGTGTGCGCCGTGCGTAAGTCTCATTTAACGAAAATTCTTTGAGTGTTAGCCTACAAACACCTTTTCTGTGAACATCCCTCGAGGCCCTATCTGAGAGTGTTCCTATGACAGTGTAACCTATATTGTTCTTGGTTTCAGCTGAGTGCGTGACGAGCCTATATCACTTTCCACGAACTTTCCTCTCCTACGAGCACCTTTGTGGGCAGTCTGTGATTGTCATACGGATAACCTGGAAACACCCCGTGCGTAGGAAGACTAACCTCTATTTTTAGTGTGACGATCCCTACCACGAAAGAAAATTCGTCCCTACCATTGATATAACTTTTAATTAACAGTGTATGAAAATTTAGCAAACTTTCAATTTAATCAACAAATTCCAACAATGTCAAATGTAGAATTTTTGTTGTATGTGCTTATGTTATTTGTAGTGGGTCAATTATTCGACCTACTCTTCAAGGGTTAAATATATTTTATGTTAATGTTAGTAGTGTGGCAGTACACAAAGAAAAAACTCAAATCTATTATTATATCATATATAAACTAATATTCTATTTTAAGTAAACATTTTTAAATGAACTATGAATCTTCTTAAATTAAATACGATTTTAGTTAAAATGAAATTTTTCATAATTAAAATAACATTTAAACATATTAGATTTTGTTTTTGCTTTTTAAAAAATAAGCAGGAATATATTTTTTTGATAAAAATGAAAGTTAAACTTGTTCGATTTGAAATCTGTTTCTATTATTTTTAATGTATGATTCTGCTTGATTTTAAAATATTTTCTCTGTGTAGTATAATATTTGTGATGTTGGTAGATTTTTCTGCTTTGTGTTGGGTTATTTTTTTTTTTTTGTTTATGTACAGACTTTATAACTGACTGACTGATTACTATAACATTTAATATATTTAAACATAAAAATGATGAAAAAGGAGTTTTCCTTTTTCTTTCCTTTTGTTGCTGATTGTTAAAGTAGGAGTACATAGTACTTATTATTCTCCATTCTACATAACAGCTGTTGTAGTGTGTCAATATAAAAAAGAGTCTCTTTAAAAGTTGTTGAGCAAGATAGAGCACCCACACACACACACACACACAAGTGGTGTGAGTGCTGAGGAGGAAGTTAAATTTATGTTAAATATTTTACGATTTTTAAATGACGGTTAGCAATTTGATGAAAAAGTAGGCTATAAAAATTTTATGCTGATTAAATTTTTATCGTTACTAACATTTTTGCTACCTCCCTCCCTCCCTCCATCTCTCTCTCTTTCTAACATTCTTTGATACATTCTGTTCCTATTTCTGTATTCTTTTGTTTCCCATAAATGTCTAATTGAAACTGTTAACAAAATTGATGGTTGGATTAAGGAAAATTCACTCATAAAGTTTCTTTTTATATTATGGTAGTTAAATATTTATTATCATAGTTTTAAGTGTTTTCGTTTTGTACTATTAACTATAAATTGAAATTTATACATATTTTATTTATAACGTTTACGTGTTTAAAATAATAGTTTTTAATTTAAATTTCAAAAATTTTGCTGATTAGTTATATTTTCTTTATTTAAAATTAGTACGCAAATTTACTTAAAAAAAACTTTATTCAACTTCTATACCCTGAATCACTACATTCACAATATATTTTTCATAACCGACTGTAGTTTATTTAAAAAGTAATGCGTAAAGTTTGTTTTTAAATAAAGAATTGAAATTCATAGAAATATATTTTTTAACTATTTGAACCAGTGATTCAAAAAACAAACTATAAAAATCTACAGACATTCAGTAGGAGTTGATATTTTCTGTTAAATGTAAAATTTTATGTTTTCTGTTTCTAAAAATAGAAATTCATATAATTCCTTTTTGTTTTTATACCAAAATAGTTTGTATATATACAAAAATATTTCAATAAAAATTACAAAAAATTATTCAAATATAGACATACATAGAAAATAAAAATATATACATCTGTGTGTGTTTTGTAAAATTACATACAAATAAAAAAAAAAACAAAAATCGTTATTTTCTACATTTTGTCAGTTAAAAATTGATGTTAATATTAAATGACTTTCGATTGCTTTTACTACTTTTGTCGATTATTAAACAATGATTGAAAATAACCATCAAAATTTGCTGGTTATAATGTAAAATATGTATTTAAGATTAAATTTAAGTGTCATCCACATACACTCACAATATTATTTCGTATAATATAATAATATTTATAATATTTAGTATAATATTTTTTTCAATTTAGTTAGCAAATAAAATGCTGAATATTTAATTTAAAATTTATTTTTTTTCTTTAAAATGTGTTTGATATTTAATATGACTGATTTCTAATTTAAAAATGTAAATAAACCAAGAAAAAAAATATAAATGTCAACATATTCATTATCACCCAAAAACCAAAATAAGGAAACTCTCATTGACAAATTTATGTTGTTTTTTTGTAACAATAGACCAAAAATGAAACATATGACATACGAGCTCTCTGTAGTCTAGTCTAGTGAATAGACAAAAAAGACTCATGTTTTCTATGCAAAAAAATATTGTTACAGTTTCATATTCCATTTTAGGTTTTTTTTTTTTGTTCTACTATTGTTCTGTTGTAGTGAGATGTAAGGAAATAAAGATGACTGACTAGATGACATTATTTGTTTTTTTTTTATGTTATTGTTTGGAATTCGGTTTATGTCATATTTTAAAATTTAAAGAAGCATAAAAAAGAATCAAATATTTTAAGTTTAAATATTAACGATTTTTTAATAAAAACGTTATTTTTAATTCTAAACCGTAACTTTGGATTTTGACATTTTAAAAATTTAAAATCCCGATTCTTCCTATATCAGAACTTACCTTGGTTCTGGTCTATATGCTTTCTGTTTGTTTATTTATTCTAGTTTCCGAACTGATATGTCCTAAAAATATCGGCCAGGCAGTTTTCAAAATAAATCTAAAATGGCGATGGTTTTGCGGGTTAGGTCCCCAAAATTAGTACATCAATTAGGCCTCGACTTTTATATTCAGAATTGCTACGCTTCATTCAGCATTTTTATACCAAAGAACGAAAAAATCACGAAACTTATAGGATTTCAAATTGCTTTAAAGAACAAA